>OZ018371.1:4321477-4941477 GCA_963969515.1 Yponomeuta evonymella
ACATGACTTAATGTTTGTATGTGTTCGTGATACTGAAAGAGAATATATCCCACAGTCTCCTCACACAGAGTACAGTAGTATGTCATGCTAGCCTCATCGCCCATGAGCCCATGCCAGTTGGCTATGGTTATCGGTAATTCAGCTCCAGAGTTTGTCTTCAGCAACTGCAATAAGTAGAGGCACCATAAATAAAAAACATCCACACAACACAATCACTTTTCCTGGTCCCAAACTAGGATACCCCGTGCTATGGTAACCAGGCAAGGACATCACAAACATAGAAACAGCCTCACTTCTTTGGGCTCTGCACGCCGTTTACACTGTGTATCGGCAGAATACCTGCGCTGGAGTTTTCTTTTTAGGGTTCCGTATCCGAAGGGTGCACTGGACCCTATTACTAAGACTTCACTGTCCGTCCGTCTGTCTGTCTGTCTGTCTATCTGCCTGTCTGTCTATCTGTCTGTCACCAGGCTGTATCTCATGAACCGTGATAGCTAGGCAGTTGAAATTTTCACAGATGATGTATATCTGTTGCCGCTATAACAACAAATACTAAAAACAGAATAAAATAAATATTTAAGGGGGGCTCCCACACAACAAACGTAATTTTTTGCCTTTTTTCTCGATCTTTGTCTAATGTTGTATAGATAATGGTATGGAATCCTTCGTGCGCGAGTCCTACTCGCACTTGGCCGGCTTTTTTTAACTCTCAGCACATGCTGAGTCGGAACCATTTGCATTTGCCACGCCCACGTCGTCACGTTTTATTTATTCTTATCTTATCTATAGGTAGGTACTTTCTGTACCCCATAAACTGTCAAAGCTATGATTTTATCGTTAGGCTTCTGTTTTTTTCCGTTTACTCTGTGCTGTTACTTTGTGAATTAATATGTGATGCTTTGTATATTTGTGTGTGTCTTGTGGTAATAAATCATTTATCTATATATCTATCTAAATACACCCAGAATGAGGCTGGGAATCGAACCCTCGACCTCCGGCTTGGTAATCAGACGTGACAGCACTACACCAACGAGCCAGTCAAACCATTTAAATGAAGTAAAATATTTGATCAGCAACAATTATTCTGGTCGGCAACAAAAATATGTGGTCGGCTACATGTGGTTAGCCTAGTACATGGACATGCACACCTATGACTGTATTTTCTAAGTTATGTACATTTGTGAAGTTATAGTAGCAATACTACTCGCTAACTGTGAAGGAAAACATCGTGAGGAAACCTGAGTGTCGGTTCACATATCTCAGCGCTTAAAATCGCCAATCCGCAGTGGGCACGCGTGGTGATTAAGCCAATACTCTCTCCCTAAGAGAAGGCCTGTGCCCTGCATTGGGACGTATATAGGCTGCTTATGTATGTGGTCAGCAAATAAATCAAACATAGTCAGCGAATGAATTGGTTTAATTTTACGAGAATTTGGAAGCCCATAAATTTGGAATTTAGAATAGAATAGAAATTATTATTTCCTATTTATTGAATACAGTGTTTATTATCAAACCACTTAATTCATAAAAAAAATAATAACATAATAGGGGTTAAAGTATGAAATTGCCGTTTTATTGCAATAGGTTCTTTGAATTGACATAGAATCTTCATGGTTTGAGGTTTTCGAATGAAACTTTTTTCAAATGGTTTCTATGATGTTCTTTTTTTAAAAAATGTGAAACATTTGAATATCGACTTTCAATTGTTTTTGTTATTCAATTTAGACAAGAAAGATGGATACTGCGAAAATTCGAGTGATTTTTGAATACGAGTTCCGACGCGGAACTAACGCGGCAGAAACAGCCCGCAATATCAATGCTGCGTTTGGAGAGGGGTCTACGGGTGGGAGGAGGGGTGCGTTCACGCACCGTGCGATTTTGGTTTAAACGCTTTCGTGATGGAAATTTCGACTTAAAGAACGAGCCACGAGGAAGACCGCCCACACAGGTGAATAACGATGAATTAAGAGAGATAGTGGAAGCCGACCCTAGTCAAACTACCCAGGAATTAGCGGCATGGTTTAACGTTACCTTACCCACAATATTGACTCACTTGCGTCAAATCAATAAAATAAAAAAATACGAAAAATGGGTGCCTCATAATCACTCGAATTTTCGCAGTATCCATTTTTCTTGTCTAAATTGAATAACAAAAACAATTGAAAGTCGATATTCAAATGTTTCACATTTCACATCACACATGAAAAAAGTTTCATTCGAAAACCTCAAACCATGAAGATTCTATGTCAATTCAAAGAACCTATTGCAATAAAACGGCAATTTCATACTTTAACCCCTATTATTTAACAATATTTTTAGTCTAGCCATTTTGGTAATTGGTGATTAGCTCAGCTAACATGATAGTTACCACCAAGTGGTCACGAACGCTGGTTATCAGCACTCGCCAACTCTTAGGTAGTAATTTAGAGCACGAGATAAGGCAGGTAGGTATTTACATAATAAAATAGATATAAAATTAAGTATATAAATTAAAAATTAATATTTATTAACCATTACATTAGTATTAGCAGTATTATTTATAAAAAGAGGCGTTTAACATTGACATTTAACGACATGACATCGGCACTGTGAAGGTTACACAGATGGCCACTAGATGGCGAGCGCTGTCTTTAGCAATGTTTGTTGTATGGGAGCCTCCCTTAAATAAAGGAAGCGTTCTTTACTTTTTATGTGAATAACAATAGGGATAAGCCAAAAAAAATGTGGAATAATCTGAAAAAGACTTCAATTTTGGGCAACAAAACATTGCCGGACATCCCGCAAAACCTTAAAGATCCAGATAAGATTAATGATTTTTTTCTCGATGTTCCCGGTGATGGCACAATTGAAGATGAGTCACTAAGATTCTATACGCGAAACAGACTACACCCAGATACTTCCTTTGAGTTAACTACATGTACAGAAGAAGAAATCTTAAAGATCATTAAGCCCATTGACACAAATGCAGCCGGTAGCGATACAATCACGGTTGAAATGCTTCGAATGACTCTGCCGGTTACCCTCCCAATAATAGCATACATAATAAATAAATCCTTGACCGATGGTTCTTTCCCAGATGCTTGGAAGTTAGCAAAGATCAGACCACTGCCGAAGACTTCAAATGTAGAAGAACTAAAAGATCTGAGAGCCATAAGTATTTTGCCAGTCATGTCAAAAATCATAGAGCGCGTTGTCTGTTCGCAGCTGACGAAATATCTGGAGAACGAGTCTATCCTCCCGGATGTCCAGTCAGGTTTCCGTAGTCAGCATGGGACGGCTACGGCTTTATCCCAGGTGACCGACGACATACTTACAGCAGCGGACAGGGGCGAAGGCAGTGTTCTGACTCTACTCGATTTCTCTCGTGCGTTCGACTGCATCAGTGCAGATCTGTTGATCGCTAAAATGATGTTCTATGGATTTTCGCAGGCCACATGCAAATGGTTTCAATCATTTTTGACTGATAGGAGACAATATGTTGTGATAGAAGATAGCCAAGGGGAGGTTCAGACATCCCAAATTAAATTTATTGAGCGCGGTTGCCCCCAAGGATCAATTTTGTCTCCACTGATTTTTATTTTGTACACTACAGATCTTGTCAAACATGTTCAAAACTGTAAAGTGCATCTCTACGCAGATGACACGCAGCTCTACCTCTCTTTTAAGCCGTGTAATCTCCAAGTGGCAGAACAATTAATAAATAGGGATCTTGAAAGCATTCTAAAATGGACAAGAAAAAATGCGTTGGTTCTAAATCCAGCAAAATCAAAATACATCGTCCTGGGCACGAAGGACCAGTGTGAGCAAGTCACTTTGCAGGTACCTAATATCATAATTGACGGTAAGAGTATAGAGAGAGTTAGTTCTGTAAGGAACCTGGGACTGTTAATGGACAGCGAACTGAGATTTGAAGAACACGTCAACCAAAAGATCAAAATGGCTTTTTTCCGCTTAAAAGTACTATATGGCATAAGAAATTTTCTGAGAGAAGATATTAGGATGATCTTGTCGGAAGCCCTCGTCCTCTCAATTTTTAACTATTGTGATACAGTTTACGGGCCCAGATTGTATGGAAAAACTAAAAGCGCTATACAACGTGTGCAAAATGCATGCGCACGTTTTTGCTTTGGAATTCCCAAAAGATCTTACATCACCCCTTATCTAAACGAGAAATCTATACTAAAGATGGAAGGCCGAAGGGAACTACATTTAGCAGGGTTAATTCAAAAGGTTGTTCACACTACAAGACCAAAATACCTACACGAGAAAATTAAGTGGATGGGGGAATCTCATAATTTAAATACCCGTAGTAAAGAACGACGTCTAATGTCGATTCCAAAGCACAAAACTAAAAACTTCGAAGGCACTTTAAAATTTGCCGCTGCGAAAATCTGGAACGATTTACCCCCACCACTTCAGAAATATATGACAAGTATCACTTTCAAACAAACACTAAAAATTATTTTACTAGAAAAACAAAAAGCAGAGGCATTTTACACCTATAAATCTAACCCGAAAAGAAAGAAGAAAGATTGAAATAGTGTAATGTATGTGTGTGTGTGTGTGTATGTGTGTGTGTGTGTGTGTGTGTGTGTGTGTGTGTGTGTTTGTGTACAATTGTGTGTGTTTGTGTATATAGTCTTACAATTGTTTTTTATGAATATGAGTACTGAGGGAAAGAAAGAAAGAAGGAAATAAGGAAGGAGGACATTTATTTAAATCGTCACAGGAACACAAAGTAAGCACGAAGGTGCACAGACAGAGACACGAACGTCCACAAAACGCTTTTTAGTGGGGAAAGAATAATCCTAAGGCTTTTTAGATTCAGCCTTCCTTTGTGAGTTGTGAGATAATATGTAATATTTAATGTCCCATGCCTGTCAGTTACAGGAAGAGTGAAAGGAAAATTTGAAATGTATACTCCACAAGCACAGACAATTGCATCATTGTTTAAACTATTAAAACAACATACACTTTTAAAACCATGAATAATAATTTAATTTTGTCATAAACTAAACATACAAAGCGATAGAGAATAATTAAATGATACTTCGTAAATTATCAACCCCACCCGGTACACAACTTATATAATCAATAATAATATCCTTTAAAATTGATGTACCTAATGCATAGACGGACTAACCCCCAGTTTCTCGTACACTGAAACGCTGTTAATCTATTGTTAACAGCTGTCAATTGACCAAAGTGCATACAAAAAAACGCCTCAATTTCACCTAAATTTTGTACGAGTACAGACGACAGCACATCGACAAGTACCTACATGTGTGCGCTCTGCTCCATTGCGATACACGTGTCCTTGCACCAAAGTAATGTTCCAACTGTCGACCTGCTGTCGGCTGTTCAATTAAAATCAAATACACGGGATTGGCTCTTTCCTGTATTTGTAATCTAGTGCCTTTGAGACATCTTTTTTTTTTTTTTTCTGCACTGTTCATATCTGATCTAAGTTATATTGGTCAATAATCTACTAATAAACACTTTTGTAACACTCCAGCGTTACGACGCCGTTTCTGATTGAGTTTTTGTCAACCTATTTTTTTGTCTTAATGGCTCATGCTGAAAATCAGCGTCGACCGGTGTTGCATGCGTCTCCGGGCGGCATATTGCTGAGCATGAGTCCATTTGCCAAAAACTTTAATAATATAATAAGATAGCCTAAGAATATTCCTTTTTGTACACACCAGAAAACAGCACCTTTAAGTTGTATTTTTTTTTTTGTAAAAGAAAAAAGTTTTAATTATGTAAGCTTATGTCTATATTTATGTACAAAGTGTGTTTTTGGCAATAAATGTAGTTCACTTTCACTTTCACTTTCACTTTCAAATATTTATTTTATTCTGTTTCTAGTATTATTTGTTACATCGGCGACAGAAATATGTCATCTGTGAAAATTTCAACTGTCTAACTATCACGGTTCATGACATACAGCCTGGTGACAGACATCCTACCCAGAATACCCTATTACTAAGATGATGTATTTCTGTTGCCCCTAAGAGTACGGAACCCTAAAAGTGATTCCTCTGAGAACACTCTTGACATGGAATTCAAAGAATCTTTAGACAAAAGGATTTCACTAAAACATGTTTTATAAAATAAAAATTTACTTACAGCTGATCAAATTGGAACTCTGCTTCACAAATTTTTAATTTTTAGCAACTATGCAAGAAAGGTAACTATAATAGCTAAATGCAATAAGACTCCACACACATTAACCGCCTTATTTATAAAAATACGATTCCTCTAAAGCTGTCCTGAGAGGCAGTTTATTTAATCTGTAGTTACGTTTTTTCCGTAATAAAAACTGAATTTGCACGGATATTTACTCGTTTATTATTAACTTAATACCGGATAAGCTTACTTGGTTTTTTTGTCGGAAGAGTCCGACCAGGTTTCGCTCTGATTCGCTGATCTTAATCATGGCGAGTAGAGACGGAACTTGAACGGATTAAGCTCTGCGAATCAGAGCGAAACCTGGTCGGACTCTACCGACAAAAAACCAAATAAGTTTATCCGGTAGTAATTTAATAATGATGAAATTCAATTAGGTATATAGTTTATGTTTCCAATACTTTTTTAATTGGCCAGTTGACTGTTTAAGGTACCTATTTATCGAGCTCACCAAAGATGTTTTAAATACATAGGTATCCCTTTATGATTTTTTTTGATTTTTCGATTTCATCGCTTGATACTTACTATGTTTTTTTTCTGAAGCACCTCTTCCGCCAATCCCACATAGTTTATATATTTAAGATATCCAGATAATGGATTTATCGTCCTTTGGTGTTCGAGACTATCTTCATGCTCTGCAGTATTTTTTTTGTTTCCAGGGCAAATCACACAAGTTTTTAAATAATTCTCACTTCGATTTTTTCCTTTACCTCGTCTCGTCTTGTCTTGACTTGAAGGCCTGTTTACATCTGGACCGGAACCAGTGCTTTTACCCGCCTCTTCTTCGTTACCAGCCGACTTGGTATTAGTGATTAGATTGCTCATAGATTTTAGTTTGTTTTGATGTATCTTTCCTTCCAAGTGCTGCGAAATGGTGGTTGCATTGTTAGGCAAGTACACTTCACATATAGTGCAAAAGAATTGTTTTGTGCAATCAGCGTTTTCGTCCGAATCCGTTTGTTTTTGAACGTCAGTCTCAGCATTCGTAAGCTGTGCCGGACCTTCGAATTCATGTTTAGGATTAGAAGTTTTTGCTTCATCTAGTTGTTCGAAAGACCCATTGAGCCCATGTTTCTCATTGTCGTGAGAAAACACGTCTTTCTTCTTTGAATCGCATTCCGCAGTATTATTTTCTAATTGGACGAGGTTTTCCTTTGACTCCTGTTGAACAGCACTTTCAGTTTCATCTGTCTGTCGAAGCGTATCATTTATTTCATGACATTGTTGAATAGAACTAGCTCTTCCCTTAGATTGTTGAATAGCAATATTAGTACCGATAGATTGTTGGTTAGCACTATTGGTTCCACCAGATTGTTCAGCAGCACGTTTTGGTTCAATAGACTGTTGAACAGAGTTATTATTTTCCCCTAGCAGTTGAATAGCATTATTTGTTTCAACTGAAGATTGAATAGGACCATTACTTTCATTCGATTGTTTTTTGTGACATTTGGCAACCATTTTTTTGTGTTTTTTGCCATTGCAGTGATCCGCTATGTTTGTGCCAGTATTTGGTACCGTCGTCAGGCAAATCTCGCAATTATAGAACTTCGCAGGTTTCTTGTCGAGTTGCTTCGAAGTCTCTAAGATATCAGTAAGTGGTTTAACCTTTGTTTCATGTGCGATAGTGCTTTTGGTTTTTTTGGCATTTATTTCATTTAATGGAAATGCATCTTTCATTTGCTTGTCGGATTTTGGACTATCATTCGCTGTTGTCACTATATTCTTCTGTGTACTGCTTTCGGTCTCGTCAGCATTTTTATAACTTGTTGAAGGTGAGTCTTTCGTTGGCTTATCGCAACTTGTCACTACACTTTCCTGGGATGACAAAACACTTTTATCGTGAACAATGTTCTTAGACGTTTTCTTTAAAGTTGGTTTGTCTACAGACACGATATTGTTGCACTTTTTTACTTTTTCACTATTATCTTCTGAAGCTACCACGTTTTTTTGTCGGTTCTCTGTATTGTCAGTATTTTTTAACACACATTTGTTTATGTGTTCGTTTCGTTCTCGGTTAATATCTTCAGACACGTAGGTTTTATTGCTCACGTGATTAGAAGAATTTTCCTCGATTTCATTATCTCTTGACTCACAGTGTGTGACTTTTCCCTCTTTTTCATATCGATTTAATTCACAATCACAATTTTTTTGTACATTTTCACAATCTATCAATCCAAACACAAAGTTCAAAGGTTTTTGTATATCTTCTGACGGTTTTTCAAGGGGTTTCGTAGAAACCTCATCTATGTTGGTCGAATCCTTTTGACTATTTGTTTTATTTTGCATACAATTAGCCAAACTTCTAACCGTTTGGGATATACTTCCACTTGAATTCTTTCGCAATACAGCACTATATGTATTCAATGTGACTGACTGAATCAATGCAGAACTATCCGTATTTCCAGTTGCCAAGTTTTCAATTGAAGATTGTTTTATGTTCCCATCTTCTGACGGGCTATGTACATTCACAGTTGCTAATTTTTCAACTGAATTTGCACCCTTTTTTCCAGGTGCCAGGTCATCAGTTGGCGGACTGTCTTTATTATCAGGTGCTTGATCATTCGTATAAACTTCACACAGCTCAACAAGTTGCATTTGTCTTTTGACTGAATTTTTATGATTTGGTTCACTCTCGTGAGATTCAACCAGACTCAGTTCAACTACCACATTGCATGGGACGCAGTAACAGGCTTTCGGTGTTGTTTTGTTCTGGCATTCAGCCGTAATCGGATATTCTGACATTTGCAGAGCAGTTCCTTTCTCGCGCGTCATCTAGAAAATGAAAAGATATGTAGGTACAACAGCAAAATAGTGGAGGTACCAAGCAGTGTTTAGTACTAGAAACAATATAATAACATCCACTCAATACAATCACTTGCCCTGGTCCCGGTCTAGGATACCCTGTATTAAGATAACCAGAAAAGGCCATCACAAATATGGACAGCTAGGCAATAACATATTTTGTGAAAGAGAAAGCTGTCCAGTTAAAGTGATAATAATGAAAGATAAAATGTATCCAGCAAGCTTGCATGCAACGTGCACGCACTGACTGAAAATCAGCTCTGAGTGATCACTACCTCAGCACAACGCTGTGTCAGCTGCCTTTTGTTGGAAACTTAGACGCACCACACGATACATCTATGGTCCTGTTTTATTTATTTGATTTGTCTATTGTGTATTTAGTTTTCTTTCTGTTGTTGTGCATATTATCATGTTGTTGGTATCCTGTTTGGGTGGTTATCCGTAGGTAAAGTGCCAGCTCTTTCTTGCCTCTAGCTAGACATGACTACGGTACCTGCTATCATTATATTTTATTTTTAATATATTTATTTTGGAATATTATCTACTTATCACTTTTTAACCACTTTCTTATAATATATAGTTTTATAAATTATATATATGTACATATTGAGTTATTTTCATTTGGCACCAACTTGTAATATACCGTAAAACGAGGCTACTTTGAACAGGTTTTGGAGGTTTTTGGTTTGTAACTTATTTTACGGCTCGAATTTCACTTTTTTTTACGCCAACAGAACAATGTGTCCTTTGGTTATCAGATCTACGGCAAATTTAAGACCTACCACCCCCCTAACTCCCTACTTTTTTTAATTTATTAAATGTCAAAGTAACCTTAGAAGTGGGGTTTCTTTTGCAAGGCATTGAAATCCAACTGACGTCAAAGATAGTAAAAGCATGGGTTACTTTGATATCATTTTGACCAAAAAAACTATTATTTCATTGAAAACTACATGGATTTAAATGAAAACAAATATTTTTACAATGAGATTATTCTTTATTAACGCAAGTATTACCGAAGGTACTGTTAATGCCACTTAATCGGTCGCGACGCGTTCCTCACCCCCCGCGGCTCGCGCAATATTACTCGAGGTCACGCACACTTGCTGAGCACACATGAAAACCGATTTTGGCGCTCTGTCAAAGTAGCCCCAAAATCTGTCAAAGTACCTAACCCTGGAAGTCAAAGTAGCCCCGTTTTACGGTACGCGTCAATTACCGCAGGCACTGACTGAAAACCAGCGCTGAGAGCTTACACCCTCAGCACAATGCTGAGTCAGATGCCTTACCTGAGCAGGGAGCTTTCGATCGGGTTACGGCACCATAGACCACATTCACACAGTGCGGCAGATTATACAGAAGACCGACGAGTATAATCGGCCCCTGTGCTTAGCGTTTGTGGCCTTAGACTCAGTCGAGACCTGGAGCTCTATTTTTGAATCACTCGTATCGCGTCGAGCGCTCGATTTCTACTGATTTTCGTTCGACATCTGAAATTCCGTATTTTTTAATCACTCGACTGCAACGAATGGTCCTTACCACTCGTCTCGCATGGCGATCGGTAGATTAATTGTCAAAAAACGATAAATGTGTGTTGGTACTGTTTGTCATTCTGAGTGTCAACAATCAAAAAGAGTCAAAGCAAATCCAGCAGTTTGTGTTTTTGTGCGGAATAAATTTTTTGTTTCAACATTTTTAGAACAAACACAAACCAAACTGACAGTATGTAGTGTTTTGTTTGTGACAAAAGACAAAGATTTTTTATTTAAAGAGCCAATAAAACAAAGTGTTTTACGTTCCGTTTCTGTAACGGTAGTTTCCGGTTTTTTAATTTCTGCGTGGAATGGATAAAATACAATACTTCAAATTGTACTGGCAACACTTCAGGCGAACGATTCAAAAATACGGAACAACGACATCATGCGACTTAGAAGACGAGTGTGACTTTAGTCGCATTCGACGATACAATTTCATAAGAGTGATTCAAAAATAGGTCTCCTGGTCTGTTCTGGAATCTTTGCAGCGATGCCGAGTCGACTGGCGATACATCCAAGTGTTGAGAGGTATGTATAACGCCGCTACTATGGCCGTCCAAATCCAGAACCGGCAGTCTGAGGCTATCCCCACACATCGTGGTATGAGACAAGGGGATGTTATTTCCCCCAAATTGTTCTCAAATGCAATGTAAGATATGTTCAAGACACTGGACTGGAAGGGGTACGGCACTAACATAAGCGGCGAGTACCTTTCACACTTGCGATTTGCAGACGACATCGTCATAATGGTGGAAACGCTGCAAGATCTATAACATATGCTGAGTGGCCTAGCTGATTCTTCCCAACGCATAGGTCTCCAGATGAACTTGGATAAAACCAAGGTTATGTTCAATGTACACGTAAATCCGGAGCCAATTGCAGTTCAAGGCAGGCAAGAAGTTTTCAAGGAGAATGTTTACCTCGGGCAAACCATGCAGTTAGGTAAAAACAACTTCGAGAAAGAGGCCAAGAGAAGAATACACCTGCGCTGGGCAGCGTATGGGAAACTACGTCGAGTCTTCACATCGCCAATCCCACAGTCTCAAGACGAAAGTTTTCAATCAGTGCGTCCTACCCGTGATGACATACGGTGCCGAAACGCGGACACTCACGGTGGGGTTGGTCCACAAATTTAAAGCCGCTCAGCGTGCTATGCAAAGGGCTATGCTCGGGGTTTCTCTGAAAGATCGATTTCAAAACGAGGTGATCCGACAGAGAACCAAAGTCACCGACATAGCCCAGCGAATTTGCATGCGGAAGTGGCCGGCCATATCATCCGAAGAACTGATATCCGATGGGGTAGACGAGTTCTTGAGTGTAGACCGCGGATCGGTAAACGTAGTGTGGGACGTCCTCAGACTCGGTGTAGCGATGATCTCCGCAGAGCGACTGGCAAGAGCTGGATGAGGGTAGCCGAGGACCGTGCTCAGTGGCGTGCAATAGGAGAGGCCTATATCCAGCAGTGGACAAGCGTAGGCTGATGATGATGATGATGAAGCAGCCTATATACGTCTCACTGTTGGACACAGGCCTTTTCTCAGGGAGACAGTATGGGCTTGATCACCACACGTGCCTACCGCTGAGGTATGTGAATAGCTCAGACACTCAGTGAGTTTATGTATTGTATATGTATGTAATGAATGACAGTTCAATTGGGGATGGGTAGCATGGAAAGACGGATTTCGCAGTCGTCGCTACGTCCAAAGGTCAGATTCAGTGCTGGCCTGGCAGGGTATTTGGGATTCGCGTTTGGATCCCGCTTCGGCTCAAAAAAATAATAATTCAAAATGTGTCCCTTAATTTTTTTGATAATCCTTCTACGTCGAATCATTGCAAATATTTTAATTCACAGTTTACCTTAGTATCAACCAATCAGCCCGGATTCCTCCACTGATGGACATTGACATAACCCTCCCCCAAAACACGCCACTTCTCTCTGTCCTCGGCCATCCTCATCCAACCACTGTCAACAATCTTAGATCGTCGATCCAGCGAGCTGGTGGGGGTCCTACGCTGCACGTTGCATTTGCTAGTTCGTGGTCTCCACTCGAGAACCTTTGCACCCCATCTACCCTTAATATATAACCTGTGCCATTAAAGAAACGATCTGAAACCATCCGCCAAGCATTGTATTCTCTCGCTGTACTCACATCGCGAAGAGCTGGACGAATGTCCAAATATAATTTTAGTTTCTATCGTTGCACTCGACGTCTCCGTGCGTTGTAATATGGATAGAGCTGTATCATTCCTCCATGCTTGTGATGTCCTTGCCTGGTTACCATAGCTGATAGGGTATCCTAGATTGTGTTGTGTGGCACTATTTATTTTTAACACTTCAGCCCTCTTTTGTCGCTGTCTAATTGGGTTATTCATTTTCACGTCTCCTAATGTCAAAAACTGTATGTATTTGACAATGGGCATTGTCCTAAATATTGACAATAGTTACAAATGATACTTCATTTTAAAGGTATAAAGTCAGTAAACAATTAATAATATTCACGGATTTCTTCTATTTTTGTGAATGGGTGTGTGAATAATTCGACCTTCGTTTCACAATGATTTTTTTTCGCCTTAAAAATTAATTAAATCAGCCCAAATGTATTTTAAATATTTTATCGAAAAAATAAATAAAAACAGAACTTATTTTTTTTAGGACAATCCCCATTTGTAGGTTAGATCGGACGAGTCCTTAGTGAATAAGTTACATGGTAGCGTCATATTACCCGATCAATCATTTGCTTCGTGTGCTTATTCATACGCCCTAGTGCCGTGTTCGCCAACCGCAGCAGAGCCAAATGCATATCACTTTGCACGTGTTCTGTTGTGTAGCCTTCTGGCACGTACAGTGAGCAAATGTGGCAATGTACCGTTTGGACGTATCTCTGTGTGACACTTATAGATTGAGCGCAGCTCTGTGTGAGGTCTGTAAGTCTGTCAGAAGGCGACGATGAAACATTCCCTTCGTCGTCTGAAAAGAAAGAAGTTAGATTCGTCATTGCCGATGTGATAGCCAAATAATTCTTTTCAACATAATATTTAGCCCGACATACCGCCGGTTTTTGAATTGATAATTTTATTAAGTCTTCTTTTTCGAGTGAGGATGATCAAGCCGCCGCGCCGCTAAGCAGGTAAATTCTTATAAATATATAACATTCACAAAATCGATATTTACACAGAATATTATATGGAAAATATAGTAATAATGTCTAACTGTAGGGCACAGGCCTTCTCTCAGAGAGAGAGTATGGGTTTAATCACCACGCGTGCCCACCCCGAATTGGAAATTTCAAGCGCTGAGGTGTGTGCACATCTTAGACACTCAGGTCTCCTCACGATGTTTTCCTTCACGGTTAGCGAGTGATTTTACAAAAACACAATGAAAATCATAGGTTTACCTTCTGTACGGGAATCCCTAACGGCGTGTACTGTGAATGATTCACAGTCTTGGCCGTCGCAAGCTATTGACGAGTTGCCCTTGAGGGCTGCACTACTTGCTTGTGTCTGCCACAGCACTGATACATTGCTGAAACCGAGACTTCATTAAGAAACAGTGTTGATAAAAATAATGATTTGTTAAAAATAATGATTTCTTTAAAATAAGGATGTCTTAAAAAAAATCGGCCAAGTCCGGTGCTTACATGTAATAAATAGTCCAAAAATAGAGTCTCGCAGTTTCACGAACTTCAAAAACAAATTTTATCTATGATTTAGTTACAAATGTATAGTTTTCAGATTTTTCCCTGTTATTATAGTATAAGACGATATTACTTGCAAAAAATCCCAATGTCATACAGGCCCTATGTTGTACATTAAGCTGAATAAAATCCTGAATATTTATCCCCTCAATATTTATGAATGTAAAATAAAACTAGTTGAATGGCTAAAAACTTAAGAATGAAATAGAAAACTTGTTTGTTAATATTATATAAAATAATAAAATTCGCCCATTTAAAATTTCTAACTCCAGTCCTTAAGATTGTTCAAAATTTAATTGAAATAAAAAATTAATAAAATTCGCCCATTTAAAATTTCTAACTCCAGTCCTTAAGATTGTTCAAAATTTAATTGAAATAAAAAATTTACACTAAATAATAACGACACTAGGTTCATATCTCGTATTCAAGTTTCGGTCTAACCAATTGCAACCACTTATATTGATACTACCCTCATTTAGTTTAATACACATTCAACTAATAAACGCCCAATGACAAACAACTTAACCAAAAGTTAAAACACTCAAAGGAACTAGCGTTTAAGATACTGGCTAGTTTAAACGCTAGTGCTCATAGAATTATATTGTGTACAAGGTTAGCCAATAATGAATAGTGTATCTCTACGATTCGTTGCCTATTGTTCGCTTACAACCTGTAGAATGTAAGTACAAAATGTATTTGTTTTTGCGTCAAATAAATCCGATTTTTTTTACTTTTAGGGTACCGTACCTCAAAAGGAACAGAACCCTTAAACGATCACTTTATTGTCCGTCCGTCCGTCTGTCTGTCAAGACCCTTTACCTAAGGAACGCGTATATAGAAGTAATCTCTACTCATATTCTATATTCGATATTTGAAAAGTATTACCAAATAATAATTATGTATATTATGTATTTTTGTCACGAAGAAAGATTACAAACTTAGACCGACTTGCACCACTTCTTAAATGTCCCTTAAGTCCCCATTTAAATTAACTTTTGTATGAAGAATTTTAGTTAAATACTGTTTAAACCACATTTATGAAATTGTTGCTAGTCAGCCTTAATTTTGCAGGGGAAAATTATGTAGGTGTTCCCGTTCTACCAAACTTTTAGGGTCTCATTATCTTCGAGGAATCCTTATAGTTTCGCCATGACCGTCCGTCTGTCTGTCTGTCCATGGCTTAGCTCAGAGACAATTAGTACTAGTGAGCTGAAATTTTGCATAGATTACATATTTATCACGCCGACAATTGTAGGTAATTTTTTATAGGGTACCTTATGTACTTTAATATTTTAGGATACCCTTACACCTAAATAAGAATACCCTTACACCTAAATTAGGATACCCTTACACCTAAATTAGGATACCCTTACACCTAAATTAGGATACACTTACACCTAAATTAGGATACACTTACACCTAAATTAGGATACCCTTACACCTAAATTAGGATACCCTTACACCTAAATTAGGATACCCTTACACCTAAATTAGGATACCCTTACACCTAAATAATTAGAATACCCTTGCAGCTAAATTAGGTTACCCTTACACCTAAATTAGGGATGTTTGATTTCTTGTCTACCCTATAGTGTGGGATATCAGTGAAATGGTTGCTAAAAATATTGTGTGTTTTTCCATTTAGGGATAAGTATACAAAATTACATTCACAGATAACAAAATCTATTAACAAGGTAGTGTTATCACACTTACAGGCGCTCATCACCATTTTTACGATAAAGCAAAAGCATTTTTTTTATGTGCTCTATATGTATAAGCCCCACTTTAGGGCACATGCCTTCTCTCAGGGAGAGAGTATGGGCTCACCACGCGTGCCCACCGCGGATTGGCGATTTCAAGTGCTGAGGTATGTTTCACCAACATTAATTCAAGTTGTTAGGTACTTGCTAAGTTCGCCTTTGCACTTTTTAATTTGTTTTAATAGTGCAATGAAAATGAACATGAAAATAGCCTTTATTTGCCAATAATCTTAAAAAACAAAATATATATTACTAATATATTAATTATATTATTGTACTTTATTGATTTGTAAACAATAAGAAATTGAAATATATTTAAGTATGAATTTAATTAAATTGATTTTATTATAAATTATCATTATCATCATCAGCCTCCCGACGCCCACTGCAGGACTTAGGCCTCCCTCATGGTTTTCATAACCATAAGGGGTTTTGCCATAATCGCCACGCTTGGCAGGCGGGTTGGCGATCGCAGTATGCGGTTGGAATCTTAGGAAGACGCTGCTGCCCGTCTCCTGGTTATTGATTTCTTTAGTCGCCTTCTAAGACATCCACGAAAGGAAATGGAGTGACGCTATTCTTAATCCGGCGACCATTACTCTATTTATTTTTTATTATTATGGGGGGATAAAAAGATAATAATAATATTATTATTATTTATTATTATAGCATTATTTTAATATAAAAAACAATTTAAACTGCATTCATAGATTTTTAAATAATTACATGGTTGCCCCGGGAATCGAACCCACTACATGACAAAAAATATACCCTATATATAGCTTTATCATACCGATCGAAAGACTTCATCATAGGGATTATTTATTGCTGAATAACTTAGTGTCAGAAATGAAAGGAAGACCATGAATTTTAACATTTCGGAAAAATGAAAAGCTGACATTGCTATAAGGACATACAACTGACATTAGAATTTTAAAGTACCTATTACTAATGAATCAGTACCCACTTGAGAAGTACGCATCATTTCCCTATTATAATTTAAGTGCATGATAAAAAAATATTATTATTATTAGGTACCTGGTTCTATGCAACAAATTGTTGTTACGAGTTCGAAACCGGGTTCAACCGTGCCTGCTTATTTTAAAATCTATGCAGGTTAAATATGGCTTCTTTCAGTAAAATGTTCCATCTACAATATTCAAGGTACTTTCCCTCCGTGTGCCATAGCCGTGGGACACCCTATATACTTCTCAGAGTTGGGGTGTAGCCTTGGGGGCTCTATGGGCCGAGGACAGAAAATTGAACCGTCAAGCTCGGGTCGGTGACGCTGAATCGGGTATACTCGGCGACAGTAGGTCGGTGACACTACGTTTTCACTTCAATCATGTGGTCATAGACACACATAAGCAGCCTGTATATGTCCCACTGTAGGGCACAGGCCTTCTCTCAGGGAGAGAGCATGGACTTAATCACCACGCGTGCCCACCGCGGATTGGCGATTTCAAGCGCTGAGGTATATGAATAGCTCAGACACTCAGGTTTCCTCACGATGTATTCCTTCACGGTTAACGAGTGGTATTGCTACTATAACTTAACAAATGTACATAACTTAGAAAACAAAGTCATAGGTATCGAATCGAAGATAGGAATCGAACCTGTGTCTCCCGCTTCCAATGTTCTACCCCCTAGGCTACCATAGACACACACCGTCTTTTATTACACACCTGTTGGAGTTACTTCGGAGCCTCTCTAGAAGGTTCTCGACCGGCAACAAGCCTAGGTCCAGCTGGTCGAGGTCAAGACTATAGCACTCCACTTCGCCATTCTCGGAACTGGGCACGGTTATTTTGTACGCAGGTTGCCTACGTTTCGGCCTCTTTCTAGCCATTGCCGAATCCAAATTGCGGATTGCTGACGCGCCACTATTTCACACCACTGTTTGCCTGCTGCCTGCGTGTATTTTTAGTGTTGATGGAGGAAAAGAACACGCGAATCGAACTTCTCGGATGGGAAAACAAAGCATCGATTGTTTGTTTGTTATCAGCTGTCTGTCAAAAGGAGAGTGTTGCCAAAGCAAAATTTGATAAAACCCGCTTCGAAAACAATTTCCTCAAAATAACAGCAGTTGCCACTTGGTGTTTTTTAGAAACTTTACACGTGCCAGATAGAAGCTTTTTAAATGTAAGCAACCAGTTGAAAAATCCTTAAAATACAAAAAAAAATTTTATTTTGTTATTTTATAGTCATACATACCTCACTGTGTCTGACGATCGGCCCAAGATGATTTGCTTCTCCAAACAATGCTAATCTAATCAATAATTTATTTAGTTTATTGCTTCTAGAAACATCCATGTCTATTTTAAAATTTATATTGTTTATCCTTAAAGCAGTGACTCCGCATCTGGAAATAGGTAGGTAACAGTTCCAGTACCCGCATTCAACGCCTAAGTCGGCTTTGAATTTGGGAACCTGCCTTGTATATTTAAAATACAGTGTAATTTAAACACTCAACAAGATTAATTTTATTGGCTCTTAATATTAGGCACTAAGAGACATAAGAAATAGGTTTATTATTTTCGTCTCATCTTAGTAACAAAAATACATACCTATGGCATTCTAAAATAAATTCTCGCCGAAATGGATAAATCATTGCGATTATAATCAAAAATGCTCATCAGAATACTTATTCTTATAATTTAGGTACTTAAATTCTTCCCAAAATAATAAATACTTAATCCATTATCCATTTTGGTAGGGATTATAGGTACATTTTAATTTGGTAAGTAGGTATTTGGATTTATTCGTAGTAGCACTCAACCTGGTTACGATAAGGGCTAGTTCGACTAAAGTTTAAAGGTTCATCTGCTATCGATTTTACGTGGGGGAGAAATTTTGACAAAAACGTAAACGTTCAAATATTGAATGTACAATATGTAAAGCTTCTGTATACTGTTCATGTCATCACCTTTTTGATACTAAGTTGGTACCAAAAAGGTTAACTTTGATGTTTTTCAGCCGTAGAATGGCCACCCCATGTCACTCACGTCATTTAGCTCTATGTTTGGGGATTTACCAATGCGAATGAAACTCAGATTAATGAGTACAATTAACCTGAGGAATGAAACAAAGCAGTACCTACTTTTGAACCGACGTCAAAAAAGGAAGAGGGTATTAATTCGACGCTGCACATAGGTACCTTCTTTTTTTTTGGCTACGTTCACGCACATGGCTCCGTGAAATCTTAACCGATTTCGATAAGTAATTCTTTTTTGTTTCAATAGATATTATTATTTTAAAAAGATCTGATGAAGACTTTCAGAGATAGAGAACGGAACTCTTCAATAGCCAGCAGTAAATAAGGCCTAATGGGGTCCGTCCTTCAGTAGGTAGTCCCAGGGCAATTTGGTGATGTTCTGGTGAAGACTTTCGGAGATGGAATTTGAGAACTTCAAATTTTAAAGCAAATAATCAAGTAGGGTAAATTATGGTTATATGGGACTTGTTTATTTGCCTCCCGCTCCCCCACTAAAGTAGAAAAAATTCAAAATTTTAAATAAAAAAAAACCGACTTCAAAACACTACAGACTAAACAGTTAGAAATAATTGAAAAGAATAGCTTTAAATGAAAAGTACGTACTATGCATGTACCCATGTATTGTAGTTTGAAGTCATTGCCCAGTTTCATGACCAGCACATATATTTTGGGACTACCTAGAGATTAATATTTTAGTCCTCGTAGAACTATTTAAAAAAACACTAACGTAGGTACCTAGCTCACAAAATTTTTACTTGGAGGTATAATGGGATTAGTAGTTATTTGCGTATTAGCAACACTTGGACGTTAATACAACAATTTATTGTAACCTTGGGCTTGAGGTTTGACAAATTCATGAAGACGTAATTTATTTTCAAACATTCCGTTTTTTTCTTGGTTACGTTAATGTTGTGTGTTTCCCGTGTTCTCTTGTGATTTCGACAATTTTGGCTAGTCCACGTGAGTAGGTACCTAGATGCGACATGTGAAAGAGTTTTGTTTATTGTTTAAATAACAGAGGAGGTTATCACGACGCGTATGTTTTTTTTTTATTTGGCTATGTTCTCGCATAACTCCGTAAAATTTTAATCGATTTCGATAATTCTATTTTTTTGTACGAATAGATATGACGTTCCATTGGTTCCATTTTAATTTGGTGAAGATCTGATGAAGACTTTCAGAGATGGAGAACAGAACTCTTCAATGGAGCACTAAAAAGTTAGACATAATTTAAAAGAATACCTTTAAATTAGAAGGATGTACCTATACATGTAGGTATTGCAGAAGTATAAAATTTGTAGTCGGTGCCCAGTTTCATGACCAAGACATATAATTTTGGGCACCGACTACAAATTATACTTTTGCAATACCTACATACATGTATACATACTTCTAATTTAAAGGTATTCTTTTAAATTATTTCTAACTTTTTAGTGTTGTAGTATTTTGAAGTCGGTTTTTATTTTTTATTTATTTATTTTTTACTTTTGTTTAGATAACAATTTTTTTATTGACACAGTTTGAATTTTATTGGAACCTTAGATCTATGGCCGTCACTGACGACGACATTAATATAATTTTATTATGCCATATTTTTTCCACACAATATCCTACATGAAACCCGCATCCACACACGACTGCGGTCGGATTTAGTAGGTATAGAACAAGACATCGCGCGATATCGTTCAACGTTCGAGCCCTCGGGGCGGAGCGGCTCGAAACGAATTGGAAAGACGACGCGTCTTTTCCGCGCCCTCGCCCCACGTCCTGTCTATCGGTGTCTCAGCTGCTCTCTAGGCGTAATCTAAGAGATTTTACGTCTTTAGATAGGATTTGTTTTATAGGGCCATCAAGTTGTTTTATTGTACGAGTGATTGAATGTAAATCGGCGGATTTACAGTCAGATGTAGGGAGATTCCCGTACATACCAGATGGGACTTCCCCGGATGTAATCAAACCGATGATTGAATTACTTTTTCTTTTTTTATACACCCTATACGTCCCACAGCAGGGCACAGGCCAGATACCTTCAGAGAGAGAGAGAGAGAGTACCTACGGGCTTAATTAGGTACTTGCTCACTGCGGATTGGCAATTTCAAGCGCTGAAGTATATAAACACCTCAGGCACTCAGGTTTCCTCATGATGTTTGTCTTCACAGTTAGTGAGTCTGTATTGCTACTGCAAACTCACAAATGTACGTAACATAGAAAACAAAGTCGTTGGTACCTAAAACAAAAATGGCCAAGTGCGAGTCGGACTCGAGCACGAAGGGTTCCGTGCAAGAATAACATCCTTGCATCCTTAGTTCCGTGCCATTAGGTATCCATACAACATTAGACACAAAGATCGAGAAAAAACCGCAAACAATCACGTTTTTGGTATGGGAGCCCCCCTTACTCGTAAGTATTTATTTAATTTAATTTAAGTATTTATTTTTGAAGCGAATATACCTACAACTAAATATTCTTTGAACATTTGAAGCGTCTACCTGTTGCCGTTATTAAAAAAGAGCTAAAAACGGCAATAAAATTACGTTTTTAGTATGGGAGCCCACTTAAATATTTATTTTATTCTGTTTTTAGTATTTTTTGTTATAGCGGCAACAGAAATACATCATCTGTACAAATTTCAAGTAACTAGCTATCACGGTTCATGAGATACAGCCTGGTTGCAGACAGCTAGACAGACGGACAGTGAAGTCACAGTACAAAGTGAGGTCTTAGTAATAGGGTCCCGTTTGGCACCCTTCGGGTACGGAACGGGAAAATTACCACAATTTGAAGGGCACAGACAACAAAAGTAGTGTAGCACAGATAGAATACAGTCACGCTAGGTAGGTACCTAATCTCCAAAGAAAGGCGCGAGCGCAGCCGCACACACACAGCCTTATTCCGTTCCGCGTTTGTACATGCCGCCAAACACACACACAGGCAAATGTCGACCGGTACAGGAGGTATTCAGACGGGTTGCCCAATGCGCCCAATAGTTACAATAGTTACAAGTGATATTTAAAGGTCAGTGAATAATTATAATGCTGCAATTATGTAATACCATTTCCTATATCCATTTCCTTCCGTGGATGTCGTAGAAGGTGACTAAGGAAATCAATTACCAGGAGACGGGCAGCAGCGTCTTCCTGAGATTCCAACCGTATACTGCGATCGCCAGCCCCCAACAATTATGGAAACTCCTCATCGTTATGAAAACAACGAAGGGGGCCTATGACCTGCAGTGGGCGTCAAATGGCTGATGAAGTAATCTTCGGGCCCGCGCGAAGCATATAAGCTACACTAGCTAAAATGGCAGGGGCTGTCGCTCAGCGAAGGGCGAGCGCCCGGATGCCAGGGGCTCCACAAGGTGCCATGTCCATGCAGCGAGAGGGGGCGGCGGCGCAAGCGCAAGGCCTGTCAATAGAGGCCGGCAGCCACCCCGTTCATCCTACGTTATAATACTTATAATACAACGTAGAAGTTTTTTACCGAATACCGAGATGTCAATATCATGGCGTATTTCACTCAACAATATCAAAGGTAAGTACCTACTTTAATTCACGTGTGAACGTTAAATAGATAATTATTATTACTTTAGAAGGTCGAATTAGTCACAGGCTTGTTCATAAAAATACAAGTTCATAAAATCAGTGAATATTATTAATTTACTAGCTTACTCGGCAAACGTTGTTTTGCCGTATTAATTTAGCCTACGATCTATTCTCAGAGCTACCAACCCAAAAAAATCCATGAAAATCGTTGAAGTCATTTTGTAGGAGTTCCATAACAAACACTGTGACACGAGATTTTTATATATTAGAAGATATCCCTTGTAATATGTAATACGAAAGGGATAAAATTGATATAATACAAGATTGTGATGGTTCAAATTTTAGATTTTATTAATTTGACCGCCTCATTGGTCTATGGTCTAGCGGTATCACGTCTGATTACCATGCCGGCGGTCGAGGGTACGATTAACACTGAGGGCCACCGTATATTTGTACACATGGCCTCAGTCTGGGTGTATTTCCATGCAGAGAAGAATTTCCACGTTTTTCCATGATGTCCTTGCCTGGTTACCATAGCACAGGGTATCCCAGTTAGGGACCCGAGTCAAGTAATTGTGTTGTGTGGATTTTATTATTATTCGTGTTATTCTGTTTTGAAATCCAATGTAACAATTCGCCGACAAAGCGAAGGTAATTTTTGGTACGGTCCTTATTTCCTAAAGCCCTTGAACGTCTAATCTTCGTCATATCAAGCGAATTTGCACTCTATTCCAAATACCCAAGACGCCAATTTACCCGCCCAAATTGAAGAGGTCCCCTGGCTAATAATCCGAAGGATTTTGTGACCTATTTCCCAGCTACCAAGAGTGGAATTGGCACGTCTGTACTGCAGTGATAGTTACTGGAAATGAAGCTATTTGGGCATCCTTGGCGGAGAATAAAATGTGGGAGATTCGGTATATTTCTCGTTTTTTGATGAAAATTTCCTTCGAGTAAAAATAGGGTACGGCTGTTTCGTTCCTTTGGCATGAATCTGACGTGGTAGGTAGGTTGATAGTTCTCAGACAGACGGTATTTCCAAAAGTCCACCTCAAAATACGAGTTTTTGTCTTGCCCTCCGCCTACCCGAAAGCGGCGTGCGCGCATGTAACGACTAACGAATGTCCATGAAGAGAGGTAAGTCAGGATCGTGAGAAGTGGCAAACCCTGGTCTCTGCCTACCCCTCCGGGACACAGGGGTGAGTCAAGCTATGTACCTATATTGCAGATTTTATGTGCTGGCAAACTATGGCTCGTAACCCACAGAACTAACAGTCTTATATAAACAGGTGATTTCTTACAAGGCTCCTCATTTGCAATTTAAATAATAACTTCCACACAAAACCATCACTTGACCTGGTCCCAAACTGGGATACCCTGTGCTATGGTAACCAGGCAAGAAAAGAACCAGATCGCTTCAAGTGTACCTTTTAAATTTGAAGAGTTTCCTCGATTTCTCCAGGATCCCATCGTCAGATCCTGGCATGACCATGGGACTATCTGGGAAGTATTACGCTCTTAAACAAAAAAATAATTTTCCAAAATAGTCTTCTAGTAAAGAGCATACATACATTGAACGGGAAACATACATTGTACGCAAAAATAAATCTAACTATGAAAGTATTGAAGGTTTATTTTATTTATTTTATTAAGGATATCAACAGCGAAAACAAATAATTTGATTACAATAATAAAGAAACAGTTCACAAGGCCAATAACAGACATCCACAAATAGGCAGTTCATAATTACTAGAAATATACCACGATAGCGCTCAGCAATATAAAAATACATGCATTTTTTTTAATCTTATATATATGGCAATTTCATGCGCTGAGGTATGTGAACACCTGTGACACACAGGTCTCCTCACGGTGTATTCCTTACAGTTTGCGAGTGGTATTGCAACTACAATGCAGGGATTCAAACCCACTACCTCCCGAATGCAAGGCCGGTGTTCTACCGCTCCGTTGCCGCCACCAAGGAGATTAATCCTAGCCTATCCTAAAGGCTAACTAAATCGGTGATTTACGGGCGGAGCCAGTCATCCCGAATCTACCTGACACAGGCTACGTCCGAGCTATTAAGTTTGGACAGGATTTATTGGGCATTGATTTACTTCTTAGGTGGGACAATTGATATTTTCATGGCGCAGGTTTTGTAGGCAGATAGAATTTAGAGACAGAGGTCAACGATTCACCTCGATTGTTGATAACTCACAGGTAGTTACATAATGCGAAAACAAAGGAAAATGTTATGTCATCGTAATTTATTTTAATTTTATAACCGATAATAATACATACATACAAAATAAAATAGATTTTGATAGTGACAAATATTTTATTTTAATATTGCCATGCCGCTCTCGGTAAAATTACACATGTAATTTTTGCATAATCATTACTAAAGAAAAGACCTGTAATTCATCGCAATTAATGAATTGTATTGAAAATGGTTTGCTCTAAGTACTTACCCAAGCTTTCTCAAAAGACTGGTTTTCTTTCTCAAAAAACTGGTTTTCTGGACAATTTGAACAGTGACCTAATTACGCGCACCAAATCCTGAGCAATTCCAAACGTCTAACTGTCAAATTCCATAGGTACTAATTTGACAGTTAGACGATTGCAGAAGAAGAAGAAAGACATTTATTATACCAACAAGATACATCACAGAAACAAAATAAGCACATAAGTAACATAATATGCACAACAACAGAAAGAAAACTAAATACACAACAGACAAAACGAATAAATAATTCGCAAATAATTCGAAGCATTCAGGATTTGGTGCGCATAATAAGTATAACAATAAAGAAAATATTTTAGTTTTCGGTGCCCAATCAATGAGCCGCTTTCAGCACAAATTCACAAAGCACTTCATAGATGGCGCTTATAGGCGTGCACATACAAGAACATGGACACGTCTGTCAAATTTTGCTTAGCGCAGATTAATTTTGACAGCCGCATTCCGGTTGAATTGAATACTGAAAACGGCTCATTCCAAACTCTGCTTATTTAGTCTGTGGAGGTCTGTGGCTACAATCTTTTTGTTAAACAGAATTTGTATAGGCCTGGCAACTCACCGGTCTCGCTCGGGCTCGCTGCTCTGCGTCAGTCCTTGATAGGCGTTTTTTAGGCAACAAAAATTATACTTCAACGTCCATAGGGCGAAATTAAACTCGTTAGTACATTTAACGTCTTCAACTTTGAATAATTGAATATAAACCACACAAAAAAACACTCCTCTCGTTTGAATTTTCAAAAAATTAAAAAGTGCCCCACGTCGCCGATAGGGGCGCGACGATCGTCGGGAAGGCTCCAGAGCGAGTATTCAGTTTAGATCACGGATCGCTACCAGGCTGAATAAACTTTTATCGTCTAAAATACGCGAATCATTCCAAGATGTGTCGTGTATAAGAAAATAAATTAAAAGAGAATTTAAAACTCGTACTACAGTACGAAACACTTTTAAATGAAATCTGTGGGGAATAAAATATTTTCACTTTCACTTTTTCTTGTAAAATCTCCACCACAGACCACTTCAATCGGCGTTCTTGAAGTGTTTCAAGGAATCGAGCCCCTACAGACTATATAGGGGCAGGACGTTCGTTTCATTAGCAGATCAAATAATAATAATAATAATAATGGTCGACATTACTGTCCCATATGATGAGAACCTCGTGAAAGCCGAAACGGATAAAAAAACCAAGTATCTGGATCTGGCGCACGAGGTTACCGATATGTGGGGGGTGGTGTCCACCGAAATCGTTCCTATAGTCCTATCCGCGAATGGGTTAATTCCAACCAGTCTCGCTGACCATCTGAGGCGGTTGGAACTTCGTGTGGGCATGCTTCCGGCTATCATGCAGAAGGCGGTGCTGCTTGATACAGCCCGGATAGTCCGGCGTTTTCTCTCGTTGCCGCCCTGACCTCCGGCCGCTTGGACTCCTCAGCTGGAGGGCGTCCGTCTGGCCATTTTGGTCAGACGAGACTGTTATCTTTTTTTTATTCCTCAATAATAATAATAATAATAATACTAATAATAATAATAATAATAATAATAATAATAATAATAATAATAATAATAATAATAATAATAATAATAATAATAATAATAATAATAATAATAATAATAATAATAATAATAATAATAATAATAATAATAATAATAATAATAATAATAATAATAATAATAATAATAATAATAATAATAATAATAATAATAATAATAATAATAATAATAATAATAATACTAATAATAATAATAATAATAATAATAATAATAATAATAATAATAATAGATTTCTCTCTCTGCGGCCCTTACTACCGGTAGCTTGAGCCTAGCTCCGTTACCGGTGGCCAACTAGGATAGGTTTATAAAATATATTTTGTATTTTTTTATATTTTTTTACTTTTATAAACCTATTCTAAGTCATGAAAATAAATAAAGAGAATAATAATAATAATAATAATTTATTTATTAGTGCAGTCTACATTTTTTTATCTTAGGGTAGTTACACTAGTTGATGCTGATAATTCGTCACCTATTTAGGTCAGCGGGAAGAGTTGGACATCAAATATCAGAAAACGGTTGTGCCGATGTGTCGGCAGTGCCGACCTTTATTTCAAAGAAAACCGTACGCTTAATTCGATGAGCAATTTTTAAGTGAAATTATTAAATGCCTATGCTCGGTATTTCTCTACGAGATCGAATCAGAAATGATGAGATCCGTACATGAACGAAGGTCGTCGACATAGCCCAGCGGATTAGCACGCAGAACCGATGGCCGATGGGGCCGAAAAGTTCTCGAATGGAGACCAGGGAGACGCTGGATGCAACCCGCTTCCAACCGGTCTTTTTGGAAATCCATGGAGGAGGCCTATGTTCAGCAGTTCAGAATTTCGTGTGGCTAAATGATGATGATGATGATGATATTAAATCAGTCACCGAGGGTGTCTCATTCTGTCTGCAGGTGTTTATGTCAGGTTGGATGCTAGACGGACATAAACACTTAGTTAACGGACGTGTTTTCAACAAACATTGCTGGCGACGAGTATTTGTACAAACAAATGAATAAAAAGTAAAAACTGGGTTAAAATGGTGTCACTTGGCATATAGTAGTCCTAAATGGCAACAAATAATGCCGGTGCCTCACTTAGCCACTCGTATGTGGCAAATAATTATGGTAAACATAACCATAAATGTGGCAAATATAAACAAACATTGCCAGGTTTGCTGACGAATATTCAGCACTTATTTTATAAAACCTGCAATGTGTAGTAATTATAATATAATTATATTATAGTGTCATTGATGGCGAACATACCTAGGCGGAAATACATTACTTCATATTGCGTCATATAGGTAATATACTGTCATATACGTCATACTGCCTGGTGTGTCTAGGCGTTAAGGCGCTTAGCTATCAAAACAGAGGTCGTGGGTTCGATTCCCACTGGGGGCCGCCGTACATTTGTAGAAATGGTCTCAGTCTGGGTGTATTTTCATGTTTGTCCTTCACTGGTTACCATAGCACAGGGTATCCTAGTTTGGAACCAGCTCAAGCAATTGTATTGTGTGGAAGTTATTATTATGCCGGGACAAAAAAGATACAAGTCTCGTCTGATCAAAGTGGCCAGAAGGACGCCATCCGGCTGAAAGTCCAAGCGGCCGGAGGTCAGGGCGACAACGAGAGTAAACGTCGGACTATCCGGGCTTTATCAAACAGCACTTCTGTTAAACTTAAAAGTATATTTCCTTTACCCGTATTTACAGAATGTTTGAAAATGTACTGAAGTGTGCTTACTTATGGCATGATTTCATAGAGGTTACGGTTAAGCATCCGTGCGAGGTTACGGGTACCTAAGCTCCCGCACGAGGTTACGGTAAGTGCGGGTACTTAGCTACCCGTAACCTCGTGCGTTCAGGCTCTAATTAGGACGACACCCCCCGTATTTTCACAGTAGAAGTTTGTCCGTCGGATCCTAAAACAATAGTACCTAGTAGAACAGCACTTTTGCTCACTTTTACTTACACTTCTTTCGTAAGGACGCCTGTTTACAGGAGAAAAATACTCCTGCAGAGGAAAAATTGGTGAGCGACAATTCGTTATAAAATATATTTACTTACTTATATTTACTGAGCTGTAGTAGTGCTATGCTATGGACAGCCCAATAGACCACTAAACGACCCTCAATCCCCCTTTATTTAAACATTTTCAAATTTTTATTTATATTTCAGTATTGCGTAATTAATTTATGGCGATTTGTTTTACCCTGTAAATGCAGTGGAAACACTGTACTTACTCGACTCTGCGGTATTCCAATCTAACGAAGAAAGCCCAGAACTATTTATTTTCACCCAGACGAGGGATGTATTTCACAAAGCGAAAGCGGAGACTAGTTCTCCTTTGATCACGCTTTTTGCCGCCTTTTCAGCGTTACGTCACTGTGACGTCATGATTTCAAAAGAAAAATTTAAACTTGTACGCAGCGCCCTCTTTCGTTGGCTCTAGTAATTAAGCCGAGAAAATTTCAAACTGCATTCGATTGAAAATTGTTCCAAAAATGTGTGATAGACGGCGCTAATTTGCAGCGCCCTCTATTGAGTGGTGGTATAAATTGTTCAATTAGAATTTTCTGTGTGGTTAGCAGCGCCCTCTTTTGAGTTGGACTTCAAGCTTGTCTGCGAACACTCAAGTTTGAGTTTTCTCCGTACATTTAGAATACAAAAAATGGCGTTGCTAGCAGTAGTTCTAACTCTCGAGTTCTGCGATAGGGTGCGCTAGTGATTACGGCCCCTCCAACTCTCCCTGTTAGCGGCCACACGGGACGTGGGACGGGGGCGCTGAGAAGATTTTACACTAAATTTACTGAAGGGAAGGGACGAAGCCCACACAGAAGAGACGAGAGGCGAGGGAGCGATTTCTATTTTATAGGCAAGCCTATGCAACGCGTCACGTCTTTTCCGTGTCCCCGCCTCACGTCCTTTCTGCGTGTCTCAGGGTAAAGACTGGAAGTTTCTGAAGTTTATTTCTGCGAATTGCCTGTTCCACCTAATACAGGCGTCTGTCAAATGATTATTGTTATCATCTCCTTCACGATCAAACTTTATTTAGCTGACACACTGTCGCAGAACTTGAGAGTTGCAACGCCATTTTTGTATTCTATCTGTACCTACCGAGAAAACTCAAACTTGAATGTTCGCAGAGAAGCTTGAAGTCCAACTCAAAAGAGGGCGCTGCTAACCACACAGAACACAGTGTAATAATTTTCGTCGCTTGAAAAAAAAAAACCGGCCAAGTGCGAGTCGGACTCGCGCACGAAGGGTTCCGCACCATTATCTATACAACACCAGGCAAAGATCGAATTTGAGAACAGCGCCATCTATAGAAACCAACAAGAAGCGTTTAACATTGACATTTAACGACATGACATCAGCGCTGTGAAGGTTACATAGCCGCTAGATGGCGAGCGCTGTCTTTATAATAAAGGCAAAAAAATTAAGTTTGTTGTATGGGAGCCCCCCTTAAATATTTATTTTATTCTGTTTTTAGTATTTGTTGTTATAGCGGCAACAGAAATACATCTATCACGGTTCATAAGCCTGATGACAGACAGACAGAGAGACAGACACACAGACAAACAGACGGACAGTGAAGTCTTACTAATAGGGTCCTGTTTGGCACCCTTCGGGCACCCTAAAAAGTAGCGAAATGCTTGCTTGATATATATATCAAGCAAGCATTTGCATTTCGCTGAAGAAGAAGGACAGATAACCTCATCCAAGTGGCAGGAAGACGCTGGATGCAAGCCGCTCCCAACTGGTCTTTTTGGAAATCCACGGAGGAGGCCTATGTCCAGCAGTGGACTTCTTGTGGCTGAATGATGATGATGATGATGATGATAGGTACTTTTAGAAGCATAAGTTTTCAAAGCATACCCGTCCTTCTGCCAACAGGTATAAGACCCCTGTCATAGGCAGTTAACAATGCTTTGCAGTAAAGTTATCAGTGCAACCAGAACTAACCAACCGGCATTTGCGAACCGCGACGGGCTCTACTTGTCAAGAACTAGTGCTTAAAAGTACCGTTGACAAAATATGATGTGGCGGAAAATTCCAAAATATATTTTTAATATTTTAGCTAAGGCAGGCATGCCTGTGTTCCGGAGAGGCAGGGGTTGCCACTTGCCACGATCCTGACAGACCAATGGACCTCAGACGAAGCAATCATTTCCAATTCAATTAATTTTCTTCATTCGAGTTTTTCAACTTTGAACTTAAGTATAACGACTTTATTAGCTTAATTCCGGATTCACTTGCTTGATTTTTTTTGGGGTAGGTATGTGCGTGTGACGCCGGATTAAGAATAGCGTCACTCCATTTCCTTCCGTGGATGTCGTAGAAGGCGACTGAGGAAATCAACCAGGAGACGGGCAGCAGCGTCTTCGTGAGATTCCAACCGCATACTGCGATCGCCAACTCGCCTGCCAAGCGTGGCGATTATGGCAAAACCCCTCATGGTTATGAAAACCACGGAGGAGGCCTGTGTCCTGCAGTGGGCGTCGAATGGCTGATGATGATGATGTGCGTCAGAAATTAAACTAATGTGTAGTGCTTACGAAAGTTTTAGTTTGAAAATATTATAAACAGTATTATTTTCACGGATCTGCGGTTTACGAAGTTGTAGTCGTTAGAAATCCCTAAATAATTTCAAAGTAAAGTTTATCTTGCCCTTCGCTAATACGTCCCTATTCGGTTGTGCTGAGACGTGCCTTTCCGGCCCTGCTCCCATATTCGCTAAAAAGTACCTCTTCTTTCTAGGATTCTGTACCCAAAGGGTAAGGGACCCTATTGCTGAGACTCAACTGTCCGTATGTCTGTCTGTCTAACTATCACCAGGCTGTATCTCATGAATCGTGATAGATAGACAATTGAAATTTCCACAGATGATGTATTTCTGTTGCTGCTATGCTATGCCGCTATGACAACAAATACTAAAAACAGAATAAAATAAATATTTAAGGGCGGCTCCCTTAAAACAAACGTTGTCTAAAGACAGCGCTCGCCATCTAGCGGCCATCTATGTGACCTTTACAGCGCCGATGTCATGTCGTTAAATGTCTATGTTATACGCTTCTTGTTGGTTTCTATAGATGGCACTGTTCTCAATGTACCTAATCTATCTTGTCTCGATCTTTGTCTAATGTTGTATAGATAATGGTACGGAACCCTATTCGATCCGAGTCCGACTCGCACTTGGCCGGTTTTTTACTTCTAGCAATAAAATTAGTATGGGGTTTGACAGTTAGACGATTGGAATCGTTTAGGCTTTGGCGCACGTAATATAGGAGAGCTGGACCAGTGATGTGTTGTATGGAAATTATTTTTACATTTTATTTTTAAACTGGCCCTTAACTTAACTGATTAGAGTGCACGGTACACACATGTAAAGTGTGATATGACGTGGACTGCACATCAGCCGTCGAATAAACTATTAACTCCGTGCTAAGTTGGTTCCCCTAATGCTGCTTCCCGTACCAACCAAATCTCTCTAAGGTAGTGTGACCATCTGTCTTGATTTTTTCGGACATTCCTCCGGCTTTTTGACTAAGATGGATCATTCAAGAACTTTGTAAATAAATAAATAAATTCTTTATCGACATTCATTAGTCGCTGCATGCTCGAACGCCTATTATTTCGGCTTCTTTTTATTAAATTGCTCTTCAAGAAAAGTTAAAAACAGATAATGTTTACTATGAGAACAAGTTCGAAGCTACAAAAAAAAAATTTTTCTAGGTGTAAACAAAAAAAATCTATCAAAGCTATCAAAATGATATCAGCGGTCTCTATTTCTTGAATTAATGACATAAAGGTGCAAACTATGACGTGAATATTTGAGTTATCTCGTAAAGTAATGTTTTTATGTGTCTATTCTGTTAAGAAAACGTTAAGTTCAATGTAAAAACAAAATCCAAAGAGTTGGTTATTATTAAAATAAATTGTTTTTTCGAAATTTTCTAGACACAAGTCTACCACCATGAAACCATGAAACCAAAAAATTTTAACCATAAAACCACGAGAAAAATGGTTTTATGGTTAAAATTTTTTTGTGAGTTTCACCATGTCCTCAACTGTATAACCTCACTGTGATTCTAACCTAATTTAAAGGCATATTTCTCATCATATTTTCGCGTTTTACCGGTAGCCATTTACGGGAAGAGAAGAGGATTTTGCAAAACGTGCAATACTTTTTTGACAAGTCCGCCTTGTTGTTGGGTCATTTCAAATTTTGAAATGGTGACCCTACCCTATCATAAGAGAAGAGACACAAAGCGCGCTAACTACCCAAGTTGCGCCCAAAGGGTCCAGAAGTCTGGATTGGGAATTCTCCACCAGACGTTTTATGTTTTTGCTGACCCTACTACAAACTTTGGCAATGCATGCACTAAATATGTTTTATCTTGAAATTTCTCGTTATTGTACAAAATATTGGCCAGAAATATAATTTCACCTTGAACTTTTGTACGTATAGTAGAAAGGAAAAGTGAAATTTTGGCACTAAAGACAATTCCACTTTCAGTTTCAAATTCTTTAGTTAGTTGAAAGTGAAATTTTGGCAATAAAGACAATTTCACTCTCACTTTCAACATCTTTACTTAATGGAAAGTGAAAGTGAAATTTTTATAGTAAAGACGATTTCAATTTCACATGCAACTTCTCTATTTGGTTGAGAGTGAAAGTGTTATTTTGGCAATAGAAACAATTTCACTTTCACAGCCAGTTTATTTAGCTGAAGGTAAAAGTTAATTTTGTCCAATTAATGCAATTTCACAATCACTTTCAACTATTTTACTTATTTGAACCTGACCTTTAAAATAGTGACGATCTAACTCATTGAAGAACTTTTGAGTTTATATGTCTTAGCGCTGGTAATCGGACCTTCTAGAACCTTTTGGCTACTTTAAGATTGTGCTTTTGACACCTGACAGATGAGTTGGAGAAAACTTTAGCCGCGCTGACTAAAGCCCGATATCACTAAGCAAACTAAACCTCAACCTCATTCGCCATTAAACGAAGTTTATATTTCCGGGAATGGGTACCGGCAGATAATGTAAACTAGGACTAAGTTATTGGATTTTAATTATTAATTGTCTTAATTGTCTCAGTTCTTTCTTTTCCTTTTTGGTCGCAGCCTGATGATTAAGGGAAGTTTTACAATGACCGCGTTTCTCAGAGCTACAGTTCGAAGTTCATTAAGGTAATTCGATGTAGATACACTACCTTCCTGCTTGTTAATCTGTGGGTTAATTTACTTTGCAATTCGCATCAAATTGTCATAGTAAACCATGAATCATGAGTTTCTTTGTCAGCTTCGTCTTCACACAATCTATCAGTTCTGAAACTAACAACTTCGACGCTCATTAAGTGAACATTTTCGGTTTTATTTACAAAAAGTTGATTCCACTAAAACCGTCTTAAGACGGAGTTAAAAACGATTTATAACAGGACCTTATCTCGTAAACCGGCTTTATCTGAGTGTTTTTTAGAGTCGAATTTTTATGAAAGTGAAAGTGAAATTGTCTTTGTTGCCACCAAAAATTAAATAAAGTACATAACTGAAGAAATCTTAAAAACTAAATTATAGGCCTTATGTTCAGCCTAAAGTAGTCAGGGAATATGCTCCACTGCCGACGCTGATTTTCAGCAAAAGCCTTAGAGGTTAGATTAAAGACATGATAGTTATTTGTTATACAAGAGTGCAAAGTTGCTTTTTAACCGCGTGCTCAATTTTGATGACAGAGCAAGCGAAGGATTCTAAAATTGAATTGTTAGCGTTAGCGAGGGAATCAAAAGAGCACGAGGTGAAAAATCTTTACACTCGAGGCCAACACGTAACTTTTCATCCCACCTCAGCGAGGAAATGACTAAATGCAAAAAAAACACAAAGGAGGTTCCGAGTCTGAGTTTATAACAAATTTTAAAAAGTAGTGTAATAAATTCGCCACCATGGAGGTAGAAGTAAATAGGTTTAATGATGGTTTGAATTTACATAGTTAGTGCACTCGATGTTCTAAATTCAATTTACTTTATCCTCTAGCGGATAAAAACGGCTTTTGCACTTAGATATCGAAGAGCAAAAATACTCTTTCCTAGATGGGGGGATGAAAAATAAATTACAGAGATTCTTGAAAAAACCTATTTAGAGGCTAGAAATTCCACCTATGCCAAATAGGATTTTAAAATTGTCCTCAGCACGGGTTAGTGCAACAAAAAGAATATAATTACAAAGTGTCGCTGAGCGCAGAAAAAAAATACGGTTTTCATGTTTACTCAATGCCACATGATATTGAGTAAAAATGAAAACATTTTCAACATGAAATTTTATTGCCATTTTTATTGAAATTTTATTGTTATTATTGCCACTAAAAGTATATCTAGCAGATTGTGTAATAATTTTTTTTAAATATTTTTAATGACTCGCGATGCTCATTATTAAACAGCTCTAACCGCGATTATTTGCGTCGGGAATCAAAGGTCATTAAATTTTACCTAATAAATAATCGCGGTTAGACCCGTTTAATAAATTACTATATTATTTTTTATAAAAAAGACCGTTATAATCTTAACTTATAAGTAATTTAAAAGATATGACCTTTAAATTCGAAGTAGGTACATGTAGGTATTGCAGAAATATATTTTGGAGTCGGTGCCCAAAATGTATGTGCTGGTCATGTAACTCGGCACCGCTCCGAATTGTACTAGAAATAATTTAAACGAATAATAACTTTAAAGGTGAAGTCGGGACGTACATGTTATACATCTCCAAATTATACTTCTACAATAACTTCATGTTCGTACCGACTTCGAATTTAAAGGTCATATTCGTTTAAACTATTTCTGGTTTTTAGTGCTGTAGTGTTTTGAAGTCGATTTTTATTTTTGTTTTTCTTTTTCACTTTTCGTTTGTCAATATCACTATGACTCCGTCAAATCGTGTTATCCGAGAGCAAATGCACGAATCACTGTAGATAAAAAAAAACACCCAAATCACTCCAAGGGTGCCTTTAAAATTTGAAGACTTCCCTTGATTTTTCTAGGATCCCATCATCAGATCCTGACTTGTTGACCATGAGACCGCCTGTGTACCCTTTCAGACAAAAAAAAAATTCATGATTAGTCTAGGCTCGAAGACAGTAATCAGGGAATATACATAAAAAATAATAAAGAAACGATTCCGACGAACTGAGAACCTCCTCGTTTTTTGAAGTCGGTTAAAAATTAATCTCTCTTTAACAGTCTCGCTAAAACTCGAGAAAGGCTGGACCGATTTGGCTATTTTTTATATTTGCGGAAGTCCAGGCAAAGTTTAAATGGCGAGAATAAAAATATAGATGTAGGTGATATGAAGTTCAAGGGGTCATCTAGTAATGAATAAGAAATAGTAAAACAATCGATTGTTCACTTGTGGGTTTTTTTTTATTAAAGAGTTTTTTCAATCTCCAACGTTGAGCCAATGTTGTACATATTATTATTAGGTATAATAACGTTGAGGAATGTACGAAAACTTCAGCCCAACAGCCGTATAACCCGATGAGTGCGAAATAACATCAATAAGTACCAGCGTCGCTTTCGAGTACCATCCATCAGCCAATAATCGTACATAAGCCACGTCCATCCATCTTTCCTTGACTTATTCTCTGCCTTTATACAGCGGTAGGCTGTATGCAAGTATTATTTGTTATTTATTAGATCCTACATTTTTTTCGTGTGGCGCCGGATTAAGAATAGCATCACTCCATTTCCTCCCGTGGATGTCGCAGAAGGCGACTAAGGAAATAAATTGCCAGGAGACGGGCAGCAGCTTCTTTCTGGGATTCCAACCGCATACTGCGACCGCCAACCCGACTGCCAAGCGTGGCGATTATACCTATTAACATTAGTCCTCTGAATACCTATTAACATTAATCTACTGTTTAATACCAGACAATAATCTGAATCTGAATTAAATAAACTGTCACTAAATTGCGTTTGTAAAAAATATCAAATTACTGTCTAAACGTACAAGTAAATACTCCCCAATTTTTAACCGACTTCAAAAAAGTCTCATTAGTCCCATTTTAACTTGGTGAAGATTTGATGAAGACTTTCAGAGATGGAGGACGGAACTCTTCAATGGACAGCTGCAGTAAATAATAATGGGGCCCATCCTTTAGTAATATCCGTATGTTTTATAAAAGTAGTCCCAAGGCAATTTAGTGATGTTCTGGTGAAGACTTTTGGAGATGGAAATAGAGAACTTTAAATTTTAAAGCAACGAATTAAGCAGGGTAAATTATGGTTATAATGGACATGTATATTTTTCTCCCGCTCCCCCACTAAAAATAAAAAAAAAAATAAAAAATAAAAACCGACTTCGAAACACTACAGCACTAAAAATTTACAAATAATTTAAATAATTAGGAGTATGTATAGATGTAGGTATTGTAGAAGTATAATTTGTAGTCGGTGCCCAGCTCCATGACCAGCACATATATTTTAAATTATACTTCTACAATACCTATACGAGTATGTTGTATACATACTTCTAATTTATTTTTTTTATATTTTATCGTTCATGCTCGTAGAACACTAGCCTTTATACCACACCCACTCAGAAAGTTGCTCGTTCATAAACGGGTTACAAAGTTCGTCATTTCTCCCTTGTAAATGTGCCGCGGGAAAAGTTATATGGAATTTCATTCCTGCCCTCCGTAGCAGGGCAGGAATGTTGTATGAAATACCGTTCCTGCCCTGCTAGTATTTTTTTAGCAGCGAACATAAAAAAATACAAACGTCTAATCTAAAAAAGGTTTTATAACAACATATCATAAACTCAGGCCTGTATCCCAGAGGGGTAGGCAGAGACCAGGAACTGCCACTTGCTACGATCCTGACAGATCACTTTCGCTTTCGCAAACCTGACTTTATTAAGCTTGGCGTTCTAACGATGCCATCCATGTACATTCTGGAGACATGCACCTTTGTAAAGTCAAATCGACTCATCCGTAGAACAAAGTCCGATTTGAAGGATTGCTATTTTTCAGTACAGGGAATCCAAGTTGTAAAGTCATATAACTCTAAAACGATGGGATTTGATATTTTGATTTTTTGATATGTTATCTTAAGCCCTAAGCCTAATTAAATGCCGTTATGTAAATTTCACTAATCATTTAGTTTAACGATTTAGGGAGTCTGACATCGACATAGGACGTTTTACAGTGAAACAACAGTTGTCTGTTGTGAACATAGTGCGTTTTACGGGGGAAGAGCAGGGGTCCATAGTAAACATAGTACGTTGTTTTGCGGGAAGTTTAAAATAAATGACGTCTCACATTAACATACTTTGTTTTTCATTCAAAATTATCCTACTCTTTTCAGTCCCATGTTCAAAGTTATCAACTCAGATTTTCGAAAAGTGGGTAATACAAAAAAGTTGATTGTTATTAGAAATCGTTTATTAAAATTCTCAACATAGGTAACTGGTGTTTCATTATCACAGCACTTTTTGGCACTGACTTAGAAATAATTAGCTTATTCATTAAATACTACTAGGTAGGAACTTAGTTAAAATAGTATGAAAACCATTAATTAATAGATACTTATAATAATGAATAACAATCAGTCTCCATTATTTATCAGTCTTTCACATAGCTTACAACAATAAAACTGTAGGTATTTAAGTTATATAAATAAGTGCCATATTAAATAAATAAATGTAGCACTTAATTGTTATAATGATTATTCGGTATAGGTACTCGAATCTAGGTTAGTTTAGTAAGTAAGATGAACTTTTTTCAACAGAAGTAGCAAAAATGGAGACAAGTCTGAGATTACTCCGACAGGTCCTCATCAGATTCTTCTTCTGTATCATTCACCGTGATGTGATGTGGTAAAGAATTAAAAAATGAATGATACTCAGTCGGAATAACCTCAGATCGGCACATATCAATAAGATCTTTATATTTAGCAACGGGCAATTTTATAGGTCCGGAATAGGCAGGTTTCAGCTCAGTTTGTACCGAGTTTCTTGTGTTACCGCGGATAACCAAAATTTCGTAGTTAGATTCAGTCAGATCATATTTGAAAAACAATTTGTTAGGGTCACTACCATCTGCATGAACTTCACGAATGTTATTCCAGTAGATCTTCTTTCCCTTAATGTCTTTCATCCAAACTTTGTTATTAACAAGGCATTTAAAGTCAACCACGTCATTCTGGGTCACGTTGCGAACCACATACGGCTCTCCCTCACTTTTAGCCCATCTCACTAACAAACGCCATTCATCTGGACTGTAAATAGTTTTGGGTTGAGATGCTCTCTCGACCACGGAGTGGACACTGTCCCCTTCATTCTGTGTGTGTCCCTTCTGTAGAAATCGGTGTGTTATGCGTATCTTGAACTTTTTTGCGGCATAAACAAATAGCGAAAATACAAAGCGGTTTCGATTTTGGCCAGCACAATTGTCTGACCAAAATCGGATATCTTTAGCACCTTGCTCAACATTAGCCTCTATAAACTTGAGCAGGCAACTGGAAACTTCGTTAGCTCCACGTTTGGCTACTGTCTCATCCCACATAAAGCAAACGGCTTTCTTTTTTCCCATGTCGAAAACTGTGAAATTTAGACAAGACAGTTTCCTTTTGTAATAAAACGTGCTTATATTTCCGTGAGGACAAGTCAAAATCTTCTCAAAATCGAAGACCGCAGCAAGGATGCTTCCATTCGACTCTTCAGCGTCTTTCTTGTCCTTGCTCTTCAAGTCTCTAGCTACCCTTTTGTTGGACTGATGCTCCAGGAAACCTTCTTTTTCTTGGTCCGTTGGACTTTTTTTCATCCGAAACACGTGACATTCATCGCATTGATCTTTTTTGGGAATATGAAAACCAATGTTGAAATTCGAATTGACGATGTCACGATACTGGCGCTCTTTTGTAGCTTTGGTGCTGTATTTTTCTGGATCAAACCATTCTTGGTACATTTTAAACATTTTGCTAATAGTTAAGTCTCCTGGTAGGTAGAGCTTTTTGCTATTCTTGCGGATATAGTGTGATTCGACAGGATCGAATGCCTGGACATGGTCACAAACGCTTCGTTTCATGTCGTCATTCATTACGACTTTGTGATTATCGTGCCGGCCCCGTCTGTCCTCTTCGACAATAGCACTGCCATCATACTTCTTCCATGCAGTTTTTAGTATACGGGTTGAAACTGAAAGAGTATTTACAAACATAGTTTGGCAAACTTCAACTCTTTCGCAGTGGGATTCGCTCGAACCTGTAATCAGCGGCAAATAGTATTTTTATGTGTGTTTCCTGTTGTTTGGAGTATCCTGATTGAGACATCTTTTCTTTTTCATTTTAATGGAATATTTCACTATGAAGTTCCATTGCAAGGCGCGGTTCCCCAGTTGCCAAAATTTACCAAAACAGGCCAATCTTTGATCTTGGGATATCTTTTCACAGCATTTGTTACGGCATTTGCATGACGGTCGCATCGTTTTCTCGTCCATGGCTTTACCTTTTTTGGTTACGTACTTTTTACCCAAATTCTTAAGGCATTTGCGTTTAACGTCTGCCCATTCGTTTGGGCGCCTTTGTCGTTTCCTCGTGGTTTTAGTTGTATCGTTGCAGTCACTCGAATGCGACACAGCAGGTGAATTAGCGGTACTAAGTGACGCAGAAGAAACTGCAGAGAAACTGTCTTCATGCTCAGGGCAAAAGTCACTGTCGCAGATGAAATGAGAATTTATAGGTGTTGGCATAGGTGTTGGTATTGATAGTTCCATATTAACTGGGGTCGTTCTGTGAGATTTTTCCAACTCTTCAATTTGAATCAGTGGTGAGTTTTCGTAGCTAGAAGGTACATCCAAAGAAAAAGGCGTAGGTTGATTGCTGTCAATATCCCCGGGCAGTTGACCAGAGCTGGAATATAGAGGCTGGTTGGTTGAACGTGTTGGGTTTGCGCCTCCGTCAGGGAAAGTTTCCCTACACCCATCATCGTCACATTGTAAAAGTTCCTCCCCTAATATGCCACTAAGTTCTTGACTGATTTCTTCTGCCCCAGGTGGTAAAGGCGAGAACGTGCCGTGTTCTTCGACAATCACGTGAACTGAAAAACAAAAAAATAACATTATTATATATTTTTTGTATAGTACATACATAATGTACGGTAGTTCATTAATCTACTGTAAAAAAACTTGGATTTTTTTAATGATAAATTCATATATCTAACCGAATAATGTCCTAACAGAAATGACGATCCCATTAACAACGTCCTATCTTGTCATAGAATGCATAAATCGATACACAGATTCCATAGAAAAACGTCCTATATAAACATGGAACCACTAGAAGCAACAACAATGTGCGTAAAACAACGTCTCAAGATTTCATAGTACATACTTCGTAAACTGATTAAATTATTAATTACTACATTAAAATGATTCCCCTACAAATAAAAAAAAATCGTCTATATCATATTTTTACGCTGCAATATGTCATCAAAGTAGTCCGACAAATAACATCGTTTTTTTACATCGATCGCTCACAACGGTATTTTCTGTTTATCAGGGGATATGTAGTGAATTCGTATTAATTAAGAGATTAATAATGTGTAATATTATGTAAAATAGCTGAAATTAGTCCACTTACCGGCATTTACACGTTCATTACTGTCAACAAGGGGAACATTTGGAAATGAGTAACACTGTTCGGACACTTTTCCGTCTTCTTTTATCATATTTAATATTTTCTGTGACCGGGACATCTTCAACGAAACTATTTGAAAGCCAAAACCATAATAGGTATCAGAATTATCGTCTTTAATCCAAAAAAGCAAAGAGCATCACCAAAATCGTCCTCTCTCTAACGAACAGCGGCCGGACTGACGATCGGACGCGGCGCGAGCGCCGCCCCCGCACCCCGCGCGGCGCACCATGTGATTTTCGCGCATTGTTGCGCGGAATCAATTTCAAAACGGACCTTATTCGATTTATTATCTCCGAAACAAAACAAGATACCAAAAATCTAAAAACACACACTTGTAGATCTTCGAATTCCTAATAAGATTAGCTGTTTAGCTCGTTTTGGTCTAACGTTCACAACGGACTTTGTTCTACGGATGAGTCGAAATATGGATCTTTTAAATAAATAAAATAAAATAATTTTATTTGCTTAAAACGTGGTACATAAGGATGGCATGATAATTATATATATGAGCTCACATTCTGTTAGATATGTTCTAACGTGCAAATATTTAATTGTACCTAGTTTATTGTTATTGAGATGTCAAAATACCATAATGAAATTAATTTTTTCAACAACAGAGCAAAATAAACTATGACAAAATACGCGCCTAGCCACGCTCTACAGCGTTATTCCAACAAAGCGTTTTTGGCATGTCGTCGAAAATATAAAATCATCTCCCAGGATCAATTAGAAAAATTAACGAAAATTATTGAATACCTCGCTGACAAGGACCTAGGGAATTAGGAGTTATTAGGTATATTGACATTTGATTTACATAAGCTGGAGGACTAAGTTGATAATATTTATAACAAATTAGTTACTTTGTATGACATAAAGTTCATTATGTAGGGTAACATTATTTCTGTAAATAAATTGAAAATAGATGTCATTGTGTGCTTGCCTACCTACCCGTATAAAAATGTATCAATTTGCATACTGCTGTTAAGTGGTAGAAAGTAGAATACACTGACTTATTGCAATTAAGATCTGTGCAAAAACCTGACTGTGTGTATTCGCAAATAAATATTTTGAAGTTTTGATTTTTTTTTTTCAAGTTTTCGCTTCCTCAACATTCATAACAAATACTTAGAAAAAAGAGTTGGGATTTTTTTTGTACATTCTCTCAATTATGTTAATCTTATCTCAAACACATTGCGCAGTTTCAGCAAAAAATTTACGCTTAGGTACCTACTTACATACGTTTCGCATTAAGCCAACGGCCGCGTAACCCGACACAGCCCCACCCACTTTATTATTGTACGATAAAAGCCAGTTATCAGATTAGTCAATTAATCTAACACTGTTTTTTTTTTGTTTTCAGGTAAGTCCCAGTAGAAACCTTCATGCGGGTACCTGGAGTTATCAGAAAAAATACGAGTTGTGGAGTCGACGACGGCACATCAATCTTTACGGACGCGCACTCTACTCAGTTACGTTACGGGCGATTTTGCAACAAAAAATGTAAAGGTTGAGTGCTGTCAGAACAAGAATCCCCGCAGTCGGGATGAGTTGACGATGGACACGCATTTTTTTTATTTTTATTATTTGACTTAACTAAAGTCCGTAGATTCTAAGTCCCATTCCGCGTCTTCCGCCAAGCTTCAGGAAGTCAAAGTCATTTGTTCAAGTTTTCAAGTTTGAAGCCCAAAAGAAGGGTACCTAGGTAATGTCTTTGGCTCGTATGCGTGTACCACAGTACAAATAAAGACGTGCACTGTGTATGTATGTATGTATGTATGTATGTATGTAAGCATGTGTGGGGTTGACTGTGCACCACAATCAAAGACGGCAGTCCGGCGCGCGCAGGGTCGATCCACATTGTTCGAACCTGCGAACGCCAAGCGTAGCTGGCAGGCTATACATGGTGGAGTAGCCGGGAAGGAAAAAAGACATTTAAAAAAGTAGTTTTTTCCTGACGGTAAAAATAGAAACATTGGTGATTTGATAGGTTCTGATATATTGGTTTAACCCTTATTCGACCATAGGGATAACAGTTCCCACTTTAAATTGAACCTTACCTCCTTGAGATAAAGTCCAAAACCAATGAAAAATTTATACTAGCTATGGCCGTTTAAGGGTTAAAATATTATTTTTCAAGCAGATGCTGCCGTTTTAGTTTAATTAAGTTATTTCAGTTAGTCGGTGCTAACTCCTTCTGTATATTGTAATTTTCATCGTGCCAGTGAACATCTATTCAGCGTGAATAAAACTTGTACATAAACGAACTGTTTTTCTGATCTTGGCACCGAGTTCTAAACATGTATGTATGTATGTATGTATGTATGTATGTATGTATGTATGTATGTATGTATGTATGTATGTATGTATGTAAGCATGTACGTATGTATGTATGTAAGTATGTCCGATTCTATGTTCCCTCACAACTCCTTAACGAATGGACAGATTTCGACAAATAATATCTTAATCGATTCGTCGCGTTTGCGCGAGTATCATCGGCTATATCAGCATAAAGCCAATAAAAAACATACTTAAAAACAGAAATAAAAATAACTAACAACCCGACTGCTGAGGATTAGGCGCTACGTTCATTTATTTACCGTGTTTTCGTTCGTTTTTTATCTCTATAAAAGTACATTAAAACACGAAATGAAAGCATCCAAAAATTACCAGTGCTAGTTTACTCTTTCAGTATTTTTCTGAATGGAATTCTAAATAAGCTTATCATTGTAAAGAACATAGATCTTTAGTAGACGTCTATTTTTTTTTGGCAAACATCGTAGGTATAGGCTTTGTGATCACTACTAAGCGGGCCCAAACTCAACATCCTCATAATCAGCCGGTGTCAGTCCACTGCTGGACATAGGCCTCTCCCAAGACACGCCACTGAGGCCGATCCCCGGCTCTTCATCTCCAGTCACCCACCGCTTTGCGAATGTTCGTCGCCCCAGCGGGTCACAGGGCGTGCTACGCTACGTTTGCCGATTCGCGGCCTCCACTCTAGGACCAGTCTACCCAAGAATGTTCTTGAGTCTACCCCAGCGGTTATCGGTCCTGCGGCAGATATGAAATTCAACAATGTACCTCATCGCGAGGTCCCGCCTTCGGGAATTTTTCTGCACAGTTAGTAAGTGGCCATGCTATTACTTGTATAAATTCACTAATAAACTTAAAAGGGATTCGGGAGGTCGTGGGTCTCGAATCGCGGCGTGTGCGATAGACTTATGACTAGAGATATGTTACGTATATTTGTGAAGTTGTAGTAGCAATAACACTCGCTAACTGTGAAGGAAAACGTCGTGAGGAAGTCTGAGTGTCTGAGGTGTTCACATACCTCGGCGGTTGAAATTGTCAATCCGCGGTGGGCACGCGTGGTAGCCTATACTCTCTCTGTCTGAGAGAAGGCCTGTGTGGGAAATTTAGGGACATGCTGGAATTTGAACCAAGGACCTCTCGCTTGTGAAGCAACGAGCCCATCCGCTGAGCTGACAGCAATCTAATGTCTCTCTTATTATAAGCTAAATAAATGCGAGAATCGCATAAAGTTAGAAAGTAGCTTATGTACTCGTAGGAATCAAGTGCTAGGTAGTTAGATTGTCTATGTGGTTCGGCAAGATCTGAATTTTTAAGATTAATAGGCTCGTTGAGTATTGTTAGTATTGTTTGTGAGACTGCTTAGACTCCTGCATGACGACATGCAATGCTGCGTTGCCGTAGACGGTGATCAGACAGACTTCTTCCCCGTTACCTGTGGGGTGAAGCAAGGTTGCGTTTTAGCACCTACTCTGTTCTCCTTATACTTTGCGGTGATAGTTAGAGAAGTCTTACAAACTGTTTCTCAAGGAGTTCGCATCCGCTTCCGCACAGACGGCAGCCTTTTCAACTTGGCTAGACTTAAGGCTCGCACTAAAGTCTCACACGTACTGATCACCGAGATCATGTATGCTGACGACCTGTGCTTCGTAGCAGAATCCCCAGACGGCTTGCAACAGCTAATGTCCGCATTCCACCAAGCCTGCAGTAAGTTCGGCCTGAAGATCAATGTCAATAAGACGGAGGTGATGTCCCTGGATATACACAGTCACGAGACATTGGCCATAAAACTTGGTGAGGATGTGCTGAAGCAGGTGGATAAATTTCGCTATCTGGGGAACACTGTAACATCCAAGTGTGACCTTGATGCTGAGATCAATAGCAGGGTCGGTGCCGCAGCTGCAGCATTCGGCAAGCTATGTTCCAAGGTCTTCTGCTCTCATGACCTTAAGTTGGCCACTAAGATATCAACATATATGGCAATCGTGCTGCCAAACCTCTTATACTCCTCTGAGACGTGGTGTGTATACCGCCGCCACATTCGCACTCTGGATCGCTTCCACCTTAAATGCCTCCGTACCATCATGAAGATCAGATGGTCTGATAGAGTGCGAAATACAGAAGTTCTGCGACGAGCCAATGTTGGTGGCATTGAGGCCTATTTAATGCGTCGACAGCTTCGGTGGTGCGGTCACGTTTCTCGTATGTCGGAGGAAAGAGTGGCGAAGCGCATCTTTTATTCTGAACTAGAGGAGGGCAAGCGGAATCATGGCGGTCCCCTCCTCCGGTACAAGGATGTCCAAAAGCGACACATGAAGAGATGCAAAATAGAGCCCTCCCGCTGGGAACGGTTGGCAGCACAGCGGCCAGAATGGCGCAGGTTGGTGAACAGTCAAGTACGCGAGTTCGAGGTTCAGCGTAAAGCTGACCTGGATACCAAACGCGACCAGTTAAAGGCTCGCCCACCTGCTGCCATAATATATAATTACGAGAACGGCATTCTCACGTGCCCTCAGTGTGCACGGAGTTTCGCCGTGAAGATAGGCTACATAAGCCATCTTCGAGCGCACCAGCGCCTCATCACTGATTAGGGGTCAAAGTGGTCGCCATGGCCGAAACCGGTCGGAACAATCATCATCATCATCATCATCATCATTGCAGGGCACACTCGCCTTGCAAAACTCAGTCAAGTTTGACAGGTCAAGGTCGAGCTTGAGTTGACCTTGACCTGTTCCACTTGACCTACAGTCCAATACTTTCTTTTTAGAGTTCCGTACCCGAAGGGATCCGTCTGTCTGTCCGTCTGTCTGTCCGTCTGTCTGTCTGTCTCTCTGTCACCAGGCTGTATCTCATGGACCGTGATAGCCAGGCAGTAGAAATTTTCACAGATGATGTATTTCTGTTGCCGCTATAAAAACAGAATAAAATAAGTATTTAAGGGGGGCTCCCATACAACAAACGTTGTCTAAAGACAGCGCTCGCCGTCTAGCGGCCATCTATGTAACCTTCACAGCGCCGATGTCATGTCGTTAAATGTCAATGTTAAACACTTCTTGTTGGTTTCTATAGATGGCGCTGTTCTCAAATTCGATCTTTGTCTTATGTTGTACAGAATGGCACGGAACCCTTCGTGCGCGAGTCCGACTCGCACTTGGCTGGTTTTTTTCGACTGATCAGGTAGGTACTAAATCCATCGATAAAATTTCTTTAGAGAATTTTTGTTTCGTGTTCTAAGTATCGATTTACGAAAAAAATTTAAATGCAAAGTAAACGTATAAAATTCTCCATTTTACTTTTAATGCAAACCGACTGCGTAAAGTTTCAACATAAAATAAAATTTCATATTTGTATACCTTTGCCTATTGGCACATTCATTATATTGATACCGAAGTATAAAACCGGCCAAGTGCGAGTCGGACTCGCGCACGAAGGGTTCCGTACTATTATCTATTCAACATTAGACACAAAGATCGAGAAAAAACAGCAAAATTCACGTTTGTTGCATGGGAGGCCCCCTTAAATATTTATTTTATTTTAATTTCATTATTTATTTTTTAAAGTAAATATACAACTAAATATTCTGTGCAAATTTCAAGCGTCTAACAAAATTTTTTATCAATATCGAGCAAAAAACAGCAAAAATATCACGTTTGTTGTATGAGAGCCCCCCTTAAATAATTATTTTATTTTGTTTTTAGTATTTGTTGTTATAGCGGCAACAGAAATACATAATCTGTGAAAATTTCAACTCCCTAACTATCACGGATCTTGAGATACAGCCTGGTGACAGACAGACGGACGGACGGACAGGCGGACGCACGGACAGACCGACAGCGAAGTCTTAGTAATAGGGTCCCGTTTTTACCCTTTGGGTACGGAACCCTAAAAATGGTTTGCAGAATGTACGTTACTTCAATGATCTACTAGGTCATGAAACAACTTAACTATTTTTGTGATGTCCTTGCCTGGTTAGGATGGCGCACGGAATCCTAGTTCGCAGGACAATAATAATTGAAATTGATTGTGTTATGTATTTATGTATTTATGAAGTTATGTATTTGTTCTAAGTATGTTTTTTATTTTTTACGATAATTTGCCGTTTCTTCTGTGTAAGGTTCAACTATAGAATTTGTATGGAAAACTGTCAACTGTTAATAAGTAAGTAGGTACAGATTCCGAATGCCCTACACCCGGCCTATGAAAGTTGTAATATTGTGAACCGTAATAAAACGAAATGGCGGTCTATATTCAAGGTCCTTCAAGTGATAATACCTGTGCGGGCATTTAGCTCTTCAAATTATTAGCCAAATGATTCCCTATTCCGCCATTTTGCAGGATGTGTTGTACAAATAGAGCGTTCTGTACAGAAAGAAAAAGGTAAATGAGCGAGATATTGTTTCTTAGCATCTGGCTGGCTGGAACAATAAATGCATGACATTAAATTAATAGAACAAATAGAGCGTTCTGGTTCTGTACAGAAAGAAAAAGGTAAATGAGCGAGATATTGTTTCTTAGCATCTGGCTGGCTGGAACAATAAATGCATGACATTAAATTAATAGAACAAATAGAGCGTTCTGGTTCTGTACAGAAAGAAAAAGGTAAATGAGCGAGATATTGTTTCTTAGCATCTGGCTGGCTGGAACAATAAATGCATGACATTAAATTAATAGAAAAAACAATTTTTTCTTCTTTTTTCGTTTATAATAGTTGTGCTGACCAGTATTAAGGTGGGTAGGTACTAAAAGAAAAAAAAAAACTATTATTTTGATCTTATGGCTTGTGCTACCAGCATTCGACTAGTTACTAAGTTCGTAGGGTATATCTTAATTTACTTTACAATAGAGCTTATAGCTAAAACTTAATATTTAAACTAAATGGGAGAAAGTATAAAGCTGTGGAGTCCACAACAAACGTAGAGACAAAGGAAATTCGTTCTTGTGTCAAAGTCGAACTCCGACCGTTAGTGTAGCATGTCCAGCTATGTGAGTCTAAGGGCTAGTTTACACTTGCTATTTTTTTAATACGTTTTTAGCATGCTATTTTATTTGAGTATATCGTAGTTTATTCAGTGACTTAATAAAAACAATTTAAGTATATGTTTCATACTGTATTCATAATACGTATCCTATTGTATATAATTACTATTCTGTATTACATAGTATTCTACTATATATAGTATTGCTCACGGTTGTACCACACCGCGGTATGTGACGCTCGCGGGGAAACTCCTGGCACTGACTGAAAATCAGCGCTGAAGGCTTGACCCTCAGCATACTGCTGAGTCAGTTACCATTTATAGCAGCAGTGACACGCCGTGACCGTTCGCTTTCCTTTCTTTTTTATAACATTTCAGTTGAAATATTTTCTTTGTTGTTTTTTTTGTTTTGTTATTGTGGCGTGTGCACTGTTTTTATAATAAATTTTTTTTTCTTCTTCTTCTTTCTTCTATTTCAAAGCATACTAAAAAAGCACGCATTTAGCAAATGTGAATGTGCTATGCTTTTTAGCACGCTAAAAAATCTGACTGACGATCAGATTTTTTATCGTTATCTGTGCTTTTAAAAAAGTATCTAATAAAAATAGCGCCGCAAGTGAAGTGGACACGGGATTTGACAGATATATGGTTAACTGAATACCAACAGAATACGAAAAACATGCTTGCTTGTGGTATTCGTGCAGCGAAACCTAAAAACAATATCACAGCCAATAACTATGATAAAATTTCAACCGCTTGCAAACTAATTACTGATTCCATATTTTCCACTTGCGATGCGTGTGCTTTCTTCGTTTTTTGAGACAACTTGTGTTGAAACTCGCATAGCAAATGTGTATCGGCGTCTTTAATTAGTACTCTTTTAGTTTAGCATACTAAAAAAACAGTGCTTAATAGCACGGAATTTGTAGCAAATGTAAACCAGCCCCAACATGGATTAAGCCGATTTTAATTGAGTCACCGCACGGTTGAGCGGCTGATCGCTGGATTGAGACCGGTCGATCTTGCTCAAGGGCTACCGCAGACCAACACGTATAAAATTAAATTTGCATTTCATTACATAAACTCTAGGGCGGTGGTAGCGGAGCGGTAGAACGCCGGCTTTTCATTTGGGAGGTCGTGGGTTCGAATCCCGGCATTTACCAATGACTCTGTTCTAAGTAACGTACGTTTGTGAAGTTATAGTGGGCAATACCACTCGCTAATTGTGAAGGATAACATCGTGAGGAAACCTGAGCGTCTGAAGTGTTTGCATACCTCAGCGCTTGAAACTGCCAATCCGCGGTGGGGACGCGTAGTAATTAAGCCCACACTCTCTCTATGAGAGATAATGTTAGAGTTCAGGAAACTAAAACACATTTTCGCGTCCAAAATAACTCAGTGTTTCAAGACAAAGGTGTATAACCGACGTGTGTTACCAGTGATGACATATGCATGTGAGAACAGGGCCTAGATTCTGTTAATGCATTGTAGTAACATGACAACTGCATGAACATGGCGGTTTTCATTTCATGGCTGCTTTAAGTCTACGCGGGCACACCCATCAAACCTTCTAGGCGTCAATGGTACGAAAAATCACGTCACGTGACCCGACAGTGTACCTGTAATTATACTACAATGCACTAACAGAATCGAGGCCCTGGTCGCTGACTGTGGGCCTCATAAGAAGGCTCGAAGTCGCCCAAGGAGCAATGGAGAGAGATGTTAGGAGTTTCACTGCGTGATCGAATCAGGAATGAGGAGATCCGCAGAAGAACCCGAGTTACTGATATAGCTCGAAGAATTGCTCATTTGAAGTGGCAGTGGGCGCGGCACATAGCTCGGAGAACTGCCCCTATATTACGCGCACCAAATCCTGAGCGATTCCAATCGTCTAACTGTCAAATAGTATGGAATTTGACAGAATCGCTCAGGTTTTGGTGCACATAATTAGGCCCCTGATGGCCGTTGGGGCGAAAATTTTCTGATCTGGCGACCGCCGACCGGACGACGCAGTGTGGCAGGCACCCCACCAGATGGTCTGACGACCTGGTTACGGTGGCGGGGAGTCGCTGGATGCGGGCGTCACAAGACCGGGAAGCTTGGAAAACCATGAAGGAGGCCTATGTCCTGCAGTGGGCGTCAAATGGCTGATGATGATGATGATATGTTAGAGACTCGTCCCCGAGGGTTTGCCATCAAGATCACCACGAGTACTGTTCAATTTCTATAAACAAAAGTGGTTTCATCGTTAAATTCCTTTCAATAATTTGGACAACATTGTTGCATCCTAACTAGGTACCTGCTTTTACCCGACTCGACACCAAAAGGAGGGCAATGTGTTTGGCTTGTAAGTATGTTTGTCCGATTCTATTTCCTCTCGTAACTCATAAGCCAATAGTCAGATTTGAACAAAATCGACTCAATCGATTTATCGTAATGCGCGAGTGAACCAAATTATGAATTTAAAAAAATAAATAAAACTTGTATGAAATTCCGACATGTGTTACAAGAAGCTCCCTTCATACCCACTAAAGTCGTCAAAATATAAGAAGCCCGTTTTGACAGCTACAAAAACCATAGAATCTAACCTAGTTTGAGATCAAAAACATTAAAAATCTAAATTATGAGTAACTTTTCGGGTGACAAAATCAGTTTTTCCTTTCGAGCGTTAAATAATATGCCCGAGAATGTGTTTTTTTCTGTATTTAGTAAGTAAGTAAGTAAGTAAGTAAGTAATTTATTTGATAATACATACAGTACAAGTTTCAATATACAATGGTATACAGATTTCTTAAAATACTACGTAATGTCCTGACTCCTAAACTAGGGCAACCTGTATCTTAGGAGTCAGTCCTTCCCTAATAGTACAATTACAAGTACAATTACCACTATTTTTACCTGTCACAATTATAATTTTTTGTAATGTACCTATGATAATGTGCTTTCATTATTTCCAATAATTTTAAGTTTAAAGAATTTAATTAAGTTTAGAATAGACCTGTTTAGCTGTGTGTGTGTGTGTGTGTGTGTGTGTGTGTGTGTGTGTGTGTGTGTGTGTGTGTGTGTGCGTGTGTGTCTGTGTGTTCATGACGGGAAAGTATCAGGGGGTGTGTGTGAACGCTGTGAGTGTATACGTCGTCATTATTTACAAGTGATTGTATTTTCAGTTAGTAGGTAGATTCATTCATTTTTAATTTTATTTTAGGACGGTAAAGAGACCTTCTGTTTCTATGTAGTTGAGGGAAAGTAGATACGTTTTAAGTTTCTTCTTGCAAAGGTGTAGATTTAGTGGATATAGACCCAGAAGTTTATGGATTTTATTATACATAAATGGACGTAGAAAGGTGGAGAAACGTGAGTAGAACACAGTATTATACTTTCCAATTTTGCAGATGTTGTCTTTTCTTCTCAATCCAGAGTAGTGGTCCGGGTCATAGTGTATTTTTACGTGTTGCTTGAGAATAATTTTTAAAATGAACAACTGCCGCACGGTGAGTACCTCACTTGTCTTATATAGTTCACTAGTTGGGTATCTGAACGGTTTGAAGAGCATTACCTTTAATATTGATCTCTGTGCCCGCTCTAGTTTTAGAAGCCTAGTTTTGCACATCCCACCCCAGACTGAGATGCAGTAAGATAGTATGGATTGTGCCAAGGCATAGTAAATAGATTTTAGTAATTTGGAATCAGCCATATGACGCAAATTTTTAAACGTCCATATAAGTTTTCGGGTTCTGCTAGTAAGAACATCGATTTGGTATTTCCAAGATAGGTGACAGTCGAGTTCTATACCAAGGTATTTTAGATGGCTTGTCCTTACCAGCTGGTTGCATGAGCATAGTGGTATATGGTTATCTTTGCATCTATGTGCCCTTATTTCAAAATTTTGCGGGGGTTGGGTTTTTTTGTCTATTGAGAAGGTAACGAATTTCGTTTTTCCTGTATTTAAAGTAAGTAAATTTTGATCTAGCCAGTGAACAACTTCTTTTAGACCCTTTTCTGCTGTTTTTTGTGTTGCCTCCCATGTCTCTCCCTCATATACAAGAGCGGTGTCGTCGGCAAATGTGAAGATATTACCATCAATAGGAGAATGGAGGCACAACTCATTAATGTAGATGAGAAAGAGGCTCGGTCCGAGTACGCTGCCTTGAGGGGTTCCGTAAGATACGTATGTATCAGAGCTGATGAATTCATCTATTTTTACACACTGACATCTGTTTGTCAGGTAGTCCTTAAACAGGTCCAAGGCAATGCCACGAATGCCTATATTTTCCATCTTCCTAAGCAGGATGGGTATAGAAACAGTGTCAAAAGCCTTTGCCAAGTCCAGAAATATGCCGATGCATTTCCGTCTTCTATCGAGGTTTTTTGTGATATATTCTACAAGGTCACAAACAGCATCGTCTGTGGATTTCCCAGCTCGAAACCCATATTGTGCCTTAGATATAAGTTTTTCATTTTCTAGATAGCTCATAAGTCGGATATTAATTACTTTTTCAAGAAGTTTGGAAAAAGCCGTTAGGACTGATATTGGCCTATAGTTATTGACACTGCTTCTGTCCCCCTGCTTGTGGATAGGCGTGATAACAGACTTTTTGAACGCCTTTGGGAATATCCCCTGTTCTAGGCATAAGTTAAATATGTAAGTTAGGCAAGGGATAATAACATTAGATGCTCTTTTAAGGAATATGCATGGAATACCGTCATAACCTGTTGCCACGTCATTTTTAAAGTTGCGTAGGATACCATATATTTCAGTTTCGTCAGTTTTAAGCAGTACAAAGGATCTGGAATGGGATTGTATTTTAATAGGATTGTGTGCACTATCTATTGGTGGAGCAGAGATCTTATCGGCTAGGTTCTTTCCCACATTTATAAAATAATTGTTTACGTCATCTACAGCATGTGCAAGATGAGTGCAATTTATGCGTGTGTGGGTGTGAGTGGTGACGACTTCATGTTTGGGTCTTTGTGAGTATGTTTGTGTGTAACATAGAGGTTTTGTGTAATAATGTACTGTTGTGTTTTTGCAGGTTGATGGTCTTATATAAAACAAAATAAAAAATATTAAAGATACTGTAGAGTGCATGCAACATATAAAAATTATATCTAGTCATTTCGTAGAGAGGTTTTCCAGTTCGGTTTCCTTTTCTATTTTAATTGGCGGTCTGTTCGAGCAATTCCAAAGAAAAATGCATTTTTGTGTAGCTGTCAAAACGGGCTTCTTACACTTCGACAACTATTGATCTTATAAGGTGTAAGATAAGTATGAATCTTTTTTTTTAGTGACATAAGGTAAGATAAAAATATTATTTATTGCTGCATAGTTATATTTTAAAAACCTATCTAGAGGCTAAAAATTCCATGCCGGGACTTGAACTCTGGCTAATCGTGCCAGCTCTCTCCCAACTAAGCTAATGTGATAAGTCCCGGCATGGGTGGAATTTTAAGCCTCTAGATAGGTTTTTCAAATTTTTTTCAGCACGGATTAGTGCAACAAAAAGAATATACCTAGCTATAGTTCGGTACGTCCAGCTTTGGATGTTAACAAAAAATAATAATACCATCAACTCAAGAAACTTATAATAGGGCGATTGATATTTATTGAATTGATGATATGGCCTTGGATGAGCCGACAACTTGATAGACATTATTAATTCCCGAATTTTAACGATATCGATCAACGGTTTGTTCACATTTAGACCGAAACTGAAAGAAATTAAACATTACATAAACTCACGCCTGAATCCCGGAGGGGTAGGCAGAGTCCAGGGTTTACCACTTGCCTGATAGATCTCTTGCGCTTCACCACGAAACGATGAAATTAAATCTACAAAATAACGGACTTTTTTATAAAAATGCGATTCCTTGAAACACTCCTCAGAGGCAGTTCAACTTGTCTGGGAAAAAGGGAAAGACGAAACCACAGATTTACTTAACCTGCCCCTGATTAGTGTTTTAGAGAATTCGTATTTTTACAAATAACGTTTCGTTCTTTATGTGTACCGTGGTTACGTTTTTCTCATTCTCCCCTTCTTTTACATTCCTATATTTTTCCACATGGTTCTTTATAAAAGGGATAGATTCTAAAGATCCTATAAAGATTTCGTTTAATCTTTTTAGGCTACTGAACCCAAAATTTAAATTTAATAAACAATTTCATTATGCGAACCTCACGTGAACAAAGTCGCGGGCTCAGATACTGAGTAATAAATAAAAGAAAGTGACAGCGAATCGCTGTAAGTCTCAGTGCGAGCGAGACAGCGACAGGGGTTTCACCAATCGATCAGGTTGCCATGGAAACTAGGCAATAGGGTGGCCAGGCGGGTTTGGAAGTTTACGCACGAAAATTTTCTCTCTTTTTGTTTTCAGCATCTTGTTTTGTATTGTACATTTTTCAGAGTGGCCATTAGTAAGAGAGGGTTGGAATTCGAATGGTGTTTTTATTCTTACTTTTCAATATTAAGAGGGGATCCAGTGGCCTAACTAGCCACCAATGAAAAAAAAACATATCTTGTTCTACAGATCGTATAGTATTTTCTGAGATTAACACGAGCACTAGACATAATAAAGCTGATTTTTAACGGATATTAACTCGTTTACTTTTCCATTTTACAATTTTCCGACATTTCGGCACTATTGCAAGTGCCGTGGTCTCGGTAGACTGAGGTGACAGGCGTCTTTTTGAAAGTATTAACTGTTAGTTTACTACCCTCGGCAGAAATTATTAAGGTACGCTCCAAAAATATTTTGGCAAATTTTTAAATTGAAATCGACACTACAATGATATTATATAACTCAAAAATACTGGTTATTAGTTATTGAAGTTTAAATTCAATCCAAAAAACACTTATTATTTTATATAAACTCAAAACTATTGATTATTAGTTATTGAAATTAAAATTAAATCTACATTTACACTTCTAGCAAGGGGGTCTCATGCACTTAAGCATAGGTTCCCATGCTGTAGCTATGTTCCAACCAAGATATCTATTGAAATCTGGATGTCGGCGGATCTCTTTTGCCTCGCGTATCATTCTGTTGATCGTTGATTAACAGTATGTTTACTTAATGAACGTCAAAGTTGTTAGTTTCACAATTAATGGATTATGTGGAGAAGAAGCCAACAAAGAAACTCCACATTTATTCTTTTCAAAACACGTTTCAACTTAATTAACAGAGTTTTCAACTTAAAATATTAGTCATGAATGTGTTGAACACTAGTCACAATCGTCCTGTAATTAATATTAATCTACTGTTTAATGCCAAACACCTTTGTCTTCTAAATAATCCTTGATGTAAACTCAAACGTTAAAAGACAATGGAGAAGTTTAATAACATAAAATAATTTAAAGAAAAAATAATTTAAAATAAGAATTTAATAATAATAAAATTTTGCTCGCTTGCATACTAACACTACACGCGATGCTTACAATTTGTGCATCTCAACTTTATGTTCTCAAAACCGCGAATGTTCATACAACCTCGATTGTTGCGCGCACAAATTACAGGATCTCCAGTGTTACCACTTTTCGGATAAAAATTGAGTGTTGCAAGCTCTAGACAAAACCATAAAACTAATTACTTGGTTCCTAGAAAGACTTCCGTGCATAGGTACTTATTTTTTTTGAATTTCACTGCATCGTTGGTGCACGCTAGACTACCAAAACAGAAGTCGCGGGTTCGATTCCTACTGGAGGCAGCCGTACTGAATTTGTACTCATAGCCTCAATCTGGGTGTATTTCCATGTTTATGATTTCCTTACCGACAAGTAATTGTGTTGTTATTAGCATCTACTGTGCCATTTGCTTTACTTTGGAGCGTTCTACGGGGTGACATCGAAAGCGTCAGCAGAATTTGAAATGGACATTTTAACCATGATTTAATAAAATCAAGAATGGGTTACACATTTAGCAGTAACAGTTGCTATTTCAAATAGAATCGCCAAATCTTACCTTAACAGGTGTACTCACATTCATACATCCTTCACATAATATTTTTTATATGATGGATAGAGTAACATGTCAGAATTATAATAACATTTAAAAATAAAATATAAATCCTTACATAACATAAGCAGCCACATATACGTTCCACTGTAGGGCACCGGCCTTCTCTCAGGGAGAGAGTATGGGCTTAATCACCACGCGTGCCCACCGCGGATTGGTAATTTCAAGCGCCGAAATAAAGCGCTGAATGTGAATAGCTCAGACACTCAGGTTTCCTCACGATATTTTTCTTCACCGTTAGCGAGTGGTATTGCTACTATAACTTCACAAATGTACATAACTTAGAAAACCAAGTTATAGGTAAATGCCCGCACTGGGGATCGAACCTGGGCCTCTCGCTACAAAGTCCGATGTTCTACCCACTAGGCTACCAAGGCTTTGGTAGCCTAAAAACCCTTAACTGTTATTAATTTGATATTAATTTGTTTTCTTTTTGTTTGTGACAATCTAAAAGTGTCACAATTAACTCGACAATATGTTTTGGTGCGTCTTGTCTACGTATAAGCAGGGCCGAATTTTGAGGGGGGCAGGGGCTACCGCCCTAGGGCCTCCACAAGATAGGGGCCCCTAAAATAGAGTAATACCTACTATCGTTGAACGCCAATCTTTTATCGGTAAATTAACGTCTGTTCATTCAAATTTGAAAAAAAAAATTCGTTGTCAATTCATTTTTTTTATCAAGTTTCCTATTTTTTATTCGGAAAATAATTACGGGGCCTCCACTCCTTCGTTGCCCTAGGGCCTCCAGACCTCCAAATCCAGCCCTGCAGATAAGTAAGAAATTGACTGGAGAGCTATGAGAAAGCGGGCGTTGAATATACTGCATGCATATGCATTCTGTTTCTGAGAATTACAAAAGACTCTAACTTGACTTGTTTACTTTTACGATCTTAATAGCCATTGACCATTATACTGTGCCGCATGTGGATACTGTTACCTATACAAATTGTTTACAATACAGCTGGTCGTTCTAAGAGATATAATTCTCCAAAGATATTAGTCAAATTTCGTCGGCTTATTGCAAGAAGTCACTAACTGCAAAAGCTCACTAACCGCTTTTTTTTAAAGTTATAGATATAGAGATGTATTGAACAATGATACAATAGTGGTGTTTTAGTATCAGGCATTATTTTAACGATGTTATAGGGAATAAGGAGGAGGAAACACAACCATTAACTAACACGAACTAAAAAGTCCTTTTTCTCCCGATAGTGAATATGTCGGTTAATGAGTTCTTGCAATAAGCCGACGATTTGGTCGCTTAATGCGGTATATCGTAATAAGCAATGTCGTAAAAAGCAATGTTATTGATAAGGCGGTCTAGCTTTCGGCCGGTTACTTAAACGAACATTAGCAAAAAATAGTTTTAAACTAAGATTTGTGGGTTACAACTATGGATCAATTGTTATACTACAGTTACTGCAGTAATATAAATAACAATAGTAATAACTTTAAAATAATAAACATTCGTGTAGATAAAATGTACTTTAAACATAAAAAAATAAGCAAAGTTCAGGCACGTACATATGACTTTTTCTTTCCAAGTTATGTACATTTGTGAAGTTATGGTAGCAATACCACTCGCTAACTGTGAAGGAAAACTTCGTGAGGAAACCTGAGTGTCTGAGCTATTCACATACCTCAGCGCTTAAAACCTCGGGCACACGTGGTGATGAAGCCCATCATACTCTTTCCCTGAGATAAGGCATGTGCCCTACTGTTGTCAGTCGTTTGAATATAATTACTGTGAATATCGATTCAAATGGACAAAGGTAATAATACTTTTTGGTTATATGGCAGCTGCAGACATTTGTGTGGCTTTGAAAGATGTTTTTCTTCCAAGTAAAAGAAAGAATAAATTTGAAACAAGAACTTTTGATCTTCCAACTTCGTGATCTTCTAAAGTTTTATTTATAATCCTTGCTAAACACTTTTCGCATTGCAAACATTCCTAAGTTCAAAAGTTTTGTTTGATAAAGGTTATTTGTTATTCTTTCAAAATAGATTAACTGTTATTTAAGATGAACGCAGACCTGGGCGCACCGCACGCGCCGCAGTCGCCGCAGTCACCGCATTTGTTAAATAAACTCACGTCTGTATCCCGGGGGAAGGCAGAGACCAGGGTTTGCCACGTGCCACGATCCTGACAGATCTTTTTCGCTTCATCGACCTTCATTAGTCGTTGCATGCAGGAGCGCTGGTTTCGGATACTTTTTACCTTGTCATTTGATGATTAATACATCCCCTCGGTCGAAGTATTTGTTATTTATGTCTCGGAACTCTTTTTTGCATTGAAAACATTGATATCTTATGTGGCTCGTGACAGAATATTTGGCAATAATTAACGTTGCCGCCGGGCATACATGTCACGATCAAATGATTCGGTCAGCTAAAGTTCGGTTCACACGGAAGGCGAAGAGTATACTCTAGATTTTTAATATTGACCTATTATTTTAATTTATTGAAAGAAAACATACAACCTATGTATTTATGTATTATTTACGTCTTTCAGTTCGGTACTAAGGGTTCACTTGCTAAAGCCGCATGCAACGAATACATGCCACCTCGGCGAGGGGTGTTACTCTGTTATTTTGACTGCATGTTATTGAGATATGAAGACAAAAAGCTCATTGCTCTTTCTGATTGCATCTTTTGATTAAAGTAACACAGAAACACCGCGACTGATGAACGTTACAAGTTAAACTAGGTGTCCATTTCAAGTTCTACATCATCATAATCAGCCTACCTCTGCGCACTGCTAGGTATAGCTTTTTCCCCATTACGCCTCTCGCCATCCATCGCGGTGTCTCGCCATTCACATCCACGGGCCTTTTGGTGACTTGCTCATATCGTCCAACCATCGGGCTGTCGGTCCGACCACTGATCAACATCATTTTGAAGAAAAAATGGTCGAAAAGTCTCCAAACTTGGGCCGACTTGCACCATCAAACGTCACTTATCTAAATGTCACTTAACTCGCCATTTAAATCGACTTTTGCATGAAGAATTGTAGTTAAATGCTGTTTTTGTTGTATTTTTTTTTAATATTAAAAATAACGTTTTAATTATGTAAGCTTATGTTTATATGTATGAATAAAGTGTGTTTTTGGAAAAAAACGTAGTTCACTCTCACTTTCACTTTAAGCCACACTCAATAAAGTCAAGTCAAGTGGTGCAAGTCAGCCGTATGCCCGGTTTCCGATATTTCACGAGTAATCGGTAACGTATCCGTAACAAGCGTCCCGTAACTCGAATAGCTGGTTGATGTTTAAAAAATTGTTAGGAACCTTACGAATTGTTATCTCCATATATTTATCGTACGGTACGTTATTCGAGACCGTTTTTAAGAGGAATACATGAATAGACATTTTGACCATCCGTAAGCAATACGAGTCGTTCTTGAATATAGGATCTGGGCATAAGTCTTTTTAAATTTGGTCCTTACCTGTTTAATTTTTTTAATATTTATAATAATAATAATTAAGACTACATAATTTAAACTTTTGCATTTAACTGGCCTTAATTCCAGATATCCTTATCATCTAAATTGAATCTTGTTTGAGATCAATTTCCTTTAGCCAAAGGTGGTCGAAGAATTAGAGGTTTCACGGATAATGACGACATTCTATCCGATTGACCTACATTGCACACTTTTCGCTGTTCAAAGCGTAGTGTAGCACTGTTAGTATAAAAAAGTGGGTCTAATCGCGGTAGTTTATTAGGTAAACTACATACATACATACATAAACATTCAAGAGACCAGGGACTGCCACTTGCCACGATCCAAACAGATCACTTTCGCTTCCTCAACATTCATTAGTCGTTGCATGCACGCACGCCGGTAGGTAAAGTATAAAACTATTATTAGATATTATTGAATAAATATTTGTCTCTCTTTCTCACACAATATGGACGGTTTTATTGTAAAAGCGAGAAGCAAATAACCGCAGTTTGGCGAAATTTGTAAAAAATGCCGGCACCGGCTCCAACCTTTAAATTATAAGTATGTATACATGTAAGTATTATCTGGAAGAAATTAGTTTTAGTGATAAGGCGGCCAATTGTACGATACTATATTATTGTTAAATTCTCATATATAATTCCCGGTGTATATACAATAATGAATATTCTATCTATCTATCTATTGTAGAAGTATAATTTGTTGTCGGTGCCCAGTTTCGTAACTAGGACATATATTTTAGGCACCGACTACAAATTATACTTCTACAATACCTACATGTATACATACTTATAATTTAAAGGTAGTCTTTTAAATGATTTCAAAATTTTTTTGTGTTTTGAAGTCTGTTTTTATTTTTTTTTTTATTTTGAAATTTTTGGTGGGGGAGCGAGAGAAAAATAAATAAGTCCCTTATAACATAATTTAACATACTTAATTCGTTGCTTTACAATGAATTGAAGTTCTCAATTTCCATCTCCGAAATTCTTGACCAGAACATCACCAAATTACCTTGGGACTACTTTTACGCTTTTTTATGAAACATAGGTATGGATATTACTAAAGGATGGGCCCCGTTAGGCCTTATTTACTGCTGTCCATTGAAGAGTTCCTTTCTCCATCTCTGAAAGTCTTCATCACATCTTCAAAAAAAAAAATGGGAATAATGGGACTTTACCTATGTCTATTCAAAAATAAAAAATTGTCGAAATCGATTAAGATTTGACGGAGTTATGCGAGAACATAGGTAGCGAAAAAAAAAAATCGAATTGATGGAATTGAAGTTGGTTAGAAAACAGAGAAATAATTTAGATGAATGTGACTTTTAAATTCGATGTAGGTATGGTAGAAGTAGATATAAGTTGGTTAGAAAACAGAGAAATAATTTAAACGAATGTGACTTTTAAATTCCATGTAGTATGGTAGAAGTAGATATAAGTCGTAGTTTGGCGCCGGCGCCAAATTTCAATGTAACCGCACGTACATTTTGGGCACCGACTCCAAAATATATTTCTACAATACCTACCTACATCGAATTTAAAGGTCATATTCATTTAAATTATTTCTCTGTTTTTAGTGCTGTATTGTTTTGAAGTCGGTTTTTTTTTAGTTCAAATATTGTTATTTCACAATCTTTTGTGAAATAAAAATGCTATACGACTCCGCCAAATTGTGTTTTCCGAAAGCAAATGCACAATTCACTATCATCATCATCATCAGCCATCTGGGGCCCACTGCAGGACATAGGCCTCCTCCGTGGTTTTCATACCATGAAGGGTTTTGCCATAATCGCCACGCTTGGCAGGCGCGTTGGCGATCGCAGTATGCGGTTGGAATCTCAGGAAGACGCTGCTGCCCGTCTTCTGGCAATTGATTTCTTATGTGGCAATTGATTCACCATAGAAAACACCCAAAACGCTTCAAGCGTGCCTTTAAAATTTGAAGAGTTCCCTCGATTTCTCCAGGATCCCATCATCAGATCCTGACTTGGTGACTGTGGGACCATCTGTGAAAGGGTAGACCTTATAAATAAAAAAAAGAATTTCCCAAATCGAATTTCCTGAATTACGTATACCTATCAGGTAACATCGTAAAAATAAAAAAAAGAGATCCCGACGATCCTCCTCCTTTTTTGAAGTCGGTTAAAAAGGGTTCTCGAGAAGTTTAGGTTGCCGTAAGAAGGTTTACCGGATTATCCTGGTAATTTTACGTTATTGCGTTAACGTTAACTTACCCCGGGTTTCTCGTACACTAACAATCTGCTAATCTACTGTTAACTGTCCATTGGCCAAAGTGCACACAAAAAAACCAACTGACGGCTGTTAACAGTAGATAAACAGCTTGTTAGTGTACGAGAAACCAGGGGTTTTAGCATCTTAACGCGTAAACTTACGCCGAACACTTTATTTTCGTAGAAATACGGCCGATGCGAATGGGACCGTGTGGCGCCGGATTAAGAAAAGCGTCACTCCATTTCCTTCCGTGGATGTCGTAGAAGGCGACCAAGGAAATCAATTACCAGGAGACGGGCAGCAGCGTCTTCCTGAGATTCCAACCGCTTACTGCGATCGCCAACCCGCCTGCCAAGCGTGGCGATTATGGCAAAACCCTTCATAGTTAAAAACCATGATGGAGGCCTATGTCCTGCAGTGGGCGTCGAATGGCTGATGATGATGATGACGGTCGATGGGAAAAAGGAAGTATTTGGCCAAGGTACACTCAGTACCAGACAGTTTTTCGTTTCAAATCTAATCTAATCTTATTAAATCTAAAAAAGACCGAAACTCTCAAATTGATTGTCATAAAGACAATCTTGGACAATACATATAGTTGGATAATATAGTATTAACAAAGGGCAAGATAAAAAGTACCCGCAACCGGCGTGCGTGCATGCAACGACTAATGAATGTTGAGGAAGCGAAAGTGATCTGTCAGGATCGTAGCAAGTGGCAGTCCCTGGTCTCTGCCTACCCCTCAGGGATACAGGCGTGAGTTTATGTTATGTTATTTTATGTAGTTTCCACATAGTCTAACTTCCTGAAGTACTTACACATATATAAGCTTCTACACACACAAACACGCACGCACGCACGCACGCACGCACAGATACACAAACACACTCACTCACACTTAGTTTACTACCCACACCTGACTACAAACAAAACTGTCCCAGCTCATCTGCCCTTTTGTTTATCTTTTACTAGCTTTTGCCCGCGACTTCGTCCTCATGGAATGAGTAATTTCCGGGATAAAATTATGCGGTTTCCCGGGACTTAAACTATCTCCATTCCAAATTTCATCTAAATCCCTTCATCCGTTATTGCGTGATTGAGTAACAAACATCGAAACATCCAAACATCTCACAAACTTTCACATTTATAATTAGTATGAAATTTTTCTCTGGATCTCTCGTTTCCGAGTCTATTGTTCTACCCACGGGGCTGCCACCGCTTCAATGAAATAATATTAAACACAAATACCTACCTACATAAAAAGCGCAATACACACGTAACATAAAATAACATTTTATAGTTTATTAGCTGACCCGGTAAACATTGTTTTGCAAAATTAATTAGCCTACGACCTACTCTCAGACCTACCAAATATACATAAAAAAACCATGTGACACGAGAACTAATATATAAAAATCCCGTGTAACAGTGTTTGTTATCGAACTCCTCCGAAACGGATTCGACGATTTTTTTTTTTGCGCACATTTGGTAGGTCTGTGAATAGGTCGTAGGCTAATTAATATGGCAAAACAGCGTTTGCTCGGTCAGCTACTTTTTAATTTAGAATCAAACAAACTTACCTGTGATGTTTGATGTCTAATTATGCGAGTATCTCGACCGAAGATGATTACGTTTACATGCAGCAGTACACGAGATGCTGCTGTCCTTATCACACTTTTAAAGCCTCCTATTAAAAGAAAGATGATGAAAATCCGCTGACTCACTCACTCTCACGCACCTCTTCCCAATTGGTTCCCGGCGCGCGTGTCATTATTTTTAGAGTTTTTGGAGGTAAAAAAGGTTTTTTTTTTTTTTTTTTTTTTTTTTGGGTTTAATTTGGGCCGGGCGGGAGGTAATCATCTTCGGTCGAGATACTCGCATAATTAGACATCAAACATCACAGGTAAGTTTGTTTGATTCTAAATTATACTTCGTATCTCTCCCGAAGATGATTACGTTTACATGCAGATGTTTAGAGTTATTTATTGAGAAAAAATAAAAACCCCTTACACATTATCTAAAATATTTCAAGAGAATGTGTAGAAAATAAAATTATGATAAAGTAAGTACAATTATTATTATAATTTGTAATAAAATTACTACATCAGGTTATTCTTCCGAAAATAACATTGTCGAAATCATTATTATTTATTTTTATTATATTGATTTCCTTATTATAATGAAGTGTCATTTCAACCCGCGGCTTTACGAACCACTTCCGCACTGCCTTCTGCCTTGTGTGCAGCGGTTGTGGGTGCGTAGCGTGTGCTGTGGCTACTAACACGATCTATATCAATGCAACTATCATGAAGAATCACCCAAAGACGAGTTTGTAAATAGATCTACTTTTTTGTGGTTATTTGTAAATAATAAAAAAAAAAATCTCTTCGTTGTTACGAAGAGGTCTATATTTTTCAAAATAAGGTTTTATTGCATATGCAGGGTATATGCTAGGGTTTTCTTGAATAAATGGTAATCTGACTACTTGTTGGCAAGAGCCAGATTTCTTAATCTTTTAATTAATTAATTTTAATTTAATTATTTAATTTAATTAAATCATCGACTTTTATTGTTATACAATTACCATCATACTTTTTTTTTTTTTTTACTTTTATTAGACATACAGTTTGCATTCTTTGTGCGGATGTAATTGCTAACAGGCTTATGCTTTATAAACATGTAAAGAAGTCATACGATATGGATAAACGTTTGACACATAATAATAGCACAGTATTTGGACACCATGATTCATTACATTTACGTCTAGCGGGGTTAATCCGATACATTCTTTTGAAGAATTTAGTGGTACAATCATCTAACGTAGTTTTAGTAGCCAAAACCAGGGATAAGGTAGATTTACTAGTATTTTGGCTACTATAACCTGCCTTTTTAATTAACTTGTCAATTAGAAAGCTAATTATAATTACTGTAAAAACATGTTTTGACAATATTGCCACCAGGATTTTTGTGATGAATATTTTTAAAGAAGTTTGTGGAACACCACATCTCAAGAGCGACTGCCACCAGGGTAAGGTCTGCGTGTAAAAGATGGGCATCCCTGAAAACGATTTCACGAGAAATATGAAGCTTGCGCCATAGTGGGTATCATGGTCGTGTGGCACAACCAAGATACCCACTGCCTTATCATATAAAATCTGTTGAAGTACCTTTGATATAAAATAAAACGAAGGAAATGCATAAAATCTGAGGTTTCCCAGTTAAATGTGAACGCATCTATTACTTCAGACTGAAGACATGAAGCGCATCTCTCTCATTAAAAATTTTGCACACTAGCAAATAAGTCCAAATCTGGGATACCAAACGTATTGTATTAGTAATATCTGCAAAAGCATATGTCGCTAATTCCTGCTCTGCCTCAATATTCTTTTGCCGAGATTCCCGCAAGTATTGCGGGACTGCAGATTTATCTGCAATAACGTTATCTGACGACTTAATGCACGATACAAATATATAAATATTGCGTATCTCACACCCAACCAAACTGCACACTACCCATCCTACGAGTATCTATAGGGGCAATGGCGGTGTTACTATCGATTCTCAAGAATATGTCGCGGTCGTTGAGGTAGTTAGACAACATTTTATAAAAATAAAATGCTCCTCTTAATTGTAATGCATGGATAATTCAAAATTATTCCAATGACCACTCGCAGTACGGCCATTGTACTCGAAGCGGAATATATTTTTAAGCAGTACCTAGTTATCATTCCGAAGGGCACGAAAAGAAGAATCAATTTGATTTTTATTCCATAAAAGAACTTATTTGAGATAACTACATGAAATAATTTGTTTTTTATAACGATTTGTATAGTTTAGGGCCAAGAACTTTTCTCTTTCGAAGAGTTTGGTATATAACCACCAATACCTAACAGCTGGGCATGTCGATATTAATATACCTATATCATTATATTCAGCAAAATTATCGTATTGTACATTTTTTTACGTTTATAAATTTATCGACTTTTTCATTTATTAAAGCAATAAATGCTTCATTTGATTTGTATCAAAAATAAAGTCCAGGCCAATAAAGACATAAAGCCAATAAAACCAACTTGCTTATGTTATTTGTATTAAGTTGACTGTTTTCAATGTTAATAAACAATCCGAATTCGGTAAGTAATTGTTCTCTTGAACATCAGACATTCATTATAGGATGTACCTATACAAACGAGATCGTCTATATAGACAACTGAAAGGTGACCGGATAAACAAAAATCCTGCAAGACCAGTATTAACAACTTTGTAAAAAGTTACGGTGCCGCGCTCAAGCCAAATGGGAGAACTGTACAAATAACTAATTACTATTAATATTAGACCAAACATTGAATTTAATTGAAACTGTATCGTTTTTCTATAGTTTTCGTCGACATTTATAAAAAAAATATGCATATTTTACATCCAGTGTCGCCATAAAGTAATAAAAAACTAATAATTTCAGAGTTATCCGATAATTTTCAGTTTTAAAATGATCAACTTCAGTTGTACCTACTTATCTTCTTCAAGGTTCAAAATAAAACGATTCTACCATTTGACTTGGGCACTGTAAATACCAATAGGAGAAATGAACTGTCTTTTACATCGAGTACACGGTAGGTACCACAGAACACAAAAATAAGGAGAAGTGTTATTATGGCCCGTTTGCTAGAAAACCGATGTCGCCACTTACTCACACAGCTACAGTTTCCTCATAATCTGTATTTGATTACAACATAAACAACTGGCTCACGATTCGCTGTTAACACAAATGAAACAGCCAATGAGAAGAGCAGCACAACATTAGGGATGGGAACGAAAAAGTACATTATCGATTATACTTTAAAAAAATTGTACATCGTACAAAAAATTTTTTGTACATTATGTCGATTTTTTTCTTGCCCTCTATACCGTCTATACCTAAATAGTAACTAATTATTTCTTTATGTCGCGTAGTCTGTAACTACTTTATTTCGTTGAAGTAATCCTTTGCAAAAGGCTGCCTAAGGTTTTATTTTTACAGGCTTTGCCTACCAATGTGTTAATTCCTAAATATGTCAGTTTTGTTCATACCTACCTATCGTATAATTCGTGAATTCCGTTTCATCGTAAATTCTAATCATACAAATATTCTAAATGTCAAAGTTTAGAGACCATTTGCTGATAAACGTTAGGCTTGAATTATACAGAAACTGCGTAGGTATGTAAGGTTAAGGGACAGCGCAAGCATCTTGCCGCTTAAAAACGTTTTTATACCTACAAAATGTAGGTATGAAAACCTACATAGGCGACGAAACGACGTTGGCTGTGCCGCGCCGCTTGAATATAATTCAAAACATATCGCCTACGTAATTTTTGTTTGAAGCGGCAAGATGCCTGCGTTTTGCCTTCACCTTCCGCGCGTTTTTGTATAGCGCACACTTTAAAAAATCTAGAACTACGTATTTTAACTCGTGAATTAATAAGCGTGACTGTAGATGTTTCTGAGTTTAGATTGAAATTTTTATTGCCTTGGTGGGTGATAACTGTGATGGGAACATAAAACACATTCTTAATAATATCACATAAATAATAATATTTTTATTAACTTGTGAAAAATACATTAGGTAGTAAGAACTCAAAGAAACTTGTGAAACATAAACTTAAAGAAACTTTCAAAACACATTTACATTAAAAAGATAACATCATCGTACGACTGAGATCCTGCAGAGAATATTTTAATGTCCCCTAAAATGTAAATATTTATTTAGAACTTGACACTTATTGACATGGTTCAATGTTTTGCGTGATTTCTTTTTTCGGGGTTTTTCTTCAATTGACCTAAATCTACCAGTTTCTGAGACTTCAGCAACTCGTTGTTGTATCTAAAATACAAAAAGTATGCATTTGTAAAAAATCTAATATTTTTTTCTTTAATTATTTACAGGGGTCTTTGACATTCACAGTATTCTTTGACAGAAAAAATATCCGTTACAAGGGGATCTAAAATAGTAAATAAATTATGAAAATATTAAAAGCATTACCTGGTCACCTGTTATTTCTTCAGGAACGCATGTTTCAACAGTAACAATATCCGAAACTTTCTAATACGGATTTAAAATATTAAATAAATTATGAAATTATTGAAAACACTTCATTTACTTTATTTTAAATTAATCGAATTTCATTTATAAGATTATTTAGAACCCCTCTTTAGCATCTGGAAACATTTCTCCGTAAAATGGATGGAGCAACCGGTATTTGATTTGAGAGGAAGCCAGTTAGGCCCTCTCCCTGTAGTTTCAATCCATTTATCCTTCCTATTAGGGTCTTTGGGAAACCTGAAATTAAACCTTTATTAAAAACTTTTTGAAATACGTGGTCAAAACTAAGCCTGTTCATATTACGACAAAATCTGCAACTAGAATAAAAGCTTCCTTAGCAACTGAAGTCCACGTGGACGGAGTCGCGGACAATAGCTACCTAGTCGTACATTATAATTGGTTCTAGTAATTTTGGAAGTCTGGACGAACGAGTGTAAATGCGACGAAAGTATCGATACTTAATCAGTCTACAAAGAAAGCAACTACCCCATCACTATGACTCCCGCTGACACCTACTGGTGACTTTGACAGTTCACGGCAAATACATGCGGCCGTACCACGAAACATCGCATACAACAATAGTCAGTTTCGCGAGACGGTCCATTGCGGGCCTGCTTTTCCAAGTTAGAAAACCTTTACGAAAATTCTACATAAAAACAGCAATGGAGTAAACCCGACGATATAAATACGTCTTATTTATGTTCTTAGTACTGGAGTGCATATTGCACAGGAAAATTATTATAATTATGATTTTTCGTAGTTTAAAGATGGATATAGTGAGTAAAATAGGCTTACCGGTGAAAAGACACTGCACTGTTATTTGAATAGCATGTATCACAGCGATTTCTGCAGGTAATCAGGCATTTTTCACATATGTTACGGCGATAGCGGGCGCGAGGCGATTGACGGCCATATTTAAAAGTTTCGCCGAGGTTAGCCCAACCGGGCTAACGTTGATCGACAGTGCCACGCCCATAAGGCACTTCTCCTTCTTTTTGTGTTCTGAGGTAGGTACTGTACAACCGTTTTGTAACCACTCAATAACTTCGATGTCTGATTGTGAGTAGTGCCTATTTGTAGGCAAACAAATCTGAGTGGAAACGTCTTAAATGGTACTATATATATACCCGTTCACCGATGATAGAATATCTGGGTGATTCGTTATTTTACACCATTCATTATACGAACCGGAGTAATATTGAAGGCTGTCTGCAGTCGGTATATCTACCTGAGATCGAGTTCGGTGTTGACGCTGTGCATTGATGAATTGGCGCTCGCCCCGCTGCGTATTGCCGACGACGCCGGTCCCGCGGTGGCAGACGGCACGGTTCGGGAGGTTACCTCGTGCGCGGCTTGGCCACAGTATATGGGCGGCGGATGCACGCGGCGCCCCCATCGCGTTTAAAGTTCTACGAGGATTAGCAGGCTAAATGATCGATGGTTTTTTAGTCTATGGCTATATATAAGTATGGCTATATGAACCGTAACTCAGATACCGATTTCGTAATCGCTATGGATGATTTGAGATGTTCTGAGAGCTCAGATCCAAACAGAAATTCATCAGGTTGTTTGTCTTTGATAGTTTCTTCATCTCCTTGATCAGTGTGTTGGTAATAGCAGAGGTATGTCTTTGATAGTTTCTTCATGTCCTTGATCAGTGTGTTGGTAATAGCATATCGCCTGGATTGGCTTTATCATTAATGTAAATAAATCACAGAGTAGTCATGCTGCTTAGGTTGCTTAGCAGTTTTAAGAGGTCTTCAGTTCTTGCGTCAGTTTATGACAAAACGACGTTAAGGGCGGCCACTAGGGCGGACAGACAGCTTGAAATTAGATTTTGTTCCCTTTAACTGAACGTATATTTTTTGGTATTAATCTCCAAGACAAAGCCCATGATAATCTCTGTTGGAGCTGCATTGATCTCTAGGTTTAGTTTTAGCGCCTTCGTACTACTGCAATTTTTTGGCTCCAGATATATGCTTTCACCAAATCCAAATTGCTTTTTTTTTTTTTTTTTTGGAATGGCCATTTTTAAGAATATGGTTCCATCTAGGGACTATATCTTTATGTAGATTCTTGCCCACCACATTATGAAAAGATGGGTCATTTTCTGAAATGATCAGAATGCCTTGTCTAATGTAGCAGGGTCGACCGAGGTTATATTTATATTTATCATATGTTCATTTCTACCGTTTCATTAGGTATTACATCTTATCTTACATTATTCTGTAGCACTCTGTGTGTATTTTTTTTTTTTTTTTTTGAACAGACCATATAGAACTGTTATTTGGTACTTGCCAAGTTTTGGTACATGCTGGAAGTGTTTGATTCATAAAAAAGCAGCTGCTCGACGCGATATACGCGGAGAGTGTTGTTAATTTCATCACGATATACGTGGAAATAAGTGGCTGTCCATATAGGACGCAGTAAGTACAGTCTACACAACACGATTAACGTGGGTAGGTACTGATAAATATTGAACCATAAGGATGAAATTACGTAATCGTCTCATCCAAATTTCTTATCAGTGAAAGTTGCACGTGCGTGTCCGGCGCCAGTGAGTCTAGACATTGAGGCGGCACATAGGGTAGGTGTAGGGCATTAGCAGCGCCTGCGCTGCGTGCGGTTCGCCGCTGCATACACCAAGTATCTACGCATACTTACATTCGAAATAGGTACCTAGAGAAAAACAGTTTGATGACTGACCTGGTATTCCTTCCTCAGTGGAAATAGGTTCCAAATTTTATGATAAATCCTTCTCCTTGTTGTCCGGGCTCGAAGATGAGGATGATTCCTTAAACATTCTTTCAAATTTGCGCTCAAGTTTTTAAATTATCCTTGTCGGAGCGTTTCCTTTCTCCCATATTGGCACTATGCAAAGAACGATTTTTACTTGTATGTGAAAAAGCGTGTGACTCGGACAACACAAAAACGTGTAATGACACGCGCGCCGGGAACCAATTGGGAAGAGGTGCGTGAGAGTGAGTGAGTCAGCGGATTTTCATCATCTTTCTTTTAATAGGAGGCTTTAAAAGTGTGATAAGGACAGCAGCATCTCGTGTACTGCTGCATGTAAACGTAATCATCTTCGGGAGAGATACGAAGTATAATTAGATTATGACTTGATAATCGGCGTAGTTAATCGGCGAATTGTCATAGTAAACTATGAATTGTAGATCAATTGTACAACAAGTTCCCGGTAAAAAGTACCCAAAACCGGCGTGCGAAAGAGTCTTGTCATGGCCGTGGCTAGTGGCAAACCCTGGCTGGTCTATACTATCCCTTCGTGACTCAGGCGTGAGTTTATTATATGGTACAGCACAAACACTTGTCCTGGGCCTAGATTCTGTTAATGCATTGTAGAACCGCTCGTAGCCCCGGCTGCCTGAGTGATCTTAAACGATCCCGAAGGTTAAGCAACACAGGGCGCGTTCAGTGCATGGATGGGTCGCCGTCTATGCCTAACGCTAGTGGCATTTTTCCGAGCGGTTCCGTGCTTCGCAAGGCACGTTAAGCTGTTGGTGCCGCTGCCGTCGATAGATGGCAGTCGTTAAGCCAAGTCAGAGGCCTTAGGGCGGCTTGACAACTTCTGACAGTAGACGAGCCACTAGTCTACAAGCCTCCACCAATCCGGACTTGGCCCCCGTGGTGGAGTATGGCCTATACCTTCCTCAGGGAAGAGACCCGTGCCCCTCGGTGGGGACATAATGGGTTGATGATGATGATGATGATTGTAGTAACATGACAACTGCATGAACATGGCGGTTTTCATTTCATGGCTGCTTTAAGTCTACGCGGGCACACCCATCAAACCTTCTAGGCGTCAGTGGTACGAAAAAACACGTCACGTGACCCGACAGTGTACCTGTCATTGTACTACAATGCACTAACAGAATCGAGGCCCTGATCCGAAGCCAGCAAACCAAACCTGTGACATGGTAACATGATAACATGGACATCACAAACATGGGAAAACGCCCAGACTGAGGCCGTTTATTCTGTGCAAATAATCGAGACCCCAGCGGGAATTCAACCCTTGACGCTTTTGTTAGAAATTCATTGTATTACTGTTATACAAGTGTGTGGTAATGCTACCTCTAAAATTCCTGAAAAACGTCACTTGTTTGTGAGTTTGTCAAACAAAGTTCTAACAACGTTTTATTTAGCTTTAGTTTTTTTTTCGTTCTATTTTTGATTTTTCGAAATAAAAGGAAAAACTCAAAGAAGAAAAGTTGTTTCCAAAAACAAAGACTCTTATTGGGATGTCTCGAGAAATGCGTAGTTTAGAATTAACTGTACAACACTTTTTTGTTTGTTTATATAAAACTAGCTGACCCGGCGAACTTTGTTCCGCCTTAAAGGCTCCCTTTTCTTTGCTGTATTGATCTCTGACGTCGATCAAGTTGTTCCTCTGTGTTGCCCATGAAGTATATTTGTAAAAATTTATGCTGTCCATCATCGAGAGGTTGCAATGATCCAATTCGATGGTGAATCTGTCCTTGTATCAAAAGCAGTCATTATTACTGATTTACAAACACTTCAGGAATAAATATAATATGTTATTATCCTACTGTATTGTGTATAAGTACAAAAACAAATAAATACCTTGAATATTGATTTTAGTATTACGGGGACTTAATCGCGTGTAATGTATGATATAAATATGTTAATCATGAAGGTTTAAATAAATATAAATACCTTGAATGTCGGATTAAATCCTCGTTCTTCAATAATGTCTGCCCCAAATGAAAATTCACCTTGTATACAACAGAATGTACTAATAAGATTGAAGTGTCAAAAGTTTTCTCCGTGACAGATGAAGTTTCAAAGTTCATGCAAATTGGTGAAGATTGAAAAAGTAAGAATAACGTTCTTTGAATAAATTGATCTGTTTTTAGGGTTCCGTACCCAAAGGGTCCGTCCGCCCGTCACCAGGCTGTATCTCATGAACCGTGAAATGGACAGAGACTTAGAATAACTACACATAAGCTAAGAATAAGTAATAGATAGACAGGTGAAATTTTGACAGATTATGTATTTCTGTTGCCGCTATAACAACAAATACTAGAAACAAATATATAATAAAATAAGTATTTAAGGGGGGCCCCATACAAAAAACGTGATTTTTTTTCCGTTCTTTGCTCGATATTAATAACGGCAACAGGTAGACACTTGAAATATTCAAACGCTGTATAGATGATGATACGCAACTCTTCGTGCGCGAGTCCGTCTCGCACTTTGCCGGTATTTTTTGTTTTATTTAAAACTTCTGACACATGATTTAAAAGATATGATTTAATTGAATAGGTTAAAGAATTATTGGAAAAAATCAATAGTACGAGCTTATTGTAGAAAAACTTGTGCACACTGTACTCAAATGAGAAAAAGCCGGCCAAGTGCGTGTCGAGCCACGCGCAGTGAATGGTTGCGTAGAAGGTGGGGTTTTGCCCTGCTTTACAGAACTATGATTACAGAACATCAAAGTAATTTTCAATGGAATTTGTACGAAGGTACCCTTTTTCAAGTTAGTCGACTATTAGCTACTCGTTAACTTGTAAAGGTTACTTAGCCGTGATAGTTTTCCTTTTAAGTTCATTAATGTGCTACTGCCCTGAAATTTTTCACGTTCCTACAATCACCCGGTTAGGCGGGAGCGGGGGAGATGCCCTACTCTAAGAAAAAATGGCAATTTAATGCTTAATATTTCGCAAACGGATCCCTAAGCCGAAAAAACAGGCCAGTGCGAGTCGGACTCGCGCACGAAGGGTTCCATACCATTATCTATACAACATTAGACAATATCGAAGACAATAGACAAAGATGGTGGATGGATCATAATCAATAGACCAAGATGGCGCTGTTATCAAAGGAACAACGCCATCTATAGAAACCAAGAAGAAGCGTTTAACATTGATATCTAACGACATGACAGCGGCGCTGTGAAGGTTACATAGATGGCCGATAGATGGCGAGCGCTGTCTTTAGACAACTTTTGTTGTAAGGGAGCCCCCCTTAAATAGTCAGTATATCTATGAAAATATTATGTACGTTAGGAAAACTATCAGCAACATTAAAACTGTAGGTAGCCAACACAATGTAAATAGTAAAAAAATTTTAAATAAAAAATAAAAACTGACTTCAAAACATTACAGCACTAAAAAGTTACAAATAATTTAAACAATTAGAAGTATTTATATAGGTAGGTATTGTAGAAGTATAATTTGTAGTCGGTGCCCAAAATATATGTGTTGGTCATGAAACTGGGAAACATATAAACTCTGTTAATTAAGAACTTGAAAAGACTAAGTTTGGAGTTTTTTTGTCGATTTTTCCTCCAAAATGATTTACATTTTTAAATCGACACCTAGTTTAACTTGTAACGTTCACTAAGTCGCTGTTTTTGTGCTACTTTGAATAAAAAAAATTTGATTTGTTTTGATGTAATTTGAAATATTTATTTTGTTCTGTTTTTAGTATTTATTGTTATAGCGACCACATGATCTGTGAAAATTTCAACTGCCTAACTATCACGATTCATCAGACTGGTGACAGACAGAAAGACGAACGGTCCTGTTTGGCACCCTTCGCGTTCGGAACCCTAAAAATGGTTTTTCTACTAGGGGAGGCACACTAAAAAAATGTTTTAAACAATTTATCCTATCGTATAATATTGTCGGCGTGATTAATATGTATATCTGTGCTAAGTCGTTGCATGCACGCACGCCGGTTTCGGGTACTTTTTATCTTGCCCTTTTTATCATCCCCGATTTGGTCGAAGTATGTCCGTCTGGGTCGTCCCTTGCCGGCCCTTCCATCCACATTCGCTCGATATATTTGTTTTGTCAATCTTTCTTCCTTCATACTCTCCACATGTCCAAACCAACGCAACATTCCTTTGTCAATTCTAGTCACTACATCCTCTTTCAGTCCACAACGTTCTCTAATCACACTATTGCGTATCCTGTAATTCAAAGTAACACCAGACACACTTCTCAAGGACCTCATTTCTACTGCATTAATCCTACTTTCTTGCGACTAATGAATGTTGAGGAAGCGAAAGTGATCTGTCAGGATCGTAGTAAGTGGCAGTCCCTGGTCTCTGCCTACCCCTCTGGGATACAGGCGTGAGTTTATGTTATGTTATGTTGTCTGTGCTAAATTTCATCTTTCTAGTACTTGTCGTCTCTGTGCTAAGCCACGGACAGACAGACAGACAAACAGACAGACAGGCACACAGAGATGGACGGACGTGGCGGAACAACAAGGGTTCCTTGTTGACTGCGGAACCCTAAAAACCTGCCAAAATGATAAAATCGTTTCAGGGTTTTAAACTTAGCGACAGAATTTATACATTTTCAGTTTATATCATTGTGACGAGTTTTACCGCCGATTTCTGAGTTGTGAAGTTCATCATAATAGACAAACATCGTACTGTCTTGCGGCGGTGGTAGCCTAGTGGGTAGAACATTGGACTCGGAAGCGAGGGACCCAGGTTCGGTTCCCAGTGCGGGCATGTACCTATGACTTTGTTTGCTAAGTTATGTACATTTATTTACCTTTTAACATACATAAGCAGTCTATATACGTCCCACTGTAGGGCACAGGCCTTCTCTCAGGGAGAGAGTATGGGCTTAATCACCACGCGAGCCCACCGCGGATTAGCGATTTCAAGCGCTGAGGTACGTGAATAGCTCAGACACTCAGGTTTCCTCACGATCTTTTCCTTCACAGTTAGCGAGTGGTATTGCTACTATAACTTCACAAATGTACATAACTTAGCAAACAAAGTCATAGGTCAAAACACGCCTGCACTGGGAATCGAACCTGGGTCTCCCGCTTCCGAGTCCAATGTTCTACCCACTAGGCTACCACCGCTTTTTTTTCACATGCCCTCTCCTATTCTATAAAAACAATGTTTAGTGCAAATTCTCCATTGCTTTTGAATGTAGAGTTGACAAAACGTACATCCATAAACTACTCTACTCGGTTAAGATACGGGCGTCTTTGCAACTAAAATAAAGATGTCGGTGCGCTCAGCTGTCGACTGTACTTACCATTATTTGCGATCACTGACGTCAGTGACTGAAACAAATATTTTATTAAACGGTAAAAACGAAATGAAGCTTGCAGTCATATCTCGTCCGATCGTTTTAATTGAAAGATAATTCACGCCGGTCACGTTCTTTTAAATTGGATGATTAATATTCTGATTACTCGATGCATTTTTTATGAGTTGAAATGAAGAGAAACATCGTCAGCGTTATCGTCTATTATGGAGCTACTAAAAAAACCGGCCAAGTGCGAGTCGGACTCGTGCACGAAGGGTTCCTTATCTATACAATATTAGACACAAATATCGAAAACAAAAAAGCAAAAAATTAAGTTTGTTGTATGGGAGCCCCCCTTAAATATTAATTTTATTTTAATTTAATTATTTATTTTTGAAGCGAATATAGAACTAAATATTCTGTGAATATTTCAATCGTCTAACTGTTGCCGTTATTTACCTATATCGAGCAAGAAACGGCAAGTATATTACGTTTGTTGTTTGGGAGCCCCCCTTATATATTAATTTTATTCTGTTTTAAGTATTTGTTGTTATAGCGGCAACAGAAATACATCATCTGCGAAAATTGCAACTGCCTAGCGATCACGGTCCATGAGATACAGCCTGGTGACAGACAGACATACAGACGGACAGACAGACAGACAGACGGACAGTGAAGTCTTAGTAATATGGTCCGGTTTGGCACCCTTCGTTTCGGGTTCCGTACCCTCACCCATCGTGAGGATACGGAATCCGAAAAAGCCAACATTGTTTCACAAATGCCCAGAAATCCAAAGACCAAAAAACGTTCAACAAAGACAAAAGCAACCAACTGTAGATTCCAACAATCATAATGTTCACCTGTCCTTTTAGCCACCTCGAAAATCTTCTCTCCTAAAGTGACCAGTCCGCCTGACCCCTCAAATAGTGTTATGACACCCTCTGCGCACCCGGTTTCCCGAAGGACCAAGGGGGTGCAGAGGCCAGCTAAACTGGTGGAGTATGGATACACATTTTCTATGGGACATGCGCGGTGAATTCGGATGGCTCAGTCCGCGGAAACCGGCTGGATGGGACGCATCCCGGGCGTTTTAAAAAATGAATTTGTGAGACTGTGAAAAAAAAATAACACAAATTAAAAGTCTAAATACAACTGGCCGGTTTTTGGCCGGAAAGTGCAAAAATTGTTTCGAATAAACCGTTCATTATTCAAAATTCGAACTAATTTATCAGTGTAAGTTTTAAAACTTTTTAAGTTTTAAAGTCTATTGTCACTTAAAAATAAAAAATCATAGGTGCTATTAATTTAAATCTATGCACATTTTCCATTGTTTTCATTCCTAAATCTACGGGGTGAGCAAAAGTAGGTCACTGATCGTCTGTAACCTGTTGCCGTGGACGCTACGTAGGTGGTGCGTACTCCTCTGTAGCGTTCAGAAATTCATTGGAATAATAATAATTCAACGTCATTCCAGTTTACGAGTTGTTTTCGTCCAAATTGCGTCGTGCAAAGGGGAAAGTTTGGCCTAATTCCCTTATTTAGTTTAGTGATTTATACGAAAGGGCATTTAGGGTGTCAAGTTTTTCAGTGTTCAACGTGTATAAGTTCAACGCATTTTCGTATAACTACCTAAAATAATATTTGAAAAAAAAAACTGTAACTGAAACAGAAAACTGTCAAAAAATACCTTCTCTTAAGGGGCAGCCGAGATAACGCACAATCAAAATCAGAAGTGACATTAGTGCAAACGCACTGTGGTGTCGTGATTACATGATATGAAAAAAAACATAACTTAAATGTCGGAGGGTGAACCGTCCCGTCTGCCGTCTCTCGCCAACCCAAGATGCAAATCTCATGAGATGTGGGCTGCTATGACCAGGTCCATCGAGATTTTGGTGGCATTCTTCGAGTACTATGCACAGAGGTAAGGAGAGAAAAAATAAGGACGTAATTAATAAGGAATTCATAAGCCATGGGAAAGATAAAAAGTAATTATATTCTAAATAGGTTTTTAAAATTGTTCTCAGCACGGGTTCGTGCAAAAAAAAAAGAATATTATCATGTAGGTACAGTGATATCATTCCGATGTAAGCCCTAACTGCATGATATTATAACATGCAATGTTACTTATCTGTTGTGTAATGCAATAAATAAAATAAAATAAAGTGGGTTGCAAGGGGCTGCGAGTGACGTAAATTGCTTCGGCCAGATGTCGCTGCCTGTACATACGTAATACAGAGAAGTTTGTAAAGAGGCTCGAAATTTCGCCGTTGCTTGCACTTGCCCATTAGCTCAGTTGGGAGAGGTATGGTATGGTTGGTAATTGTTTTTTAGATGGAGCAGGCTTGCCCAGCATCTATGCCATCCTGACAGCTTAGTCGGCCTTGCCCACAGAGAAGACAAGTCATACGTAATAATAGTAATAGGGGGCATATATAAGGGCAAGATAAAAACTATCCGAAACCGGCGTGCTGGCATGCGACTGATGAATGTTGATGAAGCGAAAGAGGTCTGCCAGGATCGTGGCAAGTGGCAAGCCATTGTGTCCTTCTACCCCTTCGGGATACACGCATGAGTGTATACATGTGTGCGGTGCACTTTTTTCTGAAATTATTTTCTTGAAAAAGGTGCATTGTTTAATTCAAACAGTTTCGTCAAGAATCAAAAATATTTATTGTGAGCTTAGACCTGGGTTACACATTTAGAAGTAACAGTTGCTATTTCAAATAGAATCACCAAGTCTTACCTTAACAGGTGTACTCACATTACTCCATCCTTCACGTAATATTTTTTATATGGTGGAAAGAGTAACATGTCAGAATTATGACAACATCGTCGTAAGTGTTTGTTTTGTTTACATAGATAGATAGATAGATCATTTATTTACACTTACCCCCGGTTTCTCGTACACTAACACGCTGTTAATCTACTGTTGTTAACAGCTGTCAATTGACCAAATACAAAAAAAAAAAAACACTGACAGCTGTCAACAGTAGATTAACAGCTTGTTAGTGTACGAGAAACCGGGGGTTAGACACACACACCCACACAGAAAAGTACAAAAACGAAACAGCATAAAAAGAGCACGGTGCGTAAGTGAAATACAACACAGAGACTCACATAACAAATGGAACATAACATAACATAAAGTCCATGGTTGCAAGGTACGGTATGTACCTACATCAAATAGGTACGACAATCGACATAGGTAATATTGATAATCTGCGTTTGAGAAGGGATAATCTGCGCAAAGCTGTGGCAATCATAACAGGGCACTGTTCACTAAATAGACATTTTCACAACATGGGACTAACCGACAGCCCGCTTTGCCGGGGATGCCTCAAAGAAGAGGAAACACCCGCCCACGTGACCATTCACTGTGAAGGCGTGGAGGAGCAACGGACCGCCATCATTGGGAAGCTGGGATCCCTTCGGGAGGCCTGTAGTGACATCAGAGCACTGCTGGCCTTCTGGAAAGAGATAGGCTGGCTGGAGTGAGCTCACAGCTATGCTACGTACAATGGCCCAACCATGAGGCTAAGTGCGGAAATCTCAGGTCTAACTAACTAACTAACTAATTATAGGTAATATTGCTGTGGGTGCGGCAAATCGCTCATCCGGGATAACAACGACGTGATTACATTTTTGCAAATTTTACAGGAGAACATTTATTCGACGATGTTTTTACAGAAACCGGAATAAATCAGTATATAATGCATAATGCGTCACTTGACTGAAATCAATAGAAATTGGCGCCGGATTAAGAATAGCGTCACTCCATTTCCTTCCGTGGATGTCTTAAAAGGCGACTAAGGAAATACGAGTACATTACCAGGAGACGGGGAGCAGCGTCTTCCTGAGATTCTAATCGCATACTGCGATCGCCAACCCGCCTGCCAAGCGTGGCGATTATGGCAAAACCCTTCATGGCTATGAAAACCATGGAGGAGGCCTACGTCCTGCAGTGGGCGACGAGCGGCTGATGATGATGATGAACAAAAATTCAACTTGTTACCTCATGTTTAACTTCCTTTTAGGAGTATTATAACAAAACATACTTAGGTAACCCATTCCTCAAACATGTAATTCCGTCGCTGTTATCCCGGATGAACGGAATGCAAAATGGTACTGACTCAGCATGTGCTGAAGAAGCTGGTATTATGTCAGCACCAGTTTAGTTTATGCCTATACTTAGTTTTTTTTTATTCTATTGAAAAAGGTTTTGTGTATCAGACTACAGGGCCTGGTCCGAGTTGGGTGAGGCTTTTGACCACGAATTGGCAGCCGTAGAACGCCCCCCCCCCCCCCTCCCCTCGCTGGACTGACGATCTAGAGCAGATATCTGATACCGGCTGGATGAGGATGGCTGAGAACAGACGGAAGTGGCGTGCCCTGGGAGAGGCTTATGTGGCAGTGGACGAGTACGGGCTTATTGATTGCATAAGCAGCCTATATACGTCCCACTATAGGGCACAGGCCTTCTCTCAGAGAGAGAGTATGGGCTTAATCACCACGCGTGCCCACCGCGGATTGGCGATTTCAAGCGCTGAGGTATGTGAATAGCTCAGACACCCAGGTTTCCTCACGATGTTTGCCTTCACCGTTAGCGAATGGTATTGCTACTATAACTTCACAAATGTACATAACTTAGAAAGCTAAGTCACAGGTACGTGCCCGCACTGGGAATCGAACCTGGGTCTCCCGCTTCCGAGTCCAATGTTCTACCCACTAGGCTACCACCGCTTACGGGTATGGGTACGGGCACGAGTACGGGCTTATTGGTTGATTAAATCAAACCAGAAGATAACAGACAGCAAAAGATTATCAGTACCGAATTCGAGTCCCCAGCGATAGCTTTGTGCAAACGATTCACGGCTGACTATAATGGAACGTCAACATTGGGAGAAAAAGTATAAAACCATTTTCAATGTCAACAGGAAAATGCAAATAAAGTCGATAAGGGCCAAAGTCGAACTTGGGTTGAACGTTTCCCTCCAAAAACATTTTCCATACCATCCTGCAGGTACTTGTACCAAGTAATGTATTATCTTAAGATGATTTGAGAACATAATGTGGCCAGAGTAGAGTTTTGTTTCGCTATATCGTCGGTTCAAAGGTAAAACTCATTTTGTGGTATAATTTCAGGCAAAATTCATTAAGTGCCAAATGAGTTTTACCTGCAAAGGGATTACATAAGCTGTGGACTTAAAGACTTTCTTCACCTGGCAGTTTTGTTATGGAGCACAATACACACTTAGTGGTTTTTTCTTGTCGTAGATTTTCTCTTTAAAGAAACAAAACTAACAAAATTTCATTTTGTGTCGAAATGTCTCTTAGTGAGTTTTACCTTTGATCTGACGATATATTTCCCTGCTACAAGTCGACCCGAAGACAGCGGATAACATTTCACATTAACATTCAACAAGCAGAATGTAAATGCTTTAAGTTGAAATAATGTTTTGATTAATTCGGGGGTTCGGCGGGTTCTAAATTGTACCTGGTTTAAACTCACTTTAACTCGGTAAAGACAACGTACGTAACCAATGTAAGCCAACCAAGACTACCAATCCAGAGCCATCTTTTGGGATAGGTAGCGTCAGCACAGTCAAGCATGAATTTTTTTCAACCCGCGGTATTTACGTGCGCCATGTTAGAATAAGTAACTTCGCATGTCCTCGTCCCAAACTAGGATACCCTGTGCTATGGTAACCAGGCAAAGACATCACAAACATGGAAATACACACAGACTGACGCCATTTGTACAAATGTAACTATGAAACGAGCGCAAGACTCTGTGATTGGTTCATTCTGTGCGCCATGCGTGACGACGACGTGAACGTTGATTGGGTGGTAATAAATGACAGCGTAACTTATGATTGGTTTTATACAAAAACGTCAAACGTATAACCCGTCGACATATAGTGGTCTGACGGTGGCAGGTGAATAGATATTTTGCCGGGTAATACTGAACTCGCACCGATTGACAAGCGCCGCCCGCCTTCCCAAACTTGAACGTGGAGTAATTTTTAGGGTTGCGTACCCAAAGGGTAAGGGTCCTTATTACTAAGACTCCGCTGTCCGTCCGTCCGTCGGTCGTCTGTCACCAGGCTGTAGGCATCTCATGAACCGTGATAGTTAGACAATTGAAATTTTCTTCCCGAGATTCCAACCGCATACTGCGATCGCCAACCCGCCTGCCAAGCGTGGCGATTATGGCAAAATCCCTCATGGTTATGTAAACTACGAAGGAGGCCTATGTCCTGCAGTGGGCGTCAAATGGCTGATGATGATGATGAGTGTAAAAACAATCAGTGCGTGCCTCCGCGAACATGTCGGATGGACTGCAGCTGCAGTCTCAACAACATTCTTAGAGCATTGTTTTTTTTTGTTAGGGAAATCGGTCGGCGCCTGAGAAGTCGTGGGTATGACCATCGTTCCGGGGCATACCTGATGCAGAGGATTTCCCTGGCGGTGCAGCGGGGGAACGCTGCTAGCGTCATGGGAACTTTTGGATCGGGCGTGTCCCGGGGCGGTATATTTGATTAGTTTAGTTCACTATTTAGTTTAACCTACCTACCTCGTAGCTGTAAAATGTATATGTGACAAAATAAACAGCTGCAGTATTGTCCGACGATTTTATGTGCCTAATACGCACAAATGAAAATTTCTCGTGATTCACAACACTGCCAAATATCGTTCGTGATCTTAGTGAAGTGCGGAAATTGTATTCCGCCCGTCCGACTAATATCACTGATAGCCGTTGGATTATCAACTCGCAGAACTAGGTATTTGGCAATCACACAAATCACTTAAATGTTCCAAGTAGTTAATGTGGTGTTTTGTTTTCTCCTGTGAAATTCGTATTTGTTTACTACATTTATTCCCCAAAGGGTGGATATTCATCATCATCATCAGCCATTTGACACAAGCCTCCCACATGGGTTTCCAAGCTTCCCGATGTTGTGCCGCCCGCATCCAGCGACTCCCCAGGTCAGACCAGGTCGTCAGACCATCTGGTGGGTAGCCTTCCCACGCTGCGTCGTCCGGTGCGCGGTCGCCAGGTCAGAACTTTTTCGCCCCAACGGCCATCAGTTCTCCGAGCTGTGTGCTCCGCTTACTGCCACTTCAACTGAGCAATTCTTCGAGCTATATCAGTAACTCGGGTTCTTCTGCGGGTCGATTTTCATCATCATCATAAGCAGCCTACATACGTCCCACTGTACGGCACAGGCCTTCTCTCAGAGAGAGATTGTGTTGATTGAGTATGGGCTTAATCACCACGCGTGCCCACCGCGGATTGGCGAGGTCGATATTATTAAGTTCCCTGTATTTATCTATCAACTACACAACTGTCTATTAAAGATAGGTAACTTACGTTACTTCGCGCTATTCGTTGACCTTGAACTTTGTAAGCACGGCGCGATATTGTACAGTCGATGTAACATCAACCTTTACATGCGTGGACTCTATTCAGTTACGTGACGGGCGATTTTGCCACTGAAATGTGAAGGTTAATGTGCTGTCCACTGTACTCGGTGCTGGATGAATGTTTTCCAAGTGTAAACAAATAATTCCATAAAATACGATCAATAACAATACATAATACATTAGGAGAGCATTGTTTATCTGTAAAGGGAAACTCGTGAGGAAACCCAAGTGCTTGGTGCTCACATAGTTACCTCAGCGCTTGAAATCGCCAATCCGCGGTGGGCACGCGTGGTGATCAAACACACTCTTTCTCTCTCTGAGAGAAGCCCTGTGCCCCGCAGTGGGACGCTTAGGCTTTATTTTATGTAGCCTATATCCGTCCTACTGCAGGGCGCAGGCCGTCTCTCAGAGAGAAAGCGTATGGGCTTAATCACCACGCGTGCCCACCGCGGATTAGCAATTTCAAGCGCTGAGGTACCTATGTGAACACCGCCGACACTCAGGTTTCCTCGCGATCTTTTCCTTCACCGTGAGCGAGTGGTACGCGCACACAGGGTTCCGTATCATTATCTATTAGATACAATGTTTAAATATTTCAAGCGTCTACCTGTTGCCGTTATTAATATCGAGCAAAAATGGCAAAATAATCACGTTTGTTGTATGGGAGCCCCACATAAATGTTTATTTTATTCTGTTTTTAGTATTTGCTGTTATAGCAGCAACAGATTTCTGTTCACATCGTCTGTGAATTAATTTCAACTAACTATCACGGTTCACGAGATATGGCCGGTGACTGACATACAGACAGACAGACAGACGGACACAAAAAATGCGAAAAATAAAGTTACTCTAACAACAAAAACCTTAGGTACTAGATTTAGTTTTTTCATCGAATTCTGAACGTTTTCTTACACCCTGTACATGCATAAGAACATTATATTAAGAGATAGCTCAAATATTGATAAATACTTCACCTACAGGGCGTTACGTGCAAGTTGTGACGCTATTGTTTGAGCCCGATTTGCATGGAGCATTTTCGTGCCACGTGACTATATTGAAATTTCGACAGGTTATATTATGAAAAGTATTAGCTCCTTTTTCTTGAACGCTAACAGTCACTTAATCTACTGTTAACACACGTCAGTTTTTTTTTATATGCACTTTTGACAATAGCTGACAATTATAGCTGTTAACAGTAGATTAACCGATTGTTAGTGTACAAGAAACCAGAGGTTAGTCGTAGAGAAATACAATTACCACGTTCATTTGTCTTTGAAGATGGCCTCTCCCATTATATTAAAACATTTTGCAGTGCAAGATCTCCATTTAATTTACATTGCAAAGTCTATTAACGCACAGACAAATAGGACTCGGCCCGCAGTGTGCATCGAATTAACATAATGAACTATGAATTGGAACTACAATTCATGGTTTAACACGAGAATTCATGGTACATTGCAAAGTTTATCTATACTCGATTCCACGAAACGAGCTCCCAAAGAAAATCGTGTATGTGCGCCCATTACTTTAAGGCGCTTGACTTTCAACACATGTAAGCCTACCCTATGAAGGCGACCGTCTTCGCTTTTTGTTTCGCTTATCTCTAGCCGCGCGCATTGACCAATGAGATGCGAGTATTTTGATCCCTAGGAGTTTGACTCGTGGAACGGAGTATACCTACAGATTAACAAGTAGGAAGACTCGGCTACGCAGTGTACATCGTGTTGTCATATACTATGAATTGTAGTTTTATGAAACAGACCCCTGGTATTTTTTTCGCGATTTTGATTTCAAACAGAGGTTGTAATAAAGGTTTTATGAACACGTAGAACCTCCATTTTGGGATGCAACTATATAGGGTGTTTTTCACACCCTGTATACTTAGAAATACTAAATAGTGACTAAAAGATCTGGCTCCTTTTTGCATGCATATAGGGATATTTTTAACCCCTGTGTTATTCCTATATATTACTAGCTGACCGGATATACCTTGTTTTACCATTTCGGAGGAGTTCGATAAAGAACACTGTAACACGAGATTTTTATATATTATATTATTTTTTCATTGATACTCTTATTGCACTTACATAAAAATATAAATCGTACAATTCGGCGGACTAACGGCCATAACCGTTTTCTACCAGTCAACCGTAAGAGGAAAGAGTTGGTAGGCGTGCAGAAAAGAACGAAGGAAATACTCATGTGGCTGACGAGCCACAAAAATACGCAATGAACCTATAATCGCTTTTTCAGTCAATCCCCTCTGAGCCATATTAAGGATATTTGAACTGCAAACCTATGATTAACATGACCCCGGTCGGCTTAAGCCTGGAATTAACGTTTATTAAAGTAGATTCTATATTATACTACATGTAGGTTTCAAACAAAAACAGTAATCCTCTTATCGAAATTTATTACAAATCCGGTTAGCAGCATGACGACGCTAGTCGCTCGTGTTGAGGCGCTAAACGGTCAGAATTTGAAATGTACTGGAAATTCGTGACTTTTGACATTTGAGCGCGGGAAAACGTGCGACTAGCATTACATGCTACGTCTGCAGGTAACACGATTTTGTCGCGTAGAGTTAGACTCACTGGTCTTAACTACAACAGTGTTATTTATAAAAAGTCGATTCCGCTCAAACTCTCTTAAGACGGAGTCGGAGCCGGTTTATCGCAGGACTTCCTGTTTTAAACCAGCTTTAACGCTGTCTTAAGCGTGTTTTTATTAGAATCGACTTTTTATAAATAATACTGTTGTAGTTAAGACCAGGGCTACGGAATACTAAAAACCTCTTTTTACGGAACCCAAACGCAAGGGCTAAGTTTTAAGCTTCATAAGGTCCCAAAACATTCATCCAAAATATTATTTCATCATCATCATCAGCCATTTGACGCCCACTGCAGGACACAGGCCTCCTTCGTGGTTTTCATAACCATGACGGGTTTTGCCATAATCGCCACGCTTGGCAGGCGGGTTGGCGATCGCAGTATGCGGTTGGAAGCGTCCCAGGAAGACGCTGCTGCCCGTCTCCTGGTAATTGATTTCCTTAGTCGCCTTCTACGACATCCACGGAAGGAAATGGAGCCGCACGGAAACATAATTCATTTGGTAATAAATATTTTTTTACTTGTTTACTTTACTAAACTTTTACTTTGCTCAGAGCGGTGGTAGCCTAGTGGGTAAACATTGGACCCAGATTCGATTCCCGGTGCGGGCATGTACCTTAGAATTTGTTTTCTAAGTGATGTACTTTAGTCAAGTTATAGTAGCAATGGCACTCACTAATTGTGAAGGAAGGAAAACATCGGGAGGGAACCTGAGTGTCTAAAGTGTATCCAAATAACATTTCCAGCCATTTATCAATCTTCCCACAGTACCAAACTTGGATACTACATTAATCGCGTAAATAACCCGAAAAAAGTCGCCGGCGTATTATTTATGGCATTTCAAACGAGGTCCATATATTACGTGACCCTTCCTTCCGAACGTTACCATTATAATTCCGTTCATAAAAAGGTTATTTGAGTAGGTTTCAGTCAGACGGAACTGCTTGAAAAGTGAAAAAAAATTATCTCATTTACAATGTACCTAGCGTCGAAGCGATGGCTCTTCTTGTAGTTTAAATATATTTAGACCTCCATTTAACTTTTAGGTAGAACTTTATGTATTTGTAGCTGTTTATTTAAGTCTTAACTGTGGACTTTTTCTGTAATGTAATAAATATTAGTGTTGCCAAAAAATCGATAGGCCTATGTCCTGCAGTGGGCGTCAAATGGCTGATGACGATGATGATGATGAATTATGTTACGCGCACGTGGATTCATAATTATTCATCTTAGTTTCAATTTAAAACAAAATTAACAATAATACTCGTATTTAAATAACATTTGGTAGTGGCGGCCGTGTCTCCATACTAGGCTGAGCCTGTTCCTGTATCTTGGGCGACGACATTTTAAACAAAATACGATTTTCCTTCAGACGTGCAGTTCTGATATCGCCTGATTTGTTGTTAGTGCACACCAGATTAAATAAATAAATAAAAAAATGTTATTAAACTAAAGTTAGATCGTACAAAATTCAATTCAATTAAATTAAACCAAATTAAATCTTATTACATCGAACTGAATGAAATCAAATTGAATCACATCAAATTAAATCAAACAAAGAAATTCGTATTAATCGAGCTACTATATTCTAGATTGACAGGCTCTTAGGCTAATTAGTTAGTTAGAATGCTAAGTGCGGAAATCTGAGGCTTTTAGGCTAATTGATATTAAAATTATGTAAGACGAAGCTTACATTAGGATATATATGAATTAATATTATATACGAGTACTAGCTGTGCCCGCGACTCCGTTCGCGTACATTTCGATTTTTACGAAGCAGCATTTGTATGGGGGCCACGTCTTATCATAACTGGAGCTAGAATTTAAATAGCCTATCCTGTGTCCCAGATGTCTATATGTTTTTATACCAAATTTCATCAAATTCGGATAATTGGTTTAAGAGTTATGGAGGAACATACATACATACATACACACATACAGAAAAAAATTCTAAAAATCGTGAAATTAGTTTCAGTATCATATATTGAGCCTATAAACACAATATCTCTGAAAACAAACTAACTTACTCCATGACCGACCCTTACAGATTTATTATTAGTATAGAAGAAGATAGAATAGATAGATAGATACCCATAGCATTATATTAAGCATCTACGTTCAGGGATAATTTATTTGCTTGCTTCTGCTTGAAAAAGTGGGAAGAGGGCGGTGCATTAACTAAACGCATGGTGCTTGTGGGATTTTGGCGGAATTTAGCAAAGTAATTTTCACATTTTAATGCTATTATGAATTTCCGCAAAGTAACGCCTGATTCCATACAATAATTTTTTGCCACGTTGCGTTTGATTTCATTCGATCTTTTTTATTTTCCTTAAAAACGGTTTGGTCAAGATACCTAAACTTTGGAGAAATGTGTGTTATCTATTGTGGTTGCGCAACAAATTGGCCAACAAAAATTTGCAATCATTGCTTTTGGCCATTTCCCGTTTGAAGCGCATGCACGTAAATATTTAAGAAAACGCGAGAGTAACTTTTAGGAATCTGTTTTATTCGTCTTTGTCTTTGACATGGTACCTTTTAAATTTTTAAAATATTAGACATAATAATATAGAAAAAGTATAAAAGAAGTAAAAACATAAAAAGGTTGGTTGGTCGGTTGGCAACACCGTTGTATCGTCTCTCGATATGCGAAATGTCATGATGAAACCTTTCACCGTGTTCATCTGATACTGCTCCTATATTTGCTGGAAAGAAAGCTTGCGAAATGCATGCTTTTATGACACTAGCCGAGCCAACCTGTCAGCCATGTTTGGCCTTCAACAACAAGATACCTGTAAGCCTTTCTTCATTAGATATACAATTCTGACTTTGCCTACGATGTATATATTAGAAATATGCCTTTTTGTAAAAACAAATGAAGATCTATTCCATAAAGCTAGAGATAAGATTAAGCGAGCCCAAAGAGATCCCAGCAGAATAATAAAAAGCAAGTCAAACACGGCACTAATGACGAAAAGCGTCTGTCATATGGCTCCTACTTTATACTAATATAATTTTAGTATAAAGTATGATCCTACTTTATTGCTAATATAGCATAGCGCATATTTGATTTATAAGACCATGCATGTATTGTATACCTATATTTGACAAATAAAGTATCTGTATCTGTAACCTCGTAATGTTCGTAGCAAATTTTAGGGAACCAATTGTTGTCTCCTTTCTCAACCGTAAACCCAGAGTGTTGCTGATAAGCACATTTAACAAGACTAGACAATGTATTTCGTAAAGATTTCACGATAAATTGACTACAAACGGAGCAAAGCACTTTCGGAGAATTTTTGCAGGCCTTTGGTATTTTGTACCTACAACAGAATTCAATTTGCTGTAAAATTCATACATACATAAACTCACGCCTGTCTCCCAGAGGGTTGGGCAAAGACCAGGGACTGCCTCTTGCCACGATCCTGACAGATTATTTTCGCTTCCTCAACATTCATTAGTCGTTGCATGCACGCACGCCGGTTTCTGGTACTTTTTATCTTGCCCTTGCTAATACATCCCCTATTTGGTAGAAGTACGTCCTCCTGGAACGTCCCTTACCGGCCCTTCCACCCGCATTCGCTCGATATATTTGTTTCGTCAATCTTTCTTCCTTCATCCTCTCCACATGTCCAAACCAACGCAACATACCTTTCTCAATTCTAGTCACTACGTCTTGAATCCAAAATCAGAACAATATTATAATCTTGTAATGTTATTTTCAAATGAGAATAAATATGTCATATATTTACACTATATGTATCAAATAAATTCCAGACTGGCCAAAATATGCGGTTACAAACACGATCATAACTGAGTAAAGTGGCGTTATAGCAAGAACTACACTAAAAAATTGCAAATTTTAAGCTCTTTAAAAAACATAAGTATAAAACAGCATAAAACGGAAAGCAGATCTAGATTCAGCTAGTGAAAATCTTTATCATCATCAGCCATTTGCCGCGCACTGCAGGACATAGGCCTCCCTCATGGTTTTCCTAACCATGAGGGGTTTTGCCATAATCGCCACGCTTGGCAGGCGGGTTGGCGATCGCAGTATGCGGTTGGAATCTCGGGAAGACGCTGCTGCCCGTCGCCTGGTAATGTATTTCCTTAGTCGCCTTCTACGACTTCCACGGAAGGCAATGGAGTGACGCTTTCTTGCAGACCAGTGTTATATTTTCTTACGTTTTGTTTACAAATCACATCACGTACTGCCACCTGATTTTCGGCCAATAATTAGGTCTTTACCGTCCATAACGGTTTGTGAGGATCATAACGATTATCGGCTTAATAAAGATAACTACCTCACACTATAAGCTATCCATACTAAATTAAGGGGCTCCATGAGAACCAAGCGCCACCAATGAAAAAAAAACTTCTTTCCCAGCTTCCAGGTCGTTTGAGAAAAAAAGTCTTTCAGTTCTCTAGTCATGGTAATATATGTACTGATTTTCAGAATACACCCACCCACGTTTTCGCTCATATAGGTAGTTTCGCTTATCTCTAGCCGCGCGCATTGACCAATGAGATGCGTATTTTGTTCACTAGGAGTTCGACTCGTGGAACGGAGTATAGGTTCTTTGCCTTAGGTTCTCGGCCCTGGGTTCTAAAAATCACTATTAACATGATTAAGAGAATAGCCACACTTTTTTCAACTTTTTCCAGAAATTCAAAGATAAGATGAGATGAGATGTGAGATGAGATGAGATTAGATGAATATGAGATTAGATGAGATGAGACGAGATGAGGTGAGGTGAGGTGAAATGAGGTGAGGTGAGATGAAATGAGATGAGATGAGATTAGATGAGATACTTTATTATACACACCAGAAAACAATGAGTCACAACAATGGGGTAGAGTCGAGTCTATTGCCTAATCATAGAATTCGACATTTGTTGGTACACGTTAACTACCAAAACAGAGGTCGTAGGTTCGATTTCCACTGGAAGCCGCTGTAATTACTTTGTAAATACCCAGACGAGACGGGTGTATTTCCATGTTTGTTGTGTTTACTATATAACAGGGTATCCTAGTTTGCGTTTGGGACCAAGGATGTCTGTTACTATGTATTACTATTAGTATGTTACGTAACGAAAGTGAGCTATGCTCATCCATGCGTGACTCTTATATCAGATTGTTGTTTTAAAGATAAGTTTTTTTACCATCCCAATCGCTTCACCCGTCACTGTAGCGCTGCCCCGTTTACCGCACACCTGTACTCAACAGGGGGTCATTAGTGACCGTGCGCCCGCGAGAGGAATTTTTATGCGGCGCAGGGTTAAATACAAGGGTTAAGTGCACTATGGCCACCACCCACGGCTTTGTTCGCTGAACGCAACAACAGTTTTGAATAAATCTTTACTGTTTTAGTAGGTAGCCGTTATTGCACAAAGCGTGCTTTACACAATTTTTGAACCGCGTTTTTGGCAAGCTTATTTTCTCTTTTATTTTCTTTAAATCTTATTAAAAGTCAAAAGTTATTCAAAGTAACACAGACACTGTGACTTATTGAACTTTACAAGAAAAACTAGGAGTCCGTTTCAAAATCTAGATCATTTGGAAAAAAAAGGGACAAAAAATCTCCAAACTCACTCTTTTCAAACATATTCCTTAATTAACAGAGTTTACATGTCATATCTTCTAAAACCTAGTACTAGGATGCATTGAACTGGCTCTTATTCTACACATCTTTGTCATCTAAATAATCCTCAATGCTATAGTAGCCCTTTTGGCATAAAGTGCACTTTAAACATTTTTTGAACCGCGCTTCAGGCAAGCTTATTATATCTTCAGGGATCTTATTGTAAAAAACGCCGATAAAAATGGTTTGCGGTGGTGATTTTACATAGAAAAGTCGTAGCCACATATTAAATAAACTGATGACTCTTGGGAGCACTTTAGATGAATCGTATTTTTCTAAATAAGGCCGTTAGTCTTTGCCCAAATCTTGGGATCGAAAGTCCTGCCGCTCATTTATCGTCTCCTTAACTAGCCTCATATAAAAAATATAAAAATAATGTAGCCTATATACCTACGTCCCACTGCACACCACAGGACTTCTCTCAGAGAGAGAGAGAGGGCTTAATTACCATGCGTGCCCACCGCGGATTGGCAATTTCAAGCGCTGAGGTATACGAACACCTCAAGCACCTGGGTGAAACTGGTTTCACGATAGTTTCCTTCGGCGTTAGTGAGCGGTATTGCTACTACAAAATCACAGATGTGCGGAAAACAAAGTCAATGGTACATGCCCCGGGGTTCGAACCCACGACCTTCGGAATGTGAGCCAAGTGCTCTACCGACCGCGCTACCACCACACACACACACACTGCTTGCTGTAATATACAGAAGCTAATATTCATTCATGAACTACTTTTAATTTTAGATTGTATCAATACAAGGTTTCTGGAATTATTTCCATAATTTAATTATTTTTTATAACTTATATTATGCTGTTTTTATTCCATAACATTAATTCGCTCTCTACACACCAGTTTCAGGAATAAATCACCACCCTACTCCTGTAAAGATATAGGGTGGCTCGTCAGAAACATGCTAACTCTATAACCATTGACCCGTGCAAAATGCGGGACGGGCTTTTAAAGGTCTGTCCAGATTAAAGGACTACTCACACTACAGCGGGCCGGCGATATGGGGGCGCAATGATACTGCGTAGAATTTTTTTTTGTAACCTTTATGCGTCCCACAGTAGGGCACAAGCCTTCTCACAGAGAGGGAGAGAGAGAGAGAGAGAGAGAGAGAGAGTATGGGCTTAATCACCAAGCGTGCCCACCACGGATTGGCAATTTCAAGCGCAGACGTACCTATACCTTATACCTCAGACAGTCAAGTTTTCTCACGATGTTTTCCTTCACAGTTAGCGAGTGGTAATGCTACTATAACTTCATTAAATTTAATATAAAGTGATTGGTATATGCCGGGATTCGAACCCACGACCACCCGAAGCCGGCGTTCTACCACTCCGTTGCCACCGCGCCCATAATAAACCTTAAATACTTTTAAGGCAAAAGGCAATTTTTTTATGTAACCATATCGTCGCTTGGAATCATTGCCGGAACATCTCAAAAATGCTGAATTGTTAAAAATTTAAGTTTTTTCTAGTTACTAATGGTACAATGTTAATGGTCAAACGTTAACTTTGTACTATTATAAAACGTCTTCGACAAGTCAAGAAACTATTTTTTTTTACGTAGGCTTGTTTGCGTCCCACTGCTGGGCAAAGGCCTCCCCCAACTCAGACCAGATGTTTCTGTCTTGTGCCAAATCAGACCACTCCGGCATGTGTCGGTCGAGAAAGAAACTATGATTTTACTTATTTTACTTTTGTAGGGGACGCCCTACTCTAACAAAATATTGCGTTTTAAAGCTTAATATTCCCTTAATCGAAAAATCATTTTGCTAAACCCACAATATTTTTTAACGTCCAATCCAACGATACCCCACACTATAGTGTAGGCGAGAAAAAAAATGCATCCCTAATTTATCTATAATAAAAAAATTAGATTTTATTCTACCGTTTTGTCGGCGTGATTACTGAGTATATCTGTGTAAATTTTCAGCTTATTCGTATTATTCGTCTCTGAACTAGGCCGCGGACAGACAGACAGACGGACGGTCACGGCGAAACTATAAACCAATTCAACTCCAACTCTAATTGTAATTATTTAATTTTATTAGATCGTAAATTTAACAGGGACTTGCTGAAAATCAGCGTTGTGTCTAACACAACATATATGCAAACCCCTTTTTATCAATATCCCTAAGTTTAGAATTATTTATATTAATTATGATTTTTTTAAATGTAATTTGATGCGATAAATAATTTTTTTTTTCAATTCCAATTTCAATAAAGGTTCTTGGTCGACTACGGAGCCCTAAAAAAGCCAAACACCCTTTTGAACTGCATTTGAGGAGTGGTTTGAGGAAACGTGTTTTTTATGAATGGCAGCGTAAGTCTGTAACATTATGACTATGAGGTTTATTTTAGTTTGTAACGTTTGTACCGTTCGCTCGTTGTCGGTTGTAATGGAGATAGAGCTTAATCCTGTATGACAGTGCGAGAAATTCCCACCCTGTGTCATAATAAATTACTTATACTTTAGCCATTCATGCATGGTGTGGCGGTAAATGTGTTGGATCCATCATTTTAAAGGTTAACCTGGAGCACCAATGAAAATAAAAACATATTTTGTTTTCTTTTATGACCGTCTACTATGTTAAATTACATTTGTGAAGTTTGAGCAGCAATAACACTCGCTAACTGCGAAGGAAAACATCGTGAGGAAAGCTCTGAGGTGTTCGCATAACTCAGCGCTTGAAATTGCCAATCCGCGGTGGGCACGCGTGGTAATCAAGCCCATACTCACTCTCTCCTCTGAGAGAAGGCCTGTGCCCTCCAGTGGGACGTATAAAGACTGCATGAAAACAAAAAACCTTACAAGTGCGAGTCAGACTCGCCCACCGAGGGTTCCGTACAAATTTGTAGGTACCGAGCTTTTCCCGAAATTCAAAAACTAGTCAGGTGACCCGAGGGCTGGTGCCCACTTCGAGTAGCGGCTGAGTCTCGCTATTCAGCGAGGTAATGCTGCCAGCCTTCTAGGGACCTTACCGGCCGACGGCAGCGATTTGGCATCGATTTTCTATTTAAATTATTAGTTATTTTCTTTTTCAGTTCTTAGCTTATTATTATTTATATTGTGATATGATAACACATCATGTTGTATATAGAATAATGACTATAAATAAAGTTTGGTTACAAATATATAGTGTTCAGACTTTAAGTAGTATTATAAATAATATGGTCGACCTTTCAACGGCCTATGACACAGTAAACCATAGGCGGCTGTTGTGGAAAGTCGAAAAATTGTGGAAAGTTGTCCCGTTTGTCGCAGAACTACTCCGTGAGCGTCTTCACAACCGCCGCTTCCAGATGCACCTCCTCTCACACCAAAGTCGTTGGCGAACGCAAAAGAACGGCCTGCCGCAAACTGTGTCCTAGCCCCGCGTTTATTTAGGTATATCTAGCCCAAACACGTCCCAATCTTTCTAATATTACAAATGTGAAAGTTTGTGAAGATATATGGATGTTTGCTACGCAATCACGCAATAACGGCTGAACGGAGTTACATGAAACTTGGCATACAGATAGACAAAGATCTGAATTGAGACAGAGGATACTTGATATCCCGGTAATGCGCTTCCGTGGGATAATATTTTATTGTTACCGTAACCATTTTTTCAGCCAAACTCTAAGATATTTATTTATTGCGTTGCCACCATGGCAAGAATCGTATAAACGGATTCTGTGGCCGGTACCAAGTTCGCCAGGACAGCTAGTTTATAATATATAAATACCTACAAATTGGTACGGAACCCTCGATGGGCGAGTCCGTCTCGCACTTGTCTTGTTTTTTTATTAGAATGGGGTTACCTCAGAGGTGGTCCCATATAAATTTGGTCAAGATCTGTTGACTGTTGTTTTCGGCATAATGAGCACAACCGTACCGCGATACAGAATACCATCAGCGCCATCTAGTGTCGAAATAAGCGTACTATAGATTTAGTTTAGCACGTTTTGAAGGGGTTTTTTATCTTTATCGACTTGTAAAGATTTTCGTCAACATTTAGCTTACGTTCAGGGAAGACGTGGCTGGAATAACAATAATATAAGGTTCCACACAATACAATCACTCGTCCTGGTCCCAAACTAGGATACCCTGTACAATGGTAACCAGGCAAGGACATCACACACGTGGGAATACACCCAGACGGAGGCCATTTGTACAAATGTACGGCGGCCCCTAGTGGGAATCTAACCTACGACCTCCGGCATGGTAATCAGATGTGATGCCGCTAGACCAACGAGGCAGTCAATGGAATGGGATGTAGGTACATTGAATAAAGCCGATAGGTACTTAGCCACACTGAAGTTTAATATCCTAACGGGCAGCCTCGATATTGCCCTACTTACATAATGACCGAATCCAGCTCGAAGGACCGATTTCAACATGGCCGACGACTCGATGACATCGCTTTAAAATTACATGATCGATGTTCTTGGAGAACCCCCACTTTTGAATGTTTATCGCGATTTTTTTACTCGCTGTGTATTTAAATGTCACACCCGGGGGCCTGTTTCATAAAACTGCAATTCATAGTTTATTATGACGATTCTATGTACATTGCTTAGTTGAGTCTTTCTACATGTTAATCTGTGGGTTGTTCGACTTTGATGTACATTGAATTGTCACATTAAACCATGAGTTGTAGTTTTATGAAACAGGCTCCAGGTGACTGCTTGCTACTGCCTGCGGTTACCTGCCTTCAATTTAATTTTCTCGTTCGAAATGCAGTTCATCACTGCAAATTAACTCACAGCGTAAAAGAAATGGTGGTCCGCACCGCACTTTTCAATGAAGTCTACCAGCCGTACACTAGCGATTTGTGAGCGATTTGAAAGCGATGAGATGACGCGTTTTGGACACTCAGTAGCAAAATGGATTGATCTGACGAGGAAACACTACTGCGGCTTTGTTATTTAGAAGACGCAGGAAATGAAAGCAGATAATAGTCAACGGCAAATCTGAAAGGATTCATTATCAAGTAACCGACTGGGAGAGAGCGACTACTATGTATTCCTTAAAACTAGATGATTTTGAATTTTAGTTATAAATCAACGACGATTGAACCTCTGAACGATGCTACGTCCGCTTACACACGTATCTTTGATATGATATGATTCAAGTGGGGCGGGGTGGACTGTCGAGCGCGATTGTACAAAATGGCGTCGGAGGATAGTAATAGCGGCGACATCGCCGCGACTGCGCAGCGTCATAGTGGCGCAATCGCATCGCTTTCAAATCGCTTGTGTGATAGGGCTGTACCTGTACCTCATTGATTGAGTTTGGTCAAGAAATGTAGTCTTTCCTTTCATGGGCTTCATGAAAATATTTTTTTTTCTTTCCTTTTTACTAAACTTTTTACTTACTTTTTGTTTGAATATCTATAGCTCATGTTTATTTAAATAGTTTCGTTATTATTCTAAACGTGTAATATCCTTACGTATATTACAGTTTTGTTAAGATTTAGATGCATGCTGAGACATCCTATAAGTGGGTGAGCAATTACCATGTTACGTGTTTTTTTTTTTTCTTTTTGTGAATGTGTTGTTGTATTGCCTGTTGGTTGTCCTAAATAAATAAATAAATAAAGTACAATTTAAATATATTAACTATCCCAAACTACAATTTAAATTAATTAACTGGGTAGGTACCTAAATATCAAATTCCGCGCCCAGAGATCTGTTTCTACAATTCACGGTTTAGGTACTATGACAATTTAATGTACATCGGTAAGTCGATTAACCCACAGATTAATAAGTAGACTTTGGCCCGGTTTCTGAATTGAGAATTAGATTAAGTAAACATTTAAGTAACGTTCTGTCACGCTCTTTTCTGGGGAATTCGAAGAGACACCACTACAGTTAACTATTTACGTAGCGAAATTCTCAATTCAGAAACTGGCCCTTAGCTACGCAATGTATCTCGAATTGTCATACTAAACTACGATTTGTATTTTTATGAAACTCGGCTCTGATCATCGCTGTCTGTGAGAAATTCGCCATTATGCTGGCTACGGTACCTCGTTGGATGGCGAGACTTATCCTCTGCCCGAGGTAAGAGCCAGCCTTGGAGTACCTGTTCCTTTAAAAGTTTTATTAGATATATACTTGTATATGCATAAACTCACGCCTGTATCCCGGAGGGGTAGGCAGAGACCCGTATTTTTTTCTTTTTTAATTTATATGGCACACAAAACAGGTTACAGACAATATTACACCAGAGAAACCATGAAACAATTTACCTTGATCTAGTCCATAACCTGTAACTTATGCGCACAGCATGATTATAAGTTGTGAAAAGGAAATGTTGATCAAAATTTTCAATAAGACTAGCCTGCAGGAATAACATGGAAGAACTTAATGAAGTAAACTTAATAATCAACATGATGACGATGAGGATAATAACAGTTCGCTCTTCATTTGAGGATACTTAGGGAGTTATTTTTGAAGACGGAAGGTCTTTGAGAAAAATCGACATCGCCATGTTGGACAACCGTGTCATTATATAAGCGTTACATGCCGTTATATAAGATTTCGGGAATAATTCAAGAAAATCTACTTTTTTTGAGCGGCTTGCGTGAAGCGTGTACGTATACTTTCTCCAGGTTCTATCTATCTATAACAGTAGATTAACATAATGTTAGTGTACGTGAAAGAGGGGGTAAGTGTACCGCAGCGCTTACCTCCAGACATTCAGACAAAAATCCCACCACAAAGGGAGTTTACCCGGGAGGGTGATCTGTAAGTCAGCAGTATCCGTTGTCTTACCGTCTTGCGTCCTGTCGTAACTCGACCGTTTTTATTTTACAGCTACCCTCGTAAAATTCAAAACAAGGATCAGAAAGTAGAGCGAAACCGAAAGTTCCAGCGCTAAAGCATAGTTCAAGGGGCGGCCCGGAGCTAATAAAGTTAGCACCGGATCCCGCCACCAAACTAGTAGCCCGCTTTGCCAAGAGTGCCTGAAAGAGGAGGAAACACCCGCCCACGTGACCATTCACTGTGACAGCGTGGAAACGCAAGGGACCACCATCATTCGGCAGCTGGGATCCCTTCAGGAGGCCTGCAGTGATATCAGAGCACTGCTGGCTTTCTGGAAATAGATAAGGTGGCTGGAGTAAACTCACAGCTGCTACGTACAACGGCCCACCCAACCATGAGGCTAAGTGCATAAATCTCATGTCTAACTAACCGGTTCCCACCAATGCGAAAGATATATATGTCTTATATACTTTATTGTACACAAGAAAGAAATATGTTACACATAAAACAAAGCAATAAGAACGGGTACATAGGCGAGCTTATTTCTATAGAAATTTCTTCCAGCCAACCAGATCAGTTGTGAGACAATGATTTTAAAGAGGGGGTAGGGAAATAATATCTTCTTTTTACCCTACTGCAACGGAGCCAAAAAGGAGGCTTGTATTTATGTTTGTACGATTATATGTTCTCTCATAACTCCTTATCTAATAGTCGGATTTTGACAATTAATGAGATCTCAATTGATTCGTCGTGTTCGTGATATCGCTCGTGAAATTAGAGATATTAACATAAAATAAATGTAAAAAATAAACTACAAGGACTATAAATATAGGACATTGTAAATATTATTTTATATATATAATTATCTTGTTAATAATAGTATATTTTGACCTTTTACATATTATTTTAATTTAATTTAATTGTTACATGCCTAAGAAGGTGAATTGTGAAGAAACTTATTTATATCTTACCAGCTTTAACTATGCACCACTTTTCGTGTAAATAAACAATTTCAAAAATTACAAAATAAAATATCCATGCGTGAGTGTCATGGCTATATGCAATCAACGTAAATCCAAGAAAAATATTAATTTTAGTGCAACTTGAAAGTCCAATTTGTACTAATCGACTAAATACAGTTTTTATCTATAAATAAATTTTATCTTATCTTACAGTGTATCGTGATGAACTATGAATATTGTAGTTTTATAAAAAGTGGCTCAGGCTGTCCTTCGTATTTTTCCACTTCTATAAAGATGAGGGCTTCCTGACCTCCAAAAAGCTGGTAATAAAGTAAAATAAGGGCTAAAGTAAAATTTAATAAAATTTACTTCGACAGTCGAATTTTCATTTTACGCGGCTCTTTATTTATTTAGTTGTTGAATGGCTCAGCCGAGTATTCAAGGGATTTTTATGAAGCGGGTGGGTATCTAATATTTACGTGACTCTGTTACCGTAAAGAGCTTTTTTTCTATTTTTTCATTCATTTAATTTTACATTCCTAAGTGAGGAAACCTGATTGTCTGAGGTGTTCACGTACGTCAGTGCTTGATAGGTATTGCCACTGCGCGGTGGGCACACATGCCAATTAAGCCTATACTCTCTGAGAGAATGCCTATGCTCTGCTAAGGGACTTACATAGGCTTAAAAAAATCCTAAGTCTTGCCTCAGCGTTTGAAATGTCCTTAGATAAATATGTATAAAACTCGCACAAAATAAAACATAACATCATAATAAAATTATTACGCTTTTGGATCGATTAAATATTTATTTTATTGTATTTGTATTTTGTATTTTTGATATCGTATTTTTTTGTTATAGCGGCAACAGAAATACATCACCTGTGAAAATTTCAACTGCCTAGCTATCACGGTTTATGAACCCGGCATCTCATGAGATACAGCCTGGTGACAGACAGACAGACGGACAGACAGACAGACGGACCGTGAAGTCTTGGGACTTAATAGGGTCCCGTTTGGCACCCTTCGGGTACGGAACCCTAAAAAGATATGCTAAGTGTATACAACTAAAGGTGACTATGTTGAAAAATAAAATAACATTTGATAAAAGTTAATTGAATCTTATTCATTCTCGCTACTTATTGAACACCCCTAGCACGTTGTAGTGTAGCGGGCTGCAGCGAAAACTTTAGTTGAGAGGACAGCCTTACGAGAAATTAAAAGTAGACCGTTTACTCTTACTTAATGAATTGGGTAGAATGGTTCATTATCATCATCATCGGCCTATGCTTGTCTACTGCTGGACATAGGCCTCTCCTATTGCACGCCACTGAGCACGGTCCTCGGCTACTCTCATCCAGCTCTTGCCAACCGCCTTGTGAAGATCATCGCTCCACCGAGTCTGCGGACGTCCTATACTACGTTTACCGATCCGCGGTCTCCACTCAAGAACTCGTCTACCCATCGGCTATCAGTTCTTCGGGTGATATGGCCGGCCCACTGCCACTTCAGCATGCTAATTCGGTGGGCTAAGTCGGTGACTTTGGTTCTCTGTCGGATCACCTCGTTTCGAATTCGATCTTTCAGAGAAACCCCGAGCATAGCCCTTTCCATAGCACGCTGAGCGACTTTAAATTTGTGGACCAGCCCCATCGTGAGTGTCCACGTTTCGGCGCCGTATGTCATGACGGGTAGGACGCACTGATTGAAGACTTTCGTCTTTAGACTCTGTGGGATTAGCGATGTGAAGACTCGACGTGGTTTCCCATATGCTGCCCAGCCCAGCTGTATTCTTCTATTGCCTGTATTATATTCTATTGTAGAATGGTTAGGGTAGTAAAATAATAGAATAAAAGAAAAATTTATAAAATATAATATAATGGGGAACTTGCGTCTGAATTAGACTGGAGTGACATTGCTTTTACACCATAGTAAAAACTTAAGAAAAACTACAAAATGAAATCAGAACAATATATTTTTCGTGGTTTTTGGGATCACAAATAAATTTACTCTAATAATAAAAAACGTATTAGATTTCGTTTCATTGAATTATAAACGTTTTCTTATCAGGATGTACTCGTAGATGCATAAAAACGATATTTTGCGAGATAACTCAAATATTAATAAACGCTTCATACATTATAAGGCATATACATATTATACATGTAAGTTGTGACGTCATAGTTTGAGCCCGATTTGTATGGCGCGTTTTTTAATCACGTGACTATATTTTCATTACCTTTCGACGGGTTATATTATGAAAAGTATTAGTCGTACAGAAAAAAATACAACGTTCATTTTTTATCTTTTGACATGGCCTTTCCGATTATTTTAATAATATTTTTTTTATATACACTATCTTATATAGTTTTTTTCCCGTTTGAGAATGCAAAGGAGGGTTTTTTGGCAACACCTTTGCAATAGCTTTGACTTTCATTCAGTAATGATTTTTTTTTTACAGTAAATAAGTTTTTTTTTACTTTACCCAGAGTCTACTTTTAATTCGACATTGCTGTTACCAATCTCCTCTTGCCACCGTCGGCAAAACGATCGTAGATGACCTGTAGGTATTTGTTGGAGGAAACACTTCGCCGTATAAAATCAATAAAACGTAATGGAAAGCCATTTTTTTAGTTGGGACTAAGGGCCAGTTTAGGAATTGAGAATTTCACTAAGTAAATATTTAAGTAACGTTCTGTCACGCTCTTTTCTGTCAACTTCGAAGAGACAGCACTACAGTTAACTATTTACTCAGCGAAATTCTCAATTCGGAAACTGGCCCTAAGTGTTTGTCTTGGAAAAAGGGGTCAACTGATAAAATATCCACTATGTCTGCCCATCTTGTGTCGTTTGGCTATTTATTACTACACACTTTCTTACCAACTACAAATTTGAGACATGTGTAGAAAAGCAGACAGACGGACATACAGCATTTCTATACTTAAATTAGGATAGGACAGATCGCGTGTAAAGGTCAAGACGTGGCGTCGACTGCATTTATTTAAGTTCCTAGGATAGCCATTAGCTTTTTGATTGGTTGTAGTTGATTTAGTTTTCAAGAACTGTATTTAGTTTTTAGAAGTTCTCACACAATTTTTACTATTTACAATTTTCAAAACTCATTCGTTCAAGAAATCTCAATCCCTATTATTAGTTTCTTCACTTTGATAGCGTTTCGAAAATGTTTTTGCTACACTCAGACTAAAGCTGAATGAATCGAAATATGTATATGTGGACTTGTAGAAGTACCACTCACTAATTGTGAAGAAAAACTCCGTGAAGAAACCTCAGTATCTACCTAACTACCTACTTGTTTTATTTTATTTTATTTGGTGTACAAAACAGATCACAACCATTACACGATATAAAAGTAATATTATGACATGAGTACTAAGTTGTGGTCTAAAGCATGCACACACAACATTGCCACATGTAAATTTGAGTATCTGAATAAAGTAAATTTTAGGGATGTATCTACCTGCTACTTGAACTCGCCCTTGGGTAGATATTACCTACCTACTAGGGAGGTACTTGTGGTGAAAGCCACTGCCTTTCTATCTCGGAGAGAAGGCCCGTTTCCTGTGAAAGGGAAACTCCGTAATATTGCATAATAATCAGCAAGGTTTATTTAAGATTTAAAAATATAAAAATTAGTATAACCTTTTGAACAATCCGAGCACAGCTTCCATGCGCTCGGATGGAAGCTTCCCAACGCCCAATTCCACTCTTTTTCATTTCTTTATTCATGTCACTTCACAATTTTACACCTTATTCGATTGTGCGCTCAGCGGTGACTGACTGGCCGGGCCATTAGTTAGACAAGGGGAAACCCCGCTTTAGCGTTTAGCCATTGGATTCACCGCACTGCACACTGGTTCCACGCCCTAAGAGTAGCGGTCATAGGGTTTCGCGATAATAATGACTGTCGTTTTCATAGCTGATTATTATTATTATGGTGTTTTGTAATACTTTAAGCCATAACACAATAAAAAAAAACAAAATAATCTTAAAAAGCTTATTTTATTTACAAAATTATGCATTTTTATTACACTTAAAAGAAGGTTTGCAACTTAATAACTATTAAACCTTACTATTTACATTTTATATTACAAATAAAGTAAATACTTAACTAACATCTAAGTACAAACACAGAATTGGACAAAAAATATTATATTTACATAATAGGAGTTATGTAAAAAATAACATAAATACCTATGTTATTTTTTACATTTTTTCCTAAACCGACAACAAATTTAATACTTCTTTTGATAGAATAGACTTCTTCTTCTGTGGTAACCTTCTTAAACTAGAAATATAAGGATCCGAATTAAGGAGAAGTCTATGTATCAAGTCGGTGTTTGTGACAACCCGAGACATTTTCCTCGTGTTCTAACTTCAATTTCGTTCAGCCAGTCTCCGTACTTAGAGACCATGCGAGAATGGTTGCGCGTGACTTGCTTCCAAATTGCTACCAATCTTGTACAAACTTTAGTAACTCTTTTTTCCAAGTCATCAGCAATGTAATTCTCAACATCAGGCAGCAATTGTATTAGGTCTCGAAAAATTCGATGCCAACGCTCCAGTTCAGATTTGCTGTCTTTAATAGACAGCCAAGTATCTAGTACAAGCATTCTTTTGAAAAAAACACTTAATACTAGTACCTAAAACAAAATAAAAATACGTTAAAAGCGGATCAAAATAGATACATGTTTCGTAGCAAGTGCTACGCGCCTGCTACGCGTTCAGGCGCGCGGCGTAGCACCTGGCTGCACCTTACAGACGCAGCATGACGCAGCTAAATTTGGAGAGGCCTAGTAGTAGACATTGTAACCCATATTTCTATACCAAATTGAATGGTACAAGTAGGTACAAACATAAGTAAAAGCTTCAACGTAAAAAATATACAGACATAAATACATAAAAAATGCCACGTTGGCGTAGCACTCTATTTAAAAAAAAAATGTAGATGGAAAAGGCAAAATAGTAAAGTAAATTAATAATACATACCTATGACTTCAAATTCCATTGTAAAATAGCAGGTCGCAGACAAGTTGGAACTTAAACACACGCGTCGCGTCTTGGGCTAATTAAAGCACTTGGTGATAACAGGTTGATGACTAATTACTTGTGTTCACTTCGGATGCCGAAAAAGGAATGTTGGGAACAATAGATTGCGAAACCTTTTATACCCTCAGGTAGTATGACAATTAGTGGGTAACTGAGCCAGATATCATGGCTTAGCTCAGTCATTGCCATCTGAGTCCTATGACCTACTACGGTACCACCGTGCACTGGGTAAGAACCGCATTAAGGGGCTATCAAGGGCTAACTAGCGCCGCCAATGAACAAAAAATCATATCTTCTTTCACAATCCGTTTTTGCAAAAAAATTAACAACGGAAACCTCTGTGTTGGTAACAGCAATTTTTAGAACCTACAGCTTAGAAATTAGGTTCAAGAATCTAGGCTACAATGTCGTTTTTGGTGAAAACGGTCGTTTTTGGCGTAGATGAAATTGTGGACTAGGTGGTTGGCCCTAGGTTCTAAGTTGTAGGTTCTAAAAATAGCTATCACTATTGGAATAATCAAAAATCCCAGTCCACTCTTCCATTCATTCATTCAGATTCATTCTTTTTTACTTTCAATCATTCAATCGTTCATTCGTAAAAATGTCGGCCGCTAGTCGGTACTGTAAAATTAATAAAACAATTTTTCCACTGTGTTTTTTTCTGCACGTTTTTCTCTGCGCCCATTCTAACAGGTTATGGGCCCAGGGCACGATTTAAATAAGTTATAATTAAGTTCCTGCTATCCGTCTAAAATACGGATATGAACAACGGAGATACGAGGCAAACGAAACATCCAGCAATTTAACGGCGAACGTCTTCAAGTCTTTGTTAGAAGAACTGCAAGTGGCCATCGTCGTTGAACAACCAGTGCCGGATAATCCAGACGCAATGTGGCTAAAGAAAAACCAAACTGCAAAAGGTACAATTATCGAATATTTAAATTTCGCGAAAGACGCTGCAACGGCCAAATCCATTTTCGATAACCTCGATAAAATCTACGAGGGACGAAGCCTGGCCACGCAATTAGCACTACGCAAGCAATTGCTGAATCTTAAACTGCAACCAAATGTTCCTTGCTTCAACTTGACCACAAAGTGAAGCTGAAAGGTGAACCTACAACAGAGCTCAAGGTTTTGCATACAGGTCCGAGGAATTTCTTATTTCCAAAATCACAAGGAAATTTTTCTAAGAAAAAAACCTACCCACTACCCTCAACCGAACAAAAACTTTCATACCGGAAATTCAACTCACAAAATTTCAAAAATGTACTGCGATCACTGTGGGTGCCGAAATCATCTCAAGAATGACTGTCGCTACCTCAAGAAGATCCAGCAAGACTGAGCTGGGAGCAGCGGCAGCGGCTACAAGAGGACGGCGCACAACACGTTGTGCAACAATGACGAGGGCGGTTTTGCTTTTATGGTTTCACCCGATTGTAAGTTATCTGACCCTATTAGTAATTCTACTAATATGGAAATTTCTTTCCTCTTAGATTCGGGTGCCACGGATCATAATATTATGAATACACTTGACGTGTTTACAACGTACACGGAACTATCGACGCCTCTCAAGATCGGAGTTGCGAAAAACGGCGAGTCCATACAAGCCTACGGTCAAGGCAGCATAAAGGTAACAACCGATTTAGGTATTGAAGGCTCGATTGATGATGTATTGTTTTCGTCCGAGGTACGTCATAATTTACTTTCTGTAAGTAAGATGCAACGTGCAGGTATGACAGTGGTTTTTGGCAACAAACGGTGTGCAAGTCCATCATAAAGACAAGTGCATCATGACCGGGGAGAATTGCAACAACCTTTTTGGCTAAATTTTAAAGTAAATAAACATAATATTCACTTGACTCAAAATTCCTCTGACGCCTATAGTTTGTGATATAGCCGACTCGGACATGTAAACAAACAAAGGTTTGGAATTTTAAAGGATAAAAATAGATGAAAGTGACCAGTCTTTGATAAACAATATAAACCCCAGCGATACTATTTGTGAACCTTGTATTCTTGGTAAACAATCACGTCTCCCGTTTGCAAAAACTAAAGATAACAATAGTAAACACCGGAATCGACCCCTTTATAATATTATTCACTCGGACGTTTGTTGTCCGATAACGCCTACCACCTTTGATGACAAAAACTACTTTGTTACTTTTATGGATGATTACACTCATTCTACTGTGACCTACTTTAATGAATGCAAAATCGGAAGTGCTAAAATATTTTTAAAGAGTTTGTTGCTAGGAGTGAGAACTTATTCAATACGAAAGTCACAAATCTGTACTGCGACAATGGTAGAGAATATCTTTCAACAGAATTTAACGAGTTTTGTGTTTCCAAGGGTATCTCGTACCACCTAACGGTACCATATACGCCGCAACAAAATGGTGTGTCGGAGCGTATGAATCGCTAACCGAAATGGCTAGAACCATGGTTGAAAGTTCGAAATTAGAAAAGTCTTTTTGGTGGTAAGCCATACTAATAGCTACCTACCTAATAAATAGACTCCCTACTAAAGCTCTGACCAGCAACAAAACACCATACGAAATGTGGCATAATAACAAACCTAAAATTTGGTGCAACGGCTTATGTCCATGACAAAACGAGAAGAACAAAGTTTGACAGTAAATCGTTTAAAGCAATACTAGTCGGATACGACAACAATGGTCATAAACTATTCAACGTTCATAATGGCCAATTTTTCATTGCCCGTGATATTCGATGAGTCAAAATTTGTTCAATCAAGGCCGACAAACCAAAACACACAAATTCCCGCCAAAGTTGACAAGCCTATCGGTGATAATAAGTCAGCAGGCACGAAACACAAGATTCTTCCCGATGACCAATCGGATGCTGAGAATTCGAACAATCACTAATACAGAAAACTCTGTCATTCACTTTTTTGGAAAAATGGATACAAACGAAGATGTGATTTTTTGTTTTCATTGGCGGCGCTAGTTAGCCCTTATTCAAGCCTTAAGGGGCTCCAGGGAGTAACACTAACACCACCGCAGAAATAAAACATATATTTTTTGTATGGAATCGGGCGTTACTTCGCGGAAATCCATAATAGCATTAAAATGTGAAAATCACTTTGCTAAATTCCGCCAAAATCCCACAAGCACCAAGCATTTTTTCACACAAGTATTAGTGTCGGTGGTGGTGTGTTTGTGTCATGCTTCTGCTTGAAAAAGTAAGAGGGAGGACGGTGCATTAACTAACCGCATGATTTTAATAACCTATTTAGAGGCTAAAAATTCCACCCATGCCGGGACTTGAACCCGCGACCTCTGGCTCACCGTGCCAGCGCTCTCCCAACTGAGCTAATGGGCAAGTGCAAGCATCGATGAAATTTCGAGCTTCTTTACAAACTTCTCTGTATTACGTACAGGCAGTGACATCTGGCCGAAGTGAATTACACCACTTGCAGCCCCGAGTACCCACTTTGCAGTTAGGTTTTTACATCGGAATGATATCGCTGTACTTACATGATTATATATTCTTTTTGTTGCACTAACCCGTGCTGAGAACAATTTTAAAAACCTAAGGCTAAAAACCGGAGACTAGATAGCATTAACTCCAAAAACGGCCGTTTTTGGCATAATTATTCCTATCTAGTCCCAGGTTCTCTATCGTGGGTCCTAAAATCACTGTTAACACGATTGACAGATTGTACAGACACTTTTTTCGAATACGATTTGTATAAGAAGTTAGCCCACTGGATCCATAAGTAACACGCCGAACGCTGCGTTCACAATAAAAAGTACGGCTTACTCCAACTCGACTTTAAAATATGAAGTTATTTACTACTAATTGCTTTAAAATATTATAAATATGTTACCTAACACCTGTAGCGGTGCGTGTACAGAATGTTTCTCAGATGTTATCTTAATGACATGTATCTTTAGTGTAATTATTAAATGCAACGCAGTAACTGGTTAATCAACTTTACCAATTATACATTACAATATGTGTCCATTTGAAGCAAAATCTAGATCGTTTCGGAGATTTTTTTTTTTTACAAAATAATTAAGTACCTACCTAGTATAATGCCCGACAGATAAATTCAACAAAAATCCGCGCAGCTGGGATGAGTTTGTGTTGGTGACGTATGAGTATTTTTTTATTATTATTTGTTAAATTGACCTATTAATTAATCGGCCAATGACATCCGAAACATTTCCATGCGAAGTAAAAGACACTTGTTCAAGTTATTTTTCGGACATAACCATTGAATTATTACGTTCTTTTTTGGGTGGTGGGACTCACACAGGCGCACACGGCTTTGCGGCCACTTCATTCGGATTAACCTCGGCTAATATCACACACAGAGTCTAACGTGGCAAACTTCTGGCAAGAGACGGCCGGGCCGCCCTCGTACTACCTGGAGCTCTATTTTTTAATCACTCGTATCGCGTCGAGCGCTCGATTTCTACTGATTTTCGTTCGACATCAGAAATTCCGTATTTTTGAATCACTCGACTGCAACGAATGGTCCTTACCACTCGTCTCGCATGGCGATCGGTAGATTAATTGTCGAAAAACGATAAATGTGTGTTGGTACTGTTTGTCATTCAGAGTGTCAACAATCAAAAAGGGTTGACAGTATGTAGTGTTTTGTTTGTAACAAAAGACAAAGATTTTTTATTTAAACAGCCAATAAAACAGTGTTTTACGTTCCGTTTCTGTTACGGTAGTTTCCGGTTTTTTAATTTCTGCGTGGAATGGATAAAATACAATACTTCAAATTGTACTGGCAACACTTCAGGCGAACGATTCAAAAATACGGAAAAACGACATCATGCGACTTAGAAGACGAGTGTGACTTAAGTCGCATTCGACGATACAATTTCATACGAGTGATTCAAAAATAGGTCTCCTGGAGGCGTTCCGTTGAGAAAGAGGCTGCTTCAACGGGACTCAATTGGAACGAGTTAGAAGTTGCCGCACAAGACCGCGAGAAATGGAGATCCCTTCTACGAGCCCTATGTCCCTGATAAGGGATAAGAGGAAATCATCATCATCATCAATATCACACACATCGTGTCGTTTTACAATATCATACTTTTAATATTTTTTCCAACTAGAATTAAAACATACTTGTGATTGTTTAACAGTCTCGCCTTCATTTTCACTAACTGCAGCGACTTCTCTCTCGAATCATTACTATATCCAACTGGCTATTGACCTTGTCTTATGATGAGACTGAACAGCTGTTAACCGTTGTTTCGTAATTTTATGTGTAAGCTAAAAATAAAAAATCCTAAACAAAAAAATGTCTCAAAATCGACATCTTGTAGGCTTGCTTTTAAAAACATTACCTTCTAAAAAAAATTATTTAATAAACATGCTCGGGTAACAGTTACACGCACGCACGCACGCACGCACGCACGCACGCACGCACGCACGCACGCACGCACGCACGCACGCACGCACCCACACACACACACACACACACACACATATACACACACACAACGCACACGAACATTTTTTATTACCTAGTTCTAACCTCATTTAAGTTTTTTCATTAAATATAAACTTTCGTGTCAAAAGCACAATATATTAACAAGGTACATTAATTGTGTAAATTAGTGTATTGAAGTCTGTTGGCCTTGAAAATGTAAAATGTTTTTTGGAGGAGCACTGCTTATCCTAAACGACAGGTTTTAACGTTTTTTAGGGAGCAGGGTACCACTGCAATAGTGATAAGGTAACTGTAAAATGTTCCTTGAATAAATTATCTTATCTTATCTTATAGGTAATCAACCAAAGCGGCAAATTCCCGAACATACGCACGTCATAAAGCAGTCCCGATCATAATCCCCCTTTACGACGTAGTCAGGAAAAAGGCGGGAAAACTTAACTCATTATTTCAAATTACATTCTATTGGGAAGCGGTAAAATTTCGCCGGCTTCCCAAGTGGAGTGTGAAGAGAATAAAAGGACGGATTTATTAATCTGATATATAAATATGTGTCGGTGTATGTTATCGAACTCCATAAGACATTATTTTATACAGCTACCTACCAAAAAAAATTTTTTATTATATTCTTTGTTGCACTAATGCGCGCTAAGGACAATTTTAAAAATCTGCAAGTGATTTAAAATACTTCAGCCAGATGTCGCTGCCTGCCTGTTACAAGTTTGTAAAGAGGTTCGAAATTCGCCATTGCCTGCACTTGCCCATTAGCTCAGGTGGGAGAGCGCTGGCACGGTTAGCCGGAGGTCGCGGGTTCAAGTCCCGGCATGGGTGGTATTTTTAGCCTCGAATTAATTTGTAACTACTAGATGACCTCGAAAACTTGGTACCTACCATCTAAAATTTATCTGGTTTGATGTTTTCGATTTTCGAGTTTGGCTGTTCCTTTTTTTATATTAATTTTTTTCTTAGCCAATAAAAGCAAAAAAAGAAAATTCGAGCCGTTTTGGAATTTTCGCGGAGCTAACGCACGACGATTGATTTCTTTTGAAATAACCTTTTTTTTGGTTATTGCGCATTTTACTGAGTTACTCGAGTTTATGATTTCATATACGTACCATTTTCGTTCCATTCCATTTTCAGCTTTTTCTTATGCAGCCAGTTTTTTATGTTTATATAAGGATATTCTTCTGTAGTCAAGAGTTTCATGACGAAATAGGGCCACCGCAAGGTGGTTATTAGGAAATTTAATAGGATTCCCGAAAAGTTTTCCCAAAGAAAATTAGGTCTATTGAAATGGACTTAGTTTGTGGGAGAAAAATAGTTCGTGATTGATTAAAATACTTTTCAGAGTTACCTAACTATTTGCATGATCATTTGGGGCCTTTGTGGTATTTTAGATACCTATAATGCTTGTGAAATTAAGCTCAACTTGTTTGTTATTCTTCTACCAAAAGCACTTATTTGTCTAATGTAGAGTGTTAATTGGAAAATAATTACACTCTTTATATGTCATGTAATTTGCAATATTTATTTGCAACCAAGTTTAACATTTTGGTAAATACAATTCAAACGCACAAGTTAGATTTAACCAAACATTAATTTTTTACATTTTACAAATCTTAATGTAACTTTACAAACGTACGTGACTCAGAAAACAAAGTCATTGGTACATGCAGGGATTTGAATCCACTACCTCCCAAAGGAGAAGCCGGCGTTCCACCACTCCACCACCGCTACTGTGAAGTTATAGTAGCTATACCACTCGCTAACGGTAAATGAAAACATCGCAAGGAAAGCTGATTGTCGGAGGTGTTCACATACTTCAGCGCTTGAAATTGCCAATCCGCGGTAGGGGCGCGTGCTGATTAAGCCCGTACTCTCTCTCTCTCTCTTTCTCTGAGAGAAGGCCCGTGCCCTGCAGTGGGATATAATATAAGCTACAAAAAAACAAGTTACTGGATAAGAACTGTTTCAGATAGGCAATAAAGAGTAATTTTACGGACAAAAAGAGACTTCCTTCGCTGTGACTTGATATTAGGTGTGCAGCAGAAAAGAAGCTTGTATCGCAGATTCGCAGCATATAAAGCACTTGGCAAATATTCTCGACATTGCTGCGAACGTTTCTCGTCCGCGCAATGTATTGTACTTTACTCTAACACGCGAAGTAGTTACGGGAAATACTGGTAGGTATCGTAAATGCGCTACACAAAATACGGTGAAGTAGAACAAAATATGAAGAAAAATGCACTTTCATGAAAATAAGGTTTTCTATTTCATAAAACGCGTCTCAACTTTTTCTTATGAAAGAAAATACTGGCCGTCAACAGCCAATATTGCAACAAAATATTTTATTTTTTTCATTTCACCTTCTACGGCTTTTACGGTCGTTACCTATGCTTAGAAACTTTTTAAGCCCGCGAAGTCAGTCAGCCGTTGGCGAAAAGAACAAAAATATAATTTTTCTTTTTGTATGGCTTGCAATGCCAGTATTTTCCTATCGAATAGGTCCTGAAGTTTTCGAAGCCATTATTCATCGTTCCAAACCCAAAAATATATAGACACTCCAAAGATGTACAATGCTTTGTATTCAAAACAACGCAGTCGATCTCAGAATGTATGTCACGTATTTGTTTGGGCGCTCTTTACGTATGTAGTACCTACGTGAAATTCAATGCTGGTTTCAGCATAGTTGTTTTCAGCGGTGGCAGAGGTTCGTTTTTGTTGTTTTTAAGGCGAGCCTCACAAGAAACATTTCACAAGACAATCTGTTTTCCCTGCGCAAAACATTCTCGTTACTAGAGGATGTAAAATGAAAACCGTTTTGTGTGTGTTCTATCATTAAAATTTCATGACCAACACGAACTAGACCCTAGTAAGTACTAAATGTAGGTAGTTGGGCACATAATTCTGGAATATAGAAAGTTCGGTTGTTCGCATAATAATGTAAAAATTTTCACTTAAATTCCTTATAGATATTTACGGTCTTATTTATAAAAATACTATGCCTTACAACACTCGATAAATACCGATTGAAATAGTCTGTGGTGGAGATTTTACAAGAAAAAGACGTAACCACAGATTAAATAAACTGCCTACTAGCACTACTAACCCCCAGTTTCTCGTATACTAACACGCTGTTAATCTACTGTTAACAGCTGTCAATTGACCAAAGTGCATACAAAAAAAAAACCACTGAAAGCTGTTAACAGTAGATTAACAGCTTGTTAGTGCACGAGAATTCGGGAGTAAGTGCTTTAGAGGAATCGTATTTTTATAAAAAAGCCCCTTAGTCTTTCATTGAGTAGTTCAATTTTGTAATTAACGTCTAAAAAATGACGCCTCGTTCAATTGTGTAAAAGCGGGCGTGGTTTGTCAATTGTGTTACCAATCAGAGCGAGTTCAGTGTTGCCGGCAAAATATCTGCTATCCACCTGCCACCGTCAGCCCGCCATCTTGCGAAGTATCTAGATATTTCAACGGGTTATACATGAGTGTCTGAGCTATTCACATACCTCAGCGTTTGAAATCGCCAATCCGCGGTGGGCACGCTTGGTGATTAAGCCCATACTGTGTCTCTGAGAGAAGGCCTGTGCCCTACAGTGGAACGTATATAGGCTGCCTAACTAAGTAATTGTGTTAATGGAACATTCGTATCGAAATACGTTGACGCCCGGTTTACATAAGTTACTTGATCTAAATAAAACACTGAAATCCTACGTCCTACTAATATTATAACAGTGGGACGTATATAGGCTGCTTATACATGAATGGAGGTGAAGGTGAAGGAAAAGCATCGTGAGGCGACGGAAAAAATCGTGAGGAAACCTGAGTGTCTGAGCTATTCCAATACCTCAGCGCTTGAAATCGCCAATCCGCGGTGAGCATGCGTGGTGGATTAAGCCCATACTCTCTCCCTGAGAGAGGGCCTGTGCCCTACAGTGGGACGTATATGGGCCATTCCAAATTTAGGTGGATTGATATGGTTGATCTCAGATGCTGAAGATGTTTATCGGATGTGGTCGTGGGTCATGTAAAGGTTTCACTAGTGTATGCCACCGAGCTTCAAAGCCCCTAGATAGCTGAAAAAACGCAAATGAAAAATGAGCTCCCACGTTTGTGACAAGTGGGTCCACGTCTGTGAATACTATGGTGAAGTAAGTATATTATTGTCATATTACAGACAACAAAATTGCCTGTTATATAAATAAAATAAAAAGCAAATTGGTAATCACATTTAATCAAACTAAAAATACTAAATTGTTCGTCTGGAATAAATTGCTGTTAGCAATAAGGCCGCCCATTGTACTTTTTCATTGTAACTTACATATTTTATGTCTCGCTTCTTGTGTGCAATAAAGAATATTCTTATCTTATCTTAAATTTCTAGAAAACAATAACAATCTAAAATATTTCAGTCTCAATTAGGTAGTTGAAAATCTCACATTTTTTGTTTTAGAAATTAACACAAGATTGCTTATACTCGTGCAACAAAAAAAAAACATAAAGTAGGTACTCAATGAAAAACAACATAATGTCCTTTTCTAACCCTGAGATTCTTAATTTGTATATCTAAAATCACAATGGGTCTTAAAAATAACATAATAGGTAAATAACCTACTTTGTTTATCTTTAAAACAACTGGACTCTGGTGTTATCATTCAGCAAGAGCCAAAAATAAAGTTGTAAGTGCAACAAACTGACGTGTTAGCTCCTCACAAACGTGATCCAAAAAAAACACGTCTGTGACGATTTATTTCAGCCACGTTTGTGAAATTTTGCCGGACGTGTGGACAAAAAGTAACCTCAAAATTGTGGTGTGTAGACAATATCAGGCGTGTAACATTTTGACTCCAAACTGCAACAAAGACATGAAAATCTACAGTAAAAACATTGCTAATAAACATGGCATAACACCCATGTCCTCGAAGTGTATGCTTTACCGATTTTGATAAGAAATAATAAAAAATACATACCTTTCTTACGAACACTCTCTTCCCTTGCGCCGCGGTGAATTACAAATGGCCGATCCTTTTTTTTTATCCAATGTTGCCGCAACACTAGTGCTGTTAGAACCAGAAATATTCGCACAAATATAACAGACCACGTCTATGAAGGCAGAATTTGTCGCACGACAAAGTGCTCCATAAAATCATAGTAGATGGTTGCATATGCTAGTAATTTCGTATTTGATTAGTGTAACTAAGATACAAACTGGTAGTTATTCCTAATTAGGTGTAAACGTTAAGGAGAAACTGTGAAGGCCATCGCTAGGATGAAAAGTGGGTTTTCACCCTAGCGATGGCCTTCAAAGTGCCAGAAATTCACAAAACGTACGTGTCTGTACGTTTTGTGAATTTTTGGCACTTTGACATTTTCTCTTTTAAATTCTGTTAAAGACATTTTGACCATTTATACTTGCCGCAATTAAAATCATAGATAAGCGCTCCAAAAAATATAAAACAGAAGTTATCTCCCAACTAAACCGAGAAAACAAGTTGTCAGGCTTTTTTTTGCGCCTTAGAATCACCCATATAGGCTGCTTATGATACATGAATGAAGGCAATTTGTTTGACCATGTCAAAAAAATCTCAGTATGAGAATGGTCCTATGCAAGCACGCTTGAACTCAGAGGAAGTTATGAGTAAAACTGATCGTGTAAAAAATACGTCTCAGCTTTATATAGGGTTTCCAGTTTTATACATGGCGTCCAGTGCTAGCCGTAAGCACACATAGGTAAACACACTTCGTTTTTTTTACGAAGCATTATTACGAATCACGAAGCGTGATTCTTTTTTAGATGCAATGCCCACTACTAATATTATTACTACTAATATAATTATTTAGCTATAACCCGATGTAGAGATTGACTGATTGATTGATTGACTGGTTAACTTTACTGATTGATGGACTACATGATATCTGGAAAACTATGGTACTTTAAAGTGATGTACGAGAAAGTTGTAGTCTTATATAATCTTACTAGGAGGCGAGCCCCCTGCGCGCTTCGCGCGCCAGCCCCCAGCCGTTCCGAGCTTCGCTCTCCGCGTCGCTCGGCCTAGGGCCTCGCTAAACACTTAGGGTTGGGATTTGATGCATGGGATCATGTATGGTCTCGGCCTTCAGCCTCGGCCTGAACGGAGCTCGGCCTTCGCCCTCGCCGCGGCGGTGGCCCGCTTCGCGAAGCTCGGCCTTCGGCCTCGCAAGTTTCTCCCATCTGGCTTTTGCGTTGCCACTGGTATGCCGGAACCTGTATGGTCTCAGCCTACGGCCTCGGCCTGGACGGAGCTCGGCCTTCGGCCTCGCTGTGGCGGGGTTTCTCATGCCCGCTTCAGCCTTGCAAAATAGTCCCATCTGACTTGTGCTCTAAATTTTGTACTAAAAGTAGATTTTTAGTACGAATTTGGCACATAAAATTTTCTTATTTTCAATTGTCGATATCTCGGCCGCCATTTTGAAAATCGAAAATTTCCGTCGGTAAATTTTTTGGGCGGCCATATTCTCACCCCTATTTTTAATTTCAAAATTAGATCACAAAACAAACACCTGTTCCAAATTTCATCCAAATCGGCCGGTAAACAAAAGAATTGGCCCATTTCGCTAACAGAAGGCGTTCGAAATTCAAAAATCGGATTCATAACATGGCTTTATATCATACATTTCCTACAACTTTCTTATACATGACTTTTTTGTAGGTGCTATAGTTTCTGAGAAAACGTATAGATGATTAATCAGTCAGTCAATCAGTCAGTGAGTATACCGGATTGTAGCTACGTATATATATATTAGTAGTAAAGTAGTAATTAAGCCGATTCTTAAGACTACGGGCCCACCACGGATTTCAAGCACTAAGGTTTTTGAATACACCCAGTCAGCCACGTTTTCTTGTACCATTAGCGACTGTTATTGACCGGATGAGATAAGATAAATGCCACTTAGTGCGGCTACATTCCATTTTCAAGAGTCCCTACGCAACTAAATAATACTGTTTTACTGACATGCATGCTCTCAGTGCCGGTTCTAGCGTAAAGCGAGAGGAGCCGCTCTGGGCGCCTTGTGGCAAAATGACCGACCGCGACCGACCGAAAGGTGACCGCGGCGACGGGGCGTGTGCACCGTTGTTTATGTTAAATAGTCTGGAACAAGCAGGAGTTAATAAAATCAGTCTCACGTAATATTAATTATATATTACTAACTGTTGCCCGCGACTTCGTTCGCGTGGCAATTTTGATGTGTATTTTACCGGGATAAAAAGTAGCCTATGTGCTAATCCAGACTATAATCGATCTCTGTGCAAAATTTCATCCGGATCCGTTCAGCCGTTTTTGCGTGAAAGAGCAACAAACATCCATCCATACATACAAACTTTCGCGTTTATAATATTAATAAGGATGTAATGTCTATCAAAAGGCGCCCTGATTTAGGGCTAGAACCAGCACTGCATGCTCTCTATAGAGTTCGTCAATTACAACGAATCCAATCTGGCTACCAAATAGAACAACTTGAATTGCCCTTCACCTTAGCGAGAGTGCTATAAAACTTACTTGACTGGTTTACCTTTTGAATAAAACCAACCGTCTCGGTTACGCTGTCACTTGTTATCGCCCAATCAACATTCACGTCACGCGTGGCGCACAGAATGAAACAATCACAGAGTGATTTACTCTGCAGCACATCTTGCGCTCATTTCATTGGTAAAGACTAATCAAGAAGACAGAGGCCGTTTTCGAGTGTGAATTTTTCAGAGAAATACTTCTACGGCTTTTTTATTCGTAGGCATTGTCTTATAAAAAAAAGTTCTATTTTTGAAGTTTTTTTTTTTTTCGGAAAAATAGTTGAGCGTGGGTAAAAAAAAATCAATTTAGGCTACTTTGAATAATTTGTAAAGAAGAAAAAAATAATCCTAGTCTACAAAACCGGAAGTACGTCATCGAAACAAATGAAACTAAAATGAATTCTAATCTGTGCAAACGTAAAAGAGGTTATTGGCTTTATTTACAGAAAAGTTTTCAACATCTCGGCGTTTTTTTTGACAAATATTAAACTATCTTTCATTCGTGTTTGAAACCAACGTTAGGGGCGTAGCAAATTCATGCCTACATTTATTTACCAAAATGCACGAAATCGGTGAATAATATTAATTTATGATCATAGCATTATATTAACTGACCTTATTTCTTTAAAATACCGTAGTCTTTGATTACAAACAAATAATTATACATACTGTCAGTATTTTAAGACAATGGCCATTCCTTAGCTAGCTTTCACTCTTACGTGCTTAGGCGAATACAACCCAGCTTACCATAAATATTGGCGCCAATTGTATTGTATCTTTATAAATATTGTATGTTGTGTTTTTGCTGGTACAATAAAGAATATTCTTATCTTATCCTACCTTCAATTGCATACGGCACGAGTGCGAATATAGAACAAAACGAAAAAGTAAACTAAAAACCAATTGCTGCAGACAATAGCATTAGCTTCCTGTAAATAAAACCTTTATCGCGTCGCAGTTTCCAATATTTTCTCCTCCTGCAAGAAGAGACAATAATATCGAAATGCAGCCTATATACGTCCCACTGTAGGGCACTCTCGGGTCTTCTCTCAGAGAAAGAGTATCGGCTTAATTTCCACGCGAGCCCACCGCAGATAGGAAATTTCAAGCGCTGAGGTATGTGAACACCTCACACACTCAGGTTTCCTCACGATGTTTTCCTTCGCCGTTAGCGAGTGGTATTGCTACTGAAACTTCACAAATGTAACTTCGAGAACAAAGTCATTGGTACATGCCGGGATTCGAACCCACGACCTCCCGAATGAGAAGCGGGCGTTCTACCGCTCCGCTACCGCCGCTTCGCGACCACATCGACCCTTTACTGTAATTTTATGCCGGAAGTCGCATCTCTAAGGGAACAGGATACCGGAGCCCTTCACAACCGTCCTTTGAGTTAAAAGAGATGGCCTTATAAAAAACAAAATATACAGTTATTTTTATGGTTGTTCTTACGTGGAGCCTACTGTCTCGCTCGCACAATTTAACGTTTTCTACCCCTTAATATTGTCAGATTGTAGGGCACAGGCCTTCTCTCAGGGAGAGAGTATGGGCTTAATCACCACGCGTGCCCACCGCGGAATGGTGATTTCAAGCGCTGAGGTATGTGAATAGCTCAGACACTCAGGCTTCCTCACGATGTTTTCGTTCACAGTTAGCGAGTGCTATTGCTACTATAACTTCACAAATGTACATAACTGAGAAAACAAAGTCATAGGTACATGCCTGCACTGGGAATCGAACGTGAGTATCTCGCTTCCGAGTCCAATGGTCTACCCACTAGGCTACCACCGCTCGCAATAATCAATTTCACAATCATCAATTTCAATCAATTTCATTAACACAATAATCAATTTCAATCAACGCTCTCGCAGCGAACTGTCCATGAAGTCACACGTGAATGCCATCAGAGACACTATATGGCTGCACACAGTTAGTCAATCAAACTCACACGTTTATACTCCATTCCACGAAATGAGCTCCCAAAGAAAATCGTCCACGTGCGCCCATTGGTTAATGCGCGTGACGTTCAATAGCCACTTAGCGGACCGTCTTCGCTTATTGTTTCGCTTATCTCTACCCGCGCGCGCTGGTTGACTAGTGAGATGCGAGTGTTTGGTTCCCAAGAAGTTCGACTCGTGGAACGGAGTATAGTAACCAATTACACTTGACTGCCTTGTTGGTCTAGCTGTAAAACGTTTGACTACCATGCCAGAGAATAAGAATAAGAATAAGCTTTATTTGACAACATTGCAAAGAATTACATACAGTAGTAGTAGGTCGTGAGGGTACGGTTCCCGCTGGGAGCCGACGTATTTTAACTTGTACAAATGGCCTCAGTCGAGGCAAAACGTTTGTCTACCATACCGGTGGTCGTAGGTTCGTGTCCTGCTGTGAGTCGACGTATTTTAATTTGTACATAATGACTCAGTTTGGGTGTTTTTCCATGTCTGTGATGTCCTTATCCTTATCCATACCTATTCGAAAAATTTTACTGTATTTATTAAAATTTAATTTATGCCTAATTTATACTTAATTATTGCCTTCGATTCTAATGCTGAATTTTGATAAATTTGTATTAAATTTCAATATCAATTAAAATTTCTTTCCAACTTTATTTAATTAAGTACAATTTAATTTATATAATTTACATAATAATAATTTAATCAATTTAAATTTCTTTTAGTTCCAATCAAATTTCATTTCTATTGCTCTTTTAAAAATTATTTTAATAAATTTATACATCATAAGTTTGTATGTTGTAAATCATGTCATAATTTTTATAAAATAGTTGGTGCATTGGACTGTATTCAGCATTGTCAAATTATTTTTTTTTTAAAGATTTTTTTAAAAAAAATGCGAATAAAGGGGTCGGGCTGAAAACCAGCGCTACTGACTATGCATGCAGTCATAGCAATAAGCTGAGCCCCTTCCCTTTTGACATAAAAATAAAAATACTCACTGATTTTTATGATGTAAAAATTGATTTTATGGTAAATAAATATTTTCACTTTTTTCACTTGTCCGGATGAAACTATCCAAACAGAGATATAGCCAGACCAGGATATCACAAGCATGGAAATACACCCAGTGAAGCCTTACGGTATAGCTTCTCTGGACAAAACAAACAAACAAAATGTTTACTTAATGAACGCCAAAGCTGTTAGTTTCACAATTTATAGATCTATCGCCATCCTGCGCGTGTGTTCTTTGTCGTCATTATAGCAGTAGTATAATTATACCCAGGTAGGTATAACTCAGTTTAAGGAAAGGCCTTGCCTGAAAATCGGGAACTAATTGCACACTGGTGCACATTAGTTACTAGCTGAGGTACAGACCTTTTTGTCTTCATACCTAATTAAAATGCTTTTAAATAAATTACTCACTAAACTGTCATCATTGCTTTATAGTATAAGTGATTATTGTGCCTTACTATATTGAAGACAAATAAACATTTTCTATTTCTATTATACCTGTTTGGCGATCGAGGAGGCTCAGTGACAATAGCTATTATACAATGGACCTTCGCCAGATGGATCACTGCTTACATACAACCAAACCAATCCAAGATCGTGAATTTGCACCATTGACGAAAACTGCACAGCAAAAAGTCACTCGCCGGCCGGCAGTTTGAGTTTCCTTAAATCTATGAAATAACATTTATTCGCACACAGAAAACATGATTATTCGTTGAGTTGGGGCGCCTCTACTTCCAGGCGTAGACGCGTTGACGCGGATATTTGACGCTGACATATCGGTGACTGCCGTCGACAAACGTCGGCTGCCGTCGACGAGACGTGTCGACGGCTGCAGTTGGCACACGTGCCGCCCGTGTATAAGCGCCCTAAAGGTTCTGGGACAGTTTATTTTCACAACGCAATCACTACACTGCCGTGTGGTGCCGGATTAAGAATAGTGTCACTCCATTTCCTTCCGTGGATGTTGTAGAAGGCGACTAAGGAAATCAATTACCAGGAGACGGGCAGCAGCGTCCTTCTGAGATTCCAACCGCATACTGCGATCGCCAATCCGCCTGCCGAGCGTGGCGATTATGGCAAAACCCCTTATGAAAACCACGAAGGAGGCCTATGTCCTGCAGTGGGCGTCAAATGGCTGATGATGATGATCACTACACAGGTCGAAAATGAGATAATTAGAATATTTTCTTTACGATGCGCTAGAGCACCACGCTTCTTATACGAATGAAGAAAGAAGTCGTGGCGGCCGCTTCGCAGCAGTGTTGCCAACAAGTGCATCGCTGCGTTATTCAACGAGCGTTAGCCATTTTTGCAAGCAAAATCGATACGCCAAACAAGATGCAACCAACGTTTCGATGACAATGAAACACCCAAACTAGGATGCCCATCACAGAGAATCCTAGTTTGGGAACGGTACAAGTGATTGTGACGTGTAGATGTTATGTTATGTTATCTACAGTAATAATAATTATAAAGTGGAAACTCTGTTAATTAAGTAAACCTGTTTTGAAAAGAATAAATGTGGAGTTTCTTTGTTAGCTTCTTCTCCGCATAATCTATTAATTGTGAAACTAACAGCTTTGACGTTCATTAAGTAAACATTTTGTTTTTATAGTGAATAAAATTTTTTGACTTTGACTTTGACAGTAACATTAAATTGCGTAATCTCCGAAACTATAAAAATAATAATAACTTCCACACAACACAGTCACTTGTTCTGGTCCCAAAAGCAGGATACCCTGTGCTATGGTAACCAGGGAAGGACATTACAAACAAGGAAACACACCCAGACTGAAGCCATTTGTACAAATGTACGGCGGCCCCCAGTGGGAATCGAACCTTCGACCTCCAGCGTAGTAATCAGACTCGATACCGCTTCAGGCAGCCTTTACTCACAAAGTTTCATTCCAAACGTAAACAAATTAAAACCCAACTGAGTTTGTACGAGATCTCAACTGTTCAAAGCACTCGTTCGAGCTTCAGTGAGAAATTTCTCAGACGTGTGACAATAGCTGACGCTTCCTTGCAGTGATAATTGAACACATAGATGTCTAACTAGCGCTAAAATAAACTATAAATAAAAATTTAAAAAACCCCTACCCAAAAAACTAACATTTAAAAAGTAAAACGGCCATTTTTTCCGCCATTTTGTTTTTCTTATCGCACTTAAATTTGCCCAGGGTGTACCTACAGGCAGTTGACCATGTCCATAAACGGCAGAGTGGATTTCCATCAAACATAGCTAAGAACTTCAAAAATTCAATTAAAAAAAACCGTATCGCAATCGCCTGATCCGTTTAGGCTCTGACACAGACATAGGCTTCAACTTATAACACCCCTTTTTGCGTTGCGTCGGGGGTTAAAAATACCCCACATTCAATTATGGCGGGCGGGGCTTGTCAATTGCGTTAGCAATCGGAGCGAGTTCAGTATTACCCGGCAAAATATCTATGCACCTGCCACGGTCAGAACGCCATCTTGCGAGGTGCCTAGATATTTCGACGGGTTATATATCATGATGTCAATGGTTTAACGTTTTTGTATAAAAGCAATCATAAGTTGCGCTGTCATTTACTATCGCCCAATCAACGTTCACGTTATCATGCATGGCGCACAGAATGAACCAATCACAGAGTGATTTACTCTACAGCACATCTTGAGCTGATTTAATTGGTACATAGTAATCCAAAGGACGGTGGCCGTTTTTGAGAGTGAATTTTGTAGGAAGAAATACTTCTATGGTTATTTATTCGTAGCTTCCTTGTTATAATAGCAAGCATCTGGATGCTGAGGTGCCGGTGCTGCTTTTTGTCAATGCAAATGAGATAAAGTTGAGCGATGAATTTGTGTTAAACAGTCTGAAGTTCTCGCTACCGGAAAACGGTGAAGGGTTGAGAGTTGAGGGTGTGGTTTCTGGGGCATAGCGCCAAATCTTCAATAATGGCCGTCAGTTAACCGCGCCTCACGAGACGATTCCCATACAAACGTAGTTTCGTTTTTGTTTACAAACGACACACAAATATTTACAAACGAATACGTTTAGAGGACAAAAATTGAGGCTTGAACGTGCCTAGAATTTGAAATATGGTTATCAAAAAGAAATTATAGCGTTTTGAATAGTTTCTATGATTTATGACTCTAATTTCTGCAGGACATAGGCCTCCTTTGTGGTTTTTATAACCACGAGGGGTTTTACCATAATCGCCACGCTTGGCAGGCGGGTCGGCGATCGCAGTATGCGTTTGGAATCTCAGGAAGACGCTGCTGCCCGTCTCCTGGTAATCGATTTCCTTAGTCGCCTTCTACGGCATCCACGGAAGAAAATGGAGTGACGCTATTCTTAATTCAGTGCCACACGGATTTTTTTATTATTTTGTTATTCTAATTTTATTCTCTAATTTCATTATTATTCTGTTATTCTCATATGAAAGAGCCCACCGCGGATTGGCGATTTTAAGCACTGAGGTATGTCAATAGCTCAGACACTTAGGTTTCCTCACGATGTTTTCCTTCACCGTTAGCGAGTGGTACTGCTACTACAACTTTGAAAAAGTAAATTACTAAGAAAACAAAATCATAGGTACATGCCCGCACTGGGAATCGAACCTGGGTCTCTCGCTTCCGAGTCCAATGTTCTACCCACTGGGCTATTACCGCAAAATCAGAGTAGTTTTATTCAGATTAACAGAGAAACTGGGACTTAATGAACGTTACAGGCTTACCTAGGTAACCATTTCAAAATCTAGATCATTTTGGAGGAAAATGGACAAAGAAACTTCAAACTTTTCAATTTAGATCCTTAATAACAGACTTTAAATTTATCATTTTACAATTTAGAACTCATGCCATCTTTGTTCTCATGTTCCAGACATCTTTGTCATCTAAATCATCTTTAATGTTATAGTAACCCCTTTGGTTAGTTATGGTTGGAAATCTCTATATTTACCTATTGTATAACAAAAATACCCAAATTCTCAACAAATTTACTGTCTCGTTGGTCTAACGGTGACACGCTTGACTGCCAAGACAGCTGTCGCGGTTTTGATTCCCACTGGAAACCGCTGTTTTGATTCTCGCTCTTAACATGTTTAAGATGGTCACTATACAGGGTATCATAGTTTGGGACCGGGACAAGTGATTGTGTTGTATGTAATAATTACAACAAAAAAAAAAAACTCAGCAAATTGCGTCTGGCATCAGCCAAATCCCTAAAGCGAACATTCTCACCAGATTGCGCTCATAAAATGTGCTGTGCGCTATTTAGGCGCTTATAAGTGATGTGAACCGGTTCCAAGAAAACCGGTCCGATAAAAACCGGTTACTTCAAAAACTGATCGATTACTTTTTGCAGTGTAACTTGTTGAGTGCGGCCAAGAGAAAGTTCACATTGATTTTTGAGATAAAACCCTTACTTTCAAAGAAAGACATGCTTTGAAGAAAAGCTAATTCAATAAGATACATACATTTGGAACCTGTATGTACTGACGATAATCGCTATTTTTAGCTAGAGCAGGCTGTTGGGTAATATATTTGACCTGTTTTTGTACCAAAATTATGGTTTTAAGATTTCATCATATAACAGCCCATTTATGCAGTTTCATTACTTTTCATAAATATCATACAAATTTTTTCATGGGAACAACAAAAACCTAAAAGAACCGGTTTTCTGTGAAAGTAATAAGGAAATACCGGTGCTGAAAACTGTGATCGGTTCACATCACTAGCGCTTATCTACCTGAAAACGATCATAACGAACACAGCTTGCACGCCGAAGTTGAAATGGAAATCGACACTCTAGAAAATTGTTTTTTTTCCGAGAAGCGTGAAACATTTCCTCTGTTACTATGGGAGTTGTCTGTTCGGTAATGGAATACAATATTACGCAATTACACTTAGTGGTCCCGAATGGCCGTCTAACGTGCACATGGTGCAGCCTGACGATAACGGACGAAGCTATTATAATATTATTAATAATATTATCATTAAGTGCAGGGCATAATGACCGCTACCATAGCCAGAAATAGCGGAGCCGCCGGGGACTGGGGGCTTGGGTATTTTGGACATAATCATGAGGAGTTTTTGCCATAATCGCCACCCTTGGCAGGCGCGTTGGCGATCGCAATGTGGGGTTGGAATCTCAGGAAGACGCTGCTGCCCGTCTTCTGCTAATTGATTTCCTTAGTCGCCATCTACGACATCCATGGAAGGAAATGGAGTGACGCTATTCTTAATCCGGCGCCACACGGATGGGATAATACGTTATTAGGGGATGTATTGTACGATCTGAGGCAGACTGCTGGCAGTGGCGGTATGAAGATGGCCGGGGACAGAAGGAAGTGGCGTGCGGGGGAGGCCCATAGGCCACTGCTGGACATATCCAGCAGTGGACGAGTGTGGGCTGATTGATTGAGGGGATGTATAGTTGTAATATGGGCGGACTATGGCCCTCATAAGAAGGCTCAAGGTCGCCCAACGAGCAATGAAGAGAGCTATCTTAGGAGTTTCAAATAAGGAATGAGGAGATCTGCAGAAGAAACCGAGTTACTGATGTAGCTCGAAGAATTGCTCAGTTGAAGTGGCAGCGGGCGGGGCACATAGCTCGGAGAACTGATGGCCGTCGGAGCAAAAAAGTTCTGACCTGGCGACAGCGGAGCGGATGACGCAGCGTGGGAGGCCCCCCACCAGATGGTCTGACGACCTGGTTACGGTGGCGGGGAGTCGCTGGATGCGGGCAGCACAAGACCGGGTAGTTTGGAAAGCCATAAGGGAGGCCTACGTCTTGCAGTGGGCGTCGAATGGCTGATGAGGATTGTTGTAATGAAGTCGTTGAGAAGTATATGTGTGGTGTTACTTTTAATGACAGTATAATATAATACAGTACAGTATACCTGTGAGTAGAGAACGTTGTGGAAAGACGATGTAGTGACAAGACTTGAAAGAGCAATGTTGCGTTGGTTCGGACAAATGGAAAGGACGAAGAAAGAAAGTTTAATGAAAAAAATATTATTAAGTGCATTTGGGTGGCCGGGCCGGTAAGGGACGTCCCTGGCGGATATACGTTGACTAAACAGGGGATGTATTATTAACAGCGGTGGTAGCGGAGCGGTAGAAAGCTTGATTCACTTTCGGGAGGTCGTGGGTTTGAATCCCGGCATGTACCAATGACTTAGTTTTCTAAGTTACGTACATTTGTGAAGTTATAGTAATAATAACACTCGCTAATCTAAAGGAAAACATCGTGAGGAAACCCTAGTATCTAAGGTATTTACATACCTCAGCACTTGCTACGTACAATGGCCCAACTGTGAGGATGAGTACGGAAATCTCCAGTCGAACTAGAACTATGGGATGTTTTAACGAAGGGCAAGATAAAAAGTACTCAAAACCGGCGTGCGTGCATGCAGCGACTGACGAATGTTGACGAAGCGAAAGTTTCTTCATGACAAGTGGCAAACCCTGGTAAACGCCTACCCCTCCGGGATACAGGCGTGAGTGTATGTTTGTCAACTTTATTACGACCATGTAGTTGTTACATTTAGGGTTCGCCTCAAACATGATACTCACTTAGAACACAGCTAATTTCATGTAGCTTTTAACATTCACGGCCTCGTTGGTCTAGCGGTATCACGTCTGATTACCATGCCGGAGCTCGTTCGATTTCCACTGGGGGACGCCGTACATTTGAACAAACGGCCTCAGTCTGGGTGTGTTTCCATGTTTGTGACTTCCTTGCCTGGTTAACATAGCACAGGTATCCTAGTTTGGGACCAGGACAAGTGATTGTGTTGTATGAAAATCTTTCCCTCTTTTTCTTAAGGGAGATTAAACAATGTACTTATTGTCTTATTTTCATTTGTTTCGCGCCACCTATTAATATACACGTCAATTACCGCGGGCACTGACTGAAAACCAGCGCTGTGGGCTCACACCCTCAGCACAATGCCGAGTCAGAAGCCCTTTGGGGCAATTTTCATACACCACAGGATGGAGTACGCCATGAACTCGGGTTGGTCATATTATTCGTTTAAATTATTTCCTTGTTTTTAGTGCTGTAGTGTTTCATTGATTTATTTTTATTTCAAAAAATATATTTCACGATTTCGTGTGAATATCACCATGACTCCGCTAAATTGTGTTCACCGAAAGCAAATGCACGAGTCACTATAAAAAACACCCAAATCCCTTCAAGTTTGCCTTTGAAATTTGAAGAGTTCCCTCAATTTCTCCAGTGTCCCATCATCAGATCCTGACTTGGTGATTATGGGACCACGTGAATTTGACCCTTTGAAACAAAAAATAATTTCCCAAATCGGTCCACGCGTCTTCGAATAATCGGGTAACAAACATAAAAACTGGCCAAGTGCGAGTCGGACTCGCGCACGAAGGGTCATACCATACCATTATCTATACAACATTAGACACAAAGATAAAAAAACAGCAAAAACATCACGTTTGTTTTATGGGAGCCCCCTTAAATAATTATTTTATTTTGTTTTTAGTATTTGTTGTTATAGCGGCAACAGAAATACTTAATCTGTGAAAATTTCAACTCTCTAGCTATCACGGTTCTTGATATACAGCCTAGTGACATACAGACGGACGGACGGACGGACGGACAGACAGACAGCGAAGTCTTAGTAATAGGGTCCCGTTTTTACCCTTTGGGTACGGAACCCTAAAAAGAAGGTTCCAACGAATTGAGAACGGTTTGAAATGAATTGAGAATTTGAAGTCGGTTAAAAAGTAGGATTACACTAGTGCTGCGGCCAGACATACGGACAGCACCGGCACCGGTTCACGGACATAAGGTGCGGTTATAAAGAAACAGGTAATCCGTACCGGCAAATCCGTACGGGTCCGTACTGATCGGTATTGTTATGATGGTGGGGACCATTCTCTATGTGCCTGTTTATAAAAGGTGCAGGTTAAAACTTGTCGGTACATTTTCATTGTAAATTTTCTAGAAGAAATAAATCGTCGTCATCCGGCGAACTGGAAGACATGACTGAAACTAACAGCATATTCACCTGTTTCATTATAAACGCTTGATCTGTACGTATCTGTATTGACCGGTAAACCCGTACCGGGAAACCTGATTCTTTATAAGCGCACCCTTACGCAGGGTTCAGCCATCGCCAGTCTCAACCCTATTAGATCTCCCGATCGGCGACCAGGCCACCACGTTCACACCAATTATTGGCAATATTCCCGGACTCGGCAGCTAGATAGGGCTTTATGCAAAGTCGTCCCTACCGCAACTGAGCAGAGCCCTAAAGTTATGTGGTCTCGTGAGTAACGTAGGTAGCGCACTAAATTAATTTGACATTACCTCCTCCTGAGGGAAATATAAAAACTCCACCTACGGCACTCGGGGAAGGCCAAAATTGTTATCTACACTAACAGGGCGTGCCGTAAAATGGAGGAATTGATGGATTAATGGACTTCGGTAGCGGTAGGCTGGCGGTTTCAAGCGCTGAGGTATGTCAATGGCTCAGACACTCAGGTTTCCTCACGATGTTTTCCTTCGCCGTTAGCGAGTGGTATTGCTACTATAACTTCACAAAATGTACATCACTTAGAAAACAAAGTCATAGGTACATGCCCGCACTGGGAATCGAACCTGGTGGGCACGCGTGGTGATTAAGCCCATACTGTCTACCTGAGAGAAGGCCTGTGCCCTACAGTGGGACGTTTATAGGCTGCTTGTCTATATGTGTGGTAGGCTAGCAGTGTTTCTCGGCCAGGTTTCAGGGATTTATTTTATGTTATTCCTTTTTTGACACAAAAAACTTCGATTTTGTAATTAAATAGATAAAAATCATTTATTTGTACTTTTTCGCACACACACATTTTGAAACAACATATTATTATCTAAAACCAATTTCTTAAAATCAAATAAAACAATGTTGGCAAGTGTGCAGGCCCCCCACCAGATGGTCTGACGACCTGGGCCTCGATTCTGTTAGTGCATTGTAGTATAATGACAGGTACACGGTCGGGTCACGTGACGTGTTTTTTCGTACCATTGACGCCTAGAAGGTTTGATGGGTGTGCCCGCGTAGACTTAAAGCAGCCATGAAATGAAAACCGCCATGTTCATGCAGTTGTCATGTTACTACAATGCATTAACGGAATCTAGGCCCGGTTACGGTGGCGGTGAGTCGCTGGATGCGGGCGACACAACACCGGGGAGCTTGGAAAATCACGTCAACGTTGCGCTTGAGCTCGACAATTCACTCGAATCTAGCGACAAATACGGTTGTTCTTTTGGCAGGCCAAATACTGGCAGGCCACTGGCGGGAAATTTCAAAACTATTAAAAATTAAAACCGGCCAAGTGCCATTATCTATACAGCATTAGGCACAAAGATCGAGTAAAAACGGGAAAAAAATACGTTTGTTGCATGGGAGCCCCCCTTAAATATTTATTTTATTTTAATTATCTATTTTTGAAGCGAATGTAGAACTAAATATTATTTAAATATTTCAAGCGTCTACCAGTTGCCGTTATTAAGATCGTGCAAAAAACGGCAACAAAGTACTTTTGTTCTATGAGAGCCCTTCTTAAATATTTATTTATTCTGTTTTTAGTAATTGTTGTTATAGCGGCAACAGAAATACATTATCTGTGAAAATTTCAACTTCCTAGCTATCACGGTTCATGAAATACAGCCTGGTGACAGACAGACAGACAGACAGACGGACAGACAGTCAGACAGACGGACAGTGCAGTCTTAGTAATAGGGTCCCGTATGGCACCCTCCGGATACGGAAGCCTAAAAAGAAACGTATTTTTCGCTAGATTCGAGTGAATCAAGCGTCGGGCTCAAGCGCAACGTTGATGACCCTTCCGAACATAATGCTACTTCATAATCGTAACAAAAGCCCAGGGGCCTAGTTGTCTATCTTTCGAATCTATCGCGGTCCCTTTCAATTTGACGTGTGAAAGGTGCTGAAGAACTTCAGTCTGCATTTATTTGACACGAGCTGTCATTGAAAGTGATAAGGATAGGAATTGCGGCACGTTTTTAAAGGGTATTGAATGAACTAAATCGCAAATTTGACGTTTCTACTGCGTTTCGTTAATGCATTACATTTAAAACTTATACCAAAATTAAATACTTTTTTTGTATTATAACAATGTCATATTTATATTGGCTTTGGTTTTGTTAAAATAATAGTGTTTATGTTCATACATACATTCATAAACTCAGGCCTGTATCCCAGAGGGGTAAGCAGAGACCAGGGACTGCCACTTGCCACGATCCTGACCACTTTCGCTTCCTCAACTATTGATTAGTCGTTGCATGCACGCACGCCGGTTTCGGGTACATTTTATCTTGCCCTTTGCTAATACATCCCCTATTTGCTCGAAGTATGTTCGCCTGGGTTGTCCCTTACCGGCCCGTCCACCCGCATTCGCTCGATATATTTGTTTCGTCAATCTTTCTTCCTTCATCCTCTTCACCCGCAGGTGTTAGGTATTTTTGAAATATTAAAATTTCTAAGTTAAAACGATGAATGGATAAAATAAAAACTTAGGAATAACAAAACGTTTTAAAGCGCCGATTTCATTCGAGAAAATGAACGGTATTTAGCGACTCCCAAACTTAGACACGTCGCTATCGCGATCATAATTCCAATACCTTTGAAAGGGATCGCGATAGATTTGAAAGAAGACAATTAGGCTCCTGGTCGCTTGTTTCAGCTACAGCCTGGAGGATTTGAACGGAATATGTCTGTTGTTTTTATATGTAAGTGTACCTATATCATGTTGGTAAGTGAACGTTAATGTAATGGACTGTATGAGTGTGGTTATCTTGACGGCGAATCCGCCCTGTTTAGGCAACGCTTGTTTTATCATCATCATCATCATCAGCCATTCGACGCCCACTGCAGGACATAGGCCTCCCTCGTGGTTTTCATAACCATGTTGTTGGGTTCGGGTTGGGAACGGGTTGGCGATCGCAGTAGATATGCGGTTTTAATCTCAGGAAGACGCTGCTGCCCATCTCCTGGTAATTGTAATTGCTTGTTTTAGCTGGTCGAATTTATATTGTACACAAACTGTAGATTATCATCATCATCAACCCATTATGTCCCCACCGAGGGGCAAGGGTCTCTTCCCTGAGGAAGGTATAGGCCATACTCCACCACGGGGGCCAAGTCCGGATTGGTGGATTATGGTGGATTATGTTAAGTTCTATTAATGAAAATTTATTAATAACGTTGCTCTTTTTTTTTATTTCGACGTTATACGAATTCTTTTGAAACTAAAATGGCGGACAGTGCTTCTTTCTTCAAGCGCTTTATCGCTTAGAGATGAACTGCGAGGTGACTAATTTGCTGTTTTCCTTTATTTTCAGGTAAGTTCCAGTGGACCTACCTCACTTATAATTTCATTCAGTGGCAAAGGTATTGTTACCTTCAAACAAAGGATTTAAAACGTTGTGACCTACAGGAAATCAGAAATTTATTTCAACGTTAAGAATTTACATTCTGTTTGTTGAATGTCAGATTGCAATGTTGTCGTTGGCTTCCGGTCGAGTTGTAGTGCAGGAAAAGATAGCGGGAAAAAACTCCACTCTTACCATCTTAAAATATCTAATAAAGAAGAAGAAAAAGAAGAAGAAGAAAGAAAAAGAAATACATTTACTTATCGCCACACAGACATTATACAAGACATAGGAAACAAGGAAAAACAGACAAGGTAAAACATTAGACAAAAAATGAAAACAACAAGAAAGAGACATATATGAAGGGGCTAAGTCCATACGGCGGTAAAACGACCTCAGGCTCAGTATTTACTGTAGGTTTATTACCCACAGCACTGATTTTCTGCCAGGGCCTGGTCTAGTGACTCACGGAACTAACCATCGAGACAGACAAATACAATACAACAATGCAATACAATACCAAACTATACAACACAGTACAGCACAATACAGCACATCACAGCACAACACAGCACATACATAAGTTGGTACCAGTACCTACCTATACCTACCTACCAGGTTTACTAGATTTCGATGTTACCATTTCTGCACGCAGAATACTGACCTCTATTAAAGAAATACCTAATCATCATTCTCATTTTATTTTTTTAACGATTTAAAATCATCATTCATCATCATTCAGCCACAAGAAGTCCACTGCTGGACGTAGGCCTCCTCCATGGATTTCCAAAAAGACCGGTTGGAAGCGGCTTGCATCCAGCGTCTTCCCACCACTTGGATGAGGTCATCTGTCCATCTTGTGGCTGGTCGTCCTACGCTGCGCTTGCCGATATGTGGTCTCCATTCGAGAACTTTTCGGCCCCATCGGCCATCAGTTCTGCGTGCTATGTGCCCCGCCCACTGCCACATGATGTGAAATATATCTATTTTATTTATCATCATTAGCTCAGCGCTGCCCACTACTGGGTATAGGCTTTTCGCCCAAATGATATCTCTCACCGTCGCTTGCCATCCGCATCCACGAACTTTCCGTCGACTAAACTATAACGTCCGACCATCGGTCTGCTGTATGGGTAGCACGATGGCACGGCTCACGCGTATCGTGGCGCTAAAATGTCAGAATTTGACAATGTATGTTCATGTATGTTCAATGTATGTTTAAACGGTAGCACGTCGTAGGCTGGTCTGCCCATTGACTGTTGCCCTGGATCCTGTTTCATAAAGCTACAATTCGTAATAAACTAACAATAATTGTCAATCGCCTTACCTATGTTTCATATAACTAATATTCATCACTCTACTCACGATTGTATGTAAATCACATCTCGTAGGAATTGTCACCACAATTACTTCAAATACTTCCGTTCACGAGCATAACGCAGGGGTCAGCCATCACCAGTCTCAACCATTTTAGAGGGAGATAGGTGACCCGGCCACCACGCCACCATTCGAATGACCTTTAGCAAACCTGCAGATTGAGTTCTTGTCAGCTATAAAATGTGTGCTATAGTTATTAACGTGCAATCATGTCGGGAACGGAACCCTAAAAAAAGCAGCAATCAATAACTAACTTATGGTTGTTTGATTACAAAAGGTGGGAAGGCAGCAAAAGGTCGGTCGGGTACCCAGTTTTTGCTTGGTTCCTCCCTACAAAAACGAAACCGGGTTCCTGCCCAAGCTTCCCCCGACACACGAAAATCGATGTCGAAAATAACGACCGAGTAAACGTTTTCAATTAATAAGAAACAGCAAAATGGTTAACAAGCGCCCCTAATGAAAGAAAATTATCATTATTAACCACTTCTTACATGTCACTTAAGTCGCCATTTACCCATTTACCTTGACTTCTGTATGTAAAATTTTCATTAAGTAGTGTTTTAGCCACATTTAAGAAAGTGGCGCAAGTCGTCTTTCAAACGATAATTACGAAGTGCATTCACAGATTACGGAAAAACAGAGTCGGCAAAAAGAGCCATTAGTCACGTACTTTTTGCTTGATTAATTTCTTGTATTAAGTATCACTTTACTAGTATTTGTTTATAACAGTTTGCAATTGCAAGTTTCACACTGTATTACATTCGAAGTCATTTAAAAAAAAACCGACTTCGAAACACTACAGCACTAAAAAGTTACAAATAATTTAATAATTAGAAGTATTTATACATGTAGGTATTGTAGAAGTATAATTTGGAGCCGGTGCCCAAAATATATGTGCTGGTCTTGAAACTGGGCACCGACTACAAATTATACTTCTACAATACCTACATGTATAAATACTTCTAATTATTTAAATTATTTGTAAGTTTTTAGTGCTGTAATGTTTCGAAGTCGTTTTTATTTTTAATTTTAATGGGACCAATGGGACGTTATACCTGTTCTAACAAAAAAAGAATTGTCGAAATCGGTTAAGATTTGACGGAGTTATGGAGGAACATAGCAAAAAAAATACGCGTCGAATTGATAACCTCCTCCTTTTTTGAAGTCGGTTAAAAAAAGTAAAAATTATAAATTTATTGTTCACAACTTAAAAGTAGGTACATTTTTCAGCGGCACCCACGCTAGGAGACCCCGTTTCGTGGGTGCCAGTCTTATCATAAGTTGTATTAGGGCTTTTTGCCTATAAAGTCGCGCTAACCTTTCGCTAATACGCTCGATCAATCTATCAATAAAGATAAAGATAAAGATAAAGATATTTATTTGTGAAACATGAGTATGCATAGATGGTACAATAATAAATATTTGTTCTGCATGTTTTGTCATTGTAGACATACAAATTTTTGGTAGGAGAGAGCGCCGTTACTTAATTATTATGGGTTAATATTACAATAAAACCGAGAAAATTGGAATGTCAGGTGTCAAAAAAATATATAAGTTTATGAAAATCGTTAATTGTTAATTAATAATTATTACATGATCAATAATAATAATAAAACAGAGCAAATTAGAATTGTCAAAATCACTATAAGTAATTAAAACTAAGATAATGCATGTCAAACTTAGAACTAGGTATATCAAGTACAGTATGTCAACTGTCGAGATATTAAAATCTTTCAGACAAGTACTCCGTTACAGTGTAATAGCATTTTTCGGATAATGTTTTCTTCAATTTATTTTTGAACAAATTTGTATCGAGTTCTCTTAGGGCACTAGGTAATTTGTTGTATATTGTGGGTCCCATACAAAATATACTCTTTTGCATTAACGCAGTGTTTGCCTTACGGATGCAGACTCTACTAGTGTCCCGTTGCAATCTATTACTAACATGTGAGATCCGCTTAAATAAATCTGGATTCGATTTCACAAATAAAGCTGCTTCTAATATATACATAGATGGAAGTGTCAGGATATTGTGTTTCTTAAAATAAGGCTTACAACTATCGGTTGGTTTTAGTCGGAACATGGCTCTTATGCACCTTTTTTGTGCTTTGAATGCTGTTTCTCTCTCCGTAGAGTTCCCCCAAAATATCAAGCCGTATCGCAGCACTGAAGCTACAATCTGCCCGTATTTGTCCACTGCTGCATAGCCCCCCCCCCCCCCCCAAGGCACGCCACTTCCACTCCCTCCTGTCCTCGGCAATTTTCATTTCATCCAGCTGCTGCCAACAATTTGCCTTAGATCGTAGATCCGAGAGCTGGACCTGAAACAAAACCTGATGGCGGACTGAAACAAGAGTGTGTTCAAATAACGACCTTATGACCGTGTGTTTGGTACGGTATTTTTTTTATTTATTAGGTACACCAACAGCAAGCACGTAAACATAACAAAGCTTATAATAAATGTGACTTAGGGCTAGCGATCAATCTATCAATGAATTTGAATGAAAATATTTGAATGAAACAGAATGATGTCCGCGCCATTCCCGAGCCAGACGCGAAATCAGTGGGCTCCGCGCCTGACAAATACATCTTACCATTACCATTAAAACATTAAGATGAAATGTCGTATCATGATGAAAAGGACATTCCCTCGAAATGTTGCTAGCGACTTCAAAATCACGCTGTCGAAATGCCGACATCAATGTATTCTCTTGGCTTTTAAACAGAATTCACGATCCTATACTGCATTCCACGAAACGAGCTTCCAAAGAAAATGGTCCATGTGCGCCCGCTGGTAAATGCACGTGACCTTCATTAAGTAGGTAAACCCACCCCATGAAGCGGACCGGCTTCGCTTATTGTTTCGCATATCTCTAGCCGCGTGCATTGACCAGAGTATTTCGTTCCCCAGGAGTTCGACTCGTGGAACGGAGTATAGTAGACCGTATCCCCCGGCCTAGTCAGCCTATTATGGCCGTCAATACCCCGTTCAAAACTCCAACTCAACACGAGCCAATAAACTTTAGTTTTCCAACACAGTCCCCGCCCCTGTAATTTGCTCAAACGAGTAACTTTGGGAATTCCGTAACAATTTTGTACCGACAATTTTCTAACAGCGTGTTTCGACGCTTTGGTGTCTTCAGGCTAGGTTCTCATGACAAGCGCTCATCGCGCGTTTCCAAAACGCGCGTTTACAACTAGGTACATACATTTTGGGTTGGGCGTTTTAATAAAGCGCGCGTCGAACGCTGCGCTAGCGCTCGACTGTTGTCAACGCGCGTTAACGCGCGCTTTGAGATCATTGCTTTTCTATGTTACCGTTCAGTTGAACGCGCGTTTTTGACGCGGATAGACGTGTTTTAGGGTTCGGTCCGTCCAGAATACTCCGAAATGGAAACGGAAGCTTTTAATACGGAATTATTTTTAGATGAAATAGAGAAACGTCCTGAGAAAATTGGGTGGACCCAACATCTTCGTCTTCTGTTGCGTTGTTTCTGCCGTCGGTATAAAATCACCGCTAAAACTGTTTCTATGTCCATCTTCGACGAAGTCAGTGAGTGAACTGACTGAACCAAGGCGTGGCAAGGCGGCCGTGGTAACGCGCGTTCGTCGCCTGAGTTAACGCGTGTCATATGAACACTACACAAAAAGCTAGCGCGCGTTCGACGCGCGTTGAGCGCTTGTCATCTGAACTTGCCGTCTCAAACTTCTAAAGCGTCTAAAACTTAGACTACATATTAGCTTCTGTAGCTTTCAACCGGTGTATCGTATCTGCTGTAGATGTTAGTGGTAGCTTAGGCCTTTGCATCTACGTAATGAGATGATCTATACAGCGTCCAGTGGCACCTGCACTCACACTAGATGGGCGAAGGGACCACTCGGACGCTGCAGTGCCTGGGACATTGTGTTTTGGATGAAGTAGGCTTGCCCAGCACCTATACCATCCTGACAGCTTAGTCGGCCTAGCCCACAGGAAATACTAGTCAATACGTGCGGAGCCAACCAAGCCGCGGGTTTCCTCATGATGTTTTCTATCACCGTTAGCGAGTGGTATTGCTACTATAACTTCACAAATGTACATAACTTAGAAAACAAAGTCATAGGTCGGCCGGCCGCACTGGGAATCCCGCTTCCGAGTCCAACGTTCTACCCACTAGGCTACCACCGCTACTGAGTTTATGTATGTATGTATGTAATTCTAGCCCTTATGAATGTATAAGACTGTCGTGACACTATTTCTATTGTTTAGATATTGATCATTCAACGTAATTAAATAATGTGGCGACGGAAAATTCGGGAACATTGAGAATATTTCTAAAATTCCCGGGAACGGCATATGAGTGCTCGACGTCAACAAGGCCTTACTTAAGAAGGTTATTAGTACAGGTTTAAATATCCACTACTTTTCTCTCTATATAGCCATGCAATGCAATGACGCTACGCTTGACATCTTGGGCTTTTCGCATCCAACCTATTTCTGCCACCTTGACCAGGTTATCACTCCAAGTCGCTGCATGACCGGATACTTTTGCACCTCTTATTTGAGTACATACATATTCACGCCTGTACCCCCGAGGGGTAGACAGAGACGTGGCCTTGACAATTACCTCGATCCTGATAAATCTCTTTCGCTTCATCAAAATTCATTAGTCGCTGCTTGTAAAATACAATTTGGACGAAATTAAAACTAGAGTTTGTTTATGTATTTCTTTTGAGTTTGAGAAAGCAAAACTGAATAAGTTTAGGTAAGTTTTGGGCATGTCAATACGGGCTATATTTCTCGGAACTTAACAGAAACTAAAACGCGATTGGGCAAAATTTCTCGATAGAAATTAATTCCAAAGTAGGGTCTTTTTTTTACTTTAACACCAAAAGATTCATCATCATCATCATCAGCCATTCGACGCCCACTGCAGGACATAGGCCTCCCTTATGGTTTTCCTAACCATGTGGGGTTTCGCCATAATCGCCACGCTCGGCAGGCGGGTTGGCGATCGCTGTATGCTGTTGAAATCTCAGGAAGACGCTGCTGCCCGTCTCCTGGTATAATGTATTTCCTTAGTCGCCTTCTACGACATCCACGGAAGGAAATGGAGTGACGCTATTCTTAATCCGGCGCCACACGGAATGTTCGGAATGTCCAAAAGATTAGACCTAGGGTAATAGCATTGAATTTTAAGTAATAGTAAGTGGGACCTGAGATTTCCGCACTTACCCCCAGTTTCTCGTGCACTAACACGCTGTTAATCTACTGTTAACAGCTGTCAATTGACCAAAGTGCATACAAAAAAAACCACTGACAGCTGTTAACAGTAGATTAACAGCTTGTTAGTGTACGAGAAACCGCGGGAGTCTCAGGTACGTAGCAAGCGCTGAGGTATGTACCTCAGACACTTGGGTTTCCTTACGATGTATTCCTTTACAGATTTAGTTTATTATGATTTATCGCTACTACAAATTCACTTACCTGGTAATATGAACTTAGGTAATCTCCTGAAACTTATTCTCAGTATAACGTAAGACGTCATCGTAAGACCTAAGTGGAATTCTTGAATTCTGGAGCTATCTCAATATGAGCTGGAATGCCCATCCATTTAGGTTTATGACTTTGTCCCTAGGAGGTAAACGAGGTCCTGGTGTAGGCGAAAACGGTGTTTCTCGTGCGTCTAACCAGTCACTTATGAACTTGTCACTAGGTATGTCTAGTCACTAATACAAAACACCTGCATAAATTAAATTAGATTAGTTAACATGCTGACCATATTCGATTTATTTGCCGGCCAAGTGTTGCTGCCCATTTATTTATTCTGCTGACCAAAATAGTACTTTGTTGCGAGTTTTACGAAATGTTAGTCTGAGTGGAGTTTTTTTTTTGCTGCCTATTTCTGTACTACAAACTCGACCCGAAGGCAGTGGCTAGCATTGTACAATAGTACATTCAACATTCGTATCGACATTAAACAAACAGCGCCTAATTTCATATTACTATAATTCACGGTTTATACATTGCATAGCCGATAAACCCCCAAATTAACTAGTAGGAAGACTGCTACGCAATGAACATCGAAGTGTCATCATAAACTATGCATGTAAGGGTGCCAAACGGGACCCTATTAGTAAGACTTTACTGTCTGTCTGTCTGTCTGTCTGTCTGTCTGTCTGTCTGTCTGTCTGTCTGTCACCCGAATGTATTTCATGAACCGTGATAGCTAGACAGTTGAAATTTTTAGAGATGATGGATTCCTGTTGCCGCTACAACAGCAAATACTAAAAACAGAATAAAATAAATATTTAAGGGAGCTCCCATACAACAAACGTTGTCTAAAGACAGCGCTCGCCATCTAGCGGCCACCTATGTAACCTTCACAGCGCCGATGTCGTGTCGTTAAATGTCAATGTTCTCAAATTTGATCTTTGTCTAATGTTGTATAGATAATCGTACGGAACCCTTCGTGCGCCAGTCCGACTCGCACTTAGCCGGTTTTTTATTTCTGATTACTGCTCCGGAAGACAATACCACCCTTCCCCCTGAAAGGTAAATGTAACAGCAGTTTGTGAAATTTATGGCCACCCGCTCGCGGGACCCTTTTCTCCCTACTTACGTATGTACCTTACTGTCCTTTTTATAACGAGTTAAAAACAGATGATCTTGGAATATTTTCACGCGTTTTTGTCACGATTCATATGGGAGTCATCATCTATACAACATTTGAATACTTCATATCTGTTGCCGTCATTAATATAAAACAAAAAACGGCCGAAAAATCACGTTTGTTGTATGGGAGCCCCCCTTAAATATTTATTTTAATCTGTTTTTGGTATTTTTTGTTATAGCTGCAACAGAAATATATTATCATCTGTGAAAATTTCAACTTTCTTACTATCACGGTTCCGACGGACCGACAGCGGAGTCTTACTAGTAGGGTCCTTTAAAAATAACCCTAAAAATAACATTATTTTCACCATGTTACGTTATGCTCCGTAAAAGGAGTTCCTGCATTGCATATATATTTTTTTTGTTAATTAATTTAAAATCAAAGTTATGTAGTTACCAAATGTACAAAGAATCAATATTTTTTCGCTCTGTTAGAGCAATTATTAACAGTGAGAATTGTATTAAAAATAAATTTAAAATATTTTATGTATTGCAGTCGATTATTAGTTATTCAAATCGATGAATTGTTAATGGATACGCATGTACCTACGTTGAATCAGTCGATAACTTTGTTTCGGATAATTGTCCATCGCTGGGCGGTACTAACGGCACCATGTCCGTGCTTGAATATAGAGCTGACAGTCCTTAATGATGCACCGGGCCATAATCCACGTTGACATTTTTTTCAAATTCAAATTCGACACTTTTTTTACTCAAAGTAGCACAGGAACGTTACAAGTTAAACTAGGTGTCAATTTCAAAATGTAGATCATTTTGGAGAAAATGTGGGAAATACTCCAAACTTAGTCTTTTCAAACTCCTTCATTAACAGAGTATAGACAAATATTCTAAAACCTGGAACTCATGCATTGAACTGGCTTTAATTCCAGACATCATTGTCATCTAAATAATCCTTAATATTATAGGGGCTACCCCTTTGGCACAAAGCGAGCTTTACACATTTTTTGAACCGCGTTTCTGGCAAGCTTATTATATCCTCTGGGATCTTATTGTAAAAACGTATACAATGTCCCATAAAGGATGTATTAACCTTGGCCAGTCTAAATTTTGGAACGAAAGTTAATGTCTATTTAACGGGATTGAACGCGATTATTTTTGAATGGGGGATGTGTTATCAAAGGGAAAGATAAAAAGTATCGGAAACCGGCGTGCGTGCATACAACGACTAATTAATGTTGATGAAGCGAAAGAGGTCGTCAGTCAGAATCGTGGCGACCCTGGTCTCCGGGATACGGGCGTGAGTTTATGTTGTGTTTCTCTATTTATAAAACTTGTTTACAAAGCCAAATGTACCTATGCACATTAGTTACTAGCCGAGGTACAGACCTTTTGGTCTTCATACCTAATTAAAATGCTTTTAAATAAATTACTCACTAAACTGTCATAATTGCTTTATAGTATAAGTGATTATTGTGCCTTACTATATTGAAGACAAATAAACATTTTCTATTTCTATGTTATTTATTTATGTACCAATATCAGTTTAAAGTTGCAGATTTAGTTGAAAGGGCAATATTGGAAAAAAAGTGAACAGACCAAGATTAAGTTATCCTAATATCATCCGTGAATAAAATGGTTTTGTCGCTGTACCTTTTTTCCTGGCAATTTCTTTGCAAGATTCTAAATTGAATGTATTATTGAGTTAATTCTGTAGGCCAGCCTGCAGTACTCCTTGGGGTTCAATATCTGACAATAGCGAAGATAAGATGTCAATTTTGGAACTAAAAAATTCGTAAGCACCACGGTCGGACTCTTCCGACAAAAAATCGAGAAACAACATAACAGAATGGCAGAAAACTTTTATTGGTTTTAGGGTTGTTATAAAGTGCGACAAATAACATTTTCACACCTGCTATTCAGAAAAGATCCCTTGATTCCCTCAAATGAGGGATCAAAGTTGTACTTTTCTTCCCTGATATTCTAGTTTTTTTTTATTGCCCTCAGCATGATCCGTGTGCAGATTTTCACAAAATGTAATTCCAATTCGATTTTTATTTTGTTGCAATCGATCATAATTGTCTTGCACGGCACATAAATAATTTTGATTTAAATTTTCCTTATAGCAGGTGTGAAAAGCAGTATGTGTCACTCGGTAGAAAAAATTATTTCCGTCTTGGGCGTAAACACTTGAATCCCTCGCTACGCTCAAGATTCAACTTTAGAATCCCTCGCTACGCTCGGGATTCTGTTGTAGAATCTTTCGCTTCACTCAGGATGCAATATACCGCCCTTGCCATAAATATATCATTTTGCTCCCTTGAGACACAATCTACTATTTCTTAAACATGCGCGGAAATATTATGCGCGGAAATATTATCATTACTTTTGAATAAGGAACACGCGAAGTATCATAAGTTTACGTAGACTGAAAAACCAAAATCACTTCCCGGCGCGTCGGGGATTCCGCCGTTTAGCCAAAGTATTTTTCGCCAAATTTTACTTCCCAATAAACTTATGGCATCAGTTTCATTTCCCAAATGAAACTTTAGCAAGTTTTCATTTCGCATTTTATTCATTTGGTCAAATTATCATTTCGCATAATTTTACTGCGTCAAGTTTTATTAAGACAAACGTTTATTATGCTAACGTTTTATTTTGCCAAGTGTTATATAGCAAATAATTGTTTGATTAAATTTATATTTCGCATTTTGTTCAAATTTTGGGTTGGTTGTTAGGTCAGTACACATAAGCAAAAATAGGTTCGAAGTTCCTGGATGGAGCGGAGCGCAGCGACGCTCCATCCTGAAACTTCGGGTGTTAGTTCTTTTTTTTATATAAAAGCGAAAAAAAATATTTCACTAAAAAACTTAGTTTTGAGTCAAACTTAAATAAGGTTGGTGCATGGAAAAGTCATAGGTACCCTACATTATGATATGGCAAAATGGTATGCCATTCAATATTTTGGGAAAGGTACTTTTTGCCAAACGATACTTTTGACTGAATAATGCTTGGTAAAATTAATTTTGACCAAGTATTTATTTGGTAAACAATAACTTGCCATAATAACTTTTGCTAACTGTTTATTTGCTTTAAGTTGTTTTGAGAAATGTTGTTTTGCCAAGTGATAATTTGCGGAAAATAGTTTGGGAAGTAATACTTTGGGAAACGATTTTTGGCAATATATTAGTAAACCCCCGCGCCGGCAATGTTGTATGAAACGGTGTGCTGTTTGAATTTAGTACTCTTTCATCTATCGTACACATTGCGTTCTCGTGGCTGTATAGCCACAGATGCGTTTACCTTTCGGCACAAACTGTAAAATAAAAATAAAAATTGGCCGTAAAGCGGAGTTCGTTGTTATTTTGTTAAAAAAATAATTAAAATGAGTTCCGATGATTCTGAAAGTGAAAATAAAATGAACATTGACTGCACTCCACCAGATTTAAGATCGGAAGCTGAATTAGCGATGGAAAACCTGCTTCCAGCAAAATCAAAAGAAAATTTATTATGTAAAAGGCCCCTTTTTAATTCCTTGTATTTTTTAAAGAAAAGCCCTATATATGCCTCGGCCGAAATGGCAATTGCCTGTCTCGTATCATTGAAGTCCTCGCCTGCGGCTCGCCCTTCAAACTCATACTCGACCTGCAATTGCCTATTTCGCTGCCTTTGCAATAATGTACTATTATTTTTATTTTTTGTGTAGCCATATTTAATAAGCCACATAAAAGATAAAAATAAAGTGGAGATCATTGGAGGAGGCCTTTGCCAGGAGGCACACTGAACCAAGGGATATTCTATAAATTCAGAAACACAACCTCATGCGAAAAGTTCAGGATAAAAGGCTAATTGAATTGATAGACCATTCGATTAGATTAGACATTCTAAGTACTTGTTAATATTGGCTATACATTTTTTATGTAGCCTATACACGTCCCACTGCAGGGCACAAGCGTTCTCTCAGAGAGAGAGTATGGGCTTAATTACCACGCATGCACACCGCACCTCAGCGCTTGAAATTGCCAATCCGAGCTGTGCACGCGTAGTAATTAAGCTCATACTAGGCCATACTCTCGCTCTGAGAGAAAGGTTAGGTTACGACCTGCTGCTAGCTTGATTTCGTGTTCCCATCTTTTACACTGTCTAACCCTTGTTATTTTACCATCTCTGGGATACCAGTCTGTTACTATGCTGCTCCACTTTTCATGTGTTCAGTCCATCTCCACTTTAGTTGGTCTATTTTAGACAGTATATCCATAACTCCTATTTTGGCTCTAATATATGTAATTATAAGAGCTTATATTCTTGTAATCTTTCGCTACACATATTTGTTGCTTCATATACCTTTATATTCCAGATACTTTTACTTACGTACATCCATCTACCGATTATATTCTCCCTGCAATCCGCTCCATCCAAAAGTTGTCTGGAAGAGATCGGTCTAAGCGATAAGACCACCAATTGTGTACCACTACTTAGATACAAAAAACTATTTGTAATTCTTTCAGCTGGTTGTGAAATAAAGTGTTCTCTATCTATCTATCTATCTACCTGTCTATGGGTTTCGTTTTGTATCTTTTTTTTAACCCCTATCATGCTTCTTCCCTTTGGCGAATGGTCATAATAGACAACGAATTATAGTGTTACGAAAAGCGGTCGTAGTTTTCACCAAGATGGCCGCCCCCGGAGAGGCTACACACATTGCCTCTCTACCTGCGCTGGTGACAATGACAATGTGACAATAGAGATGTTGGCCCACTTACGTCAAGCGCCATAATGTCGACGTTCATCGGACAGTCAACGCCGGAGAGAGGTCTCGGAAAGCTACGATTCAGGACTTCATGAGTCGAGAAAATGTTCGTCGAAAAGTCGGAATTAGAACGACTATAAAAATAATCCTGGTCCCAAACTAGGACACGCTATGCTATGGTAACCAGGCAACGACATCAAAAACATGGAAACACACCCAGATTGAGACAGCGGTCCCCAGTGGGAATCGAACCCTAGATCGTTAGTTCGGGTCCCATTGGGGACCGCCGTACATTTGTACTTAAATGTACACATGACGTCAGTCTGGGTGTATTTCTATGTTTTTGATGTCCTTGCCTGGTTACCATAGCCCTGAGTATCCTAGTTTGGGACCAGGACGAGTGTTGTGTGGAAGTTTTATTTTATTATTGTCACTAGCCTTTTGGGTCACAGATGCTTTAAATAAATCATCATCATCATCATCAGCCATTTGACGCCCACTGCAGGACATAGGCCTCCTTCGTGGTTTTCAGAACCATGAGGGGTTTTGCCATAATCGCCACGCTTGGCAGGCGGGTTGGCGATCGCAGTATGCGGTTGGAATCTCAGGAAGACGCTGCTGCCCGTCTCCTGGTAATTGATTTCCTTAGTCGCCTTCTACGACATCCACGGAAGGAAATGATCTTAAATAAATGTGTTGTATGTAATGCTGATATGTTTGTCAGCGACGCTTTAGGACTTAAAATACATAGCTATTAATAGTGATTAAAATATTGTATTCATTACAACTCAGGAGTATTTCAATTTCACTAATGTACTAGTACTGAAATTTGCTTGGCCATCCGGATAAACGTGTAGGTATAAAACCTTCATGTGATGACGTCACTATAAAAAAAAGAAAGGGAGGCGCCATCTTGGATTTTCGTTTTTTGCTGGAAATGGAAGTACCTAGTTGTTATTTTGTACTTATGTAAAATTACCCGAGTAATAGTTGTGTTATCTTCTGCGGATTATTCACTGTATAAATGCTAACTAATTGACTGCGTGAAAAGTTTAAATATAAATGTGAGTATGTATTTAGGTATTTTATCTCAAATAGGCACCTCTGCAACTATTTTCATAGTTAAACCAAGGAGTATACTCCTTGGTTGAACATAGGAAAGTACGGGTGCGTCCCTTATGCGTTCTTTGCGATTTCAAAGTTTTCCCCGAATAAAAAGTGGTTCGTGGTATCGAGTAGAACCCTCCATTTCAGACCTAGTTATATAGGGATTTCGTTACTCCTTTTTCAAACTAAAACTTTCGTAAGCCCTACACACTATTAACTTAATTCCGGAATCACTTACCTACTTGAACTTTTGTCGGAAAAGTCCGACCAGGTTTCGCTCTTATTCGATGCTCAGCCCCTATATTATGCGCTCCAAATCCTGAGCAATTCCAATAGTATTAATTTCTATTCCAATTGCTATCGCAAACGTTTTGGTGCGTATTATTCACCAGAGGCTAGCAATCGACGAGGCGAGCTCCGTCTCTACTCTATTAATAAGCTCTTCGAATAAGTGGAAACCTGGGGCCTTATTATGCGATTCCAACCTTGTAACTGTCAAATTCTATTCTAATTTGACAGTTAGACGATTGGAATCGCTCAGGATTTGGTGCGCGTAATATATTGGCTGCTCGGACTCTTCCGACAAAGACTCCGAAATTAAGTTGATAATTTCATTACCCGCTGTATTATTAGCTAAATACATTAGCTACGTAATTAGCTAATGCAAGCCTTGTATGTTTAGTTATTTTATAATATCCATTCAATGGACTTCCGTGTGGCGCCGGATTAAGAATTGCGTCACTCCATTTCCTTCTGTGGATGTGGTAGAAGGCGACTAAGGAAATAAATTACCAGGAGACGGGCAGCAGCGTCTTCCTGAGATTTCAACAGCATACTGCGATCACCAACCCGCCTGCCAAGCGTGGCGATTATGGCAAAACCCCTCATGGTTATGGTTAAACCACGAAGGAGGCCTGTGTCAGCAGTGGACGTCAAATGACTGACGATGATGATGACGATGATTCAATGGAAATAATTAAAGTTTTACCTACGTAGGTATATATATCTTTTCCTGAGACCGCATAGATAAATATAGATTCTTTGTGCTTAATGTCACGGTTGGTTAAGCCCATTTGCTGTAGGTACAGCCTACGAAGACAGCAACCCCTACTCGCGTGAACTTTACTCAGTTGCGTTACGGGTGATTTTGCAAAAAAATATGAAGGTTGATCCGCCGTCGACTATACCTTCTCATATTGTGTGTATTATGGTACCTCACTGTGCGTTATTAGATTCATACTTCAGTTCTTCAAACATCAGTTTTAAGAGGACAACGTTTTGTGAGTTTTAAGAGGACAACGCAGGGCGAGTAGATTTATGGTTGCTAAGAATGTTGTCTCGGGCATTTATTACTCTCTTGAAGATCTGCCTGGCTCTGACTAAAAGGTGGAAATGAAAAAATGGAAATGTCGCAGTTCTTTAGTCTGCTTTTGTCTACTTTTGTTATCATTTGCCACGAGAAACTTAGTAATTATTAACACCTAACGTTCAACCAATAAGTATTATTTCGAAAGAGGATTTTGTCAAAACATCTGGCAGCGAAAGTAAAAACGACCAATAAAAATATATATAAAAAATATGATATTTACCTCTGCTAAGTGACTAAGTAACTAATAGACAGCTAACAAAAACCTTTTTTTTCTGGTGTAGTGGACTGTACCTGAAACAGTAGGTAACCTTAATTTTCGCCCCACCCAATTAGATTGGACGGTGTATTTGCACAACTGATTTTATCAGTTAAGAAACTAATAACATTAGGTTGATTGGACCGCAAGCTAGGGTCTGCTTGTTTTGTTATCTGTCGAATTCCATAAACGAATTTTCCGATTAGTTAAACTACTCTGTTTGCTAAGGATAACGACACTTTTCAAAATATCCGCGCGGATATTCCCAAACAATTTTGCCGAAAGTAACTACCTGTTTAAATCCGAAACAAAACACTACACTCCAAAATCAAAATTGTAGATGTTGAAGCTTCAATGGGCCCAAACAGGTGACAAAAATCGCCACTGACTGGGTTCCATGCGACGGATATCGCAAACGTGGTCGACCCAAGCGGAGATGGCGAGACGACCTCACGACCTTTTTACCGGGTTAGCAGGAGGTGGCCATGGCCATGACCAGCGAGGAGTGGAGAACTAAAGAGAAGGCCTTTGACAAGCAGTAGGATACAATAAAAAAATATTTTAACTTTTGCATGCAAGTTAGCGATATCACTCCAGTCTAATTTAGTGTGTCGAAAAACTTATATGTGGTACAGAAACGATGCGCCAGTCATATATTAATTTTGTTCGTTTTTTTCTAAAGTTTGTTTAGATTATGGCAAAACCCTTCGTGGTTAGGGAAAACCACGAGGGAGGCCAAAATCCTGCAAGGGGCGTAAAAATGGCTGATGATGATGATGATTTAGATTTTATATTCATAAATGAATGTCACTTTATAAGCCAGATAATTAATAATTATTAACTGTCACTCAAGAGTGTTGCACGCCGAGTGTTAGGTAATGTTGTTTACCCTAACGTCTGTTGGTTGGTCTTTTAAATTATATAAATGGATCGTGCTTTTATAAATTATATCGCTAAACTTAGCCGGGATCCGGTTCGGTTTTCACTGGTGAATCAGTTTGTTAGTTGATTGTCCACGCAAAAGATAAACAGAGGCGCAATTTGGTGATAAACTTGATTAATTACAGGCCTTTGCAGCTCTTCTGTGGACAAAACGGATCATCAACGGTCCGGGCCGTGCGAACGCAGCGATATCAGTGTACATCTATACTGGGCCTAGATTCTAATAAACACATAGTTCAATAGAATGACAATAGCACTACAATAGCTGCCATATGCCTCAATTTCATAGTGTACAAAGCAATAGCATTACTATTCATTCCAATGGTATTATTAGTCAGCCGGGCGTGTGTCCCATTGCTCTGGGCCAATGCCTACCCCATAATCCTCCACTCCTCTCTGTCCTGAGCCATCGGATGCGGGCAAAAAGGTTGAGAGATCATCCTGCCATCTCCGCCTTGGCCGACCACCGTCTGCGATATCCGTCGCGTGGAACCCAATCAGTGTCAATTTTTGAACTACGCATTTAGGAGATTCGCCTGGTTGCTCGTACAGTCGACAGCAGGTCAACCTTTACACTTTTGTAGCAAAGTCGTCCGTAATGTAACTGAGCAGAGTGCACGCGTGTAAAGGTTGGTGTGCTCTCGACTGTACACTCATCAAAGACTTCTGCATTACGGACGATTTTAATTACACATTTTTGGATGAATACAAAGGTAGGTACCTACTTAGTCTTAAGTCGCGCAGCGTGGTGTGGAAAGGGCTATGCTCGGGGTTTCTCTGAAAGATCGAATTCGAAACGAGGTGATCCGACAGAGAACAAAAGTCACCGACATAGCCCACCGAATTAGCACGCTGAAGTGGCAGTGGGCCGGCCATATAACCCGAGGAACTGATAACCGATGGGGTAGACGAGTTCTCGAGTGGAGACCGCGGATCGGTAAACGTAGTGTAAGACGTCCTCAGACCCGGTGGAGCGATGATCTTCGCAGGGCGGCTGGCAAGAGCTGGATGAGAGTAGCCGAGGACCGTGCTCAGTGGCGTGCAATAGGAGAGGCCTATGTCCAGCAGTGGACAAGCGTGGACTACTGATGATGAGGTACCTACTTTGTAATACATTTTACTAACTGTAACTTACGAACTTTAAAATAAATTGTTAGCTCTATAATTGTAAAATTCCTAACACTATGAACTTTCCTATGTTATTTAAGTAAGTTTGTGAGTTTTATATCTTTTCTATTTTGGTTTACGGACAGTAACTATTAACAAAACGTATTTAAAATAAATACATATACGTCACACTGCAGGGCACAGGCCTTCTCTCAGAGAGAGAGTATGAGCTTAATAACCACGCGTGCTCACGGCGGATTAACAATTTCAAACGCTGAGATATGTCAACACCTCAGACACTCAGGTTTCCTCACGAGGTTCCTTCACAGTTAGCGTGCGCGATTAATAAGCTTTATTTTACAGTGAAAACCATAAATTATTTTTGTCTCATACAGCCGTTGATTGAATTTTATGTGTGCATACATACATCAGCAGCCTATATACGTCCCACTGTAGGGCACAGGCCTTCTCTCAGGGCGAGAGGTACGGGCTTAATCACCACGCGTGCCCACCGCGGATTGGTGATTTCTAGCCCTGAGGTATGTGAATATCTCATACACTCATTTTTCCTCTCGATGTTTTCCTTCGCCGTTAGCGAGTGGTATTTTTGCTACTGTAACTTCACAAATGTACTTAAGTTAGAAAACAAAGTCATAGGTACATGTCCGCGCTCGGAATCGAACCTGGGTCTCTCGCTTTCAAGCCCAATGTTCTACCCACTAGGTCACCAACGCTGTTTATGTGTGTTCACCGTATTTTATGTATGCGCAGTATGCGTGTGACAAATAACCAACAAGGTAACCAACGAGCTTTTTTATCTTTACCGTGATCTTTTTATTTCAGCTATACAATGACGGCAGTAAAAAGCGCTTATAATCAACTGTGCCATATACCTAACAAAGGTTAATACCTATATTTTTACTGCGCAATTTCGCCGCGCCACGCGTTAATTAAAATAGGTTCACTTAAAATTCTGACTTTAGATTCAGTGTCGTTTGGGTATCATTTAATAACCGATCGGCAAATAAATGCGGTTTTAGTCAGCAATAAAATCTATCGATGAAATTTTGGGCTTCAATTCAGCGTTCTCCAGAGTTAAAAATCCTCATTTGATTCGACTCTCGCTAGGGGCTGTGGTGACTAGCCGTACTTAACGTGAGTACCTACCTACCTGCCTCTTACAAAATTAAAAACACAGTTATATAAATTCGTAAGATAATATGTATTACAGTGTAAGAGAATTGATGACCTTGACGACCGTCTCATTAACTAGCAACTTGGGTACCTTTATAACAGAGTAAAAGAAAAAAAAAAGCAATATTCCTAATAGATATACAACTTAATTTTTTTCCTCTGGGATACAACTAATTAATATACAAATTTACAGTTATATAAGTACCTACTGACAGTTTGTGTTTAATATTCATTCTAAGGTTCTAAATTTTTTATTTACATTATTCTCAAACTCTAATATTTGCACACCTTAACTGGTAGAGCATGCATGTTCTTTTCATTTACTATACCAGCTACCTCAATGTATTTACCATGCTTTATCAAATAAAATATTTTATCATATCTTTTATCTTTATCTTACTTTAAAATAAGGCCATTAACCTGTATTTGAGGTTACGAACTACCTAAATACATGTCATCAGTTGTTTCTGTCAGCCTATTCTGTGGCCGACTAAGCTATCAGGATGGTATAGATGCTGGGCAAGCTTACTACATTTAAAAAACCGGCCAAGAAGAACTCGCGCACGAAGGTTTTCATACCATTATCTATACAACATTAGACACAAACATCGAGGAAAAACGGCAAACAATCACGTTTGTTGTATCGGTGCCCCCTTAAATATTTATTTTATGATAATTTAATTATTCATTTTTGTAGCCAATATAGAACTGAATATTCTGTGAATATTTCAAGCGTCTACCTGTTGCCGTTATTAATATCGAGCAAAAATCAGCAAAAAATACGTTTGTTGTATGGGAGCCCACCTTAAATACATTATCTGTGAAAATTTTAAGTGCCTAGCTATCACGTATCATGAGATACAGCCTGGTAACAGACAGACAGACAGACGGACAGACAGACAAACAGACGGACAGTCTTAGTAATAGGGTCCCGTTTGTCACCCTTCGGGTACGGAACCCTAAAAAGGCACTGCAGCGTCCGAGTGGTCCCTTCACACATGTACCTAGTGTGAGTGAATGTGCCACTGAACGCTGTATAAATCATCTCATTACGTAGATGCAAAGGCCAAAGTTTTTTCTGTGTGTATCATTCCTCATCCAGCTCTTGCCAGCCGCCCTGCGAAGACCATCGCTCCACCGAGTCTGAGGACGTCGTACACTACGTTTACCGATCCGCGGTCTCCACTCGAGAACTCGTCTACCCCATCGGTTATCAGTTCTCTGTCGGATCACCTCGTTTCGAATTCGATCTTTCAGGGAAACCCCAAGCATAGCCCTTTCCATAGCACGCTGAGCGACGCAAGAGCTGGATGAAAGTAGCCGAAGACCGTGCTCAGTGGCGTGCTATAGGAGAGGGCTATGTCCAGCAGTGGACAAGCATAGGCTGATGATGAATGAATGAAATCATTCCTACTTTCTCCAGACTGCTACAGGAGCTGACATGCTACAGCCTGGCTTGACAAAAAAAATATCTTCAGTCTGGGTGAATCTCGCAGTACAGCCTTAACCGAACTTAAACTCGTTAACGGGTGCTGTCCGTATGTCTGACCGCAGCTTAATGTTTTCCTACTTTTGTAAGAACAGTTAATTTTCATAGTTACATTCGTAGTAGCAATACCACACGCTAACCGTGAAGGAAAACCTCGTGAGGAAACGCGGGGCTTGGTTGGCTCCGCACGTATTGACTTCTTTCCTGTGGGCTAGGCCGACTAAGCTGTCAGGATAGTATAGGTGCTGGGCAAACCAACTCCATCTAAAAAACAACGTCATAGGCACTGCAGCGTCCGAGTCGTCCCTACACCCATCTAGTGTGAGTGATGGTGCCACTGGACGCTGCATAAATCATCTTATGACGTAGATGCAAAGGCCAAGAATAGTAACGAATGTTTTAGCATTGCAAGTGGTTGATTGCACTTAAGGGATCTTGTTAGGTAGGTAATCGTACCAGCTTATGTATTAGATTTAAGATGATTTGAGAAAACCTAATTTTGATTTCTGATTACCTACATAATTTCTGTGACCGGCCTACACACCTCCGGTTTCTTCCACCTACTTTTCTCCATTGAATTCGGTGTCTATTGTTCTTGAACGGCCTTCAGCGCCCTTTATTCCGTCTCCGGCATAGCTCCCTTTGTCTCGGCATGCATTATGTTAGTCGGTTGGAGTATTTTTGTTGGCGGCGTGTTTCCGAATTCCGAATTCCAAATACGCCTGGTTCAGCGTATTTTCAAATTCCCTTGATGAGGCCGTTTCTCAAATTCCGCAAACCAAATACGCCCGGTCCAGCGTATTGTTAAATTCAGAATTCCAATGGCGTATTTTAAAGTTTTGAATTCATCTCTTGACCACAAATTTAATGGCTTCAGTCTCGGCAAATCTCCCAGTACAGCCTTAACCGAACTTATACAATACATCATTTTTGTGACCGGCTCAGAGACCTGTTTCCTCCGCCCACTTTTCTCCATAGAATTCGGTATCTATTGTTCTGTCTCCGGCATGGTCCTTTGTCTCGGCGTACATTATGTTAGTCGGTCTGAGTATTTTTGTTTAGTCACTCCTCTACCGCAGTTTGGCCTAGTCTTGGATGACTAGGCCTAACGTTATTAAGTGACTAGGAAATTAAATAACACAAGACATTTGGGATCATGTAAATAGTTGAAGTTTCCCGCAAAAGTAATAGAGGTACCGTCGCATCAAAGGCATTCTACTTATCCGCACCGAACGAATCTACCGGAGTCTTCAAATCTACCGGAGTCTTCAAATCTACCGGAGTCTTCAAAATTGGGATGCGGCGTTCTTGGAATTTCGAATTCCAAATCCGCTCGGCATTGGAATTGGGCGCATTAGTATTTGGGCGCATCAGGCGTATTTTAAAATTTGGATAATTCCAAAAATACCGAGCGGCGCGGATTGCTGAGTGAGATTTCATGAGATTTGATACAAAGAATTCTAAAAGAGACCCAATTAAAGGCTCTTTAAAATGATAAGACATACTTCGACCAAATAGGGAAACGGAAAGATAAAAAGTACCCCAAACTTAGTATATACGGACGAATCGAAGGGGTGATTAAAAAAAACCGGTCAAGTGCAAGTCGGACTAGCGCACCGAGGGTTCCGTACAAATTTGTAGGTGGGTACTTACATATTATAAATAGTTAAGGAATCGAGTCTCGCAGTTTTTTCCAAGCTTTTCCCGAACTTCAAAGACTATTTTTTTATGATTTCATTACAAGAGTATAGTTTCAGATTTTTTCCTGTATTTGTAGTATAAGACGATATCACTTGCCAAATTTCATAGTTCTAGGTCAACGGAAAGTACTCTATAAAATTTTGATTCCCTTGAGTGTCGAAATAAACGTTTATTTTTTTTTTCGTTAACTTAGACGTTTAATTTTTTTCACAGCTTCGAGGAACTGTGGACCTGAGTACCTATATGGTTTTAATCTAACGCGATACCTCCACGCGTTTACGAGATAAAAGGTCTTAATAGACAGACGAACGGACGGACGGACGGGCAACAAAGTGATCCTCAAGGTCTTGAAGTGATCTTGATCAACAAGGGTTCACTTTTTCCTTTTGAGGTACGGAACCCTAAAAAGAAAAACCAAATTGAAAGTCAAATTATTTAGTGCCATTATTGTATGTACAAAAAGACTTTGGCTTTTGCGTAGAAACGTAATGAGATGATTTATACAGCGTCCAGGGGCACCTTCACTCACACTAGATGTAGAAAAGGCCTTAATTAAAACAGACTACTTGGAGACTTAGCTACCTTTTACATGTTTAGCAACATAGTAACTTATATATTTTCCGTGTGGCGCCGGATTAAGAATAGCGTCACTCCATTTCCTTCCGTGGATGACGTAGAAGGCGACTAAGGAAATCAATTACCAGGAGACGGGCAGCAGCATCTTCCTGAGATTACAACCACGTACTGCGATCGCCAACCCGCCTGCCAAGCGTGGCGATTATGTAAACCCCCTCATGGTTACAAAAACCACGAAGGAGGCCTATGTCCTGCAGTGGGCGTCAAATGGCTGATGATGATGATGATGATGATGATGAACTTATATTATGCTAAAGTAGGAACTTTTGTCGGTCTGAGTACAGGAGCAGAATTCGGAGGCAATTCTATTGAGAAGAGGCGTGAGACAAGGAGACGTTATCTCTCCAAAACTGTTCACGAACGCACTGGAAGATGCCTTCAAGCTTCTGGAATGGCAGAGACGCGGCATCAATTTCAATGGCGAGTACATCATAGTAGTCATGGCAGAAACGATGGAAGACCTCGGCATAATGCTCGAAGACCTCAGTCGAGTTTCCCAACGTGTGGGCCTTAAAATGAACATGGACAAAACGAAGGTCATGTCGAACGCTCGTGTTGTGCCCACCCCAATAACATTGGGGAACACGACTCTCGAAGTTGTAGACGAATACGTCTACTTAGGACAAACAGTCCAACTAGGTGACAGAGGTCAATCGTCGCATTCAACTCGGCTGGGCAGCATTCGGGAAACTTAGAAAAGTCTTTTCGTCTAATATACCTCAATCGCTCAAGACAAAATTATACAACCAATGTGTGTTACCAGTGATGACTTATGGCACTAAAACGTGGTCTCTCACTATGGGCCTCATAAGAAGGCTCACGGTCACGCAACGAGCTATGGAAAGGGCTATGCTCGGAATTTCTCTACGAGATCGAATCAGAAATTATGAGATCCGTAGACGAACGAAAGTCGTCGACATAGCTCAGCGGATTAGTAAGTTGAAGTGGCAGTGGGCGGGGCACATAGCACGCAGAACTGTTGGCCGATGAGGCCGAAAATTTCTCGAATGGAGACCACATATCGGCAAGCGCAGCGTAGGACGACCAGCCACAAGATGGACAGATGACCTCATCCAAGTGGCAGGAACGCGCTGGAAGCAGGCCGCTTCCAACCGGTCTTTTTGGAAATCCATGGAGGAAGCCTATGTCCAGCAGTGGACTTCTTTTGGCTGAATGATGATGATGAGGAACTTTTTCTTTTGCTTTGAACATAGTATCTTATATCCTAGAATAAGACTCTAGTTTTTGTGACTTACAAATTATTACCAAATAAATCGAGAAGAAGTAACAAAAAGCGTACAGAAATACCCGAACGCAGCACGCAGCAGTTCGTGACAATTAGAAGCCTATAATACCAGCACCTAGCTGCTTATAGCTATTGTTTTGCCGGGCCCCGCCGACTTTGCAGCTTTTGTAGCGTGTCATTGGGCTTAGAGGAGTTACAGTTTGACCACCCAATGCAATCCATTTGTATCTGTACTAAGCATTGTCAATTTTATCCGTGAAGGGAAACGTCGTGAGGGAACCTTTCACATACCTCAGCGCTTGAAATTGGCAATCCGCGATGGGCGCCCATACTCTCTGTAGGTTGTATTATTATTGTCAATTCCACGATTTAGACGTGCAAAGATCAATACATTCTTTATGTGCTACTGCATAAGATGATTCCTCAAGATTTATTATAGTCATCTTCGACGCAGTTTAAAAAATGTGTTAAGGACACTCTGTGCAGAAAAGCCTACTATAACATAAAGGAAGATTTTGAAAGGAAAGATGTCTGGTATTAAACAATGTTAACGTGGACGATTGTGTCTAGTGTTCAACACATTCATAAGTAAAAATGTTCAGTTGAAAACACTGTTAAAAACTGTTTCAAAAATAATAAATGCGGAGTTTCTTTGTTTACTGCTTTTCCACATGAATCTATAAATTCTGAAACTAACACCTTTGATCTTAATTAGGTAAACAGTAAAGTGGATGTCGATATTTATTGGATAGATACATGTGGGAAGACGTATGTTTTTTATGAGTGGCAAAAGCGAACTGTCTGACGCAGGCAACAAACCCCGAGAATTCGACTGTGCGCAGTGCATAGTGAGCAATACGGTGACTTCGAAAGATGTGTTAGCGCGAGCAATTGTGACTGCTATAAATATATTATTTATTGCAAACAGTAAAATAGAGAGATCATTACATAAAATTTATTCCAAGGGCGAACTTATCTCTAAACGAGATCTATTGCAGCCAATCTTAGCACAGGGTGTTTAAATTAAGATAGGGAAGGAGGGAGAAATATTTAGAAGTACATAAAGAAAGTAATAGTATGATGATATACGTACGTATATACCTATACGTCCATAAGACTATAACGTGTAGAACGCGTGACTAAAAAGATAGTGCTCTCTCAATCTCTTCTTTAAAGACAATTATGGAAGGGCTCTCTTTAATATAGTTAGGAAGCTTGTTGCGAAGTTGCAGCTCGGACAGTGAAGGAGTTAGAGAAACATTTTGTGTTACGAGTTCTGGAAGGGTAGTCAAAAGTGTTACGGAAGCAGGCGCGCCCTACTGTACCTCCGCCATAACAAGAGACTGTGTACTTTTCATTAGAGTGCCGTTGAAAACATGTCGCCACTGAAAGGCCCCTTCATACTTTTTTTTTTCCCTCTCTCCCTAAAAATACCCCGAGAGAAATTGAGAGTGATACTCAGATACTTTATGAAAAGCAGTGCAATGTTTGACACAGAGAAGGGTGTTGTTTGCGCCGGCCAAAAAGTATGCAATCTCCTTGCTTATTACTGAGTCAGATGCCCTTTGTGGCAACTTTGACACACCACAGGATGCACTCTGTCGCTCTGACTTTGCCTGGTATTATGTTGTATTTATGTGACTTGTTTTTCCTTTGTACTTGTTTATGTTACTTGTTATGCCTTTTTTTCTTGTGATGTGTTAATTTGTCCCAATACATGTCTTTCTGTCTTTCTTTCTTTTAACTTATTCTTTTTTGGTAATAATGTAATTCGGCGTGCGTCAGGATTATAGCAAGTGGCAGTCCATGATCGCAGTGTACCCCTCTGGGATACAGGCGTGAGTTTATGTATGTATGTAATTCGTCTTTTGTTACAATTAGGCTACCCAAAGAATGTATGTACTAAGCGTTGTCAATACCACGATTTGAACTTGCAACAAGATTCCTCAAGATATATTAAAGTTATCTCCGACGCGGTTTAAAAAAAAACCAGCCAAGTGCGAGTCGGACTCGCGCACGAAGGGTTCCGTACCATTATCTCTACAACATTTGAATATTTCAAGCGTCTACCTGTTGCCGTTATTAATATCGAGCAACAAACGGCAAAAAAATCACGTTTGTTGTATGGAAGCCCCCCTTGAATATTTTATGTTATTCTGTTTTTAGTATTTGTTGTTATAGCGGCAACAGTAAAATACACCATCTGTGAAAATTTAAACTGTCTAACTATCACGGTTCATGAGATACAGCCTGGTGATAGAAGGACGCACGGACGGACAGCGGAGTATTAGTAATAGGGACCCTTACCCATCAGCCATTTGACGCCCACTGCAGGACATAGGCCTCCTTCGTGGTTTTCATAACCATAAAGGGTTTTGCCATAATCGCCACGCTTGGCAGGCGGGTTGGCGATCGCAGTATGCGGTTGGAATCTCAGGAAGACGTTGCTGTCCGTCTCCTGGTAATTGATTTCCTTAGTCGTCTTCTACGCCATCCACGGAAGGAAACATAGTGACGCTATTCTTAATCCGGCGCCACACGGAACCCTCGACCACGACCCTTTGGGTACGGAACCCTAAAATGTGTTAATCACACTCTGTGCAAAAAAGCCTACTATATCATTAAGGATTATTTAGAAGACAAAGATGTCTGGTATTAAAATAATGTTAACGCATTCATGAGAAATTACTTTAGGTTCTATTTATGTTAAAACATGTTTTGAAAGGAATGAAGAGATCCGCAGAAGAACCCAAGTTACTGATATAGCTCGAAGAATTGCTCAGTTTAAGTGGCAGTGGGCGGGGCACATAGCTCGAAGAACTGATGGCCTGACGGGTGAAAAAGTTCTGACCTGGCGACCGCGGACCGGACGACGCAGCGTGGGCAGACCCCCCACCAGATGATCTGTCGACCTGGTTACGGTGGCGGGGAGTCGCTGGATGCGGGCGGCACAAGACCGGGAGGCTCGGAAAACCACGAGGGAGGCCTATGTCCTGCAGTGGGTGTCAAATGGCTGATGATCAGGATGGTGATGTTTTGAAAAAAATAAATGTGAAGTTTCTTTGTTAGTTTCTTTTCCACATAATCTATTAATTCTGTAGCTAACAGCTTTGACGTTCATCGAGTAAGCACTTTGCTTTTATAACTATTATGTTTTTAAATTTCAATTTGAATTGTGTTTTAGGACCTACGAATCCTACGATGGAGAGCCTATCATCAAGGACCTGAGAGTAGATTATACAGAAATCCGTAATGGCCGTTTTTACCGAAAAACCTATTTGTTCTCAGTCACGGATCCCATAGTTCAATAAGTATTTACATATGTGAGAGTTTTAAAAGCTACATTTCTGCAAATAAATATATTATCTGCATAGAAGATTTGTTTTTTTTTTATTGCTAATGAAAACAATTGATGTTCTCAAAATCGGATCCTCTTATTTATTATTTTACGCCCATTTGTTGACGTGTTTTCAGACACAGTCTTGCGCAGTTGTCTCTTTTTGTTACGTTATGACGCAGCATTACCTACTGCGCGCTCCTGCTCTACTGTGAAATAGACTATCTAATGCCGTCAGACTATTTGTAACTAATAGGGTCATTCATTCTGCAGAATATACTCGGAGTAACAACAAGCCAGGGCTTTTCGCTAATTATGAACGCAATTATTGCTGTAATTTATGCATTAAAACTCGCACACATGAATAATGCAGGATTACTTAGATCTACAAAGTAAAGTGAGAACTTCTAATGTAGCCATGTTATTAATGGAGTATTTTCTCTCTTCTTTTCATGTACGTTTCCTGAAATCTCCGTCTCCAGAGCGCAACTTGAGTGAGTATGCTTCTTAGTACGTTTAAGTACGTTTGTGAGTGTCTTGAACATTTGCTGTGAGTAAGTAGCTATTTATTTGACCAAGAAACTCCGCACAGCGACATTATTGACCACTTCAACACAGTTAGTACGACGAGGCGAGTCGCGCGTTTTAAATGTCAAAAGTCGCGACTTTTTAACACATGAATTGTCAAAGTCTGTCATTTTAGCGTGATCACTACCGATACTGTTTTGTATGTGTATTAAATTCTCAATTCAGAAACTGGCCCTAAAAATAAATCTGAGGTATTTGTAGTAAAAAAAGATTCTTCTTGGAAAATATTTTTAATATAATGTTGTAATTATTTTATGTATCCTTATATACGTCCCATGGCATGCACAGGCCTTGTCTCAGAGAGAGAGAGTATAGGCTTAATTACCACGCGTGCCCACCGCGGATTGGCATTCCGCATACCTCAGTGCTTGAAGTTGACAGTCCGCGGTGGGCACGCCTGGTAATTAAATCCATATACTCTCCATCTGGGAGAAGGCGTGTGCCCTGCAGAGGGATTCACAAAGGCTACATAAAAGAAGTAAAAGTAATTCTGCAACTCCCCTCCTCCCAGGACCACCTCGAGCAGCTCGCCCCAGGCCAAGTCGCCGGCGGGCAGCTCGTCGTGCGCTGGCGCATCTACGGCCTCCGCGCCCGGCGAACGCACGCCCAGCGCGCACAACAAGCAGCTGCAGAATGTCAAGGGTCAAGACCACCCACCGCACCCTTCAGTAAGTGGAACTGGGAAATTAAGAAATTAGTAGTCGAAAAAAAGTAATTTAAACAAGTAACAGTAGTTTGTAAAAGCAATTTAGGGTAATTGAAAAGTGATAATGGAAAATACAGAAAGGGAAATTCGTTCGGATATAAAGAAACTAGAAAAAACTTATTCATTAACTTATTCTTACAGCACTTACTCAATTGCTTATAAGTCATAGTCCTTTATTTAACTAAGACAAATTTTGTAATTAGTAATGAATATAAAAATATACACTAATGAGCAAGCGAAACGTACCCTCCACGGCCTCCACGCCCGGCGAGCGCACGCCTGGTTCGCACAACAAGCGGCTGCACAATGACAAGGGCTGAGACCATCTCCCGCATCCTGGTCATCCATCCCAAGTGGGAAATTGGAAGCCGGGAATCAGATGGAATGTTGAGAAAATAATTAATAGTGAAAGTATGAAATTCGATTTGGGTAATTGGATGCGACATTAAGGAATTAGAAAAGACAAAAGAAAATGTTACGAATTCGAGAGTTAATGTAGGAAACTGTAAATTGGGTGGTATATTAAGAAAGTATATAGTTAATAACAAAGGTAAATTGGTAAATATAAGTGAGATATTGAGAAAAGTTGTATTGTAAGACATCTAATATAGTAAATAAGAGGGTGAAAATCAGGAGTTCGAATGCATGGAAGTTATTTAAGCAATTTTTGAGCATAAAACGTAACTTATTCTTACAGTACATATTTATATACTTTTTATTTACAGTTCTCTATTAATTTTTTTATTCTAATCTATTAATTTGACTAAGATTTGTTTTATAATTAGCTAGATGTTTTATAAATAGCAAGTATTGAGGACACGAAACGAACGCCCTCACCATCCGGCGAGCACACGTCCAGCGCACACAGGTAGCTCCAGAATGACAAGGCCCGGACCTTCCGCCGCATCCTTTAGAAAGTGAATCTGGGAAATTGAATGTGTAAAATCGGTTGGGATATTAAAGAATTAAAAAATTTAAGAGTAAAAGAGGGAAATTTGTAAAGTGAAAGTCGGAAATAAGAGGAGTTTGGAAAGCTAATTTGAGAACTAGAAAAGTGGTAGTCATAAATTGGGAAATTTGAAAGTAGAAGTATTAGTAATATCATCATTCAGCCACAAGAAGTCCACTGCTGGACATGGCCTCCTCCATGGATTTCCAAAAAGACCGGTTGGAAGCGGCCTGCATCCAGCGCCTTCCTGCCACTTGGATGAGGTCATCTGTCCATCTTGTGGCTGGTCGTCCTGCGCTGCGCTTGCCAATATGTGGTCTCCATTTGAGAACTTTTCGGCCCCATCGGCCATCAGTTCTGCGTGCTATGTGCCCCGCCCACTGCCACATCAACTTACTAATCCGCTGGGCTGTGTCGACGATTTTCGTTTCGTATTCGATTCGATCTCGTAGCGAAATTCCGAGCATAGCCCTTTTCATAGCTCGTTGCATTACCTTGAGCCTTCTTATGAGGCCTATAGTGAGAGACCACGTTTCAGTGCCATAACTCCTCACTGGTAACACACACTGGTTATATAATTTTGTCTTGAGCGATTGAGGTATATTAGACGAAAAGTGGGAAGTTAGTTAAGAAGAAATAGTTTGTAGGAAACTTAAAGGCGTACCTGGGAAAAGACAGTAAGAAATAGAAACATCTAGGACTTATTTAAGTAAATGCGTACGTAATTAATTTTATTATCAACATTTAAGAAACTGACACACATCACTTAAAGGGTTGACTAAAGCGGATTGTGTATAAGAATTTAGTATAAGAATTACATGGACTGAATGATTTAAAGCACTGGACAGAAACATTTCCTTCTTTTGGCTAGGACCACTCAACGCAAGTGAAAGTGAAAGTGAAAGTGGGAAATTTGAAAGCTTATTTAGGGCCTTGGGATGTAAAAATGGAAATCTTTAATGAGAAATAGAAAGACATACTTGAAAATACTTGCCTATGCCCTGCAGTGGGCGTCAAATGGCTGATGATGATGACTGGAAAATAAAAATGTGACATTTTTATTACTGTTATTTTTTTGTAGACTCCATAACAGCCTCGCTTTGGTGCAAGATTTTTTCTAAAGTTCATTAACGAAAAATATTGTCGAAAGTAGGAATATGGTAACTCAACTTACTTTCCTTTATTATCACTATTTAACAAACTTGAGAGGTATAACAATAGCTTCCTCACAACATAGTCACTTGTCCTGGTTCCAAACTAGGATGCCCTGTGCTATAAATAGTAACCAGGCAAGGACATCACAAAAGTGGAAAAACACTCATACTGAGGCCATTTGTAAATATTCGTTGGCCCCCAGTGGGAATCGAAGCCACAACCTCCGGCATGATAATCAGACGTGATACCGCTAGACCAAAGTCATCTAACGAAATAGTCAACAGAGTGTCTTTGAAAAGTAGGAATTAAATTCGGATTTCCCTCCACCATCATCATCATCATCATCATCATCAGCCATTTGACGCCCACCGCAGGACACAGGCCTCCTTCATGGTTTTCATAACCGTGAGGGGTCTTGCCATAATCGCCACGCTTGGCAGGCGGGTTAGCGATCGCATTATGCGGTTGGAATCTCAGGAAGACGCTGCTGCCCGTCTCTTGGTGATTGATTTCCTCCTTCTACGATATCAACCGAAGGAAATGGAGTGACGCTATTCTTAATCCGGCGCCACACGGACACCACCATATCACGTCTTTAATCTCACGGAAGGTACTCTGTAATTCAATCAAAGTTCATCAACTATCTTAAACTTTATGACCTTCCAGCGAAGCGTAAGGAAGTTTTTATTACTTGCAACGAGTTTTCGTGATAAAAAGTTGCGCTGAGAAAACTCTACGTGATACCAGCCTACTTTACTATTAGAACTTACGCTTTAGCGGCAAAGTTGGGCGATATGTTTAAAAACAGCGTGTGGGGCTGTGTCGGGTTACGCGGCCCCCGCGGTTTAACGCGAAACGTCTATAAGTAAGCGTTAAATTTTAGCTCAAACTGCGCAACGTGTTACGCACTGGCGTCATCTAGCGGCACGAGTCATCGAGATCTGAGTATAGAATTTATTTTTTTATTTATTAAAAAAAAATATAAAAAAACCTTAATAGGTATAAAACACAATATCGCCTAACTGCGTAGCAGTTTGTTGGCGGTGCGCTCTATCTCTATATATTATTTACTTATATTATACCTATATTATTCTTATACATAAACAACGTATATTTAAATTCATTCGGCTTTCGTCCATACGCAAAAAAACCGTTGACGGAAATCGCGAATGTACCAACGCAACACCGTTGATGAAGTTGCTCAATTGTTTACATTGAGACAAAAGCCGAACGAAATAACATGATGCGGTTAATGTTTTGTTTTAAGTATATAGGTCTAGTTATTTTATTTAATCATTAGTTTTTTTAAGTTTATATTTTAGTGTGGCTTTACATACTTTGTTTTTATCAAGCAAAAGAGTGAATGCATTGCACACGAAACAGGTTACAGAGTTATGTAACTACGTTACTTAGTGTAGTGTTTATTCTGTATATACATCTATCTGTAACTCTGTCGGGACGCGGGGCGGGGGGAAACGGTTGGTCACCGACCGCCGCGGAGTAAAGACGTATAGGGAAGAGCGGGTGATCGTGCTCTTCCACTATAAAGGGAAATTTCCCGCCAGGCAGATCGTATGCCTGGGGACGGCCGGTCCAACTAATGTTCGTCGGACGTTATATTTATGTTATGTCATGTGAAACATTTTGCTTGCGCGATGCAGGAATGTTGGAGTTTATAGTGCGCGCGCAGAGTTGACATGTGCTCGCCACATCACTCCCCTTCAAGACCGTAGCTACGCATAGCTAGGTCTGATAGGAATCGAAGTCTGTGCTCTAAAGCCTGCAAGTGCCAGGAGGCGCTGAGTCAGTGAGTCGACTAGCGGTTGAGGGTGTTCGGCGGCTAACAGTCACTTCACCGGCGACAGTACCATGGGGACCGCGCATGTGGTAGGAACCGGTGAAGGCTGCTGTACCACTGGCAACGTGCGCTGTTGCTGTGTGGCTGCCGTGCCGAGGGGTTGGAGAAGATCACCATCAGTACCAGTAGTCGGTGCGTTGACTGTAGTGGAACTGATGAGGTGAGAGGGAAGAGGATGCTGGCCTTGCTTTGAGACTGATTGTATGTGGGGTGCTGCGAGAGCGAAGGAAGGTTGACAATGTTCTGTCGAGGGTCACCACTATAGTGAAGAGCGGGTAATCGTGCTCTTCCACTATAAAGGGAAATTTCCCGCCAGGTAGATCGTATGCCTGGGGACGGCCGGTCCGACTAATGTTCGTCGGACGTTATATTTATGTTATGTCATGTGAAACATTTTGCTTGCGCGATGCAGGAATGTTGGAGTTTATAGTGCGCGCGCAGAGTTGACATGTGCTCGCCACAGACGTATGTGCTTGCTGCGAGCCGATATTGTGATTTCTATAGGTTTCAGTGTCAGTCCCTGGTCTCTGCCTACCCCTCTGGGATACAGGCGTGAGTTTATGTTATGTTATGTTTCAGTGTCAGTGTAAACTACAAGTCTACGTTTCGTACGTAGACCTAGCCTAGGCGTCATGTTTCCATTGCGCCAGTCTAGTACTTAACTGAAAGACGGTTCACGTCAAAAGTGACATCTTAGGCTAAGGAACAAAGAGTCTTTACAAAGAAAATAAAAAGTCAAGACGTGACTTTGGCAGAATTGGTCGACATCGGCTGGTTGCCATTTCAACAACTAAATAATAATAATAAAGACAGTATATATTCCCGCTAAATCGCGAAAATAAATAAAGATAAACTTTATTTGACAACATTAAAAAGAATTACATACCTGTAGTATATTCTTATCTAATCTTATCTTGCAGTAGGTACATAATCAAGTTAATAACCTTACAAAGAAATACAAACAGAAGGTACATAATTAAGTTAATAAATCACAGAACACACTTTAGCAAAATACCTGTAAGTACCTACATGAAACATAGACATACAGGGCCGGTTTCTGAATTGAGAATTTCACTAAGTAAGTAGGTACTTACTGTAAGTAACGTTCTGTCACGCTCTTTTCTGAGAAATTCGAAGAAACAGGACTACAGTTAACGATTTACTGAGCGAAGTTCTCACTTCAGACACTGGCCCACAAAGTTGTCAAGAATGGGCCAGTCTCAGCATGATGCCAAAGCAGGGCTTTACAGAAACAGTCTTACAGAAATAAAAATATTTTCACTTTGTATACTTACTGGTGTGCAATAAAGTTTAAACTAGCGGGTGAGGGCTAAAACGCTAAAATAACGTGTTTCTTCTGTATCAATGATTCAACTACTTTCAATTCAACTTTAACCAAAATTAAATAAGCTGTTTGGCACAGGGGTTGGGTCTCTTAAATGCGTAGCTGTTCCATAGGGTAATATGAGTCCGGTATTCTACTAACCAATCGCATTCCAATGGTATTACCCGTGCAACAAAACATCGTGAGGAAACCAGAATGTCAGAGCTGTTCACATACCTCGGCGCTTGAAATTACCGCGGTGGGCACGAGTGGTGATTAAGCCCATACTCTCACTCTGAGAGAAGGCCTGTGCCCTACAGTGGGACGTATATAGGCTGAATACAATACCATCGGAATGACATTGTACTGCTATTGCTTAGTAGACTACTAAACAGAGTCAAATAACAACAGTGCACAACGATTGCGTTAAATAGGCTCTATATACCCTGTTTACATCCAGAGGAACTATCTGGGACGGAGTATGGGACAATTTATGACCGCAAAGGGAGCAAACTTAATCTACCAAGACTGCCAGATTAGGCTCGCTGGGTGTAATACGCAATGTTATATTAAATTCGTTCCTAACAACATGTAGTTAGGCCGACATTTTAAATGTTAGGGCTCGTTAAGGCTCTAAGCAGACTGCTTTCCCACTGCACGGTTACAGTCCAGATGCAGTTGGCACGACTGCAATGAAACTGCCAACCAACCGAGCAGTCCGATTGCAGTTCGGTGTCCAGTTCATGCATACAGTCGCTGGAACTGCACACAGACTGCTATCGGGCTGCTCGGTTCATTGGCAGTTTCAGTGCCAACCGTATACATTACACACACACTGCATTAGAATATGACAGTTGACGATTGGAATTGTTCGGGATTCGGTGCGCGTAATATAGAAGTTGAACTGCAATGCTGCAGTCGAAAAGCTGTTGTAAAATAAAAATGATTGTACCGTATGTTTCGGGAAGACCGTTAGTGCCTGGATGAAATCCGATAAAGACTGTTTATATCCACGTATAAACAGCTTCTCTCTCTCTCTCTCTCTCTCTCTCTCTCTCTCTCTGAGAGCCTTTAATGTAATTATGAAATAGTATAGAATAACGTCAAGCTTACAGTCGGCCTACCTACTACGATCTGTACCTAGCTGGGTTTACTTCAATTGGAATTGTGTAGAAAAACGCCAAGCTTACAGCCGGCCTGCCTGCTATGAATCTGTACCTAGGTAGGTTTATTTTCTACCTATCGCGGGACCTAAGGGAAATTAAGATAATCAGATAAAGAAAAAAGTATAATCCAGAAAATAATCTCGATACAGCGGCTCTACCCTCAACATAAATATGGCGTTATTCTGCTTAAAAAATGTGGAGTTATTTAATTATTAGTGGCAAACTCGGGTCTCTGCCTACGCCTCCAGGATACAGGCGTCAGTTTATGTCATATTATTCTATGTCAAGTAAACATTTATTCGGTATACTCGTAATAGCATTGAATTTAAAATTCAATGGTAATAGCGATTGTTTCCTAGGTATAGTTAATTCCCGACGTCGAATGTATAACTATACTAGCTGTCCCGGCGAACTTCGTACCGCCACAGAATCCGTTTATACGATTCTTGTACAACGCCATCTATTTTTAAAAACACAAAGTTCGCTCGCACAACGTCATCTATTTTATTATAATAAATATTATCCCACGGGAACGCATTACCGAGATATAAAGTATGCTATATCCCAATTCAGGTCTTTATCTATCTGTACGCCAAGTTTTATGTAAATCCGTTCAGCCGTTATTTCTTGATTGAGTAACATCTTCACAAACTTTCACTTTTATAATATTAGTAGGATACTACATAAAATTAGGAAAAATAACAAAAACTAACAACAATTACGTAATCAAACCTTTAATTTTTTTTAATTTTATGATATAAGTTGCTCGGTGCTATCATAGGAGAGTTTCATTAACCACTCATTTAATGTATATATTTTTAATTTGTACTTTAGAAAGGTGAAAAAAAATTGTTCTTAATATAAGATATATGAAACAAAAGAACAAATAATGAACAAGTAAGAACAAAACAACTTCTTAAAGTATCCATAAGGCTGTAACAGGCCTATGTAGGTGGGGACTAACGGGTAAATGATGCTTATTATTAAAAAAAAATAGTTCCACACATCATAATCACCTTTCCTGGTCCCAAACTAGGACATCGAATATGCTGTGCTATGTATAGTAGCCAGGCAAAGACATCACAAACATGGAAATACACCCAGAGTGGGGCCATTTGTACAAATGTCCGGCGGCTCCCATTTGCTGATTTTCAGCAACGACCAAAGAACAATTTGGACAAAGGATCATCATCATCATTCAACCACAAGAAGCCCACTGCTGGACATAGGCCTCCTCCATGGATTTCCAAAAAGACCGGTTGGAAGCGGCCTGCATCCAGCGCCTTCCTGCCACTTGGATGAGGTCATCTGTCCATCTTGTGGCTGGTCGTCCTACGCTGCGCTTGCTGATATGTGGTCTCCATTCGAGAACTTTTCGGCCCCATCGGCCATCAGTTCTGCGTGCTATGTGCCCCGCACACTGCCACTTCAACTTACTAATCCGCTGGGCTATGTCGACGACTTTCGTTCGTCTCCGGACAAGGGATATTGTAACGCAATACGGCAATGTTGAAATCCAGAGTAGAGGCGCAGGAATTTTTCTTCGGCTTAGCATTTCTTTCACGTACCGCCACGCCTCAGGGCGCGGGCCTTAATTTTTTGCAGCAGGTAGGCACGAAAACCGTTTTTCCCCTTCATCTAGAAATAAATACTATAGAAGTAACTAAAATAAACAAGCCTAGCTGTTCAGTTAGTTCTTGGATTCTTTTGACTGCAAATGCTGCAGAACTAAGTCTATTTGCCAATTTTTCTATAAAGCTTTGCATCAATTGTAATACCTAGAAATATAGTTTCTTCTACAAAGTCTAGTTTGTCTACAAAGTCAACTTTGATGATAATGATGATGATGATGATGATGATGACAATAAATAAAATTAACGCTTACATAGTGTGGAGATCGCAGTATCACATCTACCCGCTCCTTTTAAGACCGTTGTTAATTTTAGTTTGTGATTGTAATAATAACAATAAAATCAAATCAAATCAAACGTTAATAAAGGTGATAGCTATTCTTAGGACCTAGAAACTAAGGTTAATAATGTCCAGGCTCGGATTTCCGCTAAAGCGTTCGTTTTTGGCAATCCTTGGCCCTAGGCCCTAGGCTGTACTGATTTGTCTTTTGACATTGGAAATGTCTTTTTAATACAGTTGCTCAAAAAGTGGCGTATTGCAGGGACGTATAGCGTTCGGGATGTGGGCTATTACATACTCGAGCTTTTTCTTTACCTTTTCCGAACTCGTGCGTTCTCTTTCCCAACTGTCAAAATTAAAAAGAAAAACGAAGTTTTTACTAAAAAAAATCATAGAAGTTTATTATATGATTCATGCCAATATTTCTATAAAGAAGGTACTAATTTGTTTCAATATCAGATTTAATTATTTGATTCAATGAGTTAGGTTAGGTTTTATTTCATTTCATCTCACTAAATTTCATTTCCATTTCATATCAATAAAAAAATTCTACTGAAGACTTGGCTGTATGGGCATAGTTCCCTTTGCCTACCCAGAATGGGTGAAGAAAAAAAATATCTCTGCTTACATTCTTTTACGTTTGGCGCCATTTTCCAAAAATTTTCTTTTCGAGTTTAGTTGTTTGTTGCACAAATTATTTTATTAAATTACTTAATTTTTTCGCAACTGTATTAAAAGTAGTTGTTTAGTACACGTGCGGAACCGTCATTGCATCCTGTTCCGACTGTCAACCCTCACCTTCGGCTGCGCCTCGGCTTGGGTAGACATTTGTCGGAACTCTTTCCGCACTCGTAATGAAATATAATATTTCGTCCGCTCCAGTGTAGGCTCCGATTTCACGAAAAAGTGCGATCCCCTTATATCTCGGAGAGTTGTAAAGATATAGTATTCAAATTGACGAGAGCTGTAAGGTGCAAAAATAATTATTCGAGAAAGTCAGAAACGATAAAAGTTATGGCCGAAATATTGAAGAATAAAATTATTTTCTTTCCGATTTTTTTATTTTGGCGCTCGCTCTTTAGGAAACGTAGAATGATATCAAAAATTTGAGAGAAACAGAGCCGGATTTTGAGGTCTGGAGGCCCTAGGGCAACGAAGGAGCGGAGGCCCCTAATTATTCCCAAATAAAAATTACGAAACAAAAACTACAATGAATACGACGATTTTTTTTTTTATTTGAAAAAAAGACAGTCGTTATAAGTACTCATAAAAGATTGGCGTTTAATGATAGTACATATTAGCCTTTTGTGGGGGCCCTCCCCTAAATCCGGCCCTGGAGAGAAATTCCTCTGGAAAATTTAGTCAGCTACAGTCTGGGCCTAAAATAAAGACGATTGGGTTAAGGATTTGCCCTGTAACCTTTCTGAAAAAAAGTCAAAAAGTCAGAACGACATTTTTCACATGACATTTATGATTCGATTCATTTTAAATGTGCTCGATAGTAGTATGAGGCACGAAATCTGTGATTTTTTTTCATTCCCTTTTTTATTATTGATTTTTTCCTGTAGTACCTACTCAGCGTTGCCAGATCTACGGAAAAATCCGGAGGTCTACGGATTTAGGCTTTGTGACACAGACCTACGGAAATCATAAGTGAATCTACGGAATTTCTGATAGAATGCACTTTTTCTGTAAGTAACGAAACGCAATCGTCGTAGAAATAACTTGAGGACTATTCATACGACCTGCGTTTCGTTACACACACAGCTGAGCAGCTGACTCAGCTCACCCACTTCACGCAACACTAAAACGGAACGTTATCGCTTCGACATGAGGTGAGCGAAGTGCTGAACTGATCTGAAGTGTCAGTGTCACTTTCAAGAGTGTCAAGTGTCAACTGTGGTTTTGTGTACCAACCGACTAAATTATGTTAGCTGCGACTTGGTCGCGTTGCGTATGTTCTATCTCCTCCTATTCTATCATCCTTCTTTTCTTGGGCGCACCGCACGCGTGTGTACTTACTTGCAGGTTCAAAATTGCGAATATTTCTGGATTAAAATATATAAGTCATCGTTGAGAATTTAAGGTGACACACTCTTAGCGGAATTTAGCCCAGTTATCAGTGAATTGATTCGACCATAGACAGAACTCAGCAGAGTATACAAAAATCCACTTTCTGGCTAATTTTTGTCTATGGTCGAGTGAATTCAGTTAATTGTATGTTTCCTTTCACTATTTACTAACTTTCAATAACATTTTAAGCTTCAGGTACAGTAGAAAAAAGCTTTGGAAAAAGTCTGTAGAACTACGGATTTTGTAAGCGCAAATTTACGGAATTCTACAGATTTTTTGGTCTCGCCCTACAGAATTCCATAGAATACATCTGGCAACACTGTACCTACTATAACTGTCTATCTACATTAATAATAAGTCTTTTCGTCTAATATACATCAATCGCTCAAGACAAAATTATACAACCAATGTGTGTGACCAGTGATGACTTATGGCACTGAAACGTGGTCTCTCACTATGGGCCTCATAAGAAAGCTGAAGGTCACGCAACTAGCTACGGACAGGGCTATGCGCGGAATAGACTGAAGAGACGGAATTACGTAACGCACAGTGTGTGTCTGGCTATTAAAAACAAAACAACTAGTGGAATGGCTAACTGACTCGGATGGAAACATGCATTTACACGAAGCACCAGCAAATTTGAAATCTTTCTATTACAATAGGCTGACTTCATCAATGGCTTGAGGACAGTCCAATGAAGTGAAATGAAGAGGGTGATCTGTGACGTAACGGCTAGACCAACGAGACAGTCAAAGTCTCTTGTCGTCAAATAAATATATTTTCTTCCTAATTTTTTTTTATAACTTTATTTCCAATTCTAAGTGCGATTAAACCTCGATGTGTGTCCTCTAAATATATTGGTAAAGTTTCATTGCGATCTGGTATGTCGTTTGTAAATTGAAACCCTTGGACAGAAAACCAAACTCCGTTTGTATGGGAATCGCTTTGTGAGGCGCCATCTTAACTATCGGAAACGTCTGATTTTGCATTTTTTTTAACCCGTTCTATGTAAGTCTCTGTTACAAGCCCACTTCTCGACGAAAGGCTGAAGGAAAGCTGAGCCATGAGATCGCATTTCCGCTAAATTGATCTAATTAATATTTGGGCCAAGAGGAAATGCAATTTGGCAGAGCGTTATAACGGGAAATTCGTGGCGACGCAGCTGTACCATTTTGTGATAGCATACCTTAAGCGGCTTTTAATTTAATCCATTGCATGGCACATGCCTTCTCTCAGAGAGAGAGTATCCACGCCACAGGGTACATTATTTTATAGTATTAGTGTTCCTATGTGTTCTAGCCACCTGACGACAAATGAAGAACTAATTATGTCCATAATACTGCGGTGCGTACTGTCCGTTTATTTATTTGGACCATGGGTTGCGTGCAGCGACACTGCATTACTACATTTCTCCCATTCTAAGTGGGCCCAGTGCGAGTCGGACTCGCGCACGAAGGGTTCTGTACCATTATCTATACAACATTAGACACGAAGATCGGGAAAAACGGCAAAAATCACGTTTGTTTTATGGAAGCGCCCCTTGGATATTTACTTTATTTTAATTTAATTATTTATTTTTGAAGCGAATACAGAATTAAATATTCTGTAAATATTTCAAACGTTGCCTGTTGCCGTTAATAATATCGAGCAAAAAACGGCAAAAAATTGCGTTTGTTGTATGGGAGCCCACCTTAAATATTTATGTTATTCTGGTTTTAGTTTAATTTTAGTTTCTTGTCATAGCGGCAATAGAAATACATCATCTGTGAAAATTTCAACGGCCTAGCTATCACGGTTCATGAGATACAGTCTGGTGACAGACAGCCAGATAGTCAGACAGACGGACAGTGAAGTCTTAGTAATAGGGTCCCGTTAGGCACCCTTCGGGTACGGAACCCTAAAAAGCTGAGGGGTGTAAAAATCTACTCATAAATTTAACTGTAAAATAATTTAATATTTATAAAATTCGGTTTGTAAAAATATGGCTACTTTACATAAACTACTAGGCATCGTAACACTAAAGACACAATGTATATTTATTTTGTAACGGAACGATACCTAAAAAAAAAAATACCTAAAATGTATATATTACTTTATAACTTTATTGTAACTTTAACTTTCCATGTGGCACCGGATTAAGAATAGCGTGACTCCGTTTCCTTCCGTGGATGTCGTAGAAGGCGACTATGATTCTGTTCTGTCTTCCTGAGATTCCAACCGCATACTGCGATCGCCAACCCGCCTGCCAAGCGTAGCGTTTATGGCAAAACCCCTCCCTATGTCCTGCAGTGACCGTCAAATGGCTGATGATGATGATGATGATGATGAATATATTAACCCTAAAATGAAACCACTTGTTTCAAAAACAGATGGAGCCACGGACACCTGGGTTTCCGTGACCAACTTCACCACAGTGCAGTCGACAGCACATAAACCTTTGCATTCAAGCACGTTCACTTAGTATACTTTTACCTTACGAGCGAATTTTGAACAAAAACCTTAAAGGTTGACGCGCTGACGACTGTACGTACACGTGTGTTGTTTATTTTTACGCTTGACTGACGACCACTACAACTGGAAAGTGGACACTTGTAAAGGTTGACGTGCTATCGATTGTACGTTTTTGTTACAAAGTTCGTCCTTAAGGTGGTCCATGTTTACTCGCGTGTTCCTCAAAGTGACGCCATTCGCTACTCAACCTAATATGGCGGACATAGGATTTGTGTAGATTTAAATTAGCGCAACAATTATCAATCCCGCTCCTAATAAAAAAATAAATACGTGTTTCGTATTCCACAATTCAAGTTTTTTATTTATTTATTTTATTTCATTCATTTTACACAGTCCACAGCACAAAGTTACAAAAGATAGGTAATTAATGCAGACCAAACATAGGCCGATTACGGACTAGTATTTTTTAAACTTATCTTATTTACAAAGCACAGTTAGAAATTATACAGCCAGGCATAAACAAAATAAAAAAGCAAAATTAACGTAAATCTTGCAAAGTTTGGCGAGTGTGTATTGTTAAATAAATACATAATTTTAGTGATTGTCAATTACTGTCTCATCATGTTTATTAGGTTAAGGGGGTCCAGGCTGTAATTTAACGCCAGCGAGACAAAAAAATCATATCTTTTTTTACAGATCGTGTTTGCAAAAAGTGCCTGTACGTTCCCTCCCTCAACCATGTTAACAGTGATTTTTAGGACCCACGTCAAAGAACCTATGATCGCGTGCCTGGGACTAGATAGCATTTATGCCGAAAACGGTCGTTTCTGGCGTTAATGCTATCTAGTCCTAGGTTAAATCACTATTAACATGATTGAGAGATTGTACTGACATGTTTTAAATGATATCATTATTTTTCCTCGATGGCGCTAGTGTCGCTCCCTTACGGAACACTTCGTGCACGAGTCCGACTCACACATGGCCGGTTTTTTTTATTTACGTCTATACTTAAAAGTAATAGTCAAACAAAACAGACCGTGATCCACGCGTATCTACCGCGGATTGGTGATTTGAAGCGCTGAGGTATGTCAATACCGCAGGCACTAAGGTTTCCTCATGTTATTTTCCATCACCAATAAACACAACAAACAAATAAAATCTGCAAATTATTTCAAGGTCCCTCGATGTGGGAGCGAGATTCCTTCACTCCGCGCCATTTGGGTTAATTTGGGACGGGTCTCCACTAAATATTCTAGTCGGTCGGTCTGTCTAGCTCACCGCACCCTCTTTTGTCCAATATAAAATACAACAAGACATTAAGGGGCTCCAAAAAAGTAACACTAAATATTCTAGCGTCACCGAGGAAAAACATCATATCTTTTTTCACAGATAAAATTTGCAAAAAGTGTCTGCACAATCTCTCAATCATGTTAACAGTGTTTTTTAGGACCCATGGCCGTGAGCCTAAGGCAAAAAACCTAGGACTAGGTAGCGTCACCGCCAAAAATGGCCGTTTTTGGCACAAATGCTATGCCGTTATCGGTAAAATTACACTGTGCAATATTAACTCTAAGTAACATCTGAACTTACTGTAATTTATGGCAATAAAGACTGAATTGAATTGAGTTATCTTGTCCGAGCTCCGTGATCGTAGGTTCTTGGTCGTGGGTCCTAAAAATCACTATTAACGTGATTTAGAGATTGTACATGTAGGTAGATACACTTTTTGCAAATTCGATCCGTAACGAAAGATGCGATTTTATTCCTCGGTGACGCTAGTGTTACTCCATGGGGCCCCTTAAGAGGGTATTCGCGACTGAGGCCCAGAAATACCTCAATAATAATCGCACTTTTGGAACTCGTTCATCTCATAAACTATCATTATAATCAAGGACCGGAATTCTTCATAATAATAAGATCCCTGAGGATATAATAAGCTTGCCAGAAACGCGGTTCAAAAAATGTGTGAAGCACACTTTGTGCCAAAAAAGCTACTATAACATTAAAGATTATTTAGATGACAATTATGTCTGGAATTAAAGCCAGTTCAATGCATGAGTTTTAGAACATTTATATAAATTCTGTAAACTAAGGACTTGAAAAGACTAAGTTTGGAGGTTTTTTGTCCATTTTTTCTCCAAAATGATCTAGATTTTGAAATGGACACCAAGTTTAACTTGTAACGTTCATTAAGTCGCAGTTTCTGTGCTACTTTGAATAAAAAAATTTGATTTTGATTTTGAATTCTTCATAGCAAAAATCAAACTGTCATAGGGAAGGACCAAATTGTTTTATCGACTATCGATAAATAAATGTCACTTAATGAGTAATTAACATGACATATGTGCCACAATATCGTCGGTTTATTGCAAGAAGTTAACTGCAAAAAAACACCAACTGCTTTTTGTAAAGGTATGGACATATAGATGTATTGAACAATGATACAATAGTGGTGTTTTAATATCAGGCATCATTTTACCGATGTTATAGATAAATTAATTGAATCGCTCGTAGCCCGGGCTGCCTGAGTGATCTTAAACGATCACGAAGGTTAAGCAACACAGGGCGCGTTCAGTGCATGGATGGGTCGCCGTCTATGCCTAACGCTAGTGGCATTTTTCCGAGCGATTCCGTGCTTCGCAAGGCACGTTAAGCTGTTGGTGCCGGCTGCCGTCGATAGACGGCAGTCGTTAAGCCAAGTCAGAGGCCTTAGGGCGGCTTGACAACTTCTGACAGTAGACGAGCCACTAGTCTACAAGCCTCCACCAATCCGGACTTGGCCCCCGTGGTGGAGTATGGCCTATACCTTCCTCAGGGAAGAGACCCGTGCCCCTCGGTGGGGACATAATGGGTTGATGATGAATAGGTAAATTAATACAACCTTCAACTAACACGAACTAAAATATAACCGACATATTCCCAATAGTGAATAGGTCGGTTAATGAGTTCTTGCAATAAGCCGACGATATTGTACTTGACAAAGTAATCAGCGCAAAGTTTTAAAGTTAAAAATAACCAAAAACCCGGCTGCTGAGCATCGACTACTAAGCAGACGGAACCCAGTAGATACGTACTTTGCAATGAGTTACACTGGTAAATTTGGGTCCCTCCTGCTTAAATTTAAGGCCGACTTGCGCAATTTTCTTTAGTGTGGCTTAAACAGCATTTTAACTAATACTCTTCATACAAAATTCGATTTAAATGGCAACTGAAGTAACATTTAAGAAGTGGTGCATGTCAGCCTTAACGTTGAACAAAATTTTAACCGAATATTGTCTGCGACAAAGTTTTCTAAACAAAATAAAAAAAAAAATTAATTAAGATATGTAAAAATATATAAATAAGTTTCCTTACAAAACCGGACTGTATTTTTGTTGCAAAATCTTCCGTTACGTGTGCTCTCTACTGGTACCCTGATAAAAAGGATGCAGGATATATGGGCCGCAGGCCTTCTCTCAGAAGGAGAGAGATCTAAATCGCCACGCGTCCCCACCGCGGATTGGTAATTTTAAGCACACAGGTTTCCTCACAATGTTTTCCTTTACCGTTAGCGAGTGGTATTTCTTCCAACTATAAATTTATAAACGTACTTACGTAACTTAGAAAACAAAGTATTTGGTACATGCCCGGATTCAAACTCACGACCTCCCAAATGTGAGGCGAGTGTTCTATAACCGCTTCTTCTGATACCTACTGTATTAATATTTTCAAAACTTGTAACCAAAGCACTTCGGCTCTCCCAAAAATAAACGCACATTTCTTTTTAAAACTAATTATTTCCACATTTGGTTACTACTTGGTTCCAGTAACCAATAGAGGTAATATCTCGGTTTTGAAAAAAATATGCCTTACTGTGTTTATTTTTGGGACATCCGACTTTTATATGGGCGTTTTCACAGCGTCTCTGCTGAATAATTCATGTCCCGAATACTCCCACCTTTGTTTGCAGCGATGCTTCATTTATGCAAACGTTTTTCCGGTAATTTTTCTGGTTGTATCAAAGGTATGTTCAGTGTACAGCCTCAGGTGCGAGAGACACAGATTTGACGAGGGGCGAGGGGGCGGTAATATGTGTAGAGTCAGAGACCAAGAGCGACCGCAAGTGGTCTGTGACTCTATACCATCTTACCGCACCCTCCGCACCCTCGCCCCACGTCCCATCTGTGTCTCTCGCGCCTCAGACTTACCGCCACATGAATCCTGTAGGAGCAATTCCCATACAACCCAGTTTGGTTTTTATTTACAAACGGCATGCCAGATCGCAATAAAACTTTGCCACTACGTTTAGAGGATTTTATCGTGCTTAGAATCCTTACGAATATTATTAACGCGAAAGTTTGTATGTATGGATGGATGTTTGTTACTCTTTCACACAAAAACGGTTGAACGGATCCAGTTAAAATTTTGCAAAGAGATAGATTATAGTCTGGATTAGCACATAGGCTATTTTTACCCCGGAAAAATACACATCAAAATTACCACGCGAACGAAGTCGCGGGCAACAGCTAGTTGGAAATAAACTTATCAAGAAGAAATGATAGCCTTGAGTTAGTAGTTTCCACGAAAAGTCTTTTATAAAGCTATACGATATGCTGACTAATAAATGTTATTATGACATAAAAGAGTTCTTCGAAGATAAATTGTAATTTAAATATTTATTAACTAATTTACTTTGTAATAATTGACATGCTGACATAATTCTATATTTTTATTATTGACATTTTGTATTTTTTTAATTTATTCCTTAATAATTTAGTTTTTTATTAATTTTTTATTCTGAAATCATTGACATTTTGTATTTAATTGTTATTGCATGAGATTATTTAAATGTTTTAATACTTCCGACTTAAGATTTGTATGCCTATTTAGGTAGAGCACAAAAGAAACTGTATTTTTAACTAGAACACCTGATGTACTTGTGTCTCACGAATCAATAAATGAATTATGAATTATTATGAATTATAATTTCTTTCTTATTCTGTTATTCTCAGTTGTAAGCACGAGTGAACCTTGATTTGTGTCCTCTAAACATTTTGGTAAAGTGTCATTGAGATCCGGCATGTGTTTGTGAACTAAAACCAAACTACGTTTGTATGAGAATTGCTCCTTGAAGGGCCACCTTAAGGCTGCATGTCGGCATGTCGTCTCACATTTTTAATGGCATTCATACACAAACTCACACCTGTATCCCAGAGGGGTAGGCAGAGACCAGGGACTGCCACTTGCCACGATCCTGACAGATCCCGAATCATTTTTAATGATTGTAAAAATGTCTAGTATACTTTTCATACATCTATGCTCAGACTTTGCTAAATAATAAAATTACCTGCGACTTCGTTCACGTGAGCTTCGAATAAAAATTAGTCTAATGTCATTTGACTTGATTTTTTATATAGAAACCGAAGACCATAAACTGTTTTCATGCAAACATGTCGATAAAACCCAAAAAAACCTCCTTCGAAACACTAGGTGGCGCTGACGGTATTCTATATCGCGTTACGGTTATGTCCATAGTGTGCCGTGAGGATGCCTTTGCAAAATGAAAAGGTTCTCATGGATCCCGTTAACAGACCTTGACCAAATTTATATAGGACCATCGGTGAGGTGGAGTACCAGAAATCTATGAAATAGGACAACGAGGTAGGGAATTATCGCTGTACAGTGTACATACATGAGAAAATATATGACGTACTGTGAACCTATTACGTTTTTGAAGCCTTTTAAAATTCAAGTCTCCTTTGCTCCCTTGAGAGAGGCAAAAGAAAAAAAAGATAAGAAATATTTATTTGTTAAGCATGAGTTTTGAAAAAGATCGCACAGTGTGGAACGTTAAATTTGTCCTGCATGCTTTGCCATTATAGATATCCAAAAGTTATGACAGATCGCTTTAAAGTTGTCTTAGGTTTTACTAAAATAATTTATATATCCAAATATTTAGGTCCAAATTAGGGTCGGAAGGGTCCAATGCATCCGAAGGCTCAATAACTCACCCGTTTAGGGGTTCAAGTGAAAATAAATAATTCATTCTGGTGAAACCAATAACCTTTCCAAAAGGATTTTATTCAACGCTTATCCGAGGTGATTGGAAAAGCTCCTGGTATAAAGAGACATTTGTTGACACAAATCACAAACACCGGATTAAAAAATTACCAAAAAGCGGGACTATTGGCCAGTTTCTGAATTGAGAATTTCGCTAAATAAATGGACTGTAGTGCCGTCTCTTCGAATTTCTTGGAAAAGAGCGTGACAGAACGTTACGTAAGTATTTACTTAGTGAAATTCTCAATTTGAAATTCAAAAGTGGATTTTGGGTCCCGCTTGCTTAGTAGTTAGGTAATGCTCGGCAGTTAAGGTTGTAGGTTATTTTTTATTTCGTTTTTTATTTATTCTTACAACCTTGAAACGTGACGGGACGCGATCAATTTGCCTAATTATTTTTTTTTTGTTATTTTACATTTTGCATTTCTTAAAGAAACACATTGTAGGTACGTATATGAAAACAAAATCACGTCGTTCCGCGGTAAAAGGACAAACCGATGCATATTATATTTAGTAATTATAAGTCGGGATGCTGTTCCGCTGAAGAAATATTTGAAGATTAGATTAGAACTCTTTATCTTACACACCAGAACCAAAAAGAAAACAAAAACAATTCAACTAGAAAGACTAGGTTATAGTAAGATAGGTCCGTTAATTATTAGCTTCATTCAGTAATCACATACTTGAACGTGACGAACGTGAACGTGAACTTTCGGAAGGGTTCGAGAAAAGAAAATGTATTGTGGAGTGCGGACAATGCATAAGATGGACACAAATACGGGGCATTGAAGCAGTGCTGATGACAGCTCTGCTCAGTTAAGGTGGTGCGACCACGTGGCGCGCATGAAAGACCACCGACTGCCCGTTGTCTATTTCCAGCTGTCTTATGGTGCACTTAAAGTCGTCGGACACCACCTGCGCGACAATGACGCCCTTAAAAGGCATCTAACCACCACCGGCATTCCTCCCGATAGCTGGGGAAAAGCCGCTCGTAGACGCAGCGAGCTCCACCACCCACAAGATAGTGAGGGATTTCGAAGACGCCCGGCTCGAGACTCTCGACTCCAACCGACAAACCATCGCGAAGCCCACTTACTCTTATTTCTACAATCACTGCGATGAACTTCACTGCGGCCAATGTAACCGAACTTACAAAAATAAACTAGATTCGCGAGTCACATCCGGGCCCACCGTCGCAGAAGTCCTACCAATACTTGAGGTCGCCGTCGTCGGGAAACGATGAGGAGGACATTATCACAAGTTTTAGTTAAAAAAAATTGGTTAATATTGTTTTCAATTATGTAGTCCCCAAAAGTATTTTCTAGATTCGGTTATTGTGATTAGATTTTTTGTGAAATCAGCAAAAGTATTACAGAGTGAAATGAAACTCCTTACCAAATCGGTTAAACACTTATGTTTACTTTTTATCAAACTGCAACTTTCTTTATAACAATTATTATTTTATCACTATTTGTCACTTGACGCTAGCACGGTTAACCACCGACTGCCCGAGGCACAACGGTTGCCCTCCTTTTGTACCTCCCCGCCATCATGCTGCCTTTTTTCTTTTTTTTAAAACTACCCACAAACTTTTTATAAATGACGTGATGGCGGTGAAGGTATATTTCAATATATTTACGATACAATATCAGTTCAAAAATAATACTACTCTTAAAAATCATAACACTCGACCATCCGACTGCGTGCTATCTCCGGAGTACGCAAAAATCATAACACTCGGCAGCTTATAACACAATGACCTGTTTTACATAATCATACTTCGGTATTAAGCAATTGAGACACAATACACATAAGAATAGTTAATAGTTATCTTACTCTGAATGCCTAAATACATTAATAAAAAAACAGCAATCAGTTAAATATACAATCCTAATGCTTACTCTGTACCTGTACTGTCATCGCAGTCAGAATCAGTTGACTCGGAACCAGACGATCTGTGTAGTTGTAATGCCTGGACATTTATCCAAGGCCGCAACCTGTCAGATGCCACAACTGTCTCGTACTTTCTAGCATTGAACCCAGGTATATTAGCTATTTTATAACGATAATTTCCTAAACAACACATTATTTTGTATGGACCGATGAACTTAGGTAAGAGTTTCTTGCTTTTGTCATCATTATAAAAATTACTCTTTTTTAGTTTAACTAAATCGCCAACTGAATATGAAACGGCTGGGGCTCTTTTTGAATCGTACAACTCTTTTTGTTTTACTTCACTACGTTTGATGTTATCTGAAGCCTCTTTCCTAGTCTCATCAAGCCCTCTGTGAATTCCCTTATTTGGTGATGCGGATGCGTCCACATCATCTGAAACATGAACGCTCGACGGTGAAATGTTCGTAACATCCCCTATAGAAACCGCGCTGGACAATGTGTGAGGGAGTGATGTTTCGCTTTCAGTCTGATTAGTCGCAACAGCTGGCCTGTCAAGGCTGTTTGACGCTTGTCCATGATCAGTTAGCAATTTATTATCTATGGGACAGTTCAATTCGACTCCAAAAAGTAATCCAGCCGGACTTTTCTTGGTTGTTGTGTTTAGGGTATTATTAATACCCCATTGCACTCGACCCAGTTGCTTGTCCCAATCTCGTTCATTATTTTCTGAATTTTGCGTGGATAAGGCGGTAAGAATAGTTTGATTGTATCTCTCCACCTGTCCATTCGCCCTAGGACAAGCAACAGCGTTGAGGACATGTTTGATACCTATACTATGACAGAAATCTTTAAACGGGCCTGAGGTAAATGCAGTCCCACGGTCCGTTATAATCCTACGTGGTATTATAAAATCATAGAATAGACTATCCAGGACTTTAACTACGTTCTTTGTCTTCGTATCTTTCACTGGCCTTGCAAACACATATTTTGTAAAGGCATCTACTATTGTTAGAATGTAACTATTCCCGGCCTTACTTTTTACAAATGGCCCTAAATGATCCAAGTGTAAGGTATGGAACGGTTGTTCCACTTTTTCTATTGGGTGCAAAAAGCCTGTGCCGATTTGAGCTGCATTACTTATTATTGCATTCTTTATTATACGCACAAGGAATACAAGAGGCCACATATTTCTTAATGAAACGTCTTAGCTTAGGGAACCAGTAACGGTTTTGAACGCGTTCTAAGGTTTTAGCAAACCCGAAGTGGCCCACGTCATCGTGGTTGGCTTTACAAATTTGCCACCTCGCATCCTTAGGAACCACTAACCGCAGACCGCCCTCTACCTTCCTGTGTAAGGTGTGATTCTTAATCACGTAGTTATTTTTAATGTCGGTGGCTTCTGGATCTTGGCCCGGTTTTAAAATACGAAATATTCGTTCTAAATTAGAGTCGGCCATTTGTAATGTAAGGATCCAGTTGTCAGTATTTATATTCAACACGCTAACTGACGGCATTGGCCTGTCTACTTGAGGGTTGCGACTTAGAGCGTCTACGTGATTCATGCGCGATCCCGGACGGTATTCGATTTTGAAGTTATATTCGCTTATCGTCAGCCACCAACGGGCGATTCGCGGGATCAAGTCACGTTTCGTAAGAGTAGTCCGGAGTGCATTACAGTCTGTATATACAGTGAAATCAATCCCCAAGAGGTAAGGTCGGAACTTCTTCAGCGAGCAGACCACCGCTAAAGTCTCCAATTCGTAAGAATGGTAGTGCCGTTCATCTGGTGTGGTCTGTCGACTGAAGTATGCCACAGGCTTTAATACCCTGGGACTCGCTTGCCACTGCATAAGGATGCCACCCAAACCTAGTGAGCTAGCATCGGTATGCACTTCCGTTTCCAGCTCTGGATTATACAGTGCTAAAAGAGGACGTCTAATCAGACATTCTTTCAGGGTGGTAAAACACCTTTCTTCTTCGTTACGCCACTGCCACTGTACGTCCTTTTTAAGCAACATAGTTAGAGGCCTAGCAATCTCTCCAAACCCCTTCACGAAGCGTCGAAAATAACTCGCCAGGCCCAAAAACTGTCGAACTTCATGGACATCGCGAGGCACGGGAAATTCTTGTACCGCGGATATTTTCCGCTGGCTTGGCTTTATGCCTTCAGAAGAGATTTCGTACACTAAGTACTCTATACTCATATTGAAAAAAACTACATTTCGATAGTTTAAGCGTGAGCCCAGCCTCCTGGATAAGTTTTAGTACATCCTCTAATCTGTCAAAACCTTCGTTAATCGTTGCCGATGGGATAAGGAGGTCGTCCATGTACGCTAGCGCACTCTTAAACCTCCGCGCGCCTAACAAACTATTCATCATTTTTTTTTTAATACGGCTGGCGCGTTTGCCAACCCGAACAGCATACGTTTAAACTCGTAATGGCCGTCCGGGGTGACAAACGCTGTTAGGTGTCGACTGCCTTCTCCCATCGGTATTTGATAATAGCCGGAAGCTAAGTCCAGCGTAATAAAATATTTATTCCCACTCAGGTTCGACAGCTGGTCTTCAATGAGAGGTAAGGGATATTTATCTTTAGTCGTCTTATTGTTAAAAGCCCTGTAATCAACGCATAGTCGAGACTCTCCGCTCTTCTTCTTTACCAGCAATATTGGGCTGGCATAACTAGAATTCGATTCCTGTACTATATCGTTCTCTACCAACTCGTCAACGATATCCCTCACTTTCTGACGTTCATGATACGATAACCGGTATGGCCTACATACTACCGGCGTTTTATCATGCACCTCAATATTCATTACAGCGTCCTTAGCACATCCTAACTCACCAAGATTCGTAGCGAAACAAGTTCTGTACTTTTGGAGAAGTTGGCGAAGTCTCTCCCTTGTTTCCTCATTAGCCCCCCTCACCTACTTCAATATCTTGGTCATCCAGTGGCATTAGTTCCGCATTTCACAATCGGCTTGCTACAATTCTGATAAATATGCCCGCGTTCATTGCAATTAAAGCAGACGCCATCTAATCCCCTACTGACATTCCTATTGGGAGTATAACCTCGAAAATCTCGTTTTCTTGAAAAGTTTGCTGAATTCTGTCCTCGGGAGAGGTCTTTAGATAAGGAAGGCTATTGAGATGCTAAATAATTCAACAGATCCTCCGGTTCCTCACATTTAAGAGCCTGTGCGCCATTTCTGATGGATGAGTCTGAAATCCCGTAGATTATGCAATCGACTGCTTTACGACCGACAATCTCGCACCTGCTTAACAACGATAACTTCTCGTAAAAATAATCTCTTAATGTTTCGTCAGTGCGAGATTTTCGGTTTAACATTTCGTCTAGCAATTTACCATAGTTTACATCATTCGGGAAAGCTTTCTTTAATTTACTCTGCCATATATCCCACGAATAACTGAGCGAAGGTAAAAATTCGTACCAGCCTTTCGCTAACCCACGTAACTTCTGGAGTGCATAGTGGATCGTCTGTTTCTCGTCCCAAGCGTAGATTTCGGCACACTCGTTTACCTTCCTCAGCCATCGTTCGACATCTTGGGCCTTGTTATTGGGGTCGAATTCGGGAACAACGTTATTAGTTGAAGTACTCTTACTTGATACATTCTGGAGTGTAGACAATATCTTCACCAGTTCTTCAGCTGTCATACCCGTTCGGCTTCTTTTGGAAGTATTTTCTTCAGCTTCATCAGACGACAACGATCTTTTGCGGCTCCGCTTCGGCCGCCTCGGGGTCTCAGTTTCGTCAGACGAAACGGACCTCCGGCGACTCCGCTTCGGCCGTTTCAGAGTGTAACTCTCATTATCATCTGAAATGTCAAACGCACTTTATGTTCTTTCCCAGAACCGCAATTGAACTTGAATGAGCTTCGACTGAACTTTGACTTAGAGCTTTGACTTGTTGATTTGAAATTATATAACTTGGAAATAGGTCTTAGAGTTAGGAGTGGAGCTATGACTTGCAACTTAGACTTGCAACTATGACTTGCAACTATGACTTGCAACTATGACTTGCAACTATGACTTGCAACTATGACTTGCAACTATGACTTGCAACTATGACTTGCAACTATGACTTGCAACTATGACTTGCAACTATGACTTGCAACTATGACTTGCAACTATGACTTGCAACTATGACTTGCAACTATGACTTGCAACTATGACTTGCAACTGCCTTGCAGCTATGACTTAGAGCTATGACTTGGAGCTATGACTTGGAGCTATGACTTGGAGCTTTGACTTGGGGCTATGACTTGGAGCTATGACTTGCAACTTAAGACTTGCAACTTAAGACTTGCAACTTAAGACTTGCAACTTGGACTTGCAACTTGGACTTGCAACTTGGACTTGCAACTTGGACTTGCAACTTGGACTTGCAACTTGGACTTGCAACTTGGACTTGCAACTTGGACTTGCAACTTGGACTTGCAACTTGGACTTGCAACTTGGACTTGCAACTTGGACTTGCAACTTGGACTTGCAACTTGGACTTGCAACTTGGACTTGCAACTTGGACTTGCAACTTGGACTTGCAACTTGGACTTGCAACTTGGACTTGCAACTTGGACTTGCAACTTGGACTTGCAAGTCCAACTTGGCACTTCGACTTGGCACTTCGACTTTCAACTACCCAATAGCACACCTACATGGCTATTCACCCACTCTAAAGCAGCACACGTACATGGCCGCACTCTCATAAACAGCACACCTGCATGGCTGTTCACCTACTCTAAAGTAGCACACCTACATGGCCACGCTCTCATAAACAGCACACCTACATGGCTGTTCACGTACTCTAAAGCAGCACACCTACATGGCCGCACTCTCGAAACAGCGCACCTACATGGCTGTTCACGTACTCTAAAGCAGCACACCTACATGGCCGCACTCTCAAAACAGCGCACCTACATGGTTGTTCACGTACTCTAAAGCAGCACACCTACATGGCCGCACTCTCAAAACAGCGCACCTACATGGCTGTTCACCTACTCATAAACAGCACACCTACATGGCTGTTCACGTACTCTAAAGCAGCACACCTACATGGCCGCACTCTCAAAACAGCGCACCTACATGGCTGTTCACGTACTCTAAAGCAGCACACCTACATGGCCGCACTCTCAAAACAGCGCACCTACATGGCTGTTCACGTACTCTAAAGCAGCACACCTACATGGCCGCACTCTCAAAACAGCGCACCTACATGGCTGTTCACCTACTCATAAACAGCACACCTACATGGCTGTTCACGTACTCTAAAGCAGCACACCTACATGGCCGCACTCTCAAAACAGCGCACCTACATGGCTGTTCACGTACTCTAAAGCAGCACACCTACATGGCCGCACTCTCAAAACAGCGCACCTACATGGCTGTTCACCTACTCTAAAGCAGCACACCTACATGGCCGCGCTCTCATAAACAGCACACCTACATGGCTGTTCACGTACTCTAAAGCAGCACACCTACATGGCCGCACTCTCAAAACAGCGCACCTACATGGCTGTTCACATACTCTACAGCAGTTCAGCTGATGAATGTACACACTTTTAACGTATGCTAACGAATGACTTCTCATTAAGTTTCTTAAAATAAAATAATCATTACTTTAACCAACAAAGGTTCACCAAGCGACTCAACATTAACGTTTACCGTTACTATTCAAATACTATCCTGCATAAGGTGAATACATCATAGCAATTTCACCGAAAGTAATCATGGGATGGCTGAGAGCCGCTTCAATAATGTAATTTTTAGTATTGGTCACCTTCACCACGCAACTAAGTATTTTAAAATTAATCGAAATTACTTACCGTTTCCGCTCGGCATGGCACGCAAGCACACGCCCACTTCTGAATTGAAATGAAACTCCTTACCAAATCGGTTAAACACTTATGTTTACTTTTTATCAAACTGCAACTTTCTTTATAACAATTATTATTTTATCACTATTTGTCACTTGACGCTAGCACGGTTAACCACCGACTGCCCGAGGCACAACGGTTGCCCTCCTTTTGTACCTCCCCGCCATCATGCTGCCTTTTTTCTTTTTTTTAAAACTACCCACAAACTTTTTATAAATGACGTGATGGCGGTGAAGGTATATTTCAATATATTTACGATACAATATCAGTTCAAAAATAATACTACTCTTAAAAATCATAACAAGAGGATTAGCAAATCAGCCTGTATACGACACGACAAGCGAGATTATTACTAAAGCATTCAAGCGTAGAATGGGCGATGATTTCTTTTATTCCTTGTTTGATGGTATATTTTTCGTTCGTGCCGGCCGGACTTTATATATGCCAAATCAAATCTCAGGATTCCGGAACGCTGGATGTGGGAAAATAAAGGAACATTACTTAAATATATATATACAGGGCGTCCAAAGTTATGGGACATGAAGGGAAAGTAGGTACCTTAAATATCGTAGATGGGGTATTTGCTGAAAGAAGACTTTATGTTATTTTTAAAAGTTAGTAATTCTGCATTCAAAGATTCTCTAAAAATTACTTGGCTCCTCCGGGAATCGAACCGACTTGAATGTAAAAAAAAACACCCCTACTTTTATGATGCCAATCGAAAGAATGGCCAAAAACTAATAACTCTTCTTAAGTAACATACTCGTAGTATTTTAAAAGAAAGGAACAGCGTGAAATTAATCATTTTAATCAAATTAAAAACATACATGAAACTGCCGTAGTCAATTAAGTGGGTATTTTTTTGTAAATCAATTAATTAAATGCTCAAAATGTGATCCCTCTTATCTTACGCAAATCGCTACACTGCACTTTACACTATAAACTCATAATATCCTACATAATATATATAAATAGATATATATAAGATATTTTAAAATGTACACATAAATACCTCGTGGCGCAGCGCACAGACTGGTATTTGGCCCTAAAAGTTGATCAAAAATATTTTTTTACTATTTCAGTTTTATATTACTATTTTAGTGTATTTTAAGGTAGGGCAATGTAAAAAAAAGCTACACCATGATTGTTAAAGTTATTTATTCGTCATTTTCATCATCATCATCATCATTTTCAAGACTAATGTTACAAATGTCGTTTTGGTCCAGTAGATTCATGACATCCGTCGAAAAAGGTGTCTTCTTTTTGATTTTATTCTTCCTCATTCCTGTCAGAATAGGGTCTGATGTGAAAAGCAACCTGTTTAGCACATCTTGGTTGCATGCTATTCTTGAAAATTTTCGGGAATAATCCTGTCTGTACGTTCGAATATGCTTATTACGGGCTTCTGCCGCTTCTTCCGACAGCTGTCCGATTGGAAGAATCGCCTTCTTTATTACGGCTGCCCCATGGCACAACACCTTATGCAATGTCGGTGACATTGGGTGGAATTTATAAAGCGAAACATACAATACAGCAGTTTCCTTGCAGTATTGCTCAAACTTTTCTGTGTTGATTTTAATACCACAGCACATAGCATCTAGTATCACTTTTAATCGGTATATTAAATTTTGGTCAATGCCAGTTATTTCGGCAGACTTTTCATACTCGTCAAAAAATCGTCGGCTGGTGTTACCATCATTAGTGTTTCCGAAATTCGCCTTAGGTATATCTACCAATAAGCCCAGTTGGTCTCGAAATTTTGTTTGTATTTCTTTTTTTTGGGCTGCCACTAGATCCTTTTCCTCGGAGGAAAGGCGAGCGTTCCACTTTTTTACCGGGAGCTTATACGCTACATGTAGGATGCTCTCGAAAAATCTAATCCGAGCGTGCAGCAATGACAGCCCAAACCTCATATTTTCCGTGTTGCATGGCCTCTCCTTTGTTAGGTCGTTAAACTGTGCAGATGTGGCGCCACATATATAGCACTTCATGGTGGACTTGGTATGTGTCGCAGCATTACATACTTTGCCGTCCACCATGGTAAAAACCATTTTATGTTTGACGGATATGTCGTCAATTTTGGTCTCGTCCAATTCTTCAATTTGATTTTCAATATAGTGAATTTCATCATTAGTCACATCAGTTGTTTCCTTTATAAATCTTAAACGAATCGGTCTGCAATAACGTGGCGATGAAGGGGTAGGGTTTTGCCACATAATTTTTCTGTCTATTCCGAACACTAATTGTAGTGGAACGACAGAACTCTGAAATAGGTTGGCGTCGGAATCTGTCTCATTCTCAAACTTCATTTTGTACTGCATTTGTTGCGACCCGTCACAACCCCATTTGCTTATGAGCACAAATGATTGTTTTTCCTCTAATGTCAACTGTTCCATCACCTCATCACCAAGATGTAACAAAAGTCGTTTGGTCGTATGATCCATCAAACTTTGTACCCTTACTTCAGCGCATGTTTCTGTAATGCGGTGGATTTCAGGGTAGCATTCTTTCTTCAGTTTTTGAAGAATGGAATAACAGGGGTAAAATCCCGGATTTGTATCCCGTACGACTTTGTATTGTGCCTGCGTGAGTCCTGCTTCAGTGTACATAAATAACGCTCGTAGATGTATCAGTTTTGTTGAAGCTGCTTGTTTATCTTCTTCAACAGTGCTTTTTTTTAATGGCTGTAGCATATTTTTTAGCTCTTCGGGGGCTTCTTGTTAGGGCTTTTACAATTTTTGACGCTTCAACTTCGCCCGTCTTTCGTAATTTCATTTGTGTTGCGTATGCCAACTCTTTCAAGTCAGATGATCGTAGATCTTTTGTTTTTCGCCTCTTACTACATTCAGTTAGTTCTGAGAAGGTCTTTTGAGGTCTGCCCGGGCTTAATCCTGTAACAATGAACACAACTTATGTTATTACTGCAGTTAGTGTCACAGAATTCTTTAAATAAATAAACAATAGAATTTGGGATTTACGTACCTGCTTTTGGTAGTGATATGGTTCCATTAAGCCACTCGCTATTGTGTTCCAGGAATCTGAGCTTTGTGTTTTTGGCTTTTGACCATTTCTGCTTAAATTCGTGTCGTACAATCGACAACTTTTGTTTCACAGCAGCAATACTTGGGTCATTTTCAGAATAACGACTGAGAAGCTCCAATTCCATAAATTTCAACTTTTCGTTGAAAGTCTTAGCATCTGAGCGTTCCATAATGCTCCATAAGTCGTTTCTGGATAAAATCCTTATCCCAGAAGAGCCTGTTAAAAAAACACCCATTTGAAAAAAAACATAATTTAACTACTTTTCAGAATCCATCTATTAAAAAAATCATAAAAAAATAAAGGGTGGTTTGGGGTGGCTGTTTTTTGCTGTTTCTATTCCTAGAGAGTCTATTCTACCAACTACTATTAAAATCTAAGCTCAGAAATGCACAGAAATACTTTAAAAGTCTTAATGAAATTTGAAAATGTGTGTTATATTTTAGATTTAGTGGAACTTAACTATAAAGGGCAAATCTCTATTAAATGCTTAGATTTCATCTTTATCTTATGTTTTAAATAAAGTACATACCTGGTTGCAAACAATCCATAGTAGAAACTGACACAAATCCACTTTATCACAATGAAATTAATATTTGAAAACAGTAAAGTTTTGAGCGTATCGAATAATCACACGAGCACGGTTAGCGAACGGTAACTTCCGACTGACTTCATGCATCTTGTGAAAGGCGCAAGCGCGCCATTTTGGTACTATTGTTTGGAGGGACTACCTGGCTTTTAGAAAACAATGGCGAAGTGATTGTGGATCCAAAATAAAAAAAATGCATTTTGAGCGTTTTTTAGCGCCAAATAACAGTCTGTGCAGCGGTCCTGGGTTCGAATCCCGGCCGGGGACAAAAAAAACTCCAGGTCATGGATGTTTACATGTTTGTGATGTCGTTGTTTCTGGTTCCCACGACACAGGGTATCCTAGACTGGGGCCAGAAGCAATGTATATGTCTGTATGTAAATGTTTATGTTTAAATGTTAAAAAAAATATAAAAAACAACATAAGTAGATATAAATATATAAGGAAGAAAGATAGTAGTAAGATTACAGTTACACAGCTCAGAGATCCTCCTCGCGAGGGGCGAGGGGGGGCTCGGGATAACACAATGTCGAGAAAGTGTTCGCGGACAAGAGCTTTGAAAGCATTCCGAGATGGGGCTTTACGAATGCTTTCAGGAAGCCGGAATTATACATACTTAATTAAGAAAGTCATTATACACGCACCGCTCTGGCTGGCTACTGATGGTTCTCACAGATGCGAGTTTGTGTCGAGATATTTTTGGAAAGTGTCTTTTTTTTTAAAAACTTACTAGTGTATTCGATAGCTATTGTTTATGCACATTCATTTTGGTATGGGTTTCAAAGATTCCAGATGGTAGTTTCAGATGCGACCATTTTTCTGAGTCCAGACTTCTGGCTAGAAGGGATTGTGTTCCATCGCTATAGGGAGGCAAGACAGTCAACGAATCTCCCAAACCAAAGTAGGTTGATGAAGAAAGGCACAATGAAATAACAAAAAAAAGAAAAGAAATTAAGCGGACATTAACAGGCACAAGAAATTACAAACACAAAGACATTGACACAAATTAATTAATTTCAAAATAAATATAAAACAAAGCGGTCGCGGTGTGTATCATCATCAACCCATTATGTCCCCACCGAGGGGCACGGGTCTCTTCCCTGAGGAAGGTATAGGCCATACTCCACCACGGGGGCCAAGTCCGGATTGGTGGAGGCTTGTAGACTAGTGGCTCGTCTACTGTCAGAAGTTGTCAAGCCGCCCTAAGGCCTCTGACTTGGCTTAACGACTGCCATCGATCGACGGCAGCCGGCACCAACAGCTTAACGTGCCTTGCGAAGCACGGAACCGCTCGGAAAAATGCCACTAGCGTTAGGCATAGACGGCGACCCATCCATGCACTGAACGCGCCCTGTGTTGCTTAACCTTCGTGATCGTTTAAGATCACTCAGGCAGCCGGGGATACGAGCGATCCGCGGTATGTATGCTGCTGCAAAAAGCAGCTGACTCAGCGGTTTGAGCCCTTACCCCTGGTTTTCAGTTAGCGCAAACTAACTGTAAAAACAAGCGCTTCAGCGCGCGGCACTGCATGCTTCAGTTGTCAGTGAAAATAAGTTTTATCATCATAATACATTACGTAAATACATAGACACACACATTAGTTAGAAATACTATTTGTTAGTATTAGTAAAGTTTATATTATTAGTTTAGTACGTGGATGACCGAGCTTTGCTCGGTATTTTTTGTTTGTTAATCGTGTTTTTTGGAAATTACATTTAGATACGATGAAAAAAAAGCAAACAAAATAATCGGGCCGGAGACAGGCTCGAACCGGCATCTTCCGATTTCGGGACCGCCCGATTTCCCACCTGAGCTATTACGACCACGGAGGCGAAATTCACCTTCTTATTCTAATGATATTTTAGCAGTTTTTCAATGCCTGAAAACACGGATAAAATGACACCTAGCTAGATCGATTTATCGCCCCCGAAACCCTCTCCGAAATTTAAATTGTTAGATTAGAACACTTTATTGTACACACCAGAAACCAAAATACATTGAAAGGCTAGTTTATAAAGTTAATCTATAAATTACTTAAGGTTTCTTGCTTATAAATAAGTATGTATATAAGTATGATACATAAAAAATGTGATAAAATATAAAATATTGTGAATATAAAATAAATAATGTTGGCATAATGCATACGTGCCTACATACGCACATACATTATATATCCAACAAAATGGAAACGAGATAATAAATTATTAAGAGATTAACAGAGAGAGAGAGATTTCTTTGAAGTATGTAGGTACAGGATAGGGAAGTCTCTGCTGCTCAAGCAAAGATTACTTTATATTACTTTCATGTTGTATTTATAATTAGCTTAAGTTATTTATTGTAACTTATTGGGGGCTAGTTGCCTGGAATAAATGGTTCATTATTATTGTAAACATAGAACAGTCATTAATAGAATTTCTAGACAATTTGGGTAAAGTGAAAAATGTCCCCGTGCCGATCTATAATCATATCATATCATTATGCTGCCTATATATGTCCCACTGTAGGGCACAGGCCTTCTCTCAGAGAGAGAGTATGGGCGATCTATAATAATTTGGTCAATTTCAGGAAACATCAACAAGCAACATTGCTTTAGATACATAAGGCTTACTGTATTGCTATGTTTGTATTTAAGGTGCTAACGACATAATCATGACTTGTCAATGTTGACTTTTAAAGTCATATTGTTCGACGTCTTTTGACATTGATATGCAACAGCCAGTATTATTGTGCCTTTCAGTGTAACATTATTTACTTTCAAATAAAAAATATATTATTGTACAAAATACTTATGTATAAGAAAATATTTATCACTTCGAACGTCAAATAGCTTAATAAAAATGTGTAAAATTTTTAAATAAGTGTATCTAAAAGTAGTTACTAGTTTTTATCTCTTTTTAGACTGTTGTCTGTGCTCTTTCCGACTTCTTAACGATTTTTTTGTTTTTTTTTTTTTTCAACTGTGGTGTGACTAAACGATGGATTCTTTTTCCATGCTTTCTCCTTCAAAAATGGTAGGTAGAGGAGGTTGTATAAGAAAGGAATAGAAAAAACCAAAAATTTAGACTTTAGGCTTATGTTGAAAAAGCAATTACAGCTGAAATAATATTATTGATAATAATATTATTTTACTGAAATGATTACTTAACTGCTTTTTATAAAGAACATTTCAAACGCTAGCCTTTTGCTGAAAAAAATACAGCTTTTTAGAATTGAGAATAGAAAAATGCTTTCACAACCAACTATTTTCGAAACAGCTCGTGATACCACGAGATGCTTGCCGAAATTATAACAAGAGATAAAGCTTTCGTAAATTATTTTTGTAAATTAAATTAGATTCATTAGAAACGCTCTTGACTCACCAGAGTTTGGATTTTCATAGCTTTATATTTTTTTTTACGAAAAAGATAAAAAAAATTGTAGAGATTTTTGTTTTATCAAAGTTTTAATCTCAACGCCAATATAAAGCTGGAGTGAGTTTGCAGGTTTTAGATTTAATAAGTTTATAAATTATATTTATTTTTTCTCTATTTTTACGTTTTTTTACTATCACCTAATTAGATTTAGTGCAAAACATTTAGATTTAGTGGATATCACGTTTTTTTGACGATTGAACTTTTAGTAGAGTGATATTTGGCACTACTACAGTTCGAGTTGGGGTTTTGCAATATATTTTCCGAAGTTTTTATATTTTTACGAAATTTTTTGACATAAATGCTTGTGGAGTTTGACAAACATTGTATTTTTGCAGTTGGTGGAATTGGTTCAATAGCAATCAATACAGTTATTTTGTTTCTAAATTAAAACTATAGTTATGACTGATAAAGATTTACTTTAAGACTGGGTTTTAGGTCACCCATTTTTATATCACTAGTTGCAAATACCAAAATAAATTTCAAACTATACTTTGTCGAAATGTAAGAAGCCCGTTTTGACAGCTACACCAAAAATGCATTTTACTTTGGATTTACGCGAACAAATACATAAAAAGACACATACTCTGGCATAATACTTAACGCTTGAAAGAAAAAACAGATTTTGTAACCCGAAAAGTTACTCTTAGTTTAGATGTTTAATGTTTTTGATCTCAAACTAGGTTACATTCCATGGTTTTTGTAGCTGTCAAAACGGGCTTCTTATATTTTGACGACCTTAGGTAAGTAATAATATGAATTCATTTTAAGTACACTGAAAAATTATCCATAAGACTCAGTCTTAAAATTCATTACAAACAATTCCACTAGCGACATCTAGTAATTTCCGTGAGAAGAAAGAAAATTATCTCAAGAAAGTACATAATAAAATCGAATAAGTAATATTTGTGGATTCCGATTTCTGGAACAAAGCCTTAATTTGGAAAACGGCCAGAATTTGCGGTCAAAAAAGTTATTAAAAAAAATATTTTTCTTTTAAAACCTCTTTCTTTCTTCTCGAAGGCCTAGTCTAGCCGCACCTCGCACCAATCGCACCCTTATTGCCGAAGCCTTAAGCGCCAAATCTCTCTAACAGATGGCGTTTCTGCAGAACCGCAGCATCAGCTTGGTGGACATGTATATTGACAACTCCGAGCCTTCTGAGAACGTCGGCCAGATCCACTTCTCGCTCGAGTACGACTTCCAGAATACGACCCTTATTTTGAGGATCATCCAGGTAATTATTAACCAGTGAATTTTTGTCGGAAGGGTCCGACCAGGATTCACTCTGATTTGCAGAGCTCATTCAGGTACATAGGCGTTTGTAATTTATTTTTCATTACTCATACTCGTAAAGTAGGTCCGACATTGTCCGAGGAGCGAGTTGAAAGTGATACTTTTCAGTCCTAGGGAGAATCGTTTTCAACTGACAGCAGTTAAATTATAATAAAAAAACTAGTTCTATTTTAAAAACCTATTTAGAGGCCAAAAATTCCACCCATGCCGGGACTTGAACCCGCGACCTCTGGCTCACCGCGACAGAAAAAATTGTCCTCAGCACGGGTTAGTGCAACAAAAAGAACATAACTAGTTCTATTTTCACATTTCTGCTCAACCATATGCCAACTTTCTATGCAGCCACTCAATTACAGCGCGACGTAAAATTGAAATAACATAAATTTATAAGTATTAATTCATAGATTATATTTTTTTAAATGACTTTATTATAATTTGCTTTCGACTATTTCTTTAAAATAACATAGGTTTGGGCAAAATATTTACCATTTTTTTTTCAATCACGAAAATGAAAAATAATGGCTGGCTGACCACAGAAAAAAATAGGCGGGAAAGCGGCAATAAGATCTTCATTTGTTTTTTCGAGTTGTAGAGTTTTGTTTATACTTCCATGTAACAGAGTAAAGCATTTCGCTTTTCTTTCATCGTTTTTTCGTTTTTCCTTATATTCGTTATGAAAAGCACAATGTTTAACACGGGTTAAAGAATAATTTAGTCCCTCGAACTATTAAACCCCGTCTCGGGACTAAGTAAGTTACTTTCACTCCTAGGGTAACAATTGTACTATTATTTATTCACATACCTAAATTGACAGCGATACCTCACAGTAAACTAGTCTTACCACCGGTTTCTATTACACTAATAATTCAATTCAATTCAATTCAAATATTTTTATTCATTATAAAAACAGAATGTTTACTTAATGAACGTCAAAGTTGTTAGTTTCACAATTAATGGATTATGTGGAGAAGAAGCTAACAAAGAAACTCCACATGTATTCTTTTCAAAACACGTTTCAACTTAATTAAGAGAGTTTTCAACTTAAAATATTAGTCATGAATGTGTTGAACACTAGTCACAATCGTCCTGTAAATAATATTAATCTACTATTTAATGTCAAACATCTTTGTCTTCTAAATAATCCTTGATGTTATAGTAAGCCTTTTTGCAAAGAATGTGCTTAACACATTTTTTAAACCGTGTTGGAGGTAACTCTAACATATCTTAAGGAATTTTGTTGTAGAACCTTATACAGTGCCCTATAAAGGATGTGTTAACTTTTGCAAGTCTAAATCGTGGAAATGACAATTTATGTTTATTTCTAGTATTAACATTATGTATGGTGGCCACCAACATTTTCGAAGTCTTTGATAATTTTTCTAACGTACTTACATAATATTTTCATAAACGTATTGACATGCAACTGTTAAGATGTTGGTTTCTTTGAAGAAGTCTCTTAGCGAATAATCTGTTTTGGTTCTGATCAACTAATTTAAATATTAGCTCCTGTTATCCCGTACTGCGCTGCGCAGGCTCTTCGTAGTAGGTAAATAATAATTATATTATGGTCTCATGTCCTCAATTGGTCACATAAAGAATATTGATTTATTTTTACTTATTTTTTGACTTATTTTTCACTTTCCTCCTCAATTTTAACCTAATAAAGCATATAAAAAAACACCCGAGAAAAAGAAAACGTTCTGAACTTACCCTAAGTTTGTTTTTGTATGCTTATGTTGACAGTTGACCTTAGATTAACAAACCCTTAGTTTATGAGAAACAGAGAGAATATTTTGCAAACGGAGCCAATATAGTGGAGTAACCTCCACTGATTTTGAATTGACCTCGTTGGTCAATTCAAAATCAATTCAAAATCTAACTAAGCGGCTGCGCCGGCCAGCTATTACAAAGTGGTGTCGTTACATTACGATAGACCAAGCTAATCTTGTTTGAGACGGATAAGTGCTATAAAAGGTAAAGATAGTACGGATTTTTACAATTCACATTATTACTTTTAAAAGTTGATATAAAAATAAAATTAAAATAAAATACGAAAAGCACAACCAGGAAGGCTACCATTTGTCATTTACAACAAATTTTGTTACACGACTTTTAAGTTATATTTGTTCAATTTTCCTTTTTTTCAAATTCTTTTCTTTTTAGTTTTTCTGCTGTTAAGGAACACTGTTTGGTAGATAAACACTTACGACCATATTTGTGTTAAATAGTATAAACACGCAATACGTTACGTACATTTGTGAAGATATAGTAGCAATACCACTCGCTAACAGTGTAGGAAAACATCGTGAGGAAACCTGAGAGTCTGAGGTGTTCACATACCACAGCGCTTGCGCGGTGGGCAAAGCTCTCTCTCTCTGAGAGAAGGCCTGTGCCCTGCAGTGGGACGTATGTATAGGAAATCTAAAAACTTTAGTGATTATAATAAAATTGAGTATACTTTTGACATTACCAGGAGACGGGCAGCAGCGTCTTCCTGAGATTCCAAGCGCATACTGCGATACCAACCCGCCTGCCAAGCGTGGCGATTATGGCAAAACCCCTCATGGTTATGAAAACCACGAAGGAGGCCTATGTCCTGCAGTGGGCGTCAAATGGCTGATGATTATGATACTTTTGATAAATGTGGTCTGATGGTTTGATAGATAATACAATTATGTGAACTTTAAGCACATTTCTGTTTTCCTATCCTCAGTTTTTATTTATTGATTAGGATAAAATTTTCTTAATCAAAAACTATATAAATACAGGATAAGAAAAAAATGCCTTGAATGTCCGTAATTTTATTATCTATCAAACCCTCAGACCACATTCCTCAAAAGTATCCTCATTTTATATTACAATAATTACAAATGTTACAATGTTACAAATGTTAAAATGAGCGAGCGAGACAGCATGTCAGGTATAACAACAACCTTAAGCAATTACTCTCCAGAATGACCTTGACCTTGCACGTCAAGACGCCCCCTTCTCTTGACATGCAAGGTCAAGGTCTGGGTGGGTACAAGGTCGAGGAGAGTCTCGATTGAATGAGTTAGGGAGGCTTTCGCTTATGAGTAGGATGTAGTTTTCTTCGGTATACGTTACTTTATATTACATAAGCTCACGCCTGTATCCCGGAAAAGTAGACAGAGGTCAGGGTAGGTTGCCATAATCCTGACAAACCGCTTAGGCTTCATTAACATTCAATAGTCGTCGCGCGCACGCAACCACTATTGAATGTTAATGAAGCCTAAGCGGTATTTTAAGCTTTGGGTACTTTTTATCTCGCCCTTTGCTAACACATCCCCTATTTGGTCAAAGGTATACGTCGAAGAAAAATACGCAATAGTGTAGGTAAACAGAAAGTTATTTAATTCTAACCTACGATAAACAAACCATAGGAGTACTTCTTCCTACAAATTTCACTCTCATAATGGCCCCCGTCCTGTCGATTAGTCTGTAACAATGAAATGAGCGCAAGATCACTCTGTGAGTGGTTCATTCTGTGCTGTGCGCCATGCGTGACGACGTGAAAGTTGAGTGGGCGATAGAAACGACAGCGGATATAATATTATTGGATTTATGCAAATTAGCATGCTGAAGTGGCAGTGGGCCGGCCATATCATCCGAAGAACTGATAACCGATGGGGTAGACGAGTTCTTGAGTGTAGACCGCGGATCGGTAAACGTAGTGTAGAACGTCCTCAGACTCGGTGGTGCGATGATCTTCGCAGGGCGGCTGGCAAGAGCTGGATGAGAGTAGCCGAGGACCGTGCTCAGTGGCGTGCAATAGGAGAGGCAGGCCTATGTCCAGCAGTGGACATATATATATATTTGTATGTATGTATATATATGTATATAGGTATATGTTCATGACCAGCACATATATTTTGCGCCAAATTATACCTACTCCAAATTATACTTCTACAATACCTACATGTATACATACTTCTAATTATTTATACATGTAGGTATTATTTCTAACTTTTTAGTGGTTTCGAAGTCGGTTTTTATATTTTATTTTTATTTTTTTTATAGATGACTGATACTGAACTCGCTCCGATTGGTAAACACATTTGACAAGCGCCTCCCGCCTTCCCACAATTGAACGTGGGGTTAATTTTTTGCGCTAGTTAGACATGTATGTTTTTAACTATCAGTGATTCTAAGACACAAATAGTTACTAATTAAATTATGCTTTAATACTAGCTTCTACTTCGCCTTTTATGTACGGCTTTGGTCTAATTGCGCTGGCTGAATCAAGATAAATTATATTTCTTGCCATACCATTTCATTTTAATGGCTGCCACTGTCTTTCATTTCAATTTATTGCGTCCTATTCCGTACTATTTTAACCTACAGTCTCCACTCTTTTTTTCTCTGAACAAGTTGACATTTTTGAGACGTTTGATCTTTCGTTATTTTTTTTTTTTAATTGTTCGAAATCATGAAGTTACGCGGGTCGCATACTACGCGACCTATCGCTATCTCAACTTTCACGTGCGGAGGATCGCACTCTCCCTTTCGTACCCGAATCTGCCTTTCAATCGAGTGTCCCTTATTGGAGGTAGGCCTCCCCCAAGGCCAGCCGCTTCTTGCCGTCCTCGGCCATCTTCATTCAGCCAATAACAGCAATCTGCCTCGTCGGTCCAGCGGGAAAGTGGCATTTTTCATGAAAAGGAAATAAACAAAAAAAGTTTAAGAAAATTCTTTGGCGTCACTTTGTTTTTAGGTGTACGTAGGCTCTTGGCTACCATAATTATTATTAAGAACTGCTAACAAAAATGCTATGGATGCCACTTTAGTATTTAGTCATCGTCATCATCAGCCATTTGACGCCCACTGCAGGACATAGCCTCCCTCATGGTTTTCCTAATGATGAGGGGTTTTCCCATAATCGCCACGCTTGGCAGGCGGGTTGGCGATCGCAATATGCGGTTGGAATCTCAGGAAAACGCTGCTGCCCGTCTCCTGGTAATGTATTTCCTAAGTCGCCTTCTATTCACGCCATTCAGACATCCACGGGAGGAAATGGAGTGACGCTATTCTTAATCCGGCGCCACACGGATATATCGTAATTCTCCCCACACGGATAAATTCTCACTAAAGTATTTAGTGATCCGTTATAATTTAAAACCTAAGCAAAAAGTTTTACTCCTTTTTATCACTTTTATCGCGAATGAAAACACATTCAAATTGGAAACCCACAAATCGTGCAAAATATTCCACTCGCTCGTGTTGAGCAAGATAAATAACACATTACCACGCTTAACAAACTTCTAAATGTTTCCTGCAAACATTAACGACACAGCGTGCTCGAGTACTGTTGGCTAAATCAGGAGATAAAAAAATAGATTATATTAACTACGTACTTTACACAACTCACAACTTCAGCCGATAACGTGAAAAGGAGGTAATGAACATACAGAACCTCTTGCTTACAAGGAACTTACGGCACGTAGAGACCAAACACTCGACCAGCACCGACTAATAATACCACCCCTATTTTGATGCGCATAGGGATTTGAGGAAACTGCCGAACGCCAACATAAACTGGTTTACCTATTTTAAGGCAAGTAGGTACTTCACTTAGTTTCTTTTTAGTTTTTATTCCCTTTTTTTGATAAGAATGTATCACAAACTTCGTCTTTCTGTTACGTGAGTAGAAACTATAGTCTATTCATCCTTACTTGTCCAATTTAGTAAACAAGATTCTAACCGCAAAGTATGACTTTTTAGTCGAAAACTGCCATATTCCCATAAATTAAGTAATCTGGGACACCATTTTGGATAACACGCTGCTATGTTTATAAACAAAGTGCACGAACTTGCAAGAAAATATGTAGTTTCGGCATCAAATGACAATTTTGAGGTTAGAATATTGTTTACTAAATTGGACAAGTAAGGATTAACAGACTGTAGTAGACATATTACTATTTCGTATCAACTTATTAGACTCCATACTAAACAAGCACAACTCTCGAAACATCTGGTCAATGAGACAACAATATTTAACACGTCATCATAAAGGACGTTTAACAGTGAAAAAACGAGGTGTTTACGCCAGCCGCAGCTTCAGCTACGGGGTGACTGTACCCACCTTCTAAGTTTCATTTGTTTGATTTTATCGCGGTTCCGTATTCCGCAGACTAATCTCCTTAAGCGAGTTTTGGCTGTTTATTTTTTGTCTAACATTTAGTTCTAAATGCCAGTGGTTAGTCTTTTGTGTTTTTAATTGTGGTTGTTTGTGATACAAATTCAAATATTTTTATTTATCAATCCACAAATCAAGTACAGTTGATGTAAGTAGGTAGACTGGAGCCTGAACTATCAGTGATCTGTATTGTATAAAACGAAATAAATTGGTGATAGTGGTTGATAATAGGGGTTAAAGTATGAAATTGCCGTTTTATTGCAATAGGTTCTTTGAATTGACATAGAATCTTCATGGTTTGAGGTTTTCGAATGAAACTTTTTTCAAATGGTTTCTATGATGTTCTTTTTTTAAAAAATGTGAAAAATTTTAATATCGACTTTCAATTGTTTTTGTTATTCAATTTAGACAAGAAAGATGGATACTGCGAAAATTCGAGTGATTATGAGGCACCCATTTTTCGTATTTTTTATTTTATTGAATTGACGCAAGTGAGTCAATATTGTGGGTATGCCGCTTATTCCTGGGTAGTTTGACTAGGGTCGGCTTCCACTATCTCTCTTAATTCATCGTTATTCACCTGTGTGGGCGGTCTTCCTCGTGGCTCGTTCTTTAAGTGGAAATTTCCATCACGAAAGCGTTTAAACCAAAATCGCACGGTGCGTTCATTAGTAGACCCCTCTCCGAACGCAGCATTGATATTGCGGGCTGTTTCTGCCGCGTTAGTTCCGCGTCGGAACTCGTATTCAAAAATCACTCGAATTTTCGCAGTATCCATCTTTCTTGTCTAAATTGAATAACAAAAAAAATTGAAAGTCGATATTCAAATGTTTCACATTTTTTAAAAAAAGAACATCATAGAAACCATTTGAAAAAAGTTTCATTCGAAAACCTTAAACCATGAAGATTCTATGTCAATTCAAAGAACCTATTGCAATAAAACGGCAATTTCATAGTTTAACCCCTAATATTTCTTGAATTAATGAGAAGCAAGTACCTAAAACCGGCGTGCGTGCATGCAAAGACTAATGAATGTTAATGAAGCGAAAGTGATGCAAGTGGCAGTCCATGATCTCTGCCTACCACTCTGGGATGCAAGCGTGAGTTTATGTTATGTAATGAGATTAAAACTTAGGACAAGCTAACTGCAGATTATTGATTCCCTTAATTCAACAATTTCTATCAACGATTTACTTACGTCTAAAAGTAAGCAAACCGTTAATAGAAATCGCAAAAAGCTGAATGAAATTAAATATAGGTAAATACTTTTTTAAGCTTTCGTGGTTTTACATGATTTAACCCCGTTCCATTTACATTTACGTCTAGACATAATATCTAGTCATCCACTATTCATGCATAGCCCATAAGTAAGTAAACACATAAACTCTTTCATATAGAGCAACCTCTGAAAGCATTCATATCTCGTATAGAAAATGTCGCTTCTAGAGTTAGAATTAAGTTGTATTTACTTGAAATAAACTTTCGAAATAAACGAAATAAATTGGCTTTTACGCAAAAACACAAACTATCCCAGCACCTTAACACTTCTCCAGGGCAAGGAGCTACCGGCGAAGGACCTGAGCGGCACTTCGGACCCCTATGTGCGTGTAACCCTGCTCCCGGACAAGAAACACCGGCTGGAGACCAAGATCAAGAGACGCACGCTCAACCCGCGATGGAACGAGACTTTCTACTTCGAGGGATTCCCCATTCAGAAGCTGCAGAGCAGGGTAACTAACACAACCAACAGAATAGTCCAAACTGTGCCATCCATAATCCAAAAAGCTCTAGCGAGGGAAAGAAAATCCTAGTCCAAAAATAATCCAAGTCATAGCGAAAAATCTCCACAATCCTTATCTAATTTTACCCAAACCATACCGAGAGCTCCTGAGCATACTGAGAGATCCTTGGCCTGATCATAACAGTTTACCTATTTTGAGAATCATCGGAGTAAGTTTCTACTGAACTCTGCCGGAAAACAAACACCGATTAAAACCAAGATCAAGAGACGCACACTCAACCCCCGGTGGAATGAGACGTTCTTCTTTGAGGGATTCCCTATACAGAAGCTGCAGAGCAAGGGAACTAATACAGCAGAGAGAATAATCCAAATTATGCTATCTAGGTATGATGCAAAAAGTCTTAGCTGAAGAAAGAATGAGGAGCGAAAGTGCTAATCCAAATAATCCTAGCTGTAGCCAAAAATCTTCCCAATCCCTGGTTGTAACTCAACCCATATCTAATCTTATTTCCTATTTTATGTACTTTTTTAAAGTGTTCTCTGTCTGTCTATCTTACCAAAACCGAACCCATTACCCTTAGAATTCTTAGAATAGGGTAGTAACTGTTAGGATCCTACTGTACCCTTCCGGACAACAAAGGTTTCATTGATAATCCTAATCATCCCAATAATCCTAACATAATCCCAATAATTCTATCTTTAATTCCAAATAATCTTAGCCATAAACAAAAATTTTCACAGACCTAGTCCAAATGCAACTAGAACTAGTTATAACTAATATCCAATCGTTGAGTCGGTGGAGGGTCCGTGGATGCGGAAGACAAGGGACCGTGAGAGATGGCATTTGTGGGAAAAAGCCTATACCCAACAGATGACTAATCTGATCAGAACCAACATCTGAGAGATCTCCCATGTCATATCATAGTATTATCCCTAAACGTTTATTAATCACTAATAACAATTTATATCTTGGTCCCAAACTCAGCCCTGTGCCATGGAAACTAATCGTGCATTTTGACAATCCGTACTGAAAGGAGAATGATCAAAAACAGTCTATGTTGCGCTTTAAGCATTTATACCTCTAAATGTTTCTTTTGAAAAATGATTTGATAGTTCTTTTTGATAAATTAAAAGAATCAGGGGTTTAAAAGTAATAATTAAAAAATATCTGTATTGATTGTAAAACTAAAAAACTTCAGTTAGTCAATACAGATTACAAACACAGATTAGATTACATTATTGCAAAAATCGCAAATCGTGTACATACATAAAATGCGAAAGTGCAAACTGCAAACGGGGAGTTTTTGACGGGAATTCAAACGAGCGGTTTTATTACGCTTTTATTTTTGCAAATTGATTCCAGTGGATTTTATACTATTTAATTAGTGTAGTTTATTGTTAAAATGACCATGTGTATGAAAAATCCAACCAGCCCTTCTGGAAATCGTTGGGGGAGGCTTTTGTCCAGCAGTGGACGTCCAATGGCTGAAAGGATGATGATGATGATGATGTATGAACAATATGTGGAATAAATAACTAAAATAAACCACCATTGTGAGCTTAGGATAGTCTTGTCTCATGGGCTCAAAATTAAGATTTCTCGAAACTCCCATCTAATATTTTCATAATATTTTTCCTGCTTAATCCAGAGCTAATATCTTATAGTTTACCGTTGGTTTCATCAATGCGCAAGAAGACGCAAAAATAGACTAACTCCTGTAGTAAACTGATCATTCTCCTTTAAGCCAACACTTCTGTGACACCAGACATTAAATTGACCGCTAGATCAACGCTCATCGTTTGATTCGTCGCCTTCTCTTTTTCAGGTGCTGCATCTCCACGTATTTGACTACGACCGATTTTCCAGAGACGATTCCATCGGGGAAGTCTTTCTGCCACTGTGTCAGGTGAGTGAAGTATATGATCCTAAATCTTTATCATCATCATCATCATCAGCCATATGACGCCCACTGCAGGACATAGGCCTCTTATTACTTATTAACCTTATTAACCTTTATACATATAAAAAATTAAAAGGGTACTTTTTTGTGTTGACAAGATGCAAACGTATTTTTGTGATACCTACCTAGGTACTTGAATGTGATATTAATGAAGGAAAAAAAACGAATATGTAAAAAACCGGCCAAGTGCGAGTCGGACTCGCGCATGAAGTGTTCCGTACCATTATATATACAACATTTGAATATTTCAAGCGTCTACCTGTTGCCGTCATTAATATCGAGCAAAAACCCTCAAAAAAATCACGTTTGTTGTATGGGATCCCCCTTAAATATTTATTTTATTCAGTATTTGTTGTTATAGTGGCAATATAAATACTTCATCTGTGACAATTTCAACTGTCTAGCTATCACGGTTCATGAGATACAGCCTGGTGACAAACGGACGGACGGATAAAACCAACGTAACTTTTTAGGCATGCAAATATTAAGATTAGATTTTTTTTTTCAAAATCAAAATATATTATTCAATTCTTAAAACAATTCGATGTTACTACTCCATTTCCTTCCGTGGATGTCGTAGAAGGCAACTAAGGAAATCAATTACCAGGAGACGGGCAGCAGCGTCTTCCTGAGATCGCCAACCCGCCTGCCAAGCGTACCGATTATGGCAAAACCCCTCACGGTTATGAAAACCACGAAGGAGGCCTGTGTCCTGCAGAGAGCGACAAATGGCTGATGATGATGATGTTATTGAAACGTCAACGCTGTAGTACACCTTCGTCGCTTTGGAATCGACGTTGAAATTCCTTAATTTCTTTTATTGGATATTCAAACTAAGTTGTAGTTGGATACACGTAAAAACGATGTGATGTTGACTGCAAACAGAGACTGACCCATAGAAAATATTTTTCAGCCATTAGGTACATAACACACAGAAATAACATCAGTGGTCATGGCCCCAAACTAGGTTATTTCAACCAGACAAGGATGTCGTAAACTTGAAAAACATCCACCCACATACAGCATGATATCGCCAATTCTTTTTGACCTAGATTTTGAAATGTACACCTAGTTTAACTTGTAACGTTCATTAAGTCTCAGTTTCTGTGATCCTTGGAATAAAAAAAAATTGATTGATTGTTTGATTCACGTGGTTAGGCCACTCACTCGCCCAAAGAAACAGTGAGCCATGAGCCTTGGAATTGGAAGTTTAAGGCCTGTCACATATTGACGCGGTCCGTTTTTGCTGTAATTGTGGGCTCATCGTCATCATCATCAGCCACTTGACGCCCACTGCAGGGCATAGGCCTCCATCATGGTTTTTAACCGTGAGGGGTTTTGCCATAATCGCCACGCTCGGCAGGCGGGTTCGCGATCGCAGTATGCGGTTAGAATCTCAGGAAGACGCTGCTGCCCGTCTCCTGGTAGTGTATTTCCTTAGTCGCCTTCTACGACATCCACGGAAGGGAATGGAGTGACACGGAACAATTGAGGGCTCAATGTCTTATAAAAAAAAGAAACCTTGTATATATATTAGATCTCCATCTGAGTTGGAGAAACTCTAAACCAGTATATTAAAATACTGAGACAAGGCCGGTGCCCTGCAGTGGGACGTATCCAGTTCTGGTTCAACTGGAGATTTCCGCACTTGGCTTCATAGTTGGGCCATTGTACGTAGCAAGTGCTGAGGTATTTAAATACCTCAGACACTAGGGATTCCTCACGATGTTTTCCGTCACAGTTAGCGAGTGGCATTGCTACTATAACTTCACAAATGTACGTAACTTAGAAAACAAAGCCCACGACCTCCCGAATGAGAAGCCGGCACTCTACCGCTCCGCTGCCACAGCTCTTCAGTGGGACGTAAAAAAACGACCAGTCCACGCTCGTCCACTGCTGGACGTAGGCCTCCCTCAAGGCACGACACGTCTTTTTGCCATCGTCATCCAGCCGCTGCCAGCAATCTGCCTCAAATCGTCGGTCCAGCGATTTAACAAAATATATGAAAATGTTTGTTTGTTTGTTTGTTTCTTCGTTCGTTCGTTCGTTCGTTCGTTCGTTCGTTCGTTTGTTTGTTTGTTTGTTTGTTACATTTTCTTGCACAAAATACAAAATTTAGCACTTAAAAAACGTGATTGTCTCAGACTATGAGCAAGGGCGGACTTATTTCAAGAGAAGTGTCAAGAGAGATGTCATTATAATTAAATAAACATAGATTAGTTAAGTTTATCGTTCAAGAATTCATTTACATTGTAGTGGCATTTTTCCGTTAATATTTTCTTCAGTTTGGTTTTGAACATAAGTGATTCAAGCTTTCTATAGCTCACTGTTATTTTATTGTACACTAAAGATGCCATACCAAGAATACTTTACTTCTCAGAAATGTTGTTTGTCCAGGATGTGCCTGTGTTCTGTCTGGATTTCATCGATTTCTAGCTTCAGTATCACCGTGCTGCTGGAAGGATTGAGGATTGCTCTTTACAAATGCAGCAACTTCAAGAATATAGAGTGACAGATGTGTTAGGATTAGGTGTTTAGCAAATACAGGTTTCAAGGTGGCTATCGTTTTCTATCTTAGACACGCGGTAGCGTGTCAAGCCAAGTTCTCATATAACAGAACTGGCAAGCAGCACCGTGTGTAATATTTACATGAACCATTTGGAGCCACTTTTGACCTCCTCGTAACTCAAAATCTATTTCACTCTGCTGAACTCTGCTCTCATTTCACATTTATGTTTTTGATAGGATCTATGTTATCGAGTTACCTATCTACATTCTTCTATGTAAACATAAACATTTACATACAGGCACATACATTGCGATTGTGGTTGTTATTTTTGTAAAACATAAAGCGAGTCCGTAATTATTAAGACCGGGGCCGTTGCGAATCGCAGCCACATCTTTTACGTTTTGTACGGCCCTCAACCGCGCCAGTTTGTAAGGACGGATAATAACCGTCACATACGCTTCAAATCTTCCGGTACTATTTGCTTCCGCTGAGCAGAGAACGGCGCGTAAAACGATGTGCAATTCCCCCACAGAGGTCTAGAGGCTTCCTCGTTTCACTTTATGAAAGTCTAGACGCTGTGTCATGGTTGAATAAGAATTTTATTGAGAGTAGTACGTTATTAGGTACATTCTGGACGGTTATGAGTTCGTAGTAGCATTTCAATTCACTGTACTCCTTTTTAGGGTTCCGTACCCAAAGGGAAAGGGACCCTATTACTAAGAATCCACTGTCCGTCTGTCTGTCTGCCTGTCACCAGGCTGTATCTTGTGACCCATGATAGCTAGACAGTTGAAATTTTCGATGATGTATTTCCGTTGCCGCTATAACAAAAAGTACTAAAAACAAAATAAAATAAATATTTAAATGGGGCGCCCATACAACAAACGTCATTTGTTTGGCGTTTTTTGTTCGATATTAATAACGGCAACAGGTAGACGCTTGAAATATTCAAATTATGTATAGATAATGATACGCAACCCTCCGTGTCCGTTTCCGACGCGCACTTGGCCGGTTTTTTTTTTTAAAGTGGTGATAGCCGTATAACGCCAGCCTCACATTCGGGAAACACGTACCAATGACTTTATCTTCTAAATTACGTACATTTGCGAAGTTGTAGTAGCAGTACTACTCGTGAACTGCGAAGAAAAACATCGTGACGAAACCTGAGTGCCTGAGGTGTGTACGTACGTGCGCACGCGTGGTATCTCTCTCTGAGATAATGCTTGTGCCCTGCAGTGGGTCGTATAAGCTACATAAAAAATCTAATATAATCTAATATTTTATGCTTCCAGGTGGACCTCAGCGAGAAGCCTTCGTTCTGGAAGGCTCTGAAGCCTCCAGCAAAGGACAAATGTGGGGAGCTCCTCACTTCGCTCTGTTACCACCCCAGCAATAGTGTCCTCACACTGACTCTGCTGAAGGCCAGGAATCTGAAGGCCAAAGACATCAATGGAAAGTCAGGTGAGTAAGCTATTCGATGTGGAATTTAATTCATTCTGATTTTCCGTGGACCCCGTTATATAGAACTACCATGCTAATTTGATGTACATTGCATAGCCGGTTAACCCGCAGATTAACAAGTAGAAATTGCCTGCCCAGCGTACATCGAATTGTTATAACCAACTATGAATTGTAGTTTTATGAAACGAGGCCCAGAAATTAATAACAGAGGACTGCCGTGATGTCTGGCATCTGTTTCACTCGTGCATTTTAACATATTTCATCATGCTAAGTCCACCGTTGCCCACTGCTGGGTATAGGCCTCTTCCCTCAGACGCCATCTCTCACAGTGCCTTGCCATCCGCTTCCACGAACCTTCCGCCGGCTCAACGTCATCGTCTTATCATCGGGCCGCTCGTCTGTCCAGAGATTTTCGTGCTGCTCTCTTTCGGTCCACTTGCCATCTTCAAGATGTCATCTTCTCGCTGTCTCTTTCTACACTACAACTCGACCCGAAGGCGCGGAAGCCACTGTGCTGGCGTCTGACTCAAATACCGTTCCAAACGCACGGTCATGAGGTCATTATTTGAACACACTCAATGGCCTTTCGTAGGACGTAGCACGCCATTTCGGCGCTCGCGCACAATTGCAGTCAGTTCCGAGCTCTATTTTTGAATCACTCGTATGAAATTATATCGTCGAATGCGACTTAAGTCACACTCGTCTTCTAAGTCGCATGATGTCGTTTTTCCGTATTTTTGAATCGTTCGCCTGAAGTGTTGCCAGTACAATTTGAAGTATTGTATTTTATCCATTCCACGCAGAAATTAAAAAAACCGGAAACTACCGTAACAGAAACGGAACGTAAAACTTTGTTTTATTGGCTGTTTAAATAAAAAATCTTTGTCTTTTGTTACAAACAAAACACTACATACTGTCAACTCTTTTTGATTGTTGACACTCAGAATGACAAACAGTACCAACACACATTTATCGTTTTTTGACAATTAATCTACCGATCGCCATGCGAGACGAGTGGTAAGGACCATTCGTTGCAGTCGAGTGATTCAAAAATACGGAATTTCAGATGTCGAACGAAAATCAGTAGAAATCGAGCGCTCGACGCGATACGAGTGATTCAAAAATAGAGCTCCTGGAGCTGTCAGTTCGCAGCCAGTTCCTTCGCTCCACGCCTTTTAAAAGTCTCCGCGCCAGGTCCGAGCCGAAGACAGCGATAACATTGCAATTTGACATTCAACAAACAGAATGTAAATTCTTTACGTTGAAATAAATTTCTGGTTTCAAAGATTATTTTAGAGTGAAATCGTGCCGCCGCACGCTGCCAGGCCGATGTATAATATAGATAGTTATTTAGGCGGATTTACGTATTTACGAGATAGCTATATATCTATCCAGCCCATGAAATGTGCCCACAGTTGGGCATAGACATAACTGGTGATTGCTGTACGCAATATATTTTTGTGATCCTAAACGCTGATATCTGGGTGGTTTGAGAGCCGCGGTTATGTAATATTATTAATAATTAAAAATGCCATCTAAGTAGACTTTAATTATAGTTAATTTATATTTAAGTTATATTTTATTACTTTTAAGTATTGACGTAACATAGAAAAGGAATGACTTAAGAAATCTTGTTTCGAAAAATTTGCGAACAATGGAGAACTTGCACAAAAAAATATTTTAATATAATCGGAGAGGCCTTTAACATGGCCTAGATATAGATAAATAAACGTCGTTAATTTTTTTCTCTGGTCACGTGGTACACAAACGCGCCATACGAATCGACCTCAAGCTATGACGTCGCAACTTGCACGTAACACTTTATAATGTATGAAGCGTTTATCGAGATTCGAGTTGTCTCGTAAAATAATGCTTTTATGCATCTACGCCCTTTTTAGAAAATGTTTAGAGTTAAATGAAAAACGAAATCTAATACCTATGTTTCTTATTATTAGAGAAACTTGATTTTCCACATCTTTTGGGACCCCGAAAAACCCGAAAAATTTTTATTATGGTTTTATTTTTACATTTTTCTTGAGTTTTTCTATGCCTTCTATGGTAGATAGAAATAGAAAAGCAATGCCACTTCAAGCCTGACGCAAGTTCCCCATTAGTACCGCCTCTCCGTCTATGAGAACAATGACCCGCGGACCCGCGGCGCGCACGCGTCGCTCTAAAACAACAAACTAGCGTTCTTTTTGCTATAGCTCTCAAACCACCCAAAATGCATGGTTTATACTTAGTGTTTGATTCTAGACACATTTCGGTATGTCCACCCCTAGAATCCAAGCCGTCGTAAAATGTTGTAGACCTAGCCGTCCTTTAGGCGTCCACTAGGCGGATCGGGCCGGGGCGCATCGCCACATAAACATGCACCTGCCTGTATTTATACTGCGGCCCGCCCCGCACCGACCCGCAGCTAGTGGACGCTATTTCATATAAATACAGGCAGGCGGATTTTTCCGCTGCGATGCTCCCCGGCCCGATCCACCTAGTGGACGCTGGGCTTTTCACGAATCACCTCCCTCCTGCCCGCAGATCCGTACGTGAAGGTCTGGCTCCAGTTTGGCGACAAGCGTATCGAGAAACGCAAGACGGCCATCTTCAAGTGCACCCTGAACCCGGTGTTCAACGACTCATTCTCCTTCAACGTCCCCTGGGAGAAGATCCGGGAGTGCTCCCTGGACGTCCAGGTCATGGACTTCGACAATATCGGCCGGAATGAGCTTATTGGGCGGATATTGCTCGCGGGTGAGTCTGAATCGATGCACCGGGGAACCTAAGCATCAACTTTTTTTTTAATCCTTCATAGGTTCACCTATGATAGTTCGATTAATCAATCAATGAATACAAAAAGCTGACCTGGTGCGTGTCGGAACACGCCCAGTGTAGGGTTCCGTAGAAAGATTGAGTTTATATCTGTATTTCAGAACTAACAACTTCATCAAAGTAATTTTTCAATGGATTTTAGCCGTAATAGTTTTCCTTTTAAGTTCCTTATAATTATGTGTTACTGCCCTGAATTTTCGCGTTTTGTAGAAACCCTTTAGCGGAGAGAGGGGAGGGGGGCACGCCTGACAAAGAATTGCGCTTTAAAGCTCAATGTTTCGCAAACGGAACCCTAAATCGAAAGATGGTCTTCCTACACCCTTGGCCCTTCATCTACGTAATGAGATGTTTTATACAGCGTCCAGTGGCACCTTAACTCACACAGACTAGATAGGTGAAGGTACCACTCGGACGCTGCAGTGCCTGGGAAATTTTTGTTTAGATGACCTACACCCACATTATTTTTAAACAACGAATCCAACGATACCCACACTGTGGTGTAGGCGAGAAAAAAGATACATTCCTAAATTAGGTGTAGGGGCGGTACCGACCCTAAAAAAATTCTTTATTCTGCCGCTATGTCTTCGTAGTAAATATGTATATCTATGCCAAATTTCAGCTCACTAGTACTTATAGTCTCTGTGCTAAGACGGACAGACAAACAGGCGGACGGCCATGGTAAAACTATACGGGTTTTTTTTGTTAACCACGGAACCCTAAAAACTATGTTTTCTTAAACCAATGTTCTATATGATTTTTTATTCGTTGGTGACCCGATGGAGCCCCTTAAAATTCAGCAATGTACTCGTACCTACGTAACTTTAGAAAACTAATCATTTCAAGAAAGTAACGACATGCTGGGATTCGAAGCATTAGGTACGGGTCTCACTCAATCTGGCATAAAACCTTAGATATTTCCTATCCATACGAGGTTGAAAGAAAGAGATTGTTTTTAGCGATGAGACGGCCAGTTGGATGCTTTGTAATTCTTTGTAAGGATATTGGCTTGTGTGCCTACTGTATGTAATTCTTTGCAATGTTGTCAAATAATAAATATTCTTATTCTTATTCTTATTCTATGTAACTTGTATAGTGTGCAATAAAGAAAAAAAAAGAGTTCTAGTCTAATCTAGTATTTTTAGGGTTCCATACCCAAAGGGTAAAAACGGGACCCTATTACTAAGACTTCGCTGTCTGTCCGTCCGTCCGTCCGTCTGTCTGTCTGTCACCAGGCTGTATCTCAAGAACCGTGATAGCTAGAGAGTTGAAATTTTCACAGATTATGTATTTCCGTTGCCGCTATGACAACAAATACTAAAAACAAAATAAAATAATTATTTAAGGGGGGGGGGGGCTCCCATACAACGAACGTGATATTTTTGCTGTTTTTTTATCTTTGTGTCTAATGTTGTATAGATAATGGTACGGAACCTTTCCTGCGCGAGTCCGACTCGCACTTGCCCGTTTTTTGAGTATCTATTTTACGTCTCAATTTTCAGGTAAGAACGGCTCCGGTGCGACAGAGACGAAGCATTGGCAGGACATGATCACAAAACCGAGACAGACGATTGTACAGTGGCATCGCCTGAAGCCAGAGTAAATAAATTGCTGTAAAAACTGTGAACAAACCCGTAAATTTTATGCACCAACAAACGCGCAAATGGTTTTGTTCTTTCGTGAGCTCTGTGAACAAATCTGTAAATTTTACACAAGAACCGACGTGCAAATGGTTTTGAGGCTGAGCTGTAAATTTTACACAATAAACAACGCGTGAACGGCTTTCATGAGCTCTGTGAACAAATCTGTAAATGTAACAAAAGCGTAAATGGTTTTGTTCTTTCGTGAAATCTGTAAACAAGTTTTTAAATGTTATGCAAGAACAAAGGCGTAAACGGCTTTGTTCTGTTCGGAGCTCTGTGAACAAGTCTTTGAATTTTATGCAAGAACAAAAGCGAAAATTAATTGGTCCTTCATGAACGATTTACGCAAATTTGACTTTGTTCGTTATTTTTACGCAAATTTGAATTTCGTTAAGGGCTTTGTTGTCGTGAGCTCTCAGAACAATTCAGCAATTGTATGCTTGAACAAACGTTAAGTTCTACAATGAACTTGAGATGTTAACTCAGGTGATGGTTCCTCTTTGAGGGGGATTCAAATATTGACAGTTAAAATTTCTTCTTCTATTTTTGAAGTATCGATCGTGACGCGCAGGTGTCAGTAACTGCACGATAAACAGAAGTGTCTATGCACTATAGCGTCAAAAAAATTAATAAATGCTTATGTTTCTTTTATTTTGCCATCGACTTACAGCCAGTAGATGTTTTAAAATCTAATGGCCATTGTAGAAAGCTACTCTGCCGCGCTATCGATACTGGCCATTAATGAGTAACTATTTGTGTTTTGGTGGATAATCAATAATATGTGCGGAATTCCTGAAGTAAATCAATTTGAGTTTGTCATTTAAATCAACTTTTGATTTTTTTTTTTTGTGGAATGTAAGTGTGGGTTGCGAGACAGGGTGTGCCGTCTTTCTTTGAAGTTGGGAAAGAAATTGTGTTTACTAAAAAACTAGTAAATGACGATTAACTGAAAATATAAATTGAGAATGTTTTTAAAGTATATTATTATGATGAGTTTCTTTTAAACTAAAATTAAATAAAAATTGTTTAAAATTAAATAAGTAACAAAGACTAGATCGTTATGGAATTTTTCATCCAGATATTTCGATCACTATGTCTTTTGAAGATGAAGATATTTCGAGAAGTATTCAAAAAAACATTTTTTTTGCACAGTTTGCTAAAAGTTCAATTAAGTAAGGCTTAACTAGTGGTTAAAAGCGCCTTAACACGTTTGTTGCAAATTCATCCTTGCGACTATACTGCAACTGTCAATTTGAAACCACCTTAAATGTGAGCCCATGAAATTTATTAAGGTTAACTAAAAAGTGTGCAATTTCTAAAGCTCGTTTGTAATTCACAACAAAAATAGTTCTACGACCTTTGATTTATTTTTGTTTAATTTTCAATTTACTCAACATCTTTAACATGATTTAACGGTTTTTCAGCTTTTTAGTAGGCCTGTTTGATAGATAATGGTTCAAAGAATGTGTTAAAAATAGAATCGACGTTTTTCTGTGTAGGACATCATTTACCGCAAGCAAGGTAGAACGCATAAACCGTTCTAAAAAACTATAAATGTGAGAAAAAACTTGTAGACCAAAAGTTGCTGTAAAAGACAATTGAGAGATTTTAGGAATTGCTAATTTTTGGGGCAACCCTATAGAATAAAACACAGAGTCTCTAAAAGAACAATAAAAAAATCATGTATTAACAATTTGAAAACGACAATGAAGGAGACAACAAAGAAGCACGTATATCGATTATTAATATCGAGGAAAAAAAAAAGATAAAAAATACAAAACGTCATAAGACTGAAAGGTTAACACAAGAAATGTTAAAAGTGAAAAGATTTTGAAACTTCTATCTTCTGGACTTTCCAACTGTGCACGAGATTTCAAATTTTAAAAATGTTTATTGCTTCACCTACCTGTTTTAAACTTTTAATATTAAACATTTTAACATACTTGTCTATTTTATAACTGGAAAAGAACCTACTTCAAACTTACGTTCGGAATCTGCGACCTATTGACGTTAGTACTGTAAAAAATGCTTGGAAAGATCAATGTTATAAGAGTTTAATTATTAATTATCAAGTAATTGTTAAAAAGTATATTTATAAATGTAGAAAAATATACGGAAAATGTCGAGTTCACATCGCACAAAGCGTGTAGTTATTCTGTAGTCATCATTTTCTTTATGTATTTTTAAACTTTTTTTATTTATTTTTATTCATGGTAAAAAATTAAAAGAAAAATACTGCCAAATTGTAATAAAAATATTTAAAACCGACGGCAGGGAACGACTCAAACTTAAACGTGTCAAATATTTCATTCACAATTTTATAATAAATATAATATCTTTACTTGTTTTTTTTTTTTAGTGGGAGGAGAGGTGAACCGAGAAATTCTAAATGATAATATAAATGTTATTAAAAATGACATGTGTGAGAGTTTTCGGTGGTCAATTTTAGGAGAGTTTAACAAAGTTTTTTACTTATAACGAAAGTTTAAACGAACATTTTTTTTCGTGGTTTACGTGTATATGTAGCAGAACTTTTTTTTATATATGTTTAGATAAAAAATAGTATTAATATAAATATAATAGTTTGAAAGCTCATCGTTACACTGTTGATAAAAAAGCTTATTATTATATATTCATTAAAAAGAATTTAGATCAGACGATAAAAAGTAAAACACGAGTAAAATTATATTTAAATTCAAGAAAATTGTATACATTTATATAAAAATTGTTTTATAGTTAAAATGTAGGAGTACCTATTTTATAGATGTACAACTTAAATTTTAACACGTAGCTTGTTGTATTAGGTGTTATTGAAAAATAGGCAGTTTTAAAAATGTGATCATGTTGCAGTTATTGTAAAAAGTTAAGCGCTAAGGCGTTCTACAAAACTGGATACCAAGTTTTTCTTTTTATTGTTAATAATAATTATGTAACTTCATTCAAAACAAAAGAGGCAATAAAATCTACGGTTATTAAAAGTAACATCGTAATATTTTAAAACACCCTCTCGGTTAAAATTAATATAAGTAGGTACGTACATTTGTTCCATTTCAAAGAAAATATACCTAACTACTTAACAAGAAAAACATAGAATTAGATTTTATAACCTCCAAACAGAGCTTCAGAATCCAATTTTAGATACAAAATGCCAATCAAATTAGTGTTAATAAATTAGTAGCTTGTTTAAAAATAAATAAGAGACGTAAGTTTTTAAGTGTATTAGAAATTACCTAGGGACACTTTGAAAACGACATTGACACTTGAATATTTAACATTTAATTTCACTCATAAAAATCCAGGCAGACCACACTTATTAAATAAAAAAAATAGAAAATGTATTTATATAATTTTATATTTTTTTGAGAACTCATTTTAAATCTAAATTGCAATGAGTTTTCTAATTTGAGGCTTGCCGTCAGTGGCTGGATGGGGATGGCACAGGACAAAAGAAGTGGCGTGTCTTGGGAGAGGCCTATGTCGAGAAGTCAATGAATATGGGCTGATGGAAGACTTAAAATGGAATGCGGCAAGATGTGTCTAATTAACCGATAAAACGAGTCCACTGTTGGGCATAGGCCTCTTTTCTTTCACGCCAGTCCATCCGGTCCCTCGCCAGTCTCGTCCAATGTTTCCCAGCCGCTTTCACAATGTCGTCGGCCCGGGGCGCCGCGGGCTGATGACAAGATATAATTGTGTCGCATTTTATTTGAATTTAGCCCTTGAAACAAAATGTCGGCCATGCATCAAATGGTTGGTCCGCAAGTAGAGTCTATATTTATATGCAGCCTGAACGATTGGAATCGTTTGCCAGACGTGAACTAGAACAAGTAAATTTACGATCGCATTAGGAAGTTGCAATAAACTGGTTTGGCATTCAATATTGCATGTGATTATGTTGAAATCTATTTTAACCCAGTTATTTTTTAGGTGCGTTGAATAATTTGGCGTCTAGTTTTTGTTTCAAATGTCAGCTGTCAGTTTTCCGGTGTCAATGTAGTTTTTAATTTGAGTAGGTATGTAACGAAATATCGAAAATTTTCACGTTGACTCAATAATAAAATATCTTAACATTATTATGGAAATGTAAAAATTAACTATATATTTTTTACTCTCGTGTTTTGAATGCAACAAAAAAGTATTTTGAACGTACTTCATCTAGCTAAGAAGGAAGTGTTTTAAAAAAATGTGCTTTCCAATTTATTTTTGCTAAAGTATTTTGATTAACGGTTACTATAAGTACCTACCCGTACCGTTTGTAGATATACCTACGCTAAAATGCTTACGTAACTAAATGTAATCATATTTTTATTTGGGCTTTTAATCAAATTCATATCCCGGACACATTAGAGAATTATTATAAAACTATATACATTGTAAATTTTAAAAAAGAAAGGTCAATATGAGAGGAACTATCTTTAAATGTATATACATAGGGATTACTTACTTGAATCTAAAGCATGTCACAAAATATGTTGAACTACAATTTAAAAAACGCAGTTTAACTACGGAGTTAGAAAAGACGTTGCAACACTTTTAAGAGGTTAAAATAGCCCATGAAAGTGATCAAATCTTGCAACGGGGCAGTGAATTATCAACTGTTGCGTGTTGAAGAGTTGAAATTTATTATGCAATTTCAGTGTTGGATTAACCCTTGACGTTGGTATTAAAGAAAATCAATCTATAGTTTAGCAAGACTTTTTTGAACCACAAAATAGTTAAAAAATATTTTTTGATACACGGTGAGTATTTTCAGTTTCAATTATATTTCCACGTCAAATTATCCGTGTGTTGCATTAACTCCGTAAACTTTATCGATATAACAATATCTTCAGCGGATTTTGTAATAACGTTCAAAATTTTAATTCTTTTTTTACCTATATTTTAGGATGTAACTTAATTATCGATGCCTATCTTCCGAACATACTACCTCTGGTTTTTATTAAATACTTATTAGTTATCTGGAAACACTTTTCAAGTTACCGCCAATTTTTAACAGTTTTATTTTTAAAAAGTCGATCCATCTAAAACACTCTTAAGACGGAGTTAAAACCGGTCCTAAACCGAAGAATGTTTTAGTGGAATCGACTTTGTATACTGTATTGTATACTGTAATTGTTTGACAACACCAAGCACGTTCATGTTCGTGTTACCTAAGTAACAAATTATAAAACTAAGTAGTTAGAACGTTTTGGCAGAGTGGTTATTAAATTTTACGGGACTTTTTGAAAAAGCGGCCAACGATGAAACCTGTAATACATGTAGATAGAGGATCTACAGATGAATAAAAATTTATGCGTGAAATTTATGTCTAATCCATGCTGATAATAATTTAGGATTTTTATCTACACGGGATCTTTAACACGGATTATCTCGAGATAGTTGCACTGCAGGACTCTATGTTATATGACATTTTTGTTGATATATTGCTATCGAAAACACGAATTTCAATGTCCGCTGCCTGTTTGAAAAATTCCCGCAAAAAATATGGTCATCACTATGCCAGCCTCTCATACAAAGAAGTTCTCACCCCTTTGGACTGGCTTGCGCCCACGCTATCTGACAGCACTTTCTATTTATCCAGGGGTAAGTTCTATCCAGTGTATAAGTTCAAAAAGTCTTACATTATGACATTTGCAGAACTATCCATAGATAAATTGTATGACTGACAACCCTGTCAATCAGTTATTTATTCGTTTATCCCTGGATAAGCATTTACCTATTTAATTAATTATCCAGTGACATGGCGCTAGTCGCCCTTAGTGTACCTTATTTCATTACTAGATGCCTATCAATTTTACTGCAACACCTAACCATTTTCTATTAAAAAAATTGTGATGTACAACACAGAAACATATCAAGAGTAAGTTTTTGAGTTCCAAAAATATGCCTTCGAGCAAGAATAATATTTTCATGCATATTTTCTTTTTGAAAAAGAGAAATAAAATATTTAGTACATATTTTTGCTGAAATCGACGACATTTTACATACAGTAAGTGAAATTTACGAATAACTCAAGTTCCGGTTATTAAACAAATGTAGTTCTTTTACAATAATTCTGATCTATGTAGATACGTGCGTTGAAACCGAAACTGTATCAAAAATATTAGAAATATTATAATTTTGTCAATGTTTGTGAATAAACTTCATTCAATATCATGCCACTGGTCTGTGACCTAATCTTCACACCATTATTAAATGTCTAATTAATTAGTCACTCAAATTATAAAGTACAGCTATAAAATGAAATTGTTTTTGTGTGCAATGTTGTTTTGGTGTAAATTTAAATGTTAAAATTAGGTAAATTGTGATTCTAACGTATTTAATTAACCTACCTAGTTGATTATGATTTTGATCATTCTAATATGAAATCTAAAAGAGTAACATTTTAAACTATAATACAATGATAGAACCCATCTGTTATTTTCATTGTAAAAGTATAACGTTAAAAGTCTGTGTTTAGATGATAGATGAAACTAATATTTTCTAGATGAACTGTTACTTTTAAATTATTGTCTTGTTTGATTTCATATTTTGTGGAGAATTTGTAATATAGGCTTCTTCATAGTTTAGTTCAATCTTTTCGACGAAACGTCTGAGATATGGTTGCAATATTTATATTATTAATTTCTTTTGAAACTCTGTATTCTGTGTAGGTTCTACACGTTAAAACGTAAGTCGTTGAATAATGTACTTAATTGTGTATTTATTATTAAATATATTATGAAGTTAATTATTAATCGCAATTAAAATATTGAGTTAAAAAAAATATATATTTTTTTCAATATTTTAACTTAACTATCCTACGTCGATACAGTCAACTGCAGGGACACTTTTGCACGCATGCTCTAGGCTCAGATAAGTAGCCGATTTTGCTGAAAAATGCCGTACGTACTTTAAATGGGAAATAAAAAAAACTCAGAATTTTTAGAATTTTTATATTTTTTATTGAATAACTTTTCTCTCTTCATCATTTATATTTATGCATGTATCAATATATCACAAATATTAAAATTAAGGGCAGGTATTCAAGTAAAAAAAATACAATCCGATAACTTCTAAAAAAATTCACATCACAAAATAGTCACGAATGACTCAGTCACAATTTGTTCTTTAATATTTATTTTGTGTCCATTTTCTATTTTAAAATAACCCCTGTGGATAATAGAAAAGAGGATTTTTGACACAAATATCGCAGCTTTTTTGTTTTATGTTTATAGGTAGTAGGTACGTCAATAAAAGACCGGAAGTAGGAAGTTCATTTGAATTTAGAACCGGTCGTTCACCATTGTTATTACTACAAAACGAAGATAGATTAGAGGCAACTCGTTTTGGTTGGTAACTGTGTGATCCATCAGATAAGTATTCGACAAATAAGTAATTGTTTTTAAGTACACTTCAAGATATTTACACAAATACACAAACATTTCCTGTTTTTTTTCTTAAATATTCTAATATATAGTTTTCAGATTTTTTTTTAGTCACATAAAAAAAATTGGCGATCGTTCCAAAACCATAAATTTAACATCGGGTGCACCCAAATCTTAAATTTTCAGCGCTTCCTACATTCCCTGCTTCACCTTTTCTCTTTTTTTAAGTATTCTTTTAATTACAATGCACTGTATTCTCTATTTCTTCCATTAAAACATTACAAAAAATTACTGCAATCCATGTTTTTTTTTAAGTTTTTTATCAATCACAGTGCACTTTATTCTATATTTTTTCCAAAAAAAAGTTGACGACCGTTCCGAAACCAAAAATTTTATATCGTGTATTTTTTTATCAAATTTTTCGTCGCCTCCCGCGTCCTCTTATGCCTTCTTCTCCTCTTCCTTCTTCTCTGCCTTCTCGTCCTCCGGGGGAGGGGTAGGCAGCTCGGGGTACTCCAGCTTGGCGCCGTCCTCGCACGTGAAGATCGGGCAGCAGCCGGGGAAGGGCGCTGTCTTGTTTGTCTTGTCTGGAATGGAAGGAAAGATAGGAGTTATTGAAAGAGCAAAAGTCTATATTTCACATGAAACACACGTCATGGATTCGTCGTAAATGGTTCCGTTCGCAAAATACGGGTCCACCTCCATCTGTCTAACGATGTTATATTTGCAGTCTTATTTAATTTTATGAAAAGACGATTCCTCTAAAACACTCCTCAGAGGCAGTTTAAATAATCCGCAATTAGAATAGATTTTTTTCCCGTTTATGTCATATAAATAATTTTAATACATATTTTATAAGGATTTTAAATACATTACAAAAACCTGCGCCTGTATCCCTGAGAGGTAGGCCAGAGGTAGAGACCAGGGTTTGACGATTTCATATATTGTTCCAGAGAAAAAAACAAACACCTTTCATAGTAGTAGACAATGTGAAGTAGCTGGAGTGGATGGGTCCCGGAAACCAAGCTTATGGAGCGACCACAGAGGGTAAGGGCTTGCCTGCTAGCAATATTACTGACAGTGCTCTATGGCTAACTAAGCCCGTGGCCCTTCGGACTTTCTAGTGCTAAGATTTAGTTTTTCGTGAACCACGATGTTCAATGTCGTCAGCGAATATGTTGCCACGAAAATATGATATATTTTCTTGATGCGCGTATTACGGTATTACATAACAAACATGCATATATGCGTTTAAGGGAAGCTTGGAAAACCATGAGGGAGGCCTATGTCCTGCAGTGGGCGTCAAATAGCTGATGATGATGATGATATATGCGTATATTATACGTTTGTATATAATATGCATATCTATAATTATGCATATTCAAAACGTTGGTCTTTAAAGGTAGCATTAGCTAGCGTTTTTATGTATTTTACATCATAATTATAGATACCTACATTTTGTATATGTTCATGTATATCCATATATATACGTTTTAAATTAGCTCACCGGTGTCAAGCTTGCACTTGTCGTTGGCCAGTGGCAGAGGTCCACAGTCTTCCACCAGCTCCAGGAGGCGGGGCGGCTGGTCCTCGGAGACCACGCACGTGGAGCGCCCGCAGAAGGGGGCGAGGTCCCACGTGTTCCCGGGCTCCACGGTGGCGCAGCGCGTCGAGGCGAAGCACATGCCTGGGAAATCTGGAAGGGGGAGGTGGAGGTTAGTGACGTTTGAGATTTTACTTTTTAATGGGATAGGTATTTATAAAAAGAGGTCGAAGTGTTTGAGGGTAGTTTTTTTTTGCGGAGCAAGAACGGGTCGACGGTCGACGGGCAGACCACCAGCTCGGTGGGCCGAAGACATTGTGAAAGGAAGAAATTGGACGAGACTAGCAAAGGACCGGATGGTTTGGCGTCAAAGAGAAGAGGCATATGCCCAACAGTGGGCGTCTTTCACAGTGGGCTGTATAGATAGATATAATAAGCAGATAGAATTGGGTATTAGACAAAATATCAAATGGGTTACTTTTAAAACGGAATTTTGTATGAGAATACTGGCTTGTGACGTCATATTTCAGAGCACTCTTTTTATGTTAAATCTATTTAAAAATTGTAATAACCAGTAATTGACTAAAAGAGATACATTTTCCGAGATATTTTGTAATTTTTGTTTTAATCGAGCATATGAAATAATTTATTGTTGTTCGTGTCAAATACCGAATTATAGTCGGTTAAGTGCACACAAAAAACAAATGACAACTGTTAACCGTAGATTACCAGTTGTTAGCGTACGAGAAACTGGGGGTTAATGCTCGAATCTTACACAGCTTAGGTATCCATTATTGCGGTACGATCATCGCAAAATGGTTTCACAACGCCTAAACAATGTACCTTCGTTCACCTTATTTTAAGGGGACAATCTTACCATGATTTAGAAACATAAAGTGCTAGTTTTGAAAGAAAATACGCGCCAAAAAAAATTTTTTTTTGTACCTAAAATTACTTCACTTAAACTACAAACAATATACGAAACGTAATAAAAATCCAATAACTATATTTTGAGCGTCTTATGGTCGGCGCCGGCCTACTGAATTGTTTTTTCAACTTTTTACACATATCAGATGTCAGTAGAAAGGGATCCTGCCTTTTCGCAGAAAATTGTTACGCTGATTATCACTTGCCAACCAACATTTCACCTATTTTTCACTTTGACAACAAACGATTTACAAATTTTTGTATGGCAACGTTTCATTTGGTAGGATTGTTGTTAAGCTGATTATTATTATGAAACAAAACGTTTTGGGTATTTATTATTTTTCAAATCTTTTACTAGGCCAAACAACTATTAGATGAATAACGTTTCGTCTGTGAAACAGTTCCCTTAGGTTTTCCTAACCTTTAGGTTAATTTTTTTTTTTTTGCAAACCTATAGGTTAGGTTAGGTTAGAACTGTGACCAACACACTACCCCAACACGCTAGGAAAATTCTATCCATTTTACTAGGTTTTCCTAACCTTTAGGTTATGTGGCGCTTACCCACATAAGTTACTTAACGAAACTTAATGCAACATTTGGTATACAATAAACAACTGAATGAATATTACGCTAAGTAAAACAAACGCTACTTAAAAGTTGGCATTTTGAAAAAATTTCATTATAAAAAGCAAACCAAACAAACAGTTGGCAACTGCGAGGTTGGGAAATAAAAAAAAATAATAAGAAAAGTTGGCAAATGATTATTCCGCAAAATAATATTCTTCGAAACGTTAGTTGCCAAATGAAAATCGGCCAAAAATGTTTCTGCAAAAAGGCAGAGAACCCAGTAGAAAACCAGATGGTTACGGTGGCAGGGAGTCGCTGGATGCGGGCGGCACAAGACTGGGAAGCTTGGAAAACCGTGAGGGGGGCACATGTCCTGCAGTGGGCGTCAAATGGCTGATGATGATGATGATTGTTTTTCACAACGAAAAGAACATTCCCTCAAAATACGCAGAACGGATTCAGTCACCCTGTAGAATGACTTTATGACAGGTCACAATATGAAAAGTATTAGTCGCAGAGAGAAAAGTTAACCACGTTTATTTATCTTTTAACATGGCCTTTCCGGTTACATTGAAACATTTTTTGTGCAAGTCCTCTATTATGCTCAATATGTTTCAGACAAAACTCGACCGTGGACTAGATTCAGACCAGTCCGTTACAAACGAGCACAGTCGACAACACATTAAACATTAACCTTTAAACGCGTGCACTCTATTCAGTTACTTTACGGGCGACTTTGCAAAAAAGATGTAAAGGTTGACCATTTTTCGACTGAACAGTTGCCAGGTTGACCTTTGCGTTTTTGTCGCAAATTCGGCCTTAATGTAATGGAGTAAAGTGCATGCATGGAAAGGTCGATGTGTTGTCGACTGTACAGTGATGGCAGTAGAACCGGAATACTGCGCATAAACTCTATGCGTATTGTCTTTAATTATTCAGTAAAGGCCAGCGACCTCCACGGTACTTTTTTGAAACGAAACATAGCATAACACAAACTCACGCCTGTATCCCAGAGGGGTAGGCAGAGACCAGGGACTGCCAACGATCCAGACAGGCCGCTTTCTGTTCATGAACATTCATTGGTCTTTGCATGCGCGCACGCCGGTTTCGGGTACTTTCTATCTTGCCCGTTGCCAATATATCCCCTATTTGGTCGAGGTATGGCCGTCTGGGACGTCCCCGTTAACGAAAAACTGTATAAAAATTAAGCTTTTAAAAACAATTGAATCTATTAGCCTAATCTGTTCCACTGCTGGACATAGACCTGCCCAAGGCACGACACTTCCTTCTATCCTCGGTCGTCCTACTCCAACCGCTGCCAGCAATCTGCCTCAGATCGGTCGCTCCGACGGCATGAGCGCCCTACGCCGCCTTTGCCAGTTCGCGGTATCCACTCGAGAACCTTTGCACCACATCGACCATCGGTTCTTCAGCAAAAGTGGCTAGCCCACTGCCACTTGCGCTTGCTAATCTTTCAGGCTATGTCAGTCGCCTAAGTTATCTGGTGGATTGTCTCGTTTCTGATGTGTAAAGAAAAAACAATTATCTTTTCGGAAAATCACCGAGTTGTCTTTTGTTTCTTAAATTTTAAATTTTATTGCCAGAAACGGGCGTAAAATAACCTTTTGTTTTCAAATTCAAATAAGGAACACGAATAGTCCGCACAGATATTTTTGGCGGAAACGTGAACATAGTCAAACACAGATCGTTTGCACATCGCTTACTGTCTTTACAGTGTATGAATGTGTAAGTAACTGACGTATTGGGATGCGTAGTAAATTACTATTACTCAAATACTAAACTAGTCAATTACTCACACGTACGCTGTAACGACAGTAAGCGGTGTGCAAACGATCTGTTAATATGTCCACGTCACCGCCAAAATGATTTGTGCGGACTATATTTTTTTGCATTAGGCCAAGGATTTTGGTGCGTGCAGCCTAATAACCTGTATTCCTTTCAGCGCCATCTTTTTTAATAGACGGAGCAACTTGGGCAAGGATTACCTAAGAGTGTAGGCTGTTGCACAGGCGAACCCTCCAACCAGCTCGGCGGTACCAGCCTTGGTGGCGGCCTACTTTTGGCTCATGCATAATCTAGACAAGTCTTGTGCAGAGGCGGACTTGATAAAGATTATCTGGATGACTGAAGGCCTAACAATGAAGCATTTTAAGACTGCCTCTACTTCAGGGCTCTTCCTCTTCATTGCAAATTCTAAATTGTTTATGGATTGTTAATAAAAAACGATGACTATCTCAAATTATTATTCCATAGTTTTTCAAGACAATTTGCAAGAAATATTATTAACTACACCATGTTTCTTGCAAATTCAACCTTAACGCGCTGAAGTGTAAAGTATAAACTTTGTTAAGTTATAGAATTCAGATTGAGTGTTATCGAATGGACAGCAGGAAATGTAATGGAGACTATAAATTCAAAATTACGTCAAATTGGCCTGTTTTAAACTTCAGCCAAGTCACTGACATTTAAATAAATTTAAATAAAGAAATTTCATGAGTGTCATTGCATTTAATTAATGGTTCTACGAATCACTCCGCTTAGATTATTGATATCAAAGTGAAACGACCTAATAGAAGAATTTTTGCTGTAGGTGATAAACTCTTTACAACACAAAGGTAAAAAGGAAACAGATTTTTATTAAAACAAAAAACCCGACAGATAATTTTGGTACCTAATGTTACTCGGGATGACATAAGGATTCTAACAACATAAATTCTTCTAAATTGTTTTGATATGCTCATTGGTGATGTTGAATAAACAAATGGATCAACATACAAACATAAACTTTTAAAAAAGTTACATTCCTTTAATTTCAGCAGTCGTGTAATAGATAAGTAATCTCTGACAATGTGCCAATAATATTCGGGGTTTTAGCTCTTGCGAGCTATCAAATGAGTATTAAAGAAAAAACAGGCCAAGTGCGAGTCGGACTCGCGCGCGAAGGGTGAACCCACTGAAGTACCGTGAGATACAGCCTGGTGACAGACAGACAAATGGACAGAAGAACAGTGGAGTCTTAGTAAAAGGTTACCCTTTGGGTACGGAACCCTAAAACCCTAGCGCAAAACCTGAACCACTTTCCAGCAAATAAGCAAAAATATTAAATTTTCGATTTTTTTTAAAGGTTTTTAAGGCTTTTTAATTTATACGAAAAAAAAGTACTTTTTTTACTTTCAACTTTTTCTTAAAGGAAGTAAGTTCCTGACGTCATTTCCTGCACTTCATCTTAATGAGAAGGAGATTACGTCGTGATGACGTCAATGACGTAGCAAATGTTACGGAATGGTCATCATCATTCAGCCACAAGAAGTCCACTGCTCCTCCATGGATTTCCAAAGAGACCGGTTGGAGGCGGCTCGCATCCAGCGTCTTCCTGCCACTTGGATGAGGTCGTCTGTCCATCTTGTGGCTGGTCATCCTACGCTGCGCTTACGCTTGCGTCCTACGATTGGCATCAGTCTGGGTATATTTCCATGTTTGTGGTGAGCTTGCCTGGTTACCATAGCACAGGGTATCCTAGTTTGGGACCAGGACAAGTGATTGGGTTGTGTGAATGTTATTGTTATTATTATGTCGGCCTGGTCGGGACCTGCTCGGTAAAAATCGTACATTCACGTGACTAATACAAGAGATAGAGATAGTGCTGGAATTATATCCCTCCCCCAGTCCGTGACGGTTTTAGTAGACACTCAAGCTATATTTGCTCGAACAGCAGAGACTGTCCCGTCCTGTGTCTTTCTCATAATATGTACTTTTATGAATTATATATATGTACATATTGTCTTATTGTCATTCGTTTGGCACCAACTTGTAATATACGCGTCAATTACCGCAGGCACTGACTGAAAACCAGCGCTGAGAGCTCACACCCTCAGCACAGTGCTGAGTCAGGTGCCCTTTGTGGCAACTTTGACACACCACAGGATGCACTCTGACGCTCTGACTTTGTCATGTATTATGTGGTATTTATGTGACTTGTTTTTCCTTTGTATTTGTTTACGTTACTTGTTATGCCTTTTTTTTCTTGTGATGTGTTAATTTGTCCCAATAAATGTCTTTCTTTCATTCTCTTTCTTTCTTTCAAAATATTTAATTTTTCAGGAACGTGGCAAGTGGCACACTCTGGTCTCTGTCTACCCCTCCGGAGACAGGCGTGAGTTTTTGTATTTTTTATGAGAGAAAATTACTATTGACTTGAATGTCTCGTTGGTCAAGCGGTTAACGCGCTTGACTACCAAAATAGAGGTCGTGGGTTCGATTCCTACTGGAGGCCGCCGTACTTTAGTTTCATTTCATTTATTAATTTGCAGGTAAACACGATACGTTATTTCATTTGTACAAATGGCCTCAGTCTGGGTGTATTTACATGTTTGTGACGTCCTTGCCTGGTCACCATAGTATAGGGTATCCTAGTTTGGGACCAGGACAAGTGATTGTGTTATGTGGATGTTATTGTTAGTATGCGAGGTTTTGTTGCCCCTGTTTCAAAGTATTGAATTAACTGACCTTTAAGTAAACTCCGTAATGGCAAGTAGACACCTCCCCAATCTCTTTCGAATATATGGATATTTTGGTACACCTTGTATAATATTTAAACCATCAAACTTAAGCATGGTAACTTTCGCTGAGAACATAACGCGCAGAATGTAAGTTTCCTCACGATTTCGAAGCGCTTAGCAAAGAAAGTCTTTAGTGTCTTTACACTCCAAAGATGTAGGTAGACACTCCACTGACGTGAAATGTGAGAAATTCATAATAATATTTTACGATGTTTGCCGCCGCTTCCCAGTCCGGCCCTGCCCCCGAGACTGGTCGACCCGACTCTACTTTCACTCCATTTCGAACGAGCCTTCCGTGTGGCTTGCAGTTTCACTTTCGACTTAATTGTTTCACCGGCCAACCGTGAAACTGGCTGGTACCATTCGAATTTGGAATTCAATTGAAAAAATTAAAAAAACTTGCCAAATGAAAAAAAATAAGTTGGACTAAAAATAGGTTTGAGGTTTTAATTTTAATTCACTAACGCTATGAATTTGCCTATTAATGTATTATCCTCATGAAACATAATTTAACAGAAGATTCTCAGAGGTCAGGACCATGAAAGACCAAGAATATCTGTGGCCAGGACATCATTGCTTATTTTATTTAAGCAAGAATTTTCAACATCAAAATGCGATATTCGGATGAGCTGCATAAATTTCTGTGAGGGACAGAAAGGGACTAAAGCCTAAATATCTCTAATTACCTATTAGAATTATTTACAAACTAAATAAAAACGTAAAATTTCCATTGAACGCATTTGTAAAGTCAGCAATAGTTAGCTATGAAATATTTAAAACAAACAAAAAACTCTCATAATTTATATTTTTTTCTAACCCTTCATATAAGTACTACAAATCCTTACTTGTCAAAGTAACATGAATCCTCATCGAATTTTCGAAGACATTCCCAATCTGTTGTTTTTTTTACCCCAAAACTTATTGAGGACATAATAAAGAAGAATAAACTAACTATAACATAAAACGTAGCCTAAAAGGAATGACATTTTGGGCGTAATTTAGTTTAACGACGGCACAGGGGTGAATGACTTAAATCTTGATTGAGACGTGTCGGATTTCACCGACGTCGTTCGGAAACAATTTTGATCCACATCGAACAAGATCAAAATACTACATGATTACCTAATTAATCCTTAGTGTCAGCTATAAAACATCTCATTAAAAACACACTCGGTGTGGATTTCTAAATCCCAAACCGATTCAAGGGTAATTCTGCTCATATATGTTTTCTAATTTCGCGAATTAATATAAACTTTTCCGCTTAAATTTTTATTGATATCTGACATTTCCTATCGACTGTCGTATTAAACTTTTAAAACAAAAAGTTTCTCAGTATGACGAGGTGAATCAATATGATGAGAGTTTAAAATTTACACATAAGTAATGTAACCACACTACACTGTTCTACTCGTGAATCGGTCTGAGCATTTAAATAATTATTATTATTAATTGCCAATCCGCTGTAGGCACACGTGGCGAATAAGCCCATACTCTCTCTCTCTCTCTCTTTGAGAGAAGGCCTGTGCCCTACAGGGGGACGTATATTATATTCTACATTATTATTTATATTTAAGTCTGGGCAGTAAAAAAAAGAAAGTTATGGAAAAATACTGGCCAGTAATAGGAACCAACTGGCTCAGACCCCTTTGAATAAAATTAAAAGAAAAGAGCTAATTGAAGTAATTTGAATTTAGAAAACTACTTTTTTATAGAGTTAAGTATCCATATCCGAAATATTTAAGTAAGGAGGTCGACATGCAGATTTATTTAAGTGTACTTTTGTAAAAGAGCAGATATTAGTCATCATTATGACTCGCAATTGATTACCATATAAAACCGCCTTCTCTTCGTTCTAGAACTTTCGAAGGTCAGTCCAGAAACATAATTCAAAAGCCGTTCACTCTGCAGCTAATTGTTTTTAATGGACACTTCTGTTGTTCGTCATTTCAGTTCAATTTGTCGTCCTTTTACTTTTTAAGGCCACCAGGAAGCTTAACAAAAGCGCTATAAATATATTATTTAATTTATTTACTCGTACCACTTATTATAAGATTAAATTTCCTGCAAGAAAGACATTGAACAGTTTAACATTAACACTGGGTGTACATATCAGAATCTCTTTTAATTACTCTTCTATACGAGTATTAGACTATTGCGATAACTTTGGCATTGAAATTACTGTCGTCACTATTTTTACCCTTGTTACCCTACAAGTGACCACCGGGTAGAGCTATACCACTAGCATTACCCACTGCAAAGAGGAACTTCTCCTACTTCTATTCATCCTTTACCCAATTCCAATAGGCTGCCTGCCAGAGGAAAATATTTGGCACCATGTTTCGTCACTTTTTAAGGTTTTACATTGAAATCACTTTAAAAAAAACCAAACGCTCTTGTCTATAATGCACTGAAAAGTACAAAATGAGTAACCATCACAGATTTTTTTCTGTTGACACAGATTGTTAGTGTGTCAGTTACATGCAAGTGAAGCAAATAGACTTTGGCCTTTGTATCTACGTAATGAGATAAATTATGCAGCTCCTAGTGGCACCTTCACTCACGCAAGATTAGTGAAGAGACCACTAGGACGCTGCAGTGCCTAGGACATTGTTTTAGAAGGAGAAGGCTTGCCCATCACCTATACCATCCTGACAGCTTAGTTGGCCTAGCCCACAGGAAAGACAGGACAAACATCGTGAGGAAACTCGCGGCTTGGTTGGTTGGTTGGTCATGTTCAGATCTCAGCTCTTTCTGTAAGGCAGCGCTGGGTGGATGGTACATTCAATCCTAATTACCTTGCGAGAATGCTGTTTTAGCACAACATAAATCATTTGGAATGCGGCCATAAACGCCGTCGACATTTGAGTGAATCATTTCGTTACCTTAATTATTACAGCTTAATTTAAACCAATTCCCAAATTTACGATTATAATCCATTATTTCGACTGTAATACCGAAGTATTTACGAGTTTACCTCTGACATTTTTATTGGCTTGTTGTTAGACGACTCATCATCATCAGCCCTTTGACGCCCACTGCAGGACATAGGCCTCCCTCGTGGTTTTCATAACCATGAGGGGTTTTGCCATAATCGCCGCGCTTGGCAGGCGGGTTGGCGATCGCAGTATGCGGTTGGAATCTCAGAAAGACGCTGCTGCCCGTCTCCTGGTAATTTATTTCCTTAATCGCCTTTTACGACATCCACGGGAGGAAATGGAGTGACGCTATTCTTAATCCGACGCCACACGGACGACTACCATAAATGTATTCCTACAAATAAGAATCCTTAGCAAAACAACCTACTGACAAGTCTCCACACTAAATATTTTTTTATTTATTTAAGCTGATGATAAATCCTCTTCAATTTCAATTTTTCAATTTACGCACATGCGCTTACCAGATAATTCCAAATCCCTATTATTTCATTTCATTTCATTTATTCAATGCATTTCATGAACAATCTCGAAAAGATACAGAAGTTACTTAACTAGTTGAACATGAACCCTGTAAGGGTATAGCAGATTGACATGTGTGGCGTATACAATTTTATTGTAGAACATGCATGTACTTAAATAAATCAAAATTTACAGCTAAGATATTAAGCTAGTTTCCTTTTTATACCTAGGTTGTTATAATTCTTTAACACCCATATATTCATTTATGGAGTAATAGCACTTTTTCATTACTAGTAGATTTTTAAGTTGAATGTTAAATCTTGTGTATTTTTTTTTCATTTTTAAGACTGTCCGGTAGTTTATTGTAAATGAGTATGCATCTATACTGTGGGCTATTCTTGAAAATTTCTAATTTGGGTGGGGGAAGGACCAATTTGTTTTTACGACGTTCATTTTTATTTTGCTTGAAGAGATTCATATTTTTGTGTACAAATAGAGCGGCTTCTAGAATATATATTGACGGTAAGGTAAGTATATTTTCTTGTATAAAGTAGGGTTTACAGCTCTGTCGTTGTGCGATGTTCACAACAATGCGTAGACATTTATTTTGTAGTATAAACAAATCCTGAGCATCAGTACTGTGGCCCCATAAAATTATTGCGTACCTCAGCCAAGCATATGCATAGGCGTAATATGCAGTTAAGGCGCAATCTTTTCTGGTGTTACATTTTAATACCCTAAGCGCATAAAGGGAACTCGTTTTGGTAAGTATCTTGATTTCTTGTGAGAATTACCAAAAATCCAGATACTTACCAAAACGAGTGAACTCTCACTAAATTACGTTCAACCAAAAATTCCAAATAGCTTCCTAAGCGGATACAAATTAAATTTATTGCTATGACGCATATTTTGGTATTTGTATTTGTATTTAAAGTATTTGCCACTTTAGTACTAAAATATCCGCCCATAAATATAAATTGCATATTATGCCTATTGAACCGCAATTTAAATTTGTCTACCCCTTTTTGGGATGCTCTCAATAATACGGTGTTTTCGACATCGCTGGATGCCATTGACCGTATTTCGATGCAATATTTTATCATCTGCAAAAAACTGGTTTTGTTTTTTTTTTTCTACTTTCAACTTCGGAGCATTCGTTGAACCTTCTCGAAGCGTCTTTTTTCTGTAACGCTCTTCCGGATTGTTTAAACAAAGTTCAAGTTTCAATGGCCGTTTTTACTTATTTTTTTTATCGTAAACATGCAAAGAGTTTTTAGTATAAAGACCGTTATCGATAATGTGAAGACCAAATTAGAAAGCTGTGCTCATTGAATTAGTTTGGGGTTTATATTTTGAGTTTGCATAATTAACGTAGTTTCTTCGAATTTCTGTAAAGTATGATTCCTCGGACTTATTTAAATTATTTTAGTGTGGAATTATAATATGGCCGTATTATTTAATATTTCGTAATATCCATCGAGCTGCAGAATACAGGCCTTCCCTCAGAAGGAGAGCCCACCATGTGTGCTCAAGTGGAGATTGTTAATTCCAAGGACTGAAGTTTGTTATTATCTCCGATACTCAGGTTTACTCACGATATTTGTCTTCACATTATAACCACAACTTTTGTTTCTGACTTACCTACATTTGTGAATTTTCAGTAGCAATATATAGTAACATAGTACAATGGCATTCAGCAAACAGAATGTAAATTCTTTATAAACTATTGATTTCGGATTTATGATTTCTGCTTTTACCACAATTCAATTCATTAAGTGGTGGATGGCCGATGGGGCCGAAAAGTTCTCGAATGGGGACCACATATCGGCAAGCGCAGCGTAGGACGACCAGCCACAAGATGGACAGATGACCTCATCCAAGTGGCAGAAAGACGCTGGATGCAGGCCGCTTCCAACCGGTCTTTTTGGAAATCCATTGAAGAGGCCTATGTCCAGCAGTGGACTTCTTGTGGCTGAATGATGATGATGATGATGAAGTGGACGTTAGATGCCAATTAGTTTATCAATTCCTGTATATGTAGCCGTTTCCGCTCAGATGGTAATCACATGAAAATAATAGGATGCGACCACTGTATTGGCCAATATTAGTGTGGAATGAGGTCGCAACACTCAGTGGATATTGCTTCACATCCTTTATGCAACCGTGATGTCAAGTTTAACATTTAGTTGAGACAAATAGCGGGAGTAGCCTATTGGGTAGAACATTGGGCTCGGAAGCGATGCCACTCGCTAACTGTGAAGGAAAAGATCGTGAGGAAACCTGAGTGTCTGAGCTATTCACATACCTCAGCGCTGAAATCGCCAATCCGCAGTGGGCACGCGTGGTAATTAAGCCCATACTCTCTGCCTGAGAGAAGGCCTGTGCCCGACAGTGGGACTTATAAAGGGTGCTTAGCATTACTAAGTACACGCTTGGTAAGCTATGTTAATCGAATAATCACTTAAGGCGGCCCCTCGAGGAGCAATTCCCATACAAAAGAGACTGCCTCGTTTGTCTAGCCATTAAGGCGCTTCACTACCAAAACAAAGGTTGCGGGCCGCCGTACATTTGTACAAATGCCCCCAGTCTGGGTGTATTTCCATGTTTAAAATGTCCTTGCCCGGTTAACCGGAACCAGGTTAAGTGATTGTGTTGTGTGGAAGTAATTTATTACATTTATTTGTTTGAACTTAGTTCGGTTTTTATTTACAAACGGCATGCCAGATTGCACTGAAACTTTGCCAATACGCTTAGAGAACCCGAATTTGATGGTGCTAGAGCTGGAAATAGAATTAACAAAAACAAATTATAGCCTTGGGACTAGTTTGTATGAAAATTCTTATGAGGCTCCAATTTCTTTTTGTTCCGTTATACTCAATTGTAAGAGCGAGCAAATCTCGATTTGTGTCCTCTAAGTATGTTGGTTAAATCTCATTGCGATCTGGGATGTCGTTTGTGAACTAAAGCCAACCCTCTTAAATAACTTTTATATGGAGAATTGGGGATCCTGCCTTTTCGCAGAAAATTGTTACGCTGATTATCACTTGCCAACCAACATTTCACCTATTTTTCACTTTGACAACAAACGATTTACAAATTTTTGTATGGCAACGTTTCATTTGGTAGGATTGTTGTTAAGCTGATTATTATAATGAAACAAAACGTTTTGGGTATTTATTATTTTTCAAATCTTTTACTAGTTTTTTTTTTTTTGCAAACCTATAGGTTAGGTTAGGTTAGAACTGTGACCAACACACGCACGAGCCGAGCGAGCGAAGCGAGCGTGCCGCGGCAGCGGCCGGCGAGTGCTAGGAAAATTCTATCCATTTTACTAGGTTTTCCTAACCTTTAGGTTAATCTATAGGTTTGCCCTAACCTTCTGTAAAACATACGCTACTTAAAAGTTGGCATTTTGAAAAAATGTCATTATAAAAAGCAAACCAAACAAACAGTTGGCAACTGCGAGGTTGGGAAATAAAAAAAAATAATAAGAAAAGTTGGCAAATGATTATTCCGCAAAATAATATTCTTCGAAACGTTAGTTGCCAAATGAAAATCGGCCAAAAATGTTTCTGCAAAAAGGCAGAGAACCGGTATTTTATAAATAATCTCATATAAGAGAGGGCCCACCCTGGGTTTATAAAAGTTTATCGGGTAATTTTGACTGAGGTACTCTTTTGTGACGAAAACGAGCGATGGCGTGTTTTTTTTTACCAATTATAACTGACTGCTAAGGCATGCAACATGGCCGATCAAAGTTGACGGCCACTAACAATTCTCCGGTTCTCTGCCTTTTTAATAATTACCCTTCCCCTAATTAGACTTTTCGAGTGATACGCACGGCCGGACTTTGCGATCCGCTCAGAATCGATTGCTGAAGACACGGAGTCATTCGACAAGGTTCTTCAGCAATTCCTTTACTGTCACAGCTGTCCGCCTGTGGAATGATCTGCCTTTGGCCGTAAGATTTTCACCGTCTCTATCAGTATTTAAGAGCAGAGTTCAAAAATATTACTTTGCCTTAGATGAGGTTGTTTTTCTTTTATTTTTTTCTGGTGAAATCTCTTCCTAGTAGTATGTAGGTATTTTTTTCGTTCATCTCCTCCCTTCTTATGATAATTTTTATCTATGTATGTTTATTCTATATTTATTTCATATTTATGTACCGTTTATGTATGTGTATTTAATATACAAATATCTTGCTTAGTATTGTTTAGTTGCACCGACTACCCGTCATTTAGCTTCTCATTTTTTTCCGTCAATGGTTGTCTGAAAGAAATTACTTTTAGTAATAAGGCCGCCAATTGTACTGTACTTTATTATTGTTAAATTCTCATATGTAATTCCTGGTGTACATACAATAAAGAATATTCTATCTATCTATCTACAATTCGTAGTTTGTTGTGACAATAATAATTTATGTGCATTGCAAAGTCGATAACCTACAGATTAACAAGTAGACTCTGCTACGCAGTGCACCTCGAATTGTCATAACAAACTTCGAATTTATTGTAGTTCTGTGAAACAGGCCCCTGGCGTTGACTTCGACACCAAGGACACTTGTCCTTAGACAGACTTCAACATGGCGCAAAACCCGCTCATGTTGAATCACAGTGGAAACATTCACGCTCACCAGTTTCATTTGTAGGTTAGTAAGTTCATGAATAATTCAGAAGTATTTTTTATTTGTCCGTTATGTGGTTTATGTCTATGCAATAATACGCGTGTGTTATGATTCTGTCCAGTTATTGCATAACGCGCTTGTAGGAATGGTTAAGTGCCATTAGCAACGTTAAATAACCTTGTTATTCGACTATCCTTTATTTATGTAGATCATCATCATCAGCTATTTGACGCCCACTGCAGGACATAGGCCTCCTTTATGGTTTTCCTTACCATGAAAGGTTTTGCCATAATCGCCACGCTTGGCAGGCGGGTTGGCGATCGCAGGATGCGGTTGGAATCTCAGGAAGACGCTGCTGCCCGTCTCCTGGTATTTCCTTAGTCGCCTTCTACGACATCCACGGAAGGAAATGGAGTGACGCTATTCTTAATCCGGCGCCGCACGGAACCGCAGTATATACTTTATGTAGTAGGTATATACTGCAATAATTTTGGGTGGTTTGAAAGACAAAGCGAAATGGACGTGCCTGACAATAGCTAGCGAATACGCTAGTTGGTTTCCTTTAGAAAAGCACTTTTCAAATAGATCTCGACACAAACTCGAATCTATTAGAGTCATTAGTAGCCAGCCATCCAGAGCGGTGCGTGATTAAGCCCATACTCTCTCTCTGAGAGAAGGCCTGTGCCCTACAGTGGGACGTATATAGGCTGCTTATAACAGGTAAGTATAAATGTACAAAGGCGGACTTATTTCAAAAGAAATTTCTTCCAGCCAGCCTAAGAGAGGTGCTGAATGATAGAACAGAGAGCGGGAGAAGGCAAATAAAGCTCATTAATGAGTTTTTCTTCTCGGTTAAAGAAAAAGTAACGACAATTAGTCGACATAAAATCTTCCTCGTATCTTCATAGTGGGAGCGAATAAGTCTCTGTTTCAGGCACAAAAATATGTGAAATACTTTCCTGGCTGACCTTGTTTAAATACCCACCTAGTTGTTGATAATGTGTGTTTGCTAAAATGCCATTGTGTGTCTTCAAACTACTGGTCAACAACAAATAAATACTTCGTAAACATCGCACTGGTCGCGATTGAAACATAAACATCTATAAATACATAAAAGATGAATGTTCAAATAAACAGATGAATGTTCAAATAAATAAATCGCTATAACAACAAATATTAAAAACAGAATAAAATAAATATTTAACGGGGCCTCTCATACAACAAATTATTTTGCAGTTTCATGTTCGATATTAATAACGGCAATAGGTAGGTATACGCTTGAAATACTCACAAAATATTTAGTTCTATATTCGCTTCAAAAATAAACATTTCAATTAAAAAAATATATATATTTAATGCGGGCTTTCATACAAAAAAAACATGAGTTATTGCCGTTTTTTCTCGATCGTTGTGTCTAATGTTGTATAGATAATGGTGCGGAACCCTTTGTGCACGAGTCCAACTCGCACTTAGCCGGTTTTCTGTAGTTTATTTTTGTGTTCTAAACGAAGTTGGTTAAGAAGTTGATTACGATCACTATAAAGCAAATGTAAAAGTGATGGACTGTTGCATAATATCTTTCAAGAGTGTAAATATCAGTAAAAATAAACAGTATGTGTGAGGGATTTGGCAATTCTTCGAGTAGATGAGAATTTAAATTCTCACTAGTTACGTGTTTATTTATCACATGCCAATTAAGTAAGTACTTTGCTTTGACATCCGGAATGCAGAATGCATTATTTTATGTCACTGTATATGCGAAAACCATAGATAGTTGGCTGGAAGAGATTTCTGCTGAAATAAGCCCGCCATGTACACTTTTTAATTTTCTGTAAATGTTGTGTTTTATTTGTGTTTTTGTGAGCAATAAAGTATAAAGTATAAAGTACAAAGTATAACGTATAAAGTATAAAGTATAAAGTATAAAGTATAAAGTATAAAGTATAAAGTATAAAGTATAAAGTATAAAGTATAAAGTATAAAGTATAAAGTATAAAGTATAAAGTATAAAGTATAAAGTATAAAGTATAAAGTATAAAGTATAAAGTATAAAGTATAAAGTATAAAGTATAAAGTATAAAGTATAAAGTATAAAGTATAAAGTATAAAGTATAAAGTATAAAGTATAAAGTATAAAGTATAAAGTATAAAGTATAAAGTATAAAGTATAAAGTATAAAGTATAAAGTATAAAGTATAAAGTATAAAGTATAAAGTATAAAGTATAAAGTATAAAGTATAAAGTATAAAGTATAAAGTATAAAGTATAAAGTATAAAGTATAAAGTATAAATTATTGTTTCACGCGCTCTTGACCTTTTAATTCTAAGTAAGTAAATATACCTAACATAATTTGCAACTGTTTAATAACTAGCAAGTGGGTGTACAAGAACTTGGAAACGTTTCTAAGAATCTAACACAGAAATACCCTTATTTTTTATTCATCGTTCACTTTGTGCCTTTTATTTTGTTTCAATAACACAATTAGTAGGTTATTATTAAATGCCAACAGACACGTAAATTGTCCCTGCCGAATGCAGGTTGTCCCGGAAGTCACGAACAAAAGGCAACAATTAGATGAATAAAACCAAAATAACAAAATACCTAAGCGCTTACTCATATATATAGCTACAACCCGAGACAGTTACTCCCTCACTCTTTACATAAGCAGCCTATATACGTCCCACTGTAGGGCACAGGCCTTCTCTCAGGCAGAGAATATGGCCTTATCACCACGCGTGCTCACCGTGGATTGGCGATTTCAAACGCTGAGGTATGTGAATAGCTCAGACACTCAGATTTCCTCACGATGTTATCCTTCACCGTTAGCGAGTGGTATTGCTACTATAACTTCACAAATGTACATAACTTAGGAAACCAAGTCATAGGTATATGCCCGCACTGGGGATCGAACCTGGGTCTCTCGCTTCCGAGTCCGATGTTCTACCCACTAGGCTACCACTCACTCTTTAATCATCTATAATGATATGTTTTCTCAGAAAACATCTCTTCTACCTAAAAATTATATATGAGAACTTATTACTGCCATCCTATGCCGATTTTTGAATTTAGAATGACTTCAATTGTCAACTTTTTTGTTTACCGGCCGATTTGGATCAAATTTTGAACGGTTATCGGTCGTTCTAAATTCAAAATGGCGGCGCCAATATGGCTGCCTGAAATTCGTAAAGATTTCGACCTACACGCAAAAAAGTCCACAGCCAACTGGACCTGGAGCTGAATATCATATTATACAGTTAAACTCTACATTAAACTAGATTTAATCCCTAAAAAGGTGTAACAAAATCCCCTAGTAGGTATCTCCAAAAATGTGGACTCTACTCATCAATTCGAACACTGAGGGAAAGAATTGAAAATCGCGAAAGATGATGATATATCATCTTCCTCCGTACTAAAGTTGCCAACTGTGGTTTAAAATGTGTGGAAGATTATTATTGTTCACTTTCCCCCCCCCCTCGTTTATAATGTTCGTTTCATCATATCAAGGGCTGGCTGGAAGAGATTTCTGCTATATTTCTGCTAATATAAGTAGTTTTTTATAAAAAATACATATTTTTTATTAAGTATGTACTATGTACAGAATTTACAGTACTACTTAGATTGATATCATAAATATGTTAATAATATATAATATGATATTTATGATATCAATCTTAGTATAACTGTAATTCAGTTCATAGTACCTACTTTAATAAAAAATATGTAGTTTTTATAAAAACTACTTATATTATTTTAAAAAAATATACTTATATTATATTAAAAATGTTTTACTTAATATGGCTTACGCTGTGTACCTAAAAAATTTCGCCTTTTCTTGGAATAAATATTATTAGTAAAACGTCTTTGTCGACACTTGTAATGAATATTATCCCTACCTCAATTTTTGCCTCTCCTGTACCTACTGCAGGTTGACTGGTAGAAATTGCCATTACCATTAAGTCCACCTGTTGTACACTGTCTTTGTGCAATAAAGAATTAATAATAATATAATTTACAGAAAGTGTTATAATATGAGACTCATCATGTAAGTGCCGATCTTTCAAATTGTTAAGTAATTAGTAGTAGTGGTTAAATCACTGCAATTTCCGGTAAGCAAAGAGATGTTTATAATAGTGGCTAGTGGCTAATGATCAATGCTCTATTGCGTGATTGGAAAACACGACAGTCAATAAATTGTTGAGGCTATTGCACTATAACGTAATAATGTAGATGCGTCTATTACAGACTTATCGATAGTTTACATACTCTATGTTCGGAAAACGTGGTTTTGTTTAGGGTTCCGTAACCAAAGGGTGATGGATTATTACTAAGACTCCGCAGTCCATCCGTCCGTCCGTCCGTCTGTCACCAGGCTGTATCTCATGAACCGTGATAGTTAGATCGTTGAAACAGAAGAAAATAAATGTTTAAGGGGGGCTCCCATACAACAATCGTGATTTTTTTGCCGTTTTTGCTCGATGTTAATAACGGCAACAGGAAGACGCTTGAAATATTCAAATGTTGTATAGATAATGAATGGTACGGAACCCTACGTGCGCGAGTCCGACTAGCACTTGGCCGGTTTTTTTACATACATTCTACAGCATGATCGTTAGCCATATTTCAAGTGGATATTCTTTTGATTATTTTAAAGAGTATTATTAATAAATAAACAGTAATTGTATAACATATTTGTAAATATTCGCGATCTCCGACCCTTGGTTCGAAACTGTGAATCCAAATTCGAAGTGATACCAAGTACGGTAACGTTGGCAAATTATGTTAAATGTTTAAGTTTCTGTCGTTCGATATGCGGAAACAAGTGAAAGAACAATTTAGTTGGCCGACGCCGGCCATAAGACGCTTGGACCATAGTTTTTCGATTTTGATTACTTGTCGTCCTGACATTGTTTAATGCTAAGTGAAATAATTTTGCGGAACAAAAAAAAATCATTTGACGCGCCATTTTTTTCAAAACTAGAATGCCCCCTTGGCCGTTGTCGACGTTTCGAACGAATTTGAAGTCACAGAATATAGAGCACTTATCCAGCAACTTTTAAATGAAATGATTTGACAATCGTGGTATAGCATTCTCTTCTCCATGTAACAATCAATTTGCAATAGACAATAATATATTGTCAATTAAGTATGCGTTTTTATTGTTGGCGCAATTTCCTGATTGCTGCACGCAAAATGCTAGTTTAGTTTTGACATGATACGTTGATCCTATTTTACTTTCTGACACCGAAAGTGTTATTTGAAACGGTACTTATTTCTTATTTATTAAAATGTTAGTAAATTGGTCACAAATAAAAAATCTGTAAAAACATCGATAAAACAAAGCAAAGCTGGTAAAAATGAATGGATCCAGATCACAACAATGTTCATTTGTTGACAGTCAACTTTTTAATTTATTTTTCCTTTCTTTCTTCTAAAAGGCAACAAACTCATAAAGTGGCCAGCATTCCGTACCACACAAACTCTTTTCGATTTTATTCTCAACTTTTTTTCTTAAATCGCACAGGACACTGACCTCTCAGGACATCAGCCGGGATGAGTCGCCTGAATGTTGTCGGCCTCTCTTCCGCCTTCTCTTCGGCGGCCAGAGCCAGGGCAAAAACAGCAAAAACAACTAAGTATTTCATCTTTAGCAACACCTTACGAGTGCCGAATAGAATTATTAAAAAAAAGTTGGTTTTGTTTTTTTCGGCACGTATTTTGGCTGCACGCGTTGCGACCGCGACACGACTGAGTTCCAAATTCGACTTTGCCGCTGTTTTATTCGAATGACAACTCGTGGGAGGGAGGAGAATGGTAGAATGCATTGGCACAGATTAGTAGCGCACAGAAGGTTCTTTTTGGGCTGTTAGCAATAAGGCCGCCCATTGTACTTTTTCATTGTAACTTTCATGTATTATGTCTCGCTTCTTGTGTGCAATAAAGAATATTCTTACCTTATCTTATCTTATATTATAGTTGACTGCCTCGTTGGTCTAGCGGTTAACACGCTTGACTACGAAAACAGTCGTCGTGGGCTCGATTCCTTCTGGACGCCACCGTACATAATTTTTACACATGGCTTAAGTTTGGCTGTATTTTCATGTTTATGGTGTTCTTGCCTGGTTAACATGGCACAGGGTATCCTAATTTGGGACCAGGATAAGTGATTCTTTTATGTAGATGTTCCTTATTATATATTTATTTAACTGTATTTAAAGTTTCGTATATTTTTATTTTTAAGATTGTCAACCACTAACATAACTCATTGAGTTATCTAGCTAGAGAAACGAGAACTAAAGAGAAAACATAATAATTATAATTCTCGACAAATAACTTAAACCAATTACTTTTACTCCTATGAACATATTTGGAGTCTTATTGGCTAGGGACGCACGATTTAACTGAGAATTCTTCGAACTTTAGTCAAATTAGCAAATGATTAAAAAAAACCGGCCAAGTGTCTGTCGGTTCCCACTTTCTGATTCTAAAAACCCGATATGTATGGCAAATTTCAGCTTTCTAGAAACAAACGTCTCCGAGCTAAGCCTCTCAGAGAGAAGGCCGGTGCCATATAATGGTAGTATGTTTATTCAATTTAATGCAATCCATTTGTGGTGTGACGGCTAGGGGAGCGACGGAGTAAGGAAACGACTGGATTTGTTGGTCGACCGTTTATTACTAATTTATTGAATCACATGACATGAGGTACCTTTCCTACCTTATCTAGTTAGCCTATGTAAGTACCTATTCACTATACTACACATTTAGTCCTCATTTCTATTTCACATTATAAATTAACGGTATAGGCTGCATTTTTTATTTAAGTGAAAATACATAAAAAAGCGGTCAAGTGCATATCAGGCAACGCGTAGTGCAGGGTTCCATAGAAAGAGGGGGTTTTATCTGCTTAACAGAACTAACAAATTCATCAACGTAATTTTGAATGGATTTTGTACGAAGTTTTCCTTTTATAAGTTGGTCACATATCACTCGTTAACTTTTAAAGCCTACTTAGCCTCAAATTGAGGCCCTCAATATTTTTTTCTTTTAATTTCATTTCATGTGCCACTACCTCGAATTTTTTCACGTTTCTACAATCAACCGTTTAGCCAGGAGACGCCCTATTCGGAGGTAAATGTTCGCTTTAAAGCTTAATATTTCGCAAACGGAACAATAAGTCAAAAAATTATCTTCTTACACCCAAAATATTTTTTAACGACCAATCCAAAGATACCCTATGGTGTAGGCGAGAAAAAAATGCATCCCTAACTTAAGTATACCCTAAAAAAAATTTTTTAAGAATTTCTTCTACCGTTTTGTCAGCGTGATTAATATGTATATCTATACTAAATTTCAGCCTTCTCGTACTTATCGTCTCTCAGCTAGGAAACGAACATACAGACGGACAAACAGACAGACAGACAGACAGACGGACGGACATGGCGAAACTATAAGAGTTCCTTGTCGACTACGGAACCCTAAAAAGCGGCGGTAGCGCAGCGATAGAACGCCGGTCTCACATTCGGGACGTCATGGGTTCGAATCCCGGCAAAGTTACGTACATTTGTGAATTTGTACTAGCAATACCACTCGCTAATTGTATAGGAAAACACAGTGAGGAAACCTGAGTGTCTGAAGTGTTCACATACCACCGCGCTTGAAATTGCCAATGCGCGGTGGGTACCGCGTGATAATTAAGCACATACTCTCTCTCTGAGAGAAGGCCTGTGTCCTGCAGTGGACGTATTAGGATTGAGGCACACAGAAAACACGTGGGGCGAGAGCGCGGAAAAGACGCGTCGTCTTTCCAATGAGCGTTTTTCCTTATGTCAAGTTTAGTTTTAAAAGATTCCCTAGGTGGCGCTGCCGTACCGTAGTAATAAACGTCAAAGCAAAAAAGAAAACTATGGTTCTGTAGAATTTGTGATGGTTGTTTACCTAAAAGAAAAAAATGCTGTTGTCGTTTGGTGATAAGTGTGCTTACGTTCTATTTGGAGATTTTGGAGTCTTTGCTGTGGATTGTGGATTATTCTCGACGTTAAAGGACTGATTTACTGGTTACCGATTTCTGATATAAACGAAGACTTGGCTGCTACTTAACTACTGGAATACTGTTTCATGTTGAATGTTCGCTACAAATTGCAAAATATTTGCGTAGATTCCACCCAATTTTGCGCTGATGTTCTACTTTTGTAGCGTGAATCCACTTCCTTCTGTGAGTTTCATTTTGAGGAAACGTATGGGTGCCTTTATTTGGACAACCTAAAACACCGCACGACCCACGGACACTCATGGCGATGCGCAATACAAACGTATAATGTACTTTTTCGTACAATTTTGCGAGACAGAAGCATTCAACCTTAGTTCACAACTTTCAAAACTTTACGAACCAACAATATCCCCACAGACTAAGAATGTTGTTCCTTCGTCTGAGAGGTTCCCTCTCTTTTTTAGCAATCTGTGGACTAACTTTGACATTGACTGCTACGAATCACAAACGAATGACGCGCTCATTCACTTTCATGCAAAATTTACTGAAGGGATAGGGCAAAGCCCCAAAACGAATCCCAAACGAACGCCCTCGCCCCACGTCCCTTTTGTGTTGTGACGTAAAGTGGTCCTTCTGCACCACCTCAGTGACAAAGTGACGGCGATACGCAATGCAGTTTGGCTTCGCTTACACTTCGTGCGCTCAGCATTCAGGGTTATTGTGTAACGTTCCACAAAAAGATGTAACTTGAACGATATGAGATTGTGACTAACACTCTATCTGGCTGCATCTAGACTTTGCTTGATTGGGATCGAGATGTCTGCCAATATCACTCGCTCACCGTTAAGGAAAACATCGTGAGGAAACTGGAATATCTTGGCATGCGTGACAAAGCTAATCTCTTTCTCTGTCTCTCTATCAGAGAAGCCGTGTGGTTTGGGAAATATACAAAGTTGTATCTAAGCGCGCAATGGGCATTGTCCTAAACATTGTCAATAGTGAATGAAAGAAGGTTTAAGTCTTTGTATAATAACACCAACACGCTGACATCTACTCATGTAATAGGAGCCTAATCTTATTCATGTGATGGCCTCCTATTACGTGAATAAGTAGTTTTGTCAAAAAAACGTGTAAACACTTTTAATTTAAAATATTTGATCCTGATAACTTTATGTATAATTTTAATGATAACTAAAATGCTGTGTAAGGTGCCTTTGAGTTGCAGCCTATTTTAGACTGATTATATTCTTTAAATGTCACCCCCCTGAAAGCATACCTTATAAATACTTTTTTTAAATCTCGGTACTCCACAAAAAAACTTCTACGTTTGCCAGATTCTTTTTAGTTTTGTTTTGATGACTTATTTCCGTGCATGATATACTTCCGGTTTAGTAGACTCATATTATATTTTTCGTTTTAAAAAATGATTATAGCAGCCGACATCTAATTATTCAATCCAGGCTCTCAAAAATTCCAAATTTCAAAAAAAAATCTAATTTTTTAATACATATTTTGCCCAAATCTGTTATTTTATATAAATAGTAGAAAGTAAATTATCATACAGTCATTTAAAAAAATATATTCTTTAACTAATACTTAACTTTATGTTATTTCAATTTTACATCGTACTGTTATTGAATGACTCTATAGAAAGTTGGAACATGGTTTAACAGAAATTTGAATATAGACCTAGTTTTTTTTAATAATTTGTCAGGTATCAGTTGAAAATGATTCTCCCTAGGGCTGAAAAGTATTACTTTCAACCCGCTCCTCAGGCAACTTCAGATGTACTGTCTGAGTATGAGTAATGAAAAATTATTTTGTAGCGTTTTCAGGATGACAAAAATGCGAAAAATAAAGTTACACTAATAATAAAAAGTTATTAGATTTAGTTTTATCATTGAATTCTAAACGTTTTCTAATAAGGGTTTATATGCATAAAACGTTATTTTACGAGATAACTCAAAAATTGTTATGGCTTCATAAATTAAGGCTATAAATTATAAAGCTGTAACGTCATAAGAACCCGATTTTTGTACAGTTAACAGCACGTCAACCTTTACGTTTTAGTTGCAAAGTCACCCGCAACGTAACTCAGTAGAATGCACGAATGTGAGGGTTTATGTGCTGTCGGCTGTACCACGTGACTAGAATGACTTTTCGACAGGTTACTACATGAAAAGTTTTAGTCGCAGAGAAAAAAATTAAGCACGGTTATTTACGCCGGGTTTTGACGGTCTTACCCCCAGTTTCTCGTACACTACCACGCTGTTAATAGCTGTTAATTGACCAAAGTGCATACAAAAAAAACCACTGACAGCTGTTAACAGTAGATTAACAGCTTGTTAGTGTACGGGAAACCGGGGGTTAGTACGCTCGGACCGTGTGCATAGAGTTTTAGTTGATTATGACGACGCACTCGATCCGAGCGCACTCGTCATAATCAACTAAAACTGTACGCACGGTCCGAGCGTGCTAAGACCGTCAATTCCCGGCTCTATCTTTTTAACATTGCCTCTCCAATGAGATTAAAACATTGTAGTGTGCAAGTTCTCCATTGACGTTTCTCTGGAATGGACTACCATACAAGGGTACCCAAATCTACGTAACTTACACCCGAATGTTATTTATGGTGAGCTGATTATACGTCTTTTTGAAGTATCGAAATCGGATCGCAAAATTGCAAAAACTACTTTACTTTGACAATTAGATGTTAATTGCATAGCTGACACGTAAGAATACTAATTCTACCAGTCGGCTACGCAATGTACATCGAATTGTCATAATTTATTACGAACTAGCTGTTGCCCGCGACCTCGTTCGCGTGGTAATTTTGGGGTATATTTTTCCGGGATAAAAAATTGTATATGTGCTAATACAGACTATAAATATATCTCTGTGCAAAATTTCATCCGGCTCCGTTCACCCGTTTTTGCGTGAAAGAGTAACAAACATCCATCCATACATACAAACTTTCGCGTTTATAATATTAGTAAGGATCGTAGTTATATGAAACATGTCCGAGAAAGCTAAAATGTCGCGAAAATGTTTGACGTCATCAATGTCCCATAGAACAAGTTACGTACCACGGACAGACTCTCTTGTAGAAGACTTATACCGAGATAAGTCTAATGGATTTGAGATGAATTTCATACAGTTTTCTATAGAAAAATTTGTAGCTCTTTTACTATTGTAAGTTATTTTCCGTTTAAAGCATTCCACTTGGTCTTACAGGTTTAAAATTACAGAGTAACCCCCAGTTTCTAAACTAACAATTTGCTAATTTACTGTTAACAGCCCGCTCACCCGGAATTACAACGACGTTAAAAAACTAGAATTAATCCGCGCATAATGCATAATGAGTCATTTGACTGAAATTAATATAATTTCAATTGTGTCGATGTTCCGTGTGGTGCCGGATTAAGAATAGCGTTACTCCATTTCCTCCCGTGGATGTCGTAGAAGGCGACTAAGGAAATAAATTACCAGGAGACGGGCAGCAGCGTCTTCCTGAGATTCCAACCGCATACTGCGATCGCCAACCCGCCTGCCAAGCGTGGCGATTATGGCAAAACCCCTCATGGTTATGAAAACCATGAGGGAGGCCTATGTCCTGCAGTGGGCGTCGAAAGGCTGATGATGATGATGATGTGTCTAACTTCCCACTCGTGTTTAACTTCCCACTAGGACTAACACAATATACTTAGGTAGTCCATTTTTTCATTTTTTCTTCGTTGTTCCGGATGGATGAATTGTTAGTGGTTTTTTTATGCACTGTGGCCAACTGACAGCTATTTACAGTAAATTAAATTATAGTTGCGAGCCTCGTTTTAAAGCACATCTTAATATACCCCAAAATGTATTCATCAAATAAAACTAAGAAGCTCAGAAACAATTATGTCAGACCATCCAAGTGTGACGAAACGTTTTGTCTCTACATCATATTAATTCAACTGGAACGATTAGCGTAATAGATTACGAGCGGAGACATGCGCAAAAACTGGTCAAGTGCTGGCCGGATTCGCACATGCCGGGTTCTGTACCATTCTATTTACCCGACTGCGGCGGAGCCCAAAATAACGGTAATGTGTTGGACTCGTATGTATGTAAGTACGTCCGATTCAATGTTCCCCCATAACTCCTTAACCGATGGTCAGATTTTAACAAATAAATCTCCGATTCGTCGTGTTTGCCTGAGTGTCATAGGCTATATAAAAACAGCATTATGTAATTAAAAAAAAAATAACACAAAAAAGATAAAAAAAAGAACTGAAATAAAAAATAACCAAGAACCCGACTGCTGAGCATCACCTACTAAGCAGGCGGGACCTAAATTCAACTATGTAACTCCTTGCGAGGTATATAGGTTGGTCCCACCCGCTTAGTAGTTCATCATCATCATCATCAGCGCTTTAACGCCCACGTCAGGACATAGGCCTCCCTCATGGTTTTCAGCTTAGTAGTTAATCCTCAGCAATCGGGTTGTTGATTATTTTTTACTTCAATTATTTAATTAATAGTAGGTAGCCTATAAGATTAGCAAGTTGAAGTGGCAGTGGGCTGGTCACCGTAGAACCTGCCGTAGAACCGATAGTCGATGGGGTACGAAGGTTCTCGAGTCCACGAACTAGCAAACGCAGTGAAGGCCTACCACTGGCCTAACGATCTGAGGCAGATTGTTGCCAGCGGCTGGATGAGTACGAGTACGGACAGATTGATTCATTTATTGTCGACCTTCACATGAAAGTACCTGCAAAAAAAACGAAAATCGACTTCAAGAAAAATCCGCACCAAAAAATAGAACTGTATGATTTTTTCATGGATCCCATTAACAGATCTAGCAAATTTATGACTAAGGAAACCAATCACCAGGAGACGGGCAGCAGCGTCTTCCTGAGGTTCCAACCGCATAATGCGATCGCTAACCCGCCTGCCAAGCGTGACGATTATGGCAAAACCCCTCATGGTTATGAAAACCACGAAGGAGGCCTATGTCCTGCCGTGGGCGTCAAATGGCTGATGATGAATCCAACGATATCCCACACTATAGCGTAGGCGAGAAAAAAAATGCGTCCCTTATTTCCGTGTATGGGAGGTACCCTAAAAATAAGTTTTTTCGAGATTTTACTCTACCGTTTTGTCGGCGCAGTTAATATGTATATCTATGTTAAATTTCAGAACTCTAGTACATAATATAGTCTCTGTGCTAAGCCGTGGACAGACAAACGGACTGACGGCCATGGTGAAACTATAAGGGTTTCTCGTTGACTACAGAACCCTAAAAACAAGCGATTCAGGACAAGTCTGATTTAATGTGGTTTCTGTACCGGGCTATAACCCGGAGGTTCCTTTTGTTTTCTACACAAGCTCTGCGGAACCCTAAAACGCCAGTTTATTTTCATTACTTTCGTGTCTGTAAACTATCTGCTTCGTATACCATTCACAACTTGGCGATAATTAGTATGTTTACTATTCGTTTGTCTTATTTTATTTTTCAGTGTGAAATCCATCATTCAGCGTAAAATAGTTTCCGCATTAATTTCTTTCACTAAAATTCGAATTCATTTTTTTATATGACACAGAAAATGTGACTTTTTGAACGTTATAAGTAAAACTAAGTGTCCATTTTAATATCTAGATCATTTTGGAGAAAAAATCACAAAAATACTCCAAACTTAGTCTTTTCAAATATGTTCCTTAATTAAAAGAGTTTTCATAATATTATTCTAAAACCTAGTACTAGTGCATTAAACTGGCTTTAATTCCAGACATCTTTGTCGTCTAAATAATATTTAACGTCATAAAGCCCTTTTGGTACAAAGTGTGCTTTACACATTTTTCGAACCGCGTTTCTGGCAAGCTTATTATATCTTCATTATATCTTCATCATCTTATTGTAGAAACGATACAATGCCCCATAAATGGGAACGAAAGTTTATGTTTATTTCTAGTATTTGCATTGTGTTTTAAAGTTACTGAATTTTTTCCTGACGTACCTACATTGTATAATATTCTCATAGATATAGGGCCAGTCTCTGAATTGAGAATTTCGCTAAGTATATAGTTAACTGTAGTGCTGTCTTTTCGAATTTCTCAGAAAAGAGCGTGACAGAGCGTTAGTTAAGAATTTACTTAGTGAAATTCAGAAACCGGCCCATTCTGACTAGCAACTGTCAGGATGTTAGTTTCTTTGAAGAAACGTAAGCAAACTTGCTGATCTATTCGAAGTTATACTTAAAAAAAGGATTAGGGGAAAATTATGGTAGGTAGTAAAAAAAAAGAAGAAAGAAATAGAAAGTAATTATTGACCTACTATCTGACTCGGCAAACGTTGATTTGCCGTATTCTCAGACCTACCAAATATACGCAAAAGAAACCATAAAAATCGGTGAAGCCGTTTCGGTGGAGTTCGATAACGAACACTGTGACACGAGATTTATATACAGGGCGTCCCACGGCTGTGCCACGTGGAGGGAAAGTACCTTGAATATTGTAGATGGAACATTTTAGGGAAGGAAGACATTATTTTTTAATTAAAAAAAAATTAAAATTGCATTCGCATAGATTTTTAAATAATTACATGGTTGAACCGGGAACCGAACCCGCTACACAAGAAAAAAATTACTCTGTAGCTTTATCATACCGATCAAAAGGCTTCATCATAAGGATTACCTACATATATTTGTATATTTGTACATATATTTGTTACATCCTGTGTAGGTAGATTCTAAAGTGCCCTAAATATTACAACGGAACCCCGTTATGCGCCATGAATTTTCGGTGGTTTGAAAGCCACAGTTATGTAATTAGTAATTAAAAATGCCATCTATTTAGACTGTTACTATAAAGTATAGACGTAATTAAAAAAACCGGCTTAAGTGCGAGTCAGACTCGCGCACGAAGGGTTCCGTACCATTATCTATACAACATTAGAGAAAGATCGAATTTGAGAACAGCGCCATCCATCTATAGAAATCAACAAGAAGCGTTTAACATTGACATTTAGCGACATGACATCGGCGCTGTGAAGGTTACATAGATGGCGAGCACTGTCTTTAGACAACGTTTGTTGTCTGGGAGCCCCCCCTTAAATATTTTTTTTATTCTGTTTTTAGTATTTGTTATAGCGACAACATAAATACATCATCTGTGAAAATTTCAACTGCCTAGCTATCACGGTTCGTGAGATACAGCCTGGTGGCAGACAGACAGACAGACGGACAGACAAACAGACGTACAGTGAAGTCTTAGTAATTGGATTCTGTTTGGCACCCTTCAAGTACGGAACCCTAAAATTAGTTGATAAATTTCAGTGTGTACGTAACTTGTGACTTTTTAGTAGCAATACCTCTCGCTAATGTAATAAAGGAAACCACTGTAAGGAAATCTGAGCTCTGAAGAATTAAAATACTTCATCACTTGAAATCACCCCCTGACCTTAATGAGGCCCTGTATTACGCGCACCATAGATAGACGCGCACGTACCAAATCCCAAACAATTAATTTGAAAACGCGTTATCGACATCAATTGATGACAGTTCCCAAATGGGAACTGAATATCCAAAAATAATTTATTTGTCAATTCTTAGTCGAAAAATTCAATAACAGTCTACTATTTACTAACCAATATATATATGTTGGCTGTGCCCAAACATAGCGCCATGTACAAGCTAATAGTGACATCTAGTGTCACGAATTCACAATGTTGGTTTATTTGAGATAGTCAATGCTCAATATCTGTACATCTGCTCACCAAATCACGCACGATTCCAATCGTCTAACTGCCAAATTGCGCACTAATTGCTATCACAAACGTCAGGTTTCCGACAGGATTTGGCGTGCAAAATCAGGCTTCACTGTGCAGTGGGATGTCAGTGGGGAACTTGCGTCCAACTTAGACTGAAGTGGCATTGGTTTTATACCACAGAAGACATAGGAAAACTCAAGATTTTCTTAAAAATCAAAACCAGTAAGTATTTATATTGTTTTCGGGCGTTTCGGGGTCCCAAAAATGCGAAACATCAAGTTACTCTAATAATAAAAAAGAAGACTGACTACGTTGTTTCATTGAATTCTAAACGTTTTCTAAAAAGAGTGTAGAGCATAAAAACATAATTTTACAAGATGAATCGAATATTGATAAACACTCCATGCATTATAAAGCGTTACGTTCAAGTTGTGACGTCGTAGTTTCATTTGTACGGCGCATTTTTGTACCACGTAACTAGAATGACTCTCCGATTTGATTTTTTTCATTTTCATTTTCTTTATACTTTGTTATACTCTTACATACTTTCTTCATCTTACAGTCCTATCCATCCAAAGGTTGTCAGGAAGAGATCGCTTTTAGCGATAAGACCGCCAGTTATATGCTGTGTAACTTAGATAGTTAAGATTTTTCATGTATCTTTATAATGTATGGTGTGCAATAACGAGTATTTAAACGAATCTAATCAATGCAAAGTCGCCCGTACCGTGACGTAACTGAGTAGATTGTAAAGGTTGGCGTGCTGTCGAACAACCATTGCTTTTGACTTATTCTTTAATGATTGTGAATTCACAGATTTCGTGCAACTCACGACTATCGAGCACATTGGAAATTAATCGAGTCATATATGTCATGTGAATAATGTCGTTCGGACTTTTTGACTTTCTCTAATAAGGTCGGGCTACAGGGCAAACCCTTAACCAGATCGTCTTTGTTTTAGGCTCAAATTGTAGCTGACTAAATTGTCCAGAGGATTTTTTCTCAAATTTTTATATCATTCTTCGTTTCTAAAATAATAATAATAATAATAATATATCATTTATTTCAGACAATTTAGGTCCATATAAAAACAAACAAAAACAAAAACAAAAGGGTGTTAGTAACAATTATAAACTTAACTATGTTAGTACTTAGCATTACTATTTACATGGATCAGAGTCCAATGCGCCAAGAATCGACCGTCAGATCGATCCGCTATTCCGCGCAGGATGCCGTTGGTGCTGGCGCGCAGCCTGTCGAGCGTACCGGCGCAGCGCGCGCGCAGCGTGGCATGAAACCCGTCGGCGCGCGCACGCGCGAACATATCCGACGCACTGCACCAGCGCGGCAGCCGCAACAGCACCCTCAGAGCGTTGTTGTACTGGACACGAAGGGCGCTAAGCGACTTTCGCGTGTAATTAGTCCATAGGCTGCACGTATAGAGAGATGTACAATAAGCCCTAAACAAAGTTATTTTTACCTCGGCTGTACATCTACTGAACCTACGTGCTATCATATTTGCCCTGGTCGCCAGCGCCCTCCGCTCCCTCTCTATGTCCAAGTCATCCTTTAAGTCCTCGGTAATGATATGACCGAGGTACTTAAAGGACGACACTATTTTCAAGGCTGTTCCATTTAAGTAAACTGGTGGAACATAAGATGGACACTTTTTACCAGCCTTGAAAATCAACATCTCGCTCTTTTTCTCATTATATTTGAGACCGTGTGTTTGCGCGTACTGTTCACAGACGTGTAGCAACACTCTAAGTCCCCTGATCGACGGGCTCAGCAGAGCCATGTCGTCGGCGTAACTAATATTATTTAGGCAGATATTGTCGACAAAACAACCAACATGCGCGCCGCTGAGCTCCCCGATCAGCTGATCTACATAAATATTGAACAGCTTAGGAGAAGTAAGCCCACCCTGTCTCACTCCGCATTCCAACTTATATGGTTCAGATATCGCGTCTGCCCATTTGACAGTGTTAGTTTGGTTTTGGTACCAAAATTTAAAGATATTTATAACATCTAAGGGCAAATTAGCTTCCCCAAGTTTGTTCCATAGTACATCATAACTTACCAAATCAAACGCCTTTGATAAGTCTAAAAAGGCGGCGTAGACTGGCGTTTTTCTGTCAACGTAGTACCCGACGGTATGTTTTAGGCTCAGTATCGCGCTTTCAGTTGACAGTCCAGGCCTAAACCCAAACTGTGCATCCTGCAGTTTTATGTATTTATCGAGCACTGAATTCAACAGACCGTCGAGCACTTTGACAATAGCAGTGGCCAATGAGATGGGCCTATAATTAGACTTACTCGACATATCTCCTGTCTTGTTTTTTACAATTGGAACTACTACGGTTTTAGTCATATCTTGAGGAAGATATGAATGGCCCATACATAGTGTGAACAACATGGCCAAAACTCTGTAAATATGGGGACCAGCGTGTTGCAAGTGCTCGATGCTCAGTCCGTCGTGGCCTGGAGATTTTCCCCTTTGCATATGGCTTAACACGTGGATGACGTCATCTGCAGAAAATTTTGTCGCCAGCACAGTTCCTGACACCTGAGCATCAATCACCGCGGTCGAAGGCCCTAGAGGCGATTTTACAGCAAACGAGTCCTTAAAAAGATTTGCAATATCTTTAGGTGAAGACATACCCTCCACACTCACAGGCAATCTAGGTTGACCGTTTAACACCTTGGTCTTTTTCCAAAATTGACGGAAATCCTTTTTTGTATGATAAGAAGCAATTATATCCATTTTAATCTGTTCTTGGTGTTGCTGGCACCATTTTAACCGTGATTTGAATAATTTTCGGCTACTATACATTTCATCATACAAAAAACCCGCCCTGGGCTTACCATTCAATGTCCACATTTGGAACTTGAGTCTAGCTTCCCTGTGAGCCTGACTGACATGTTTGTTCCACCCTACTACTCGCTTCTTCCTAGCTTCCGCTGGTGACTCACTCGTAGCCACGGACGCGTCGATCAGTGTATGAGTAATATCGCAGTATAGTTGATCTATTAAAAGCCTGTGATCTGAGTTTGCACAATAAGTGTCGCTACAAGCATTCAAAGCTGGGGGACAAGTTATAGCTCCTAGTCTTTCACAGCATAACGCGTTATATTTAAAGATTTGTTCGGGCTTTCTGTCCTTCCATAACACCTTATTTCTAACTTGCTTACTTACAAATCTCTTTGGCTTTGTCAAATCTAGAATGCACTCCACTACTAATGGGTAGTGGTCAGACCAGTATACATTGCTCAATACATACACTTTTACAACCGAGGGCCATGCTGCCTTTGTCACTAAGCAGTGATCTAGCCAACTCGTACTTCCATACACATCACTTAAAAAAGTATAAGTATTAGAGTCCATACCCAGATATTGAAGGTCCGCACACATCCAGTCCTGTTCCGCACAGTAACTCACCATCTCCTTACCGAAGCGTTCGCTTGGATGCGCATTAAAGTCGCCCAGGACGTAAACGAATTCGGTGGCACAGTTTTCAATAATTGCACTAATTTCACCCATACAATCTGTAAATTCCACTAAGTTGCTTTCACCTTTTTTACTATAGGAATCAGTCGGCATGTAAACATTAATTAACAGGACTGAACTATGATCAATTGCTGTCTCGATTGCACATATACGTACACTATTACACTGTATAACCGACACTGATTTGAAGAGATTTCTGCGCCACAGGATCGCTACGCCTCCGTAAGGCCTGCCCTGCAGGATCTCCGCTGACGTGTCGACCGCTGACTTTCCACTGTATTCAAACTCCTGGTGAATATTGCCGAGGAAATGTATATCATGAGGCAGCAACCAATGCTCCTGCAGTGCTATGACGTCATACTTATCACATAGGTTACGGATACACTGGACTGAACGTTTAACAGATTTACAGTTGAACGTTACCATAGATATCTTTTGTGTTTTTGTGTTTTGTGTTATCGAGCGCCAAAATAAAAAAATCGGACTTCTGATTTTTTTTTTCACTATTTCGGCCATAACTGTTTTCGTTTTTTACTTTCTCGAATAATTCTATTTGCACCTTACAGCTCTCGTGAATTACGCGTCTTTTGAGCCTTTGATTACCATATCGCACTTTTTAGTGAAATCGGAGCCTACACTGAAGCGAACGAAAAGACATTTCCAATGTTTCCATTTCCAAAAAAAGTTGCGGGTTGACTGTTAAAAAATAGCATTAGCATTAAGTCCACCTTTTGTACACTTTCTTTTGTGCAATAAAGAATTAGTGATAATAATAAAATTGACAATTTTAGTATATTTTTAATACAGTTGCTCAAAAAGTGGCGTATTGCAGGGACGTATAGCGTTCGGGATGTGGGCTATTACATACTCATGCTTTTTTTTTTTCCTTTCCCGAACTCGTGCGTTCTCTTTCCCAACTGTCAAAATAAGGTCTATTAAAAAAAAAACCAACCATGAAGTTTTTACCAAAAAAAATTCATAGAAGTTTTTATGATTCATGCAAATACGTATATTTCTAAAAAGAAGCTACTAATTTGTTTCAATATCAGATTTAATGATTTGATTGAATGAGTTTGGTTAGGTTTCATTTCATTTCATCTCATTAAATTTCATTTTCATTTCATATCAATAAAAAACTTCTACTGAAGACTTGGCTGTATGGCCATAGTTCCCTTTGCCTACCAGAATGGGTGAAGAAAAAAAAAACTCTGCTTATATTCTACGGTTGGCGCCATTTTTCAGAAATTTTCTTTGTCAGTTTAGTTGTTTGTTGCACAAAATGAGTAATTTCGACCCTAGTTTTTTTGAATTAACACCACCGGAACGCAGTATAATTGCACAAAATGCTTCGGAGAACATTTTACCGGAAAAGTCAAAAAGTCGCTACATATCTACATACGACGAATTTATTGCGTGGAGAGAAGAGAAAAAAGCAAATAGTTTTTAATTTTTTCGCAACTGTATTAAAAATAGTCGTTCAGTACACGTGCGGAACCGTCATTGCAACTTGTTCCGACTGTCAACCCTCGCCTTCGGCTCTTTGCAATGACAGCCTTTCCACACTTGTAATGAAATATACTATTTCTTAATTAAAAATTGAGTATTTATAATAGCAAAAATACCATTAAAATATCTTAGCATTTTATTAGTGTAACTAAGAATAAGCTAATTACATATACTTTATTGATGACTGTAGTAACTATTGTAAATATTTCTACTTACTTTTATCTCTTCATATTTTAAAGCTGTGGATAACAAATATCTAAATAGAGAAGTCAAATTTATAGTTTACTCAAAAGAGCCTTAAGGTTTTTTTGGAAGACAAGATGTCTGGTATTTAACTAATGTTAACGGGAACGATTGTATCTAGTGTAGTGTAACTTTAAGTTGAAAACTCTGTTAATTATGCAAAAGAATAAATGTGGAGTTTCTTTGTTAGCTTCTTCTCCGCATAATTTATTAATTGTGAAACTAACAGCTTTGACGTTCAGTAAGTAAACATTTTGTTTTTATAGTGAATAAAATTTTTGACTTTGACTAATTTTTCACAATCTTTTTTATGTAGCCTGGATACGTAGGTACTACTCAAGGACGGTACTACTGCAGGACATAGGCCTTCTCTCAAAAAGAGAGGGCTTAATCACCACGCGTGCTTACCGCGGATAGGCCATTCCATGCGCTGAGGTATGTGAACACCTCAGACAATCAGGTTTCCTCACGATGTTTACCTTCACAGTTAGCGAGTGGCATTCTTACCACAACTTCACAACTGTACGTAACTTGGAAAACAAAGTGCCGTCGATACATGCCGGGATTCTAACCCATGCACTCCGGACTATGAGGCCGGCGTTCTGCCGCTGCGCTTCCCCCGCACTTTTACAATCATTACGAAAGTTAATTAATACTGCTCAGAACAATTAGGGGAATAACGTCTCAAAGTGGAATAAAAAAAGTTCTTTATACTACACCTGCTTGGAAAGTACCTTGATACTTTATCAAATTTACGGTAGAAAGTACGTCATTGCATATCGAACAAATATGCGGGGAGAAAACGCATCTGAGCGGGAGAGAAAAGTGTATGAAAATCCATTTCTTACGTGGTTTTTCTTTTTTAATTTTGGGTAAGACTATGCGCCGGTAACCTAAATATCAAAAGCCAAAAAGTTTTTACAGTGAGTTTTTATCTCCAAGTTCGCAAAATGACACTGGCCACTAGCTGTGTGTTGGATGGTGTCGGGCTGGCAGTGCGACCCTGCGGCGGCAGGATAAACAATTTGAAAAAAGAACATGTGAAAATTGCAGACGCCATTGGCGCCATTTCCAATTTGTGTGTTGTTTGAGGATTCAGTTTTCGTAGAAAGTAAAATAAAACTATCAAGCAGGTGTAGTATAAAGCACTATGTATCACTCGAGAGAAACTGCGATTCCCGATCTCGGGTGTTTTAAAGCCCTCGCCTACGGCTCGGGCTTCAAACGACACCCTCGACGGTAATCGGTCACTTTCTCCTCTCGGTGAACAATGTACTATTGTTTTTAATTTTTTTTTATTTAGTTTCATACAGGCACAAGGTAAACTAACTCCACTGAAATCTTATTCCTGTTATGAGTAGTATACCTATGTGCGAGTGAGACGGCATGCCAGATATAACAGCAGCCTAAGGAAAATACAATAAACAGTGTAAGGTCACCTTACAAAAGTGCGCGGATATTTGGAGAGGTCGATCATAATTCATATTCTGGATTTTTTCTATAGATAAGATTTAACTTGAAAAAAACTGTGATAGTGATAATTCGCTAGTTTCACACGCCTGAAGGTCTCAGGTCTTCACACACCTCAGCGCTTGATATTTCTAATCCGCAGTGGGCACGCGTGGTGATTAAGCCCGTACTCTCTCTCTCTCTCTCTCTCTCTCTCTCTCTCTGAGAGAAGGCCTGTGCCCTGCAGTGGGACGTATATTTGGCTACATAAAAAAAAATTAAAGTATCTCACTTTAGTTTACATAGAGAACACTTTATTGTACATAAAAAAGGAAATTAGAGGAGTGGGCAGGTAGGTGTACACAAGACAGATCAATTAATTTACTTACATGTAAGTAAATAAATATAATATGTAGTGATAATAACAATATAGACAGATTAAGGCAACGAAATATAAATAAATTCATGATATTTATATACCTAAATAATTTTATTCGATAGTGAATTTATGGAATACATATATCCTTACTAATATTATAAACGCGAAATTTCGTATGTATAGATGGATGTTTGTTACTCTTTTACCCAAAAACGGCTCAACGGATGAGATTGAAATTTTGCACAGAGATAGATTATAGACTGGATTCGTACATAGGCTGTTTTTTATCCCGGAAAAATACACATCAAAACTACCACGCGAACGAAGTCGCGGCCAACAGCTGGTTAATAATATATAGGCAAATGGATTAATAGAAAATGTAAATAGCAACAGATTTACCAAGGTAATGATCCTTTGGCAATCCTTTAAATACAGGAAGAGATTTTGCCCGCCGGACCTCAACAGGTAAGGCATTCCGCAGCCAAACGGCTTGCACTGTGAAAGAGGAGTCATAGAACTTAGTGCGGTGGGACGGGATTTTAAGGGAGAGGGTTTGGGATGAGCGAGGGGATAAGCTATGTGAGGAATGGAGAAACTCAAAACGCTCTTTCAGGTAGGAGGTGGTAGCTGGATTGAACAGAATGCAGTAGAGGAGAGAAAGTATGTGTGTATTCCGGAGGGGAATGGGGAGCCGCTTGAGTCGTGAGCGGAATTTACCTAAATAATTAACGTAGATAAGTATCTCGAAATCTGTATTGTTCTCGTCACGCAATCGCAGGCTGTGAATTTAAACCATATAATACTCATTATCTTCATCCAACCACACTTTGGTGACCTCTTATTTCATACTATCCAGCTTTAACACTAGTGACCATAAAGTTCTTCTTTTTCAGCCGCACAGGAGTATCAGGAAGTCCTTTGTTTCTGATCTGAACTTGACATTTTTGTTTTAGAGGTAAACGACAATAATTGTCAACTTCCAACTTATTATTCTAATCTATCCTGTAAAGGTCGAACAGCCAACTGCCGAATAATCACACTAATATCATGTTTAGATAAGTATTATTATGCTGTGCAGCGAAATAAATAAGTCTTTGCTATGCAGAGTTATTTAAATACCCGAAACTAATGAATGTTGATGAAGCGAAAGACAGGACCGTGGTATGGTACCTAAGTGGCGGACCAAACGCAGACAATCACTATAATACGCGCACCAAATCCTGAGCGATTCCAATCGTCAAATTCAAACTATCAAATTCCATCATCATCAGCCTATGCTTGTTCACTGCTGGACATAGGCCTCTCCTATTGCACGCCACTGAGCACTGTCCTCGGCTACTCTCATCCAGCTCTTGCCAGCCGCCCTGCGAAGATCATCGCTCAACCGAGTCTGAGTTAGAGTCTTAGTCCTAAACTACGTTTACTGTAGGCGTGTTGGTAGAGTTGGTTCAGATATTAAAGACGGAGATGATCGAGAGTAATTATATTTTTGAACAAGAGAAAACCTTTTAGCAAAACCGACAGGATTCTTTCACAGGCATCTAACCGTTGACGCTCGTTGCCATGACTACCGCGCGCGCAGAGTAATGCGCTGCGTACGCTGCACGAGCCCGGTATTCGCGGTCTCCACTCAAGAACTCGTCAAATTCAGTTTAGTAGATCTGCAGTCAGTGAACATACACTCAGCGGTACCAACCACTTCATTCATTTTGATAATGTTAAAGTTCTAGCCCTAGAGGACCGTTTCTTTCCTAGAATGATACACGAGGCAATAGAGATCCGCCGGCATCCAAGTTTCAATAGAAATCGTGGTTCGAACATAGCTACAGCGTGGGAACCAGTGCTTAATTGCATGAGACCCCTAGCTAGTGTGACTGTAGATTTAATTTTAAATTCGATAACTACTTGATAATCAATATTTTTGAATTCATATAAAATTATTGTTTTGTCAATTTAGAATTTGCCAAAACTACTACCAAGACCAAAGCACTTGCAAAAGTACCGAAACGTCGGAAAAATATCCGTGCGAATTCTGTTTTTACTTATTGGAACTTCATAGCGCACTGGAAAGTGAACGCATATTTTGGCCAAACTATTAAATAAATCTACTCAATTGTAACCCAAGTTGGCTAAGTTAGCGTCGAGAGTAGAGGGCTGATTATTGGTCCAGCGGGAGCCCATGATGCGCCTACGCATGTTCTCGAACTTTTCAACAATTAAACGCTTACTAAACCTAAGAGTCAGCTAATTATGACCGAAGGCTTCCACAGAACTGGCATGGTCCGGTGCCTCATGGCGCTAAGAGGTTGCACAATGGCCTAGTTTCGATGGTATTTGGTGGCAACTGAGGTGTGATGTTACGGCCACAATACTCCGAGAAAGATACTTACCCCCAGTTTCTCGTACATCACAGATACATGGAGAAAAATACTTTTCCACTATTCCTGTGTCACGTTATATAGCACGACCACGGTGGACTTTAAATTTTTTATGGGTGTACAAATACGGTATTTGACACGATCAACAATAAATTATTTCATATGCTCGATTAAAACCAAAATTACAAAATATCTCGGAAAATGTATCTGTTTTAGTCAATTACTAGTTATTACAATTTTTAAATAGATTAAACATAAAAAGAGTGCTCTGAAATGTGACGTCATAAGCCAGTATTTTCATACAAAATTCCGTTTTAAAAGTAACTCTCATTTGATATTTTGTCAAATACCCAATTCAAGAAAAAAATTGTACACAATTGTACTGTTGATTTCTAAAAGTGTACTTTTACATATAATGCAATCTAACAGTAGATTTACAGACTGTAACCTATACGTGAAACCGGAGGTTAGGGGCGGAACGCGCGTGCGTTTTAAGTTTTACTACAAAGCAGAAAGAGCTCAAAAAATAATTTTTTTAACCAAAAGTCGTGGAATAAAATTTGTTATCAATGATAAACTCTACTGTACATACGTATTCAGAAATTGCAGCCTAAACAGGTCCCACTGTACCGCATGGAAAAATCATATATTTTTTAGTGTTCCATAGTCGATTTAGGGACCCTTATAGTTTCACCATGTCCGTCAGTCTGTCTGTCCGTCTGTCCATCTGTCTGTCCGCGGCCTAGCTTAGAGATGAATAGTAGGTGAAAGCTGAAATTTGGCATTCAAAAAGCTGAAAAACTCAGGACGGGACAGTATTTACGCTACAAACGACCTTTTTTGGCACAAACGCTATCTAGTGCCATGTCCGTGATCCTAGGCCTCCCCTTCTGTCCATCCTCATCCAGTTACTGCGAGCAATCTGCCTCAGATCGTCGGTCCAGCGAGCTGGTGGGTGTCCTACGCTGCGTTTGCCAGTTCGTTGTATCCACTAGCGAACCTTTTACAGTAGGTACCTTCTACTACCTACCTAATATCAATATCTAAAACAAGGTTCTGTGTGACCGATCACAGCACGCTACATAGGGGCTAACTGCACGGTACGACGACCACCAAACCAAAGGCCACTGAGCTAGCCTACTGGGAAACACAATGATACAATACTTTTTGCCACATTTTCAAACAATGTTGGACAATAAATTGTATGCTATATTGTTTGTATAAAACATACAATAGACGTTGAATAGACAACGCACAATTGCCGCTACAGTCCGTCACGATCCGGTGTTCGGGAAAAATAAATAGGGTTGAAATAGGACAATATTTTTTATTGTAATCCAGCTCCTACATTACGCTCACCAAATCATCAACGATTCCTATCGGCTAACTGTTAAGATCCATACAAATTACATTCGCAAATGTCAGGATTCCGAAAGACTTGGTGCACATAATTAGTAGGCCTCAGAACACGTGCCATAAAAAAAAAACAACAATTGGCGACTTAATTGGCAAATAGCACATTGGGCACCAAATCCTGCCGGAATCCGGACGTCTTTAGAATCGCTCAGGATTTAGTAATAGAGGATAGAGAACTCAAACGAGGTCCTGAAAATTTGCCGTTCCGTTGTCTGAGTCATTCGTTTGGAGCGTCACCATTCGTTTCTTATCAAATACAATACAAAATAAGATAAGAATATGGTTCATTGTACACACCAGAGATGGCCTTATTGTTAATAGCAATCTCTTTCAGGCAACCTCATGCCAGCAATTACTATTTTATATACTTTATTTCACACTGTTTCTATTTTAATACCTAGGACTTATTAAACCGATTTTGTATTAAAATGGTGACACGTGTTCATTGACATTTCACTGCCGCCATCTTGCCAGACTTGTCTATAACAGGTGGGTATCGCCATTTTGGATTCATTCACTTTATTCACTTCCCAGCCGTCGACGAGTGCGGACCTAATTCAAGAGCGTTATCGAACATAAGTCAATTATTATTGTCATCAAGGGTCGGTTTCCGAATTGAGAATTTTACGAAGTAAATACTTGAGTAACGTTCTGTCATGCTCTTTTCTGACAAATTCTAAGAGAGAGTACTACAGTTAACTATTTACTTAGCTAAATTCTCAATTCTGAAACTAGCCCTATGTCTCTTCGCTGTTTATGATCATGACTTTTGTTAAAAACTGTAATGGTGAATATAAATTCTGTGTATTTTTATTGTGACTGACATTTCTTGAAATAAACATGTCTATAATAAATGCCTGTAACAATTATAGGCGATGCCGCTCTTCCATAGCATTAACAGTTTAAATTGAGTGTACGATCTGCCCTTCTATTTCCAACTGCCAACTCTGTTACAGTTTAATTTTAGTGTTAGATCTGCCCTCCAATTTTGTTTTAACTGTCAATTCTTTTAGGCTAACCATTTTGACGATTTCAAAGTGACAAAATATAGTATTAGATACAATAAAAACTGAATTTGCACGGATTAGCATTGCATGCTTTGAAAAAGACGCGTGTCGACTCAGTCTACCGATACCACGGGACTTGCAAAAGTACAGAAACGTCGGAAAATTGTAAAATAAACTGCTGCCTATGTCCAGCAGTGGACAAGCGTAGGCCGTATGATGACGATGATGATGAAATATCCGTGCAAATTCTGTTTCTATTGTGACGAAATATTTATAAATTCGACAGTTCGGAGTAAGTTAAATCGGGCAGCTCCGTGCAGCGGAGAACTTACATAGTAGGTGGCGCCCCTGTTTGTTTACCTTTGCCGAAAATCGGCTTGGGTTGCCCTGCTTGAACGCAAAACTTAACGTTAGCCTAGCTGTAACCTCTCACAATGGTTACATAGGTTATTGACATGATTAGAGCAATCTAAGCACTAAGGTCGCCTCTCTCTCACGGCTTAACAGTCCTTTGTCATTTGGGCTTAAGGCCGGTTTGCACCACTTTCTTAAAAGTGTCTTTTAACAGCATTTAATTAAAATCCTTCACACAAAAGTCGATTGAAATGGCGACTTAAGTGACATTTAAGAAGTGGTGTATGGGCTTATCACCACGCGTGCCCACCGCGGATTGGGGATTTCAAGCGCTGCGGTATGTGAATATCTCAGGCACCCAGGTTTCCTCGCGTTGTTTTCCTTCGCCGTTAGCGAGTGGTATTGCTACTATAACTTCACAAAGTACATAACTTTAAAAAAAAGTCATAGGTACATGCCCGCACTGGGAATCGAACCAGGGTCTCCCGCTACCGAGTCCAATGTTATACCCACTAGGCTACCACCGCTGATTTCAGAGCCACCTTAAATATATATTGATTTTATTTTTATTTATTTATTCAGATTGGAGAATAAGAGCTAATAACAGATTCTCGCTTATAGATACAACATTACAAAAAAATCTATGGACTTCATGCTTCATCAAACATAAAACTTATACTAACTATAGACAATAAATTGGAACGAATGATTTTACAAATACATCCTTTAATTATATCTCTGTGATCCACCGGTAAAGAATGGCGCACTTATTAAACGTCTTATAATGGCCAGTTTCGCTAAGTAAATGGTTAACTGTAGTGCTGTCTCTTCGAATTTCTCAGAAAAGAGCGTGACAGAACGTTAGAGGTATTTACTTAGTGAAATTCTCAATTCAGTAACCGGCCCGTGTGTGGACCCCTGTATTAAACAAATGTATGTCTTGATGTGCAACAATTTTATTGAATTTATCGCTCGCTCGCACAATAAAACTATTTTGTCTAAAGTTTGTGTAACATTAAGGCACTGCTACGGGGGCTTATGTCGGGCTCGACTCGACTCGGTACGTGAAGTTTACCAAGTAATTCAGAAGAGAGGAATTCGATTTGAAAACATAAATTGGTTGTAAAATTCAACTAAAAAATCTTGTTTTTTAATCTTTGATTTCAAACACCTAAAACGCTATTCCGTGTGGTTATAATTTAATTACCAGCCTTACGTTTTGCTTACAAACTATGTAACGTCACCGCAGTGATAATCTCAGACCATCATTACTGACAGTGTTTTCAAAGGTAAAACTGCACTTGCCCATTAGCTCAGTTGGGAGAGCGCTGGCATGGTTAGCCAGAGGTCGCGGGTTCAAGTCCCGGCTTGGGTGGAATTTTCAGCCTCTAAATAGGTTTTTAAAGGTAAAACTCATTTTGTGGCATTATTTCAGGCAAAATTCATGATGAGTTTTACTTGCAAAGGGCTTACAGAAGCTTTGGAGTTAAAAAACTTGACAGTTTTGTTATGGAGCACGATACGCGCTTGGTGTTTCTCTTGTCGTAGATTTTCTCTTTAAAGAAATAAAACTGAGAAAATCTCATTAGGTGTTTGTTTATGCAACCACTTCGATAGTCTCAGGGGGTCCTGGTTTCCACCTTTTCCTTGTGGGCAAGGCTTGCTAGGGCTATAGTATCTATAATTCCGACATACATCCACCGAACATAAATCTGGCACCCACTTGCCGTCCAATGACTGCTCCGCAGTGTTTGAATGAATTTATTGTTAATCAGGTCACATAAAAAATCCGAATTCCGAAATGCTTTTACAGCCGACACGAGCGCGCCTTTTCTTCTTTTACCAACCCGCGCACACACCAGTTTTTTTTTTGCTCTTCTTTTTTTTTATGTTTGTGCCAGTTCATCTTCCCAGCAGCCACCCAAACGCTGGCCAGCATGACAGATGATATACCAAAAATATGTAGGTGGATGTATTGCCGAAACATCCTCGCCGCCTAATCAAGCCTTGCCTTGATTACCACCTACTCTATAAATAACAAAATATAACAAATCGTTAACTCTATAAAAAACCCTATTTAAAACGTATAAACAAAACCATATATCTCTATCCTGAGATTAACAAAAACTTAAATAGCTTCTAAACCTACAAAGGTAACCTACACAGTTTAGATATCGGTCGTATGCGAATACCGTTTTGAGTTAAAACTTCCGCGACGCGTACAATCTCGTCTTTTCCCGGTAAAAGTTTAACTAGCCGACCGCGTTTCCACTCAAGTGGTGGAACATTATCTTCTTTTATTAAAACTAAGTCATCAATCTTATGAGGTTCCGTTTGAGAGAACCATTTAAAACGTTGCTGTAACGTATTTAAATATTCCAGTCGCCATCTAGACCAAAAGTGTTCGGTCATTTGTTGAATTTGTTGAAACCGAGATAAGCGATTTATTTTAACATCCCTATATGGGTACTCAGGTAATGCAACCAAAGGATGACCGACTAAAAAGTGACCCGGTGTTAGAACCTCGAGATCAGTAGGATCCGAGCTTAGCGGACATAAAGGCCGAGAATTTAGGATAGCCTCAACCTTGGCGAAAAATGTAGAGAGCTCTTCAAACGTCAGCCGAGCTTCTCCGAGAACCCGAGATGCGTGAATCTTTGCAGAACGTACGCAGGCTTCATGCAAACCCCCTTGATTTGGTGCCGTGGGACCATTGAACAACCAAGTTATTTGCCGGTGAGCCAAGTCTCGTTCTATTTCCGAATTATTATCCCGAAGGAAAGTGTAAAGCCCTTTTAAATATTTATCCGCACCAGTATAATTAGTGCCGCAATCCGACCTGACTATAGACGGAAGTCCTCTCCGTGATACGAATCTCGTGAAAGTCGCAACAAAAGCTACAACCGAAAGTTCCGAAACAACTTCTAAATGAACCGCCTTTACAGACAGGCAAACAAAAACACATAAGTAGCACTTTTGTATCTTAGCGTTTAGTAGTTTGCTAGATTTTATATAGAATGGACCAGCAAAGTCCGTACTCACACCGTGAAATGTACGTATCCCTCGCACACGATCCGATGGCAAGTCTGCCATAAAAGGTTGCACAGGACGTGCTTTTGACCGATAGCATTGTATGCATTTAAAAGTAACGTGTCGTGTTAACCGCCGAGCAGAAATAATCCAATAATTTTGAGATAATATAGCAGCTAAAGTATTGGAGCCAACATTACAATGAACCTTGTGAAAGTGTGTCACCAACATCTCTGTAAATCTATCTCTACCAGGCAACAATATTTGATGCCGTGCACTATAAGGTAGCTCCGCAGCTCCTATCCGACCGCCGACCTGAATGATATCATCATCATCGATAAAGAGATGAAGTCTTTGTAATGCCGATTTAATTGGTTGGTGAGATTTTAGACACCTATTCTCCTCAGCAAAATGTTTGCCCTGTACCATTCGAACTAAACAAGATGAGGCTTTCTGCCGTTCTGAAACCGTAAGAGCACCTACCATTTTATGAGGTTTGTTAATTAAATTATTTTTAAACCGAATCATGTATGCTGTTACATTTATTAATTTATCAAATGATTCATACCGATTTATCAAGTTAAATTCCGTATCTGTATTTGTAATTCCGACATGAACAGTTAGCGCTTTGACTCCGGGAAGTAAGTCCGTAGGAAAGTCCGCACAAGACCCCGGCCACGTCTCAGCAGGCTGACACAACCATCGTGGCTGCCACCATAATTCATGTTTTAATAAACTCGCCGCCGTAGAACCAAGCGACGCCACGTCTGCACAATTTAATTCGCCAGGGACATGTCTCCACTCAAGTTGAGTGTCCGATGTATTAATTTGTGTTACCCGATTAGCCTCATAAGTTTGCAACCGATACGTAGGTGTACGTAACCATGCAAGAACTATAGTGCTGTCGCACCATCCGACCACCGTTTCAAATGTGATGTCATCCCTCATGGAAGCAACCACCCGATTCAACAAAACCGTAAGTATAGCAGCACCGCATAACTCTATCTGTGGAATAGTACGCGTAATCTTGCGCGCCGCTATCCTAGTTTTAGCCATAAGTAACCGTACAACCGCACTTCCGTCAGGTTGCTCCGCCCGAATATAAACGACAGCCGCGTGACCGTGAATAGAACCGTCCGAAAACCCATGTAAAGAATAACGTGCTTGACCCTCCGGTTTCAAGCAACGTGGTATGAAAACTCGCTGTAAGTTAACTAAATCCGAAAGAATGTCTTCCCAACTACGAACAATATAGTTAGGTGCTGGAGCATCCCAATCAACCTTTCGTGAGTCATCACTAGAGATGGGTAGTGGATTATAACCCAGTAGTTATAATCCAGTTTTAATCCGGGTTATAACGTTATCGACCAGTTTTATCCCATTAACTACTTTTTTGGTGGGTCAAAATGAAAGACAGGAGCGATACGATTTAACAAGAACAAATTACAACTAAACAAATATGCTTTGGGTAATCGGGAGTTTTGCTTGACATTATAGTGCCATAGTGATTTATTTTTGCACCACTGAAGTATTTTTAAGTTTTAATGAACTGCATACACTTTCAAAATACTATGTTTTCTATGAATAAAAGTACAAATAAAAGCGTGTCGGGCCACGCGTAGCTTAGGGTTCCACAGACATCTAGTTATTACAACCTATTACCTAACATAATCACAAAATTCAGCTATCAAACAAAATAGGAGGCTTTTTTACTAATCCCATTAATGTAATCGACCATTAACCTGTAAAGCCTAGTCAGCTGTGACAATTTTTCTTTTAAATTTATTATATTTGCTACTATCATGATTTTTTTTTTATTTTTAAATGCAAAGGTTTAGATTGTAGAAGGGGGGGGACACAGGTACAAGCTAAATATTTCGAAAATGGATGCCTCAATTGTAAAATGATCTTAGTAAACTCCCAATGTTTTTAAAATAGCTATCCAACGATTCCCCACAGGGTGGGGTAGAGAAGAAAAAAACGCCCCCCCCCCCCCTTTTCATGTTAGGGGAGGTACATTAAAAAAAACTTTCTGACATTTTATTATTTAACTTTGTCGGCGTGATAAATATGTATACACATGCCAAATTACAGCTTTCTAGTACCACCGGTCTTTGCGCTGGCCGCGGACGGACGGACAGACAGACAGACAGACAGGCGGACATGGCGAAACTATAAGGGTTCCTTGTCGGACTGCGGAACCCTAAAAATGAAAGATTTAACCTTAGGTTAAATCTTTCATTTTTAGGGTTAACATGTTGTAAGATTTGGACTAAGTGACAAGCTGCACTAAGTGCCCGTGAAATATTTTCAGATAATGTAGTCCTAATAATGATTCTGCATCTATACTTTCTAAATAATCCAGAAATATTTAAGTAAAACGCCAAGTGCATTCAATACAGGCGGGCATCATCACTTCATCAGGAACTGCAGTGAGTGACTGAATCCTTTACACAATGAAAAAGTGCATAAAATATCGCGTTGGAAGTTCAGTCAGCATTCAGGCCAAAGTCATTCAGGTAAAAAGTGATCACAGTAACAATAAACAATGCCGGTTCGATAAAAAAAAAACACGAAATTATACCAAAAATCGCTCGTGCGCATTCTAAGCAACAAAGTACAACAAAGTGGAGTGAGTGCTGTGCCGTACGCATTGTGCACGGCGCAAGTGCGAGCGAGATTGACGATGTCGTTGTCCCACTCGCTCACGCCCGGGGATTTCCGGCGCAAAGGATCATAAAAGTGTGGCTTGCTTGATATACTTTATGAGATGCATTGCCTGCAATGCTTAGGTTTAAATGTACTTAGGGCCACTTGCAGATCTCGCAAACTAGAGTTTAAGTCAAGCATTTGACTAGTTTGCTTAGTTAGTTTGACAGATAATGCACGAACTGTCAAAATCTCGACTTAAACTCCATTTAGGACACTGGCCCTTAGTACAATGCGAGCGCAAGAGATAAAAACTAAACATCGAAGTGAAATCCCAACCTAATATTGTATTGTATGGAGAATTTCCTGTATATTTTTGCGTGCATAATTTCATAACGATACATGCAGCTTAAAACTACAACGCCGTGCACATTATTCGACGTATTCCGTATTACTATTGAACGAAATCATTATGAACCGCCATAATGGGTTATAACGGGTGCATAACTGGGTCAAAACTGGATTATAACTCACCAGTGGTTTATAACCTGGGCCATTACCCATCTCTAGTCATCACCGATTAAGTCCTGAAGTAACCGTTTAATTTTGAAAATCACTGGGCAAATCCATCCTAGAGGATCATATAACCAAGCTATCACTGATAAAATCTTACGCCGCGTTGCTGCCTTTTCCGTAGGTAGGTTTACCCTATAGGTAAAACCGTCAGTCAGTGGGTCCCATTGAATACCCAGTACTTTGATACAACCAGAACCGTTGTCGTCAAACGAACGAAGTTGTTCTAGATGTTCCGAAGGTAATCCATCCAGCATCGCTGGCGCATTTGATGACCACTTCCGAAGTTCGTACCCTGCTGAACTCATGAGCGCCACAAGCTCATCCTTAAGTTGACGCGCGTCTTCCAGACTGTCCGCCCCACCGCTGAGGTCGTCAACGTAACTATTTTTTATTACGATGCGAGCCGCCCGTTATAATTTGATATTCTCCCTTTCCGCATCACGTGCCAGTTGCTGTAAGCAACGGATAGCAATGAATGGACTAGATTTCAATCCGTAAGTATTTGTAGCTAGTTCATAAATTCATAAAGGTTCCGTAGTAGAAGAACGCCATAATATTAACTGGTACCTGCGATCTTCAGGATGTATCCAGGTCTGCCTAAACATCATTCGCACGTCAGTTGTAAAAACAACTCGTGGCCACCGAAAGTTTAATATGATCTCCACAATGTCATTCTGTAGTCGTTCGCCGGCGTAAAGACAGTCATTCAATGACATACCCGAACTAGTTTTTACACTCCCGTCAAATACCACACGAATTTTCTCAACATCACGATTTCTTAAATACGCCGTGATGACATAAAAAATAATGTTCCAACCCCGAGTTAGTATCGAAGTTCGAAATAGTCATATGTCCGAGTTCGAGACATTCATTCATGAACTCTATATTTTTTACGAAATTCCGGTTGCCTTTCTAACCGCCGTTCTAGAGCCGAAAATCGTTTCAAAGCCGTGTCTTTTGAATCGCCTAAATGCTTAAGATCAGGTAGTAAAGGAAGCCGTACCGTATATTTTCCACTTACGTCCCGTGACGTAGTCGCACAAAATAGATTTTCACAATCTATGTCCGCCGATTTTTTATAAACAGTCTGAGCTGGTTCTTCAGACCGCCAAAATTTTTCTACCGCTTCTACAAGAGTTATTCCCGAATTAAATCCTGTACTTGAATCACCGAAAACCGAATTATTTGTGTCTAAAGGACCGAAAACCGCATAATCAAAAATTGTGTCTAATCCGAAGGGTCCCGCCGAGCCGAAATGAACCTTATTTCTATTCAAAATATGACCCAAAATATCACAACCGAAAATAAGATCAACTTGCGATTTATAAAATGTACCATTATCCGAAATATTGACTCCCGAGTCAGGAATATTTAATCTTTGAGCCAAATATAAAGTGGGTTCTTCCAACACCACCACCGTAACCGATAACAATTTCCCCATTTTAGGTTTAAAATTCACCGTAACTAGATGACGACCTTCGTCATTTGGTACACCGCCTACTCCGACTAGTGACGTTTTTAAGCAATGTCGCTTTAACCCTAACTGCTGGACCAAGTCACTTCTTATTATCGAAACCTGTGAACCTGAGTCCAATAAGGCCCTTGCCTCAACAAAATCATTTGCCGCCGTTTTAAGTTCAATAATAACCGATGGTAAAACAACATTATCCGCTAACTTAACGTCTGTAATTGCTATTGTGTAGAGTTACGATGTAAATCCGCATGCGGTACAGGTGACCGCCGCTCTGTATTAAACCGACCTACGTTAACTTCGCGCCCATGCTCGTATGTATTATCATCTCGCCTTTGTTGATAGCGAACATCAGATGATGTAGAGTGCACTGGCCGCGGTGACCTACGCCTATGTTGCACATTATAAGCCGACCGAGTAATATTTTTCTACCGAACCCACCATCAACCATTGGTTTCTCATATGGAGTGTTCATCAAACATATGAGGGTATGGTGGCCCACATTACCACACTTACTGCACGCATCATAACGTCTGCACGACGCTGCAGTATGATCACCGAAGCAACAATAGCACAAGTGTTTATTTTGTATCCACTGTTTCCGCTCGTCTATGCTCAAATTACCGAATTTGTAACATGAAGGTATACCATGTCCTGATACATGACAGTAAGAGCATGAAATGCTCGTCGCCAGTTTACTAGCCACAGCATTGTGGACAGTGCGCGTAGGAACCCGCACGCGCCCTGTGAAGACATGAGGCCGTGAAATGTTAGTCTTGTTTTCTGATTCAACCGTGACCGCAGAATCTAACATTCTACATTCGTTTTGCAAGAACTCAACAAGCTGTTTGAATGTAGGTGACTTGCCTTGTTTCTGCCAATACTTTGCTCGAAGCGTGTCTTTATGTCAAGTGGCAGCTTCGTAAGTGCAATATGAGTCATCATGTAATCATCCGTGGAAATCCCTAGATTATTTAGTGCTCTACTTGACTCTAAGAGAGGATTCAGAATTTTCGCCCGCAGACCGATTGACTTGCCCAACACAGGCAGCTCAAGCACCCGTGAGATATGTGCATCTGCCAGTAAACGTTTATTGTCAAACCGACCCTTCAAAATCTTCATTCCTGTGTCCAAAGAATCATCTACCATAGGCAAATGCATAATCAAAGACCGTGGTTCCTTCTCGAGATGGGAAAAAAGGTAATGAAACTTTTCCGCTTTTGAAATATCTTTCCGAGACATCACTAATGAATTGAAGAGACTAATAAAGCTCGCCCAGGCATAAATGTCTCCGTCAAATACAGGTAGGTATTGGCAACCTTGCCAATTGCGCGCTCTCCGTAGGCTGGTGAACGCCCGCCAAGCTCGGAAAAACTGCCGATATCGCATCTAACCGATTGTATAGTTCCTCTGCCTCGTTAAATTGATCCATGTACCTAATATTTTACCTGTGTCTCATCTTCAGTTTCCGTCAAAACATTCTCAAACGTCGAAACCAAAACCGCATACTTCTCCTCCAGTTTCCTCATCCGAGCATTTATAACGCCTTGTGACTGGCTTTTTGAGTCCACTATTTCATAAGTATGCTTAAACCAATCGTAAGCAATTTGAAACCGAACCAACTCCTTTGATTTAGACTTAAGACATCTTGCTTGAATAGAATTTGTATACAAACAAACTAACCTCAACATTCAAATGTCAAATTTTTATTAAACCGACCAACCGAATTAACCTGTGAGCTACCGTTACACGATCAGACGAACGTACCCGACCGACCGATATACAAACTTTTTTAATTTTCTTACCTCGGCAACACTAAGGGAAACAATAGAAGGCGGCAAAATTTAATTTTACAATTAATGGCAAATCAAAATTACCCACAAAGGAAAAAAAATAAAAGTCGAAACCTATCCAGCGAAAAAGGACCAAAAATATGTTTATGCAACCACTTCGATAGTCTCAGGGGGTCCTGGTTTCCACCTTTTCCTTGTGGGCAAGGCTTGCTAGGGCTATAGTATCTATAATTCCGACATACATCCACCGAACATAAATCTGGCACTCACCTGGTTTCGCCGAACAGCGCGTCCCTACACGCTGATGAATGTTGACGGCACCGTCCACTTGCCGTCCAATGATTGCTCCGCAGTGTTTGAATGAATTTATTGTTAATCAGGTCACATAAAAATTCCGAATTCCGAAATGCTTTTACAGCCCGACACGAGCGCGCCTTTTCTTCTTTTACCAACCCGCGCACACACCAGTTTTTTTTTTTGCTTTTCTTTTTTTTTATGTTTGTGCCAGTTCATCTTCCCATACAGCCACCCAAACGCTGGCCAGCATGACAGATGATATACCAAAAATATGTAGGTGGATGTATTGCCGAAACAGTGTTAAAATGACACTTAGTGAGTTTTACCTTTGAACCCACGATAAAAAAATAAATAAAAAAAAAACCGACGATGTATTACGCGCACCAAATCCAGATTCCAATCGTCTAACTGCCGGATTCTATACTAACTGCTATTGCAAACGTCTGGATTTTGACAGGATTTGGTGCCTATATCTAATTAGGCACTCCGCAGGCTTCCATTCATCATCATCATCATCATCAGCCATTTGACGCCCACTGCAGGACATGGGCCTCCCTCGTGGTTATGAAAACCATGAGAAGCTTTACCATAATCGCCACGCTTGGCAGGCGGGTTGGCGATCGCAGTATGCGGTTGAAATCTCAGGAAGACGCTGCTGCCCGTCTCCTGGGAATTTATTTCCCCAGTCGCCTTCCACGGCATCCACGGAAGGAATTGGAGTGACGCTATTCACGTCTGTTCATGAAAAGTTGAATTTGAAATTGAAGTTTTGTAGTTTTCGAAGTATAAGCAGTTTATTGTTATGCAGTTTGGCAGAAACACAACCCATAAAAAAAACCTCTCCCTCCCCCCCCCCCTCCTGGCTAAACGGTTTATTGTAGAAACGTAAAAAAATTCAGGGTAATAGCACATACTTATAATGAACTTGAAAGGAAAAGTATCACGGTTGAGTAGGCTTTACTAGTTAACGAGTAATAGGCAACCAACTTATAAAAGTAAAACAGAATATAAAAAAACCTTCTTTCTTCGGAACTCTACATTGCGCGTGGCCCGACACGCACTTGGCCGTTTTTTTAATAAAATGAAAGAGTGTTAGGAGTGGCCACAGAGAAGCTGATGATAAATTTCGCATTTTAAATACTAGTGGGGTGATGGTGATTGTGGCTCAATTCCCCACAGACCAATCAACACTGCTATCGCATAATCTGTTACATCTGGAGCGTGACTTCATTCTGTTCAGTCACTGGATCGATCGCCCTCTAAAAGGTCGATGGCATTTCAATGATAGTAGATAGGTAGGTGCTACCAAGTACAAACATTATTGACATTAGGTAAGGTGATAAAATCGTAACAATAATAGTAATAACTTCCACACAACACATCACTTGCCCTGCCCCTATATCACGCGCACCAAATCCTTACCGATTCTAATGGTCTAACTGTCAAAATATACCATAGAAGTTAATTGCTATCGCAAACGTCAGGATTCCCACGGGATTTGGTGTGCATATCCCCAAGGGCGTCGCCAGCCGATGGCGCAGGGGGGGGCAAGTTGACTTTACCTACTACAATTCATACTTTTCTCATTCTCTATGAATGAGAAAAGTAAGTATGAATTGTAGGTAAAGTCGACAGCACAGGAAGCTTTTCACTTGTACTACGAGCCTTACATCTACAGCGATTGTAATTACAACAGTATCTTAGTACTATATACATATATATTCTGTGACAGTACAGAGTCCAATGTGTAAAGCTACACGAGCACGAGCTGACAGAATGACAGACGCTAAAACAAAGGCGGCTGTGCGGGGGGCGCGAGCGCTGCGCGGTTACATGTTGCTTCCCCACTCCCCCTCTCCCGCTTCAACGACAGAGTAGAGCAGAGCGTAATTGAGCGTACGGAATATTAGGAGTGGAATTGGTAAATTCATTCGAGTTTCGACGTACGGGAATGATTGTTCAAGGCTTGAACTTCAAGCAAATTAACTCAAAGACTTAAGACTTTGGTTGCATTATATTTGGCAACTTTTTTAGAATCTCTAGGGGGGGGCAACTGCCCCTCCCTGCCCCCCCTTGGCGACGCCCTTGCATATCCCCCTAGTCCCAAATTAGAATACCCTATGGTAACCAGGCAAGGACATCACAAACATGAAAATAGGTACACCCAGTCATAAGGCCTTTGTACAAATCAAGTACGGTGGCCTCCAGTGTGAAACGAACCCACGACCTCTGATTTGGTACTTAAGCGTGTTAATAGTTAGGCCAACTGGGCAGTCAATTCTTCGTATATTGAGAGTTCTAATTAAGCTAATTAAACCCGTGTTTTAGTATAGTTTGAAAGACTAATTTGTCTTAAATTGCAAAGAAAGTTTTCGATGTATGTACTCGTACGACTCATGAAGACAAAACAACAAACAATTTTTTTAAATCCTCAATCCATGTTTTCACAGCAGAATAACTTCGTTTTTAGGGTTCCGTACCCGAAGGGTGCCAAACGGGACCCTATTACTAAGACTTCACTGTCCGTCTGTCTGTCTGTCTGTCTGTCTGTCTCTCTGTCTGTCTGTCTGTCACCAGGCTGCATCTCATGGATCGTGATAGCTAGGCGGTTGAAATTTTCACAGATGATGTATTTCTGTTGCCACTATAACAAATACTAAAAACAGAATAAAATAAGTATTTAAAGGGGGCGTCCATATAACAAACGTAATTTTTTTGCCGCTTTTTGCTCGATATTAATAACGACAACAGGTAGACGCTTGAAATATTCACAGAATAATTTGTTCTATATTCGCTTCAAAAATAAACAATTACATTAAAATAAAACAAATATTTAAGGGGGGCTCCCATACAACAAACGTGATTTTTTGCTGTTTTTTTCCCGATCTTTGTGTCTAATGTATAAATAATGGTACAGAACCCTTCGTACGCAAGTCCGACTCGCACTTGGCCAGTTGTTTTTTTCAAAGAGAACACATTGTTAGAGTACGGGAAACCGGGGCTAGGTTATATCATAGTTTCTTTAGCGCTTAAAAAAAACGCCATTCCGCGATGGTCACGTTCAGTGATTAAGCCCACGCTTCCGTCCTTACCCTAATGCAGCCGTCCAGTAGGATGTATACAGGATTACCTTTTAAATGCGCAATTCCTGAGACACCCCGATTAGAGTTTGTGTCTTACAAAGCCTTTTGTTATACGATTTTTCTCTGAGGGTTTACATAATTTTAGTTAAATTCGCATTTTACGGGCTCTACTGTCATCGCAGCTTCTGGTAAAGCCGCGGACAGACGAACGGATTGATAGACACACGAACGGACATTGCGAAACTATGAGGGTTCCTTGTTGACTGCGGAACCCTAAAAACCATAACAGCAAAAAATATATCGCACCTTCGGTAGTACGAGGGCACAACTTACAAAAAATGGTAAAATGAGTTAAGTGTGCAGAAATGCCTTGAAAACACTTCTCTATCTGGTGGGATACAGACTCCCATTAAATTCATTTAAAAAGCGACTTTTTAACTGATATATTTTTTTAAGCGATATATTGAAAGAATAGAAGAATTTATTGTTAATGTTCTTCTACGTAAAAAAGAACAAAAATTTAATAGAACAATAGAACAATTTATTGTTAATGTTCTTCAATCGTGTATTAGATCTCCGAAAAATTGCTAGAGCGATTCCAGCGACACTAAAAATTCATAGGTAATCCCTGACACTCGTTTGAAAAAAAAACTCATAGCATAAAACTTTTTGTGAGCCACTAACTCAAAACGGAGTGTTTCTGGAATGAAAAAGTTTTTGCAAAACTCAAATTCATTCCGCATGTACCAACGACGTTGTTCTCTGAGCTACCAACGTTTGCGAAGTTGTAGTAGCAATTCCACTCGCTAACTGTGAAGGAAAACATTGCGAGGGACACCCTAGTGTCTGGTGTGTTCACATACCTCATGTCGGGCACGCGTGATAATTAAACCCATACTCTGTTTCTCTCTGAGAGAAGGCGTTTGCCCTGTAGTGGGGCGTATAGGCTACATGAAAAAAAAACGTATCTCAGAAAATTGCGCATTTTTAAGGCAAAACTTCTGTTGCCGAAATACAAAGCGCCTTCTATTTGGCGAGACCATAGCAAAAATTTGTAGGTAGGTAATCCCTGATATTTCACAAAAATCTTATAGCTAAAATAAAAATTATCGTCAGCCACAAATTCCACCACGTTCTATTAAATTCTACAGCCGTTAAGGCGCTTAGCAACCAAAACAGAGGTCGTGGGTTCGATTCCCACTGGGGGCTGCTGTAAATTTGTACAAATGGACTCAGTCTAGGTGTACTCTCATGTTTGTAATGTCCTTGCCTGGTTACCATAGCACAGGGTATCCCAGTTTGGGACCAGGTCAAGTGATTGTACTATGTGGAAGTTATTATTATTTTTATTATTCTAAACGTGTCTCAGAAAGTGTGCATTTTAAGGCAACCCTGTATACCTTGTGTTGCCCAAATGCAAAGCGCCTTCCACTTTATTTGGCGAGACCAGTGCTCTACCGAGGCTGGTGTCGTCATCGCCGGATGACACACGGATGACAACTGGCACTTTCTACAGAGATTGAATCACTGCGGTTGGGGCCATGGACGGAGCGGGTGAAATTTTCACAGATGATGTATCTCTGTTGCCGACAAATACTAAAAACAGAATAAAATAGATATGTGACGGGGGCTCCCATACAACAAACGTGATTTATTTGCCGTTTTTTCCTCGATATTAATAACGGCAACAGTTAGACGCTTGAAATATTCAAATATTGTGTAGATAATGGTACGAAACCCTTCGAGCGCGAGTCCGACTCGCACTTGGCCTTTTTTTGAAGTCAGTTAAAAATAAAAATCCACAGATCCAGGCAGCACTGGTATGCGCTGCATAATTAGTTTAAACCCATGGAGATGATTTGTGAAGCTGTAGTAACGATACCACTCGCTAAAAGTGAAGGAAAACGTCGTGAGGAAACCCGAGTGTCTGAGGTGTTCATACCTCAGCGCTTGAAATTGCCAATCCGCGGTGGGCGCGCGTACTCTCTCTCTGAGAGAAGGCCAGTGCCCTACAGAGACATAAAACCCATAAAATAAGTTTTGTGCCCTTTTATTCGACTAATGTATTAGCAAAGGGCAAGATACAAAGTACCCGAAACCGGCGTGCGTGCATGCTACGACTAATGAATGTTGACGAAGCGAAAGTGATCTATCAGGATCGTGGCAAGTCTCTGCCTACCCCTCTGGGATACAGGCGTGAGTTTATGTACCTATGTGTATGTGCGTCTGTTATTCGACTAACAACTTCAGGTAAGCGCCTTCATGGCTACTGCCGAAGAATGGTGGCTGGCCACGCCAACCTTGACTTACATGTGAAGCGGCTGTGTCGCCGAAATTATAGTTCAACCTTTTGTGAAATGGCACGGCCGGCCGCGACGCGAATCCACCTCAATTGGGTATTTGACAAAATATCAAATGAGTTACTTTTAAAACGGAATTCTGTATGAAAATACTGGCTTATGACGTCACATTTCAGAGCACTCTTTTTATGTTTAATCTATTTAAAAATTGTAATAACTAGTAATTGATTAAAAGATATACATTTTCCGAGATATTTTGTAATTTTTGTTTTAATCGAGCATATGAAATTATTTATTGTTGATCGTGTCAAATACCGAATTACCTAAGCCAAAACAGACATTATGTACCATAGACTACATTTTAACTTCATTTTAAAGCCATTTTGTCATTCAATTCTGAACGTTTTCTTATAAGGGAGTACATGCATAGAAACATAATGTTACGAGATAACTCAAATATTGATAAATGCTTCATACATTATAGGCGTTACGTTAGGGAGTGACGTCATAGTCTAAGGTCGATTTGTATGGCGCGTTTAAGTACCACGTGACTTTTCGACTGGTTATATAATAAAAACAAAGTAGGTATTATTAGAAATAAAATACAACGTTTATCTATCTTTTAACGTTTTCTGTCCTATTCTATTAAAACATTTTAAGTGCAAGTTCTCCATTGCGCTTACTAGATTCTTCCTACTTGTTAATCTGTGGGTCAATGGACATAGCTGCAATGTACGGTAATGCATTTTAGCAGCGTATTGGCACTTAAACTCACTTTGTATGGGTGAAGGGACCACACGGACGCTGCAGTGCCTGAGACATTGTTTTTTAGATGTGGTAGGCTTGCCCAGCACCCTTACCATCCTGACAGCTTAGTCGGAATAGCCCACAGGAAAGACAAGTAAATAAGTGCGGAGCCAACCAAGCCGCGGGTTTCCTCACTATGGTCATTCGTACATACGAGGCAAACACATTACCCTCCCTTTGGGCTCCGCGGTCAAGTCGGCTGAAAACCCACAACACTACAAAAATTTGGTCTCGACATAAATAGCACGGCCCTGAATCTAAACTGAGCATTATGTTTGTGTGTAAAAACTTAGCCTACAAAATACTCAGCAAAAAAGATGCTTTGTTGCTTGATACAGGTGCATTATTTTGTCATCATGGGTAATGAATGCAATCGGTTCATCCATTCATTTCCAAAATAATAATATCTAATATAAGTTCCACACAACATAATCACTTGTCCTGGTCCCAAACTAGGATACCCTGTGTTACGGTAACCAAGCAAAGACATCACGAACATGGAAATACACCCAGACTGACCACCATTTGTAAAAATGCACGGCGGCCCCCAGGGGGAATCGAACCCACAGACGTGATACCTCTAGATCAAAGAGGTAGTTTTTTTTAATGAAATTATTAATAATTTAAGTTTGATTAAGGATCATCCATATTGATTACCCGAATCACGACAATCACGTTTCGCGGAAACCACGTAACGACCCACGCCTGTAGCCTTTGTCTATGTATCAATTTTCTACGTGGGTTGCTGGATTGATTCACGCCGATTTTTAGGCCACTTAAAATACCTATTTCACTACATATTTTGACCAATTGACACCATTGAATTTTTCTCTATGGCATCCTTAGAATTCTGCCATTTTAACCCAACACAGTGGACAGGTTACATATCATTAATTAAAAGGGAAGCAGACAAATAGAAAGTCACGAAATCCTTTGTAGCCTGAGGAGAGAGATTTATTGAATCCTTACTTCATAAAGTCACAGATCCTACCATGGTAGGATGCCATGTCTTTATATATTTAAAATATATTTATTTGTATTTAAAAACAGACGTCTTTTGCAAAGTAATCAGGATCAACTAAAACTCTCCGATCGAAAAAGGTAGGTCCTCACAAAAGCTATAATAAACCACCAGCAAATTTGTCTCTAGTATCTAGTAACTCATTCATAATGTCTTGTGTGTAAATATTTAAACACATTACCAGTCTTTTAAAAAGGAAATATTAAATATTAATACTTTTAAAAGGTTAACAAAGAAGTGGCTAAGATTATTGATCATTTCAAAGAGTTTATGGAATATGTTATTGAATAAGTATCTAGTTTTATTGTGTAAGTATGTCAGATGTCGAAATTATTAGATATGTAGCTTTTTAGTTTTTAAATGATCTCATATGTACCTACAGTTAAGGATGTTTATTTGAAAATGTTATTATAATTTCTGACTTGTTACTCTTTTCATCAAACCTACATATAAAACATTATGTGGAGGATGGATGAATGTGAGTGGTACACCAGTTTAGGTAAGACTTGGTGATTCAAATAGGTAGATAAATAATGGATTAACACATTTAGCAGTAATAACAGTGGCTATATAAAATAGAATCACCAAATCTTACATTTCAGACATTTCATGTCTGTGTTTTTCCTGGTACAATAAAGAATATTCTTATCTTATCTTATCTTACCTAAACAGGTGTACTCACATAATTATTCTTGATTCTCGATTCTAAAAATACGTCGTATCGTGACATAAATATTTTACGTGCACTGGAACGCAAGCCCAACGTCATCTGACAGAGGCCATTCCCTTATTTTAAACTGGCAACACTGGCAGTCTTCTGTCATTGCATCCAGTCTTGCCAGATTGCCCCTTTTGGATGAAAAAATGGTTTATTAGGTCCCATGTGAATTAAATCTATTTACCGATTTAATAATGTAAAAATCGGCCAACTGCGAGTCGGCCCCCGCATCGAGGGTTCCATAAAAATTTATAGGTACTTACATATTGTTAGTAGTTCAGGAATAGTGTCGTAGTTTTTCCGAGCTTTTCTCGAACTTCAAACACAATTTTTTTATGATTTAATTACAAATGTGTAGTTTTCAGATTTTTTCCTGTATTTGTAGTATAAGACAATATTAGTTGCCAAATTTCATAGTTCTAGGTCAACGGAATGTACCCTATAAATTTTGATTCCCTTAAGTGTTGAAATATACGTTTTGCGGCGTAGGCATAAGCGTTCGTTTTTTTTTTTTTCACTTAGAAGTTTGATTTTTTTCACAGCTTCAGGGACTGTAGTAGTGGTTTTAATTTTAACTCGATACCTCCACGCGTTCCCGAGACAAAGTGTCTTCGCAGACAGACGGACGCACGGACGGACGGACGGATGTACGGACAGATGGACGGACTGATAGACGGATGGATGGACAGATGGACAGACGGATGGACATAAAGTGATCCTATAAGGGTTTCGTTTTGCCTTTTGAGGTACGGGACCCAAAAAAAACGAATAGAATAAAATAGGAATAATTTATTAAATCAAGTTAATTACACATAAAAGAGGTACAATAATTTTGAGTTATTTTAAAATCTATTTAAATTTGATTTCCTTTTATTCGTAAAATAATGTTTTAACCATCTACACCCGTTTTAGAAAATGTCTACAATTCAATGAAAAAAGGAAACCTAATATACTTTTTATTATTAGAGTAAAAAGATTTTTCGCCTTTTTGGAACCCCGAAAGCCCTAAAAAAAATATTATTTTTTTATTTTAATTTTTCTTGAGTTTTCCTACGTCTTTCATGGTATAAAAGCAACGCCACTTTAATATAAGTTTTCGCAAATTCCCCATTCAGAAAAACGGAATCGAAAGCGATATGCTCCAAAATGTTTAACGAAAATTCTTGTTTTAAAATAAATTTTGTGTACTAGGTATTTGAATTAAACGTACCTATTGACCAATTTTTCTGTTTTTATTATTTCAATTTTCTTGTGGCGCCGGATTAAGAATAGCGAAATGGAGTGATCCATTTCCTTCCGTTGATGTCGTAGAAGGCGACTAAGGAAATCAACCAGGAGACGGGCAGCAGCGTCTTCCTGAGATTCCAACCGCATACTGCGATCACCAACCCCCCTGCCAAGCGTGGCGATTATGAAGAAGAAGAAGAAAGACATTTATTATACCGACAAGATACATCACAGAAACAAAATAAGCAGATAAGTAACATAATAGGCACAACAACAATAAGAAAACTAAATACACAACAGACAAAACGAATAAATAAAACAGGACCAAAACTCAAAACTCTTCATGGTTAAAACCATGATGGAGGCCTATGTCCTGCAGTGGGCGTCAAATGGCTGATGATGAATTAAAAATATGCTTTGTGAAGGTTTTTCCTTTAGTAATGGCTATTTTCGGGCGTTATAATCAGAGCGATCTGACAACACTGATCTGCGCTCTTGTGCCACAGATAATAAAGTAATAGCTAAGTTGTAGACTTGCGCAAAGTGTGTCCTTAGAGGGAGTTGTTATATCCCATATCTTTGCTCACCGGGACACACTATATCTGTATCATATCTGGCTCACCACTTGTATCCTAGCTCATAAGACATACAATCGAGTGAGTGTGTTTGGATACAAGAGCCGTAAGACACAAGTGGTGAGTGAGTCTAGTTTATCTGTTTCCTACTTTATCCAGCTGACGCGCTGTTTTTTATACTATCAGTCTATTCCAATAAGAGGAGTTCAAACCAGAATCAAAATGTATTTATTATCTATTAATTAACTTTTGACACTTTATATAGGTTTTCTCATTAATTAAGTGAACTGTAAGTTCTTTATGAGAAATAAATATCTTTGACCCAATTAAAGCGTGACAAGCATATATGGTTATCGTCTTTACCGTTCATCTTTTTAGTACGAGTACTGCGACCAAATGCCCGATGTTGACCGAACAAGCCATCCGTACCAATAGCGATCAAAAAGATCACCAAGTCAATACATTTGTAGGCGTCTGGTGACCCCTTTCTCGTCTCTCGTTTACTACTGCGACGAGAAATGCGGCCGAACGCATCCAATTTCAGCCGATCTCGGTCTCGCTCTCGCGCACTGTGTGTGAGCTGGATAAAGTAGCAGGAGCTAGATTGTCTACCGTAATGAGTTGAGAGTATAGTGAGGGAGCCAGATATAGTTGACATCTCTGGGATATAACTGGGACACAGTTGACGGCAAGGGAGATGTGTGTCCTCTCATATCTGGCTCCTGAGTTACCCAAGGCTACTAAGTTGCTCAATGGGAGAATTTGTCATACTACTCCTTGTGAAATCAGATAATATAATAATCATTCCCGTATGTACTTAAAACATTATTACGTGTGTAAATAAAGTGTTCAATTAAGTAATTAGACGTGAAATTGGATAGGAGTGCTTTAGTGGCGTCTGCTTTATTTAGTGTTAACGCCGTTAAGTTTGGTGGATTCGACTTGTGTAAGGACTTTTTGCCAAAAAAGATGAATAACTTCACGAAGCAACCGAAGACTACACCAATTACAGACGATTATGAAATTTCCAACACGGTCCTTGGCTTGGGCATCAATGGAAAGGTGAGTTCTTTCCTTTAACAAGTGTAAAGCGCGGATGAAACTGACCAGAGTCGTTTGTTTACCAAAATGACGTAAAGGATTATAATTAGCTGGTGTTGAGTATCATTTAGTGTGAAGCGTAAACTTTACCTGAGGTAGGTTAGGCGTAGAATTTACAAGAAGCCTGCCTTAGAAAGCTATTTTTGACAATAATTTTGTTATAGTCTTCAAATTGAGTAATTTTTTGCGTAACCTTTGAGCAAACATCGTATTTTGGGATTTGTGTGTGACTCAAAGAGTGGTTAACTTTACTTAAGATTTATCCATAAATACGTTGAAATATGAAACAAAAACATAAAGACTAATCAAAAAAGACTGATCTAATTAATTGTAAGTGCAAAGGAACTGTCTAGAGCACAGACAGGATAGTCCAAAAAAATTTCAGAATTTTTTTAAATAGTCTTTCACAATTATCAATTATTGCCCTATGTCAGGTTTGGTACAATAAATTGGACAAAAAAAACCCAGGTCTTGAATGTTAACATGTTTGTGATGTCGTTGTTTCTGCTTCCCACAATACAGGGTATCCTAGTGTGGGGCCAGAAGCAATGTATGTGCCTGTATGTAAATGTTTATGTTATGTTTAATTTAAGTCCCTCAGAGGGTTAAGGCTGCTATGATGTGGATAGGTGAAGACTGCTCCCCAGCTGGTCCTGTCTTTCACTGTGTGGACCACCTGGTGGAATTTAAGTGTTTGTGTCCCTTGGTGATCTGGTCAATTCATATCGGAAGTGGTCGAGTTCTCTTTGCCCTCCACTTTGCCTTATATTGTATTGAGCGGTGGTAGCTTAGCGGTAGAACACCGGCTTCTAATTCGGGAGGTTGTGAGTTCGAATCCTGGCTTGTGGCAATAACTTAGTTTTCTAAGTTTGTGAAGTTGTAGTAGCAATACCACTCGCTAACTGTGAAGGAAAACATGGTGAGGAAACCCGTAGTGTCTGACGTATTTAATTACATACCTTAACGCTTGCTACGTACAATGGCCCAACTATGAGGCTAAGTGTGGAAATCTATATTATTTTATTCAAATAGAACTAAACTATATTATATTCAAGGCTATTTGGTTGTTGCGCAATGTCCCAAAAGGAGGACTAAATACTTTGCTTATATTGCTATGTCCAGGGAATCCATAGCAATAGTCCAGGGCATATGTAGTGGACTGAAAATTGTTTATTACTAATTACAGCTTTAATGACACAGGGACCCTGTTGGATTATGACCTGGAAAAGAACAAATAAAAACCATTGTTTTGGTGGTCTGATCGGGTCCTTTAGAATTCTACAGATTACCTAGCCTATAAACTTTTACGCCTATGTGTTGATGAGTTAGTTGAATGTGTTTTTAGGGTTCTGTACCTTAGAAGGAAAAACATATATTTCAACACTCAAGGGAATCAAAATTTATAGGGTACTTTCCGTTGATCTACAACTATGAAATGTTTTTTTCTTCTTTCGTAACTGGTTACGAACCTACAGTTTCGTACGCGGACGAAAAAAAATTGCAATGTTCATATTTTATGTTACATGACACTAGCCCTGAAACTCGTCAAGTTGTCTCTCGACACAGGCCTCCTCCATGTTTTTCCACATCACCCTATCCAATGCTGCAATGTCTTTAAATCATTAAAGAAAATTGTCTTTGAAGCTCACGAAAAGCTCAGAAAAAACTGCAAGACTCGATTCCTGAACTATTTATAATATGTAAATATCTACAGTACGGAACCCTCTGTGGGCGAGTCCGACTCGCACTTGTCCGATTTCTTAACATATTCTGGCAAAAAAGTAAATAAATAATAAAAATTTCACTCATGTAAATTGGGAATAGGAATAAAAAGAAATGTTTTTACTTAATGTATGCATAATTCCCTGTATCACCCACGGATGTGAAACGCGGGCTCTGATCCAAATCCACAGAGACAAGCTAGCCAAATGTCAAAGATCCATGGATAGAAGCATTTCAAACCTAAAACTTAAAGACAAAGTCCGAAACGAAGATATCAGATCAAGGACAATACTAACTGGTATCCTGAAGAGAATTGACAGTCCGAAGTGGAGATGGACGGGCCACATACTGCGATGCAAGCGGGAAAAATGGAGCAAAGAGGTAACCAACTGGTACCCGGGGGGGGGAAACGCAAGGAAACTTGGGAGACCATGCAGGAGATGGCAGGACGATATAAAAATGACAGCAAGACCAAATTGGTGAAGGGTTGCTAATGACAGAAGCCAGTGGAAGTTATTGGAGGAGGCCTATGCCAAGAGGCACACTAAAGTTAGGGACATAATTTAAATATAGTAATAAAAACTGCATGCAATTTTTGAATTAATGAATATTATAATTCATTCAAATATAATACAATACCAATTCACAGTAGTAATTTAATAACAAATCCAGATAGCAGTGCAAATTTTGACAATTGAAAAGTAATTAATCCTAGAAATGTCCTCTAATTCAGAATAAAGGCCTATTTTATTCTGATAAAGGTTGTTACAAATAATAATTTTTACACAACACAATCTCTTGTCCTGGTCTCAAACTGGGGTACCCTGCGCTATGTTAACCAGACAAGGACATCATAAACATGGAAAATGCCCAGACCAAGCCTAAAGTATGGCAGCTTCTAAATCAAACATACAATCTTAAGTTTCCATTTTTTTCATTACCCATAGAATTCATGTTGGATCATATACAGCATAGCACAAAGCAAGCACCCATGACTAGAGCCCATTGCAGCATATAAGCCTCTTAACTGGCAACCCTTTCAATCCCCTGAAAGGAACAATCACAGTTTTGGTAATACCATACTAAAATTAAATGAATGGACATGAAATTATTTAAAAAAAAAACATGCTCGCCTAGAAACAGTATTGGAGCGAGCGAAGCAAGCGGATCTCCCAATTTGTTGCCAATAACATCGCTTCTGACAATTAACATTTAACGACATGACATCGGCGCTGTGAAGGTTACATAAGTGGCCGCTAGATGGCGAGCGCTGTCTTTAGAAAACGTTTGTTGTATGGGAGCCCCCCTTAAATATTTATTTTATTCTGTTTTTAGTATTTGTTGTTATAGCGGCAACAGAAATAAATAATCTGTGAAAATTTCAACTGCCTAGCTATCACAGTTCAACAGATACAGCCTGGTGACAGAAAGACAGACAGATGGACAGTGAAGTCTTAGTAATAGGGTCTCGTTTGGCACCCTTCGGGTACGGAACCCTAAAATCTATTGTTATGGTGGCCCTATCGAGTCATTTAGAATACTACAGATTAAACATATAAGTAATATAATAAATACTAGGTATAATGCATTTTCAAAATGACAGCATATTAAATGAATCTTTGTATTTAGATGTCACTTTTAAAACAATAGTTTGTAAAATTCAACTAAAAGACAACAGCAATGGGGAACTTGCGTCTAACTTAATTGGAGTGACATTGCTTTTATACCATAGAAATCATATAAAAACCTAGGAAACATTTAAAAATAAAGCAATAAAAATATTTTATTATAAATAAAAATAATCTTACTCTAATAACATAAAACTTATTAGATTTCGGCGAATTCTGAACGTTTTCTTATAAGGGTGTACAGTACATGCATAAAACATTATTTTACGGGATAACTCAAATATTGATAAACATTTCATACATTATAAGCGTTACGTTAGGGAGTGACGTCATAGTCTAAGGTCGACTTGTATGGTGCGTTTTGGTACCACGTGACTGTATTGACTTTTTCACTGGTTATATTATAAAAAGTATTAGTTGCAGAGAAAAAAAATACCACATTTATTTATCATTTAACATCTCCTTTTGTATTAAAACATTTTTTTGTGCAAGTTCTCCATTATGATCTTAGACAAAAATACAGTAGAGTAAAATTAAAGAGAATCTGAAGGGCATATTAATTGGTTAACTTTGATTATTTAATAAGGTTACTTATTGTTAAGTCTAGGTACAATTAAAATCAAATCGCGCCAAAATAATTTACTTACCCCCTGTTTCACGTTCACTGACAATCTATTAATCTACTGTTGACAGCTGTGAGTTAGCCAAAGTGCACATAGAAACCAACAATGCTTACGAGAAACCGGTGGTTAGCTATGAAACATAAAATAATAAAGAAACAAAAAACTAATTATGGATGTCAAAACAGATTGTGGTTAGTCAGTTATACTTACCGCATGTAACCGTTTACCTCAAGCACAAAGACCACACAAGCTATTATTTACTTTAAAGAATAGGTACCTCGTTTGCATGTTTATATTTAAACAAAAGGAGGAAAACTGGCTGCAACCCATTAGTAGAATATCTACTTTGAGTTTCTGGCTGCATTGTTGGTCAAGGCAGTGGCGGACTCAGTCTTTCGAGGGCCCAGAGCGGCAATTTAAAATGGAGCCCCTCTTACTAGTTTTTACAATTTTTATTTATTGAATAGCTGGAATCATAGAGGCATAAGATTTTGGCGTTACTTTGGATTTATCTGGCTGCCAACTTTCCTGGATTTGACTGAATGAATGAATGATCCCCCCCTTTACGCTTTTAAGGAATCTTTATTTATTTATTTTATTTTATAAAGGAGGAAAAACAGAATTAACAAAAAATACTTAAATAGAGAAAATGAGTTAACTTAATACATTTTGTTAACTCCTAAACATTCCTCACTGATAGATAAAAGCTTAATGATCTTAAATGACAAACTTAAAACAAATGGCGTGCAAGAAAATATACAAAAATACACACAAAAATTATGATGTGGTTAAGTAGTTAATTATAGGTAGGCACTTTGTTACATCAAGGACTAAGGCTATCACAAATTGTTATTGTTACTACCAGATTTAATGCACAAAATTTAGAACTAGATTGAATTACCAGTAGACGATGGTATCCAGGGGCCCCCTGGACCCCAGGGGCGGACCGGCCCTGGAGCACGTTAGTCCGCCACACGGTCCAAAAATAACTTTTGCTTTGGCCTTTGCATCTACGTAATGAGATGATTTATGCGGCGTCCAGTGGCACATTCACTCACACTAGGTGGATGAAGGGACCACTCGGACGCTGCAGCGCCTGGGACATTTTTTTAGAAGCCCACTCCATCTACAAATAAGTCACTAGACTACACAATGCAGAGGTCATCAGTTTAATTTGGCAGATTTCGACTTCCGATAGATAGGTCACTTCCTGAAGTCTAACGACATTCACAACATAACATAAATTTTACTTTTGAATTTGACTTCAGTGCGTGGTGTTAGAAGATGGCTCAGGGTGAAGCAAGTGGACTGTAGATTTAAAAGGCGGCACTGGGAACCAGACAATTTGCTATTCATTAGCCATGGATTCGGTCACACAGAGAGGGACTTCAGTATTACCTTCTTCCTCTGTGGTATTACCAACTTAACTATCTATGCCTAACGCTAGTGGCATTTTTCCGAGCGGTTCCGTGCTTCGCAAGGCACGTTAAGCTGTTGGTGCCGGCTGCCGTCGATGGATGGCAGTCGTTAAGCCAAGTCAGAGGCCTTAGGGCGGCTTGACAACTTCTGACAGTAGACGAGCCACTAGTCTACAAGCCTCCACCAATCCGGACTTGGCCCCCGTGGTGGAGTATGGCCTATACCTTCCTCAGGGAAGAGACCCGTGCCCCTCGGTGGGGACATAATGGGTTGATGATGATTACCAACTTAAGCGCTAAAAAAAGGAAACATGACAAAATGCTTGTGTTGCTAAATGCCATAAACACGTGGAATTTATTGAATTAAATCGTTTATTCAACGGAAGACAATTTTAACACTAGGCATAACCTATCTTGTGAATACTAATGATCTTAATATAGTTTTCCATGGGGTTTTTAATTACAGCCTATAGTTCAACAGTGCTGCGTGCGTGCGTGCGTGCGTGCGTGGGTGCCTGCGTGCGTGCGTGCGTGCGTGCGTGCGTGCGTGTGCGTGTGTGTGTGTGTTAAGGAACGGAGACATTAGTGACGCTAACATTCAAAGTTTTAATAATATACTTTATTGCACACGAAACATTGAACAGAACATTACATAAGAAATAGCATGTACAAAGGCGAGCTTATCGCCGTAAGAGTTATTTAATGAAGCAATTTCAATTTTATTGCTTTCTAGCTGACTCTGCAAGCGTTGTTTGGCCATAATCAGCCTATATGCGTCCCACTGTAGGGCACAGGCCTTCTCTCAAGGAGAGAGAGTATGGGCTTAATCACCACGCGTGCTTACCGCGGATTGGCGATTTCAAGCGCTGAGGTATGTGAATAGCTCAGACACTCAGGTTTCCTCACGATGTTTTCCTTCACCGTTAGCGTGTGGTATTGCTACTATAACTTCACAATGTACATAACTTAGAAAACCAAGTCATAGGTACATGCCCGCACTTGGGATCGAACCTGGGTCTCTCGCTTCCGAGTCCAATGTTCTACCCACTAGGCTACCAACGCTCCGACCTATTCACAGACCTACCAAATATACACAAAAAAAATCATGAAAATCGGTGAACACGAGATTTTTATATTATACATATTTGATTTTATTGTGCAGATGCAAAAGATGTTTACAATAGGCAATTTTATTATAACAATAAGAAATTTTGTTCCTGTTGCTCTGTATAGGGCCCTTATTATGAAGCAGCGATCGATACGTTCGGAAGGGGCCGATGTCATGTCGTTAAATGTCAATGTTAAACGCTTCTTGTTGGTTTCTATAGATGGCGCTGTTCTCAAATTCGATCTTTGTCTAATCTTGTATAGATAATGGTAAGGAACCCTTCGTGCGCGAGTCCGACTCGCACTTGGCCGGTTTCTTTTAATAGTTTAATTGAGTTAATAGTTTTAATCGAAACTGTTCAAAAAAGAACCGTATTTGTCGCTAGATTCGAGTGAATTGTCGGGCTCAAGCGCGACGTTGACGACACATCCGAACATATCGCTGCTTCATAAGGGCCCAGACATATTCTTTTTTTAAATTAATTTAAGTGTAAAGATTGATGTGCTGTAGACGTGCGCGCCGCCGCGGCGCGCCGCCGCCATAAGGAGGCAGCGCGCCGCCGCCGCCGCCGGTAGTTTAAAATTCGCGCCGAGACAAAACCCGCAAGATAATCTTGTCCTACTGGCAAACCAGACAATCTGCCTACCCGCGTTTATCATCGTTAGCGCAGGCTCTGTTATGCATTCCAGCAACCAGCACTCCGAGCGAAAGAGTGTTTTCGGTTGCTGGATTGGTTTTAACAGCCAAAAGAGTCCATTTAGGGTAAACAAAATCATTTTTGTGGACGACAACTATAAAAGTTGCAAACAATTACTGTCAAGCAATTTCTGTCAAGAAAAGTGACTATCATCTTTTTAATAAAGTTCTTTTGTTTAAGCGTGGTTTTTCATTATACGTTTACGTTTCTTGCAAAGTCGAAAAATCCCACGCCGCCGGCGTTACGCCGCCGCCATAGATTTTTTCGCGGCGCGCCGCCGCCCGATTTTTTTCGACCGGCGCGCACGTCTAATGTGCTGTTGGCTGAACAGTACAGTAACCGGTTATAGTGCACGTGAGTACAGTCAGCAGCAGGTTAACCCTTACATTTTTGTTCCAATGTCGCCCATAACGTAACTGATTTGAGTACACGCATGTAAAGGTCGACGCTCTGTCGACTGTACTTTATTAACAATGTAGCAATTTTTTCTCATGTATTGTTCTGACAGATGCAATGCGTTTAACCTTGCACAGTCAATGGCTGAAATTGATTGGACACTAATCACCTATCAGATTATGTTATTACAAAAGTACGTAGTTAGTTAATAGGTATTTGAAGAGAACTAATGCAATTATGAGTGAAATCAATATTTTGACAGAAACAAAAATGAGAAAAAACAGTATTTCGACCAGCACCATTGCTGGCGAGTAATTTTTTTTTTATTATTTGTATTTGTATTTAAAGATTTTATTAAAGAAGAAAATAACAAATAGGTTGACAGATTTGCCAAACTGCGCAGCAGTTTATCGGCAGTTATTGACAGCATCGCCTGTGAGTAATCTATTCTATGTTCTTAGTAGATACATTATGGTGACTTGAAATGCCTAAGATTTTCTCAATATTATAAATATTTCAATAAGCTGGTAAGAGTTTTTAGAAGCTAACACGTGCTGAGGACAATTTTTAAAAACCTATTTAGAGGCTAAACATTCCACCCATGCCGGTTAGCCAAAGGTCGCTCTGGCTAACCGGCGAACAATTCTATTAACTTAGGTTTTTAGTCAGACGGTCTTATTTGTGATAGCAAAACCACACGCTTACTGTGAAGGAAAACATCGTGAGGAAACCCGCGGCTTGGTTGGCCCGGCACGTATTGGCTTGTCTTCCCTGTGGGCTAGGCCGACTAAGTTGTCAGGATGGTGTAGGTGCTGGGCAAGCCTACTCCATCTGAAAAACAATGTCTCAGGCACTGTAGCGTCCGAGTGGTCCGTTCACCCATCTGGTGTGAGTGAGGCTACCACTGGACGTTGAATAAATCATCTCATTACGTATATGCAAAGGCCAAAGTTTTCTTATTTATAAAAAACACTACCTTAAAACACTCCTGAGAAGCAGTTTAAATAGTCTGTGGTAAAAGGGAAGACGTAACCACAGGTTATTTAAACTGTCTCTGAGGAGGTTTTTATAAATGAGGAAGTCTTTTTTTTCTCGATGATCATATTTGGATGCGATTTAGAATCGCCAAAATATTATCCATTACTTCTACTATTAAAAGGGGTGCATCCGAAAAACGCGCGTGGGAATACACTGTGCGATCAAAATTAAAAAAAAAATAATTTTAATAAAACATGGTCGTATTCGCGTATTTGCGAATCCTAGTATCCATAAACACCACCAATTATCATAACGTGCCGCGAGTAGCAGATAACAGAAATAGCTATCTACCGATAAATAGCTAACTACCAGACATAGACCCAAAAGTCGCTTACCCGTTCCGGCAGCAGACAAGTCGCTACGGAAAATTTGAATTGCCGTTCGGAAAATTTTAATTGCCGCATGGAAAATTTTAATTGCCGTATTACTAACTAACTTACTTTTGACTAACTTAAAATTTCATGTTTATTATAATGATAGTTAAGTAGTTGGTAACAAATAGTGCTAGTTTGGGGCCAGGCCAAGCGATCGTGTTGTGTGGAAGTTATTTACCTATTTATTTATTTAATATAATCCACTTACAGCTAACATTACAGGACTAACCTAATACGATAGCGAAGTTAACATTTTACAATTAATTTTATTTTTTTAATTTTACATTTTATTATTATTATTACTATTACACTTGTGTCCAGTAAGGGTAGGCAGAGACCAGGGCCTCGATTCTGTTAGTGCATTGTAGTATAATGACAGGTACACTGTCGGGTCACGTGACGTGTTTTTTCGTACCATTGACGCCTAGAAGGTTTGATGGGTGTGCCCACGTAGACTTAAAGCAGCCATGAAATGAAAACCGCCATGTTCATGCAGTTGTCATGTTACTACAATGCATTAACAGAATCTAGGCCCAGGGCCTCGTTTCTGTTAATGCATTACAGTACAATGACAGATACACGGTCAGGTCACGTGACGTATTTTTCATACTGCTGTGACGCCTAGAAGGTGACGTATCAAGTGTGCGCGCGTAGGCTCGAAGCGGCTATGGAATGAAATAGGCGAGTTCTTACAGTTGTCATTGGACTACAATGCATTAACAGAATTTAGGCCCAGGGTTTGCCGCCTACCATGATCCTGACGAAACTCTTTCGCTTCGTCAACATTAATCCTCCTATCCTAGATGTTTGTTATTCAATCACGCAATAACGGCTGAACGGATTTACATGAAACTTGGCCTACAGATAGACAAAGACCTGAGTTGAGACAATACTTGATATCCCGGTAATGCGTTCCCGTGGGATGATATTTATTTTAAGTCTAAAATAGATGGCGTTGTGCGAGCGAACGTTGTGTTTTAAAAATAGATGGCGCTGTGCAAGAATCGTTTAAACGGATTCTGTGACGGTACATTATATCTAAATAATACAATATCCCACTATAAACTTCGAAATGGCGAAAAAATATAAGCTATTCCATGCAATGTAATGCCGCAGTTGGTAACTTTAGTGTGACCGCCTCGTTGGTCTAGCTAGCACTGTCACGTCTGATTACTATGCCGGAGGTCATCTGCTCTATTCCCACTGGGGGCCGCCGTGTCCTAGTATCTTAGTTTGGGACTAGGACAAGTGACTGTGTTGTATGGAAGTATTTTTTTATGGCACAGCTTATTTACTTTTTCGAAATTTCGAAGTTTTCCCCATAATAGTTGTTTGTGTTGATGAGTAGACCCCACCATTTTCTTATGTATGTGGGTATTTTGTGACACCCTGTATACTGGCTGATTTCTGGGTGGTTTGCGGTTATATAATTAGTAATTAAAAATGGCATCTATTTACACTATTACTTTTATGTAGGACATAAATAAAAAAAATTATTGAGTAATCTTGTTTGGAGTTGGGAAATCTTTTTTAAAAAACCGGCCAAGTGCGAGCCGGACTCGCGCACAAAGGGTTCCGTACTATTATTGCACCATCAGACACAAAGATTGAGAAAAAACGGCAAAAAATCACGTTTGTTGTATGGGAGCCCCTCTTAAATATTTATTTTATTTTAATTCAATTATTTATTTCTAAAGCGAATATAGAACTAAATATTCTGTAAATTTTTGAAGCGTCTACCTGTTGCCGTTATTGATATCGAACAAAAAACGGCAAAAATTACCTTTGTTGTGTGGGAACACCCCTTAAATATTTATTTTATTCTGTTTTTAGTATTTGTTGTTATGAAATCATCTGTGAAAGTACCAATTAGTACCGCCTCTCCGTTGTAACCCGCAGCACGCACGCACCGCTCTGGATGGTTCATAATGGTTCTAATAGAACTCCTGTCATAAACCGTTCTTAAGAGTGTTTTTGTGGAATCGATTTCTTATCAAATAAGACCTGAAATTTAATGTTTATCAGAGTTGTTCAATATTATTCAGAGCTGTCTAATGTAATTCACGGGCACACGTGCTACTCGTGCGTAGTGTCAAAGTGCTAAGCGATATTCCATGAATCGAATGATAGTAATGAGGCGTTTACATATATGCGTCATTGGTATTTCATCGTGAGAGCACACATAACAGCACTGATAAATATTTTGCTGGTGATAATGTTTGCTATATAATGAACGGGTCGTCGGAATCGTAGGTAATTAATTACGTGAGTTAATTACTAAATAAAAGTAATAAAAGTATTGAATTGAATTTAAATTGACGGCCTTATTTATAAAAACACGATTCCTTTAAAGCACACACCTCAGAGGCAGTTTATTTAATCTGTGGTTAAGTCTTTTCCTATTTTAATCGACGACTATTTAATCCATTGATCCAGATTATTTTAATCGACGTTTATCGTGCGTTTTAAGGAATTGTCCTATTATAAAATAATACCTTAAAGTTGTAAAATAGAGATAACGATAAATTAAAAAAAAGACTTGTTCCGAATTAAAAATATTGAATTGAATTGAAATTAAATGTTTTAAAACAGAGATTACCAACTAACTTTTTTCTGAAGCTGTATGTGTGGTGTTACCTTGAATGACAGCATACACTATAGAATAAGAATCGTGTGATTTTAAAACAACACAAGTCACATGTGTTTTTAAAATAACACTTGCCCGTTTTTTTTTTTATTAAATTATTTACACCTACGTATTGATTTACATTAGAAAAAAAAAAAGTAGTTTATTCATACAGAAATCAATATAATATGCTAAAATATTGCTGTTGTAGATATTAGTATTTGAATAAATCAGTTTTTTCTATTTCCTGCAAAGTTGTAATGAAAGGACATGTGTCGTTTTAAAATCACACGATTCAATTAGACTATTAGAGAACGTTGTGGACTGGTAAGACGACGTAGTGACTAGAATTGGATATTTGACAAAAAACAAAACTTTTAAAACGGAATTTGAAAATACTGGCTTATGACGTCACATTTCAGAGCACTCTTTTTATGTTTAATCTATTTCAAAATTGTAATAACTACATACATTTTCCGAGATATTTTGTAATTTTTGTTTTAATCGAGCATATGAAATAATTTATTGATGATCGTGTCAAATACCGAATTGAGAAACGAATGTCCCATTGGTTTGGACGTGGAGTGACGAAAGAAATATATCGAGCGAATGTCGGTGACAGAGCCCTTAAGGAGCGGCCCAGCCGCCCATGCTTCGGCCAAGTAGGGGATGTATTAGCGAAGGGCAAGATGAAGAGTACCCGAAACCAGCGTGCAGCATTATGCAGCGACTAATGAATGTTGATGAAGCGAAAGAGATTTGTCTGGATCGTGGCTAGTGGCAATGCCTGGTATATGAGTGGGTTTATAAACGTTGGCCTTTGCATCTACGTAGGTGGTTTTTACGGTGTCCAGTGGCACCTTCACTCAAGCCGGGTTTTAACGGTCTTAGTACGCTCGGACCGTGTGCGTTCAGTTCTAGACGGGTGAAGTAACCACTCGGACGCTGCAGTGCCTATGACATTGCTTTTTAGATGGAGTAGGCTTGCCCAGCACCTATACCATCCTGACAGCTTAGTCAGCCTAGCCCACACGAAAGAAAAGTCAATACGTGCGGAGTGAACCGAGCCGGGTATTGACTTGAGTTTATAATATACATAATTATATGTAAGTTTTTCTGAATAAAAACCCAGGGTTTCCCGCAAAACACCCATCAAGTCAAGGTATGGATTCGCCGTATCGCTTTTGTAAACATTTGATAAACGATAACCGCCGTAGCGCATTCAGATTAAACTTTCTGTGAACTCTCGCTCCGGAATATTGGTCTAAACGGCAGGCCACCAGATGGTGTTTCGATTCGATCGCACTACGCCATTATTATCTTGCTGTGCGTACGCGTCCATAGCAGACGGTATTATGAGGTGGGATGCAGTTATGGGAAAAAAAACTAAGTACACTTTTTTGCGAAATTGCATACAACGGAAAAAAGGGAAGCAGAGTATTCATCATAAGCAGCCTATATACGTCCCACTGTAGGACACAGGCCTTCTCTCAGAGAGAGAGAGAGAGAGTATGGGCTTAATCACCACGCGTGCCCACCGCGGATTGGCGATTTCAAGCGCTGAGGCATGTGAATAGCTCAGACACCCAGGTTTCCTCACGATGTTTTCCTTCACCGTTAGCGAGTGGTGCTTCACAAATGTACATACCTTAGAAAACAAAGTCATAGGTACATGCCCGCACTGGGAAGTATTATTAATTAAATATGAGTATTAATTAAATAAAAGTAATTACAGCAATAAAAGAAAAACTTTGGCTTTTGCATTTACGTAATAAGATGATTTACACAACGTCCAGTGGCGCCATCACTCACACTAGATGGGGGAAGGGACCACTCGGACGCTGCAGTGCCTTGGACATTGTTTTTTTGATGGAGTAGGCGTGCCCAGCACCTATACCATCCTGAAGTGCGAAGCCAACCAAGCCGCGGGTTTCCGCAATAGGAATAATGTAAATGTTATTGTTCAACATAGAAAAAATTCTCATGGTCTTAAGTCGAGGCAAGACTGTTTTTACGTGGAGCGTGCTGTCTCGCTCGCATAGTTTAACATTTTTAATTTCACTGTAATAAAATGAGTAAACTTTTAATAAATTTGGTCTGAGGGCTTGATGCATAATTAAACTTCGGACATTTTAAATATATTTTTGTTTTACGATACGTAGTATTTAATAAAGAATTAGTGAATCAAAAACTAGGTACCGGATAAGGAAAATATGTCTTGAATGTCCCCAATTTTATTATCTAACAAACCCTCAGACCCGCGACTCCGTTCGCGTAGTAATTTTGATGTGTATTTTTCCGGGATAAAAAACAACCTATGTGCTAATCCAGACTATAATCTATCTCTGTGCAAAATTTCATCCGGATTCGTTCAGCCGCTTTTGCGTGGAAGAGTAACAAACATCCATCCATACATGCAAACTTTCGCGTTTATAATATTAGTAAGGACAATCACAAAAAGTGTTAAATTGTGCGAGCGAGACAGAATGCTCGACGTAGGAACAGCCTTAATTAATTTTCACAGAATCGCCCAGTGTTGGCATAACCTTTTGCTTTTAACAACAACCAAAGTTCTCAACTCCAGCGAAGCGTAAGATCAACACGGGCCGCCTCATTTCTTCACTTATAATAATTTTAGCTAGAATTTAAGCTTGTGTAGCCACTGGCAGGAAATTTCGAATTTATTCAAAAAAAAGAACCTTTTTCACCGATTTGTCGCTAGATTCGAGTGAATATGAACGGAAATCTCAAAACCATTTCGAGAATTTTGCTTTCCGTATGTACAATTTCTATTTATCAGATTTGTAAATTAGTCTATATTTTTTAAGAAAAAATAAAAAGCTTTGACCTTAAATGACTTTTGTATGACCTCAGCAAAGGCAGTTTGAGTATTAATCCTTTGCCTTAAAAAAAGAAAAACGAAATGTCAGTGTTGAAGTGTATTAAATAATGTGAGGTTAGCCCACAGAATACAGTGCCACCATCTTAACTGTTCAGTTGATAGCGGCGCTAGTAGAGAATTTAGTATTGCCATTTAAGAAATTTACCTAGAAAAAAGGGAATTTAATGTCAAATCTTTAAATTGAAATAAAGTTAATCTAGAAATCTTAGCAAGTAATGTGATGTCGTTGTTTCTGGTTCCCACGACACATGGTATCCTAGTGTGGGGCCAGAAGCAATGTATGTGCCTGTATGTAAATGTTTATTGTTTAAATAAATAATACAAAAAGTGCGGAGCAATAGGATTTTATTTATATTTTTTTTAAATAATTGTGGTCGTGGTCTCTGAGTTCGAGCGGCCACACTCCAGGAATCCCAGTCGCAATTGGTGTTCCCGAGCCATCTGCTGATTCCCACAGTTCATCTTCTGAGTCACTCGAATCGCTTTCATTATCACTCTGTAGTTGAATTATAAAAGGTTCATCTAAGTACGCATCTTTCTGTCTGTATTCGTTCTCAATTTTTGTGACATGATCGCAATGATTTTTCCACTCCGCCCGTGTGATTTCGCGGAATGCATCTTCAATCAATTGAGGCATTTCTGCACTTGATTTTCCAACATTTTTTTCTGCTACTTTCTTCTTCATCGAGCTCCATATCGTTTCAATTGCATTTAAATCGCAATGATAAGGAGGCAATCGAACAATGTCATGACCATGACTTTTTAATAAATTGTCAATTTCATATTCAGGAGTAGGCTTATTTCTTTTTATTAACTCGTAAAGCTGAGGCTTTGTCATTTGTTCGTGAAAGTCCACCCTGTTTTCTAAAAGCCACTTTTGCATATCAGCCTTAGTGTGGTTTGAGTTAGGACACCTATTTAGGCGGATGCTATGATAGGGTGCATTATCCATCACAATAAGCGTGGGTTCACGCAGATTTGGCAGTAATTTTTTGAAATTACTATTGTTCATTTCGTCGTGGTAGTCCCCACTTTTTGTGTTTGATTTAAAAACGAGAAGTGCGTTCTCCACAAAACCTTCTTGTCCACCTGCATGAACAATAATCCACCTGTTCCCTTTCGAAATGGGTTCCAAATCACCGTCAACTCCAGGACCTTGCCAACATTTGCCAGTTGAGTGAGATGAGTGTATGTAGGTTTCATCTAAATAAACAACTGGCTTTTTGTCTCCACGCTCATTTTTCTTAATTTTATGTAGATAGGCCGCCCTTAACGCCACTACATCGTTACGTTCACACAGCACTTTCCTATTTGATTTAGTTTTTTTAAAACGAAATCCTACTTTGTGGAGCAATTTTCGAAGAGTTTCACGTTTTGCTTGGAAATTTATGTCTTCCCTAAGAACATTCAGTAACTTCGATAAGGTCGGAATTTCTTTTCTTACTGAATAAAATTCATGTATCTTTCTTCTTATAACACCAATGTCAAAATCATCAATTTCCAGTTTCCCTGATTTCCTTTCCCTTTTCTTGCCAGGGGTAGAGATTTTGGAATTAGTTTCCTCAGCATGTTTCTCTTCATTGATTAGTTTGTAGACAAATCGTTCAGAAACACCTGTAATAAAACATAAAATAGGTACCTCAATCACTTAGAAATTTATCACAACAACATACTTCTAGATTTTAAACACACAAAAAAATATTTGGGTGGCAATCTTACTAAGTCAGAATATACATGTTGTGACGTCTGCATATAAAATCTCCAGAAAGAAAATAGTGAAATTAAATATGTACCAATTTATAATTTTAAGCTCATGTCGTGTCAAGGCGTGACTCTGGCAGAATATAGTCGACAACGGCTGGTTGCCATTACATCCAAAATTTAATTTAATTAAGACATTATATGTTTATAAGCTTATTTTAAATTTCAAATAAAATCAACTCCTTCATGTTTTTTAAATGGGCGACTTAATTTTTTCCATATCTGGCAACACTGACCTGTCGCAGCAGCAACGCGTTCATTCAGCTTTTCGAATGGTATTATTGGAGCTTGGAGGCGTTTCTCTTCTCTCATAAAAGATAAAACTTTTAAAATAATTAGCCGTGCATCACTTTTAAGAGGTTTCGGCATTTTATTTGCACTTTTTACAATGAAATCGAACAAAAACAACGGGAGCACTCACACTAGACAGAAACTGACAGCGGAATGTTTTTTTCACAATGGCGGATGACGAGGCTGTAGTTACAATTTTGCCCACCTGAACAGATAACTTGGTGGCGCTGTACATGGTTCGCCGACCAAATCAACTAATGTTAATGACATTTGTTTTTTTTATGTAGGCAAAGACAATCTCTTTAATCATGCTCTGATGACATCACACACCACAAAATTTTAGAAAAATATAAAAATAGAAATAATTAATATAATAATAATTCAAAAATAACGAAATTAGTTTCTTAAAATGGTCCATATTTTCGAAGTAAATTATAAAAAACGTATGTCAAAAATAAGTAACATGGCCAATGGGCATTGTTCATCCCAATTTTTTTATTCTATAAATAAAAATGTAGATTAATATAAGAAACTAATTTGAATATTTTCATAATTTTCGATGTCATTATTTTTTATTAATTTAAAATTTCTGATAGCTTAGTAAGTATGACGTCACCACTGGCATAATTATGTACGTTCCTTTGCCTTTTTTCATGCTTTTTAAAAATAAAAATATGTTGACGTTTGACAATGACAAACAAATGTCAGTCAGTGTCAACTACTTACCAATTCCCTGTGCACCCTACAAGCACGGGGCAAAGTCCAAATAAAAAAAAAATAAAAAAAAATTTTTCTTTTCTAATCATATTGCCCATAACCAAGAATTGAATTGAATTTATTTTTTCATGTAATTAACAAGCCAGCGTCTCGTTCGTAATAAATTCAAATTAATCGGATATTTGTTGAGAATTGAGATTATCTTCACTGTATCTAAGAATTTGACGCTTCTGACAGTTGTTGAACGAACGAATGTATTTATTTTTTATATTCGAAGGCAATGAAACTGCCGCATTAGAGCCAACGATGACATAATAGTATACTGTCGGCGGTCTTATCGCTGAGAGCGATCCCTTCTAGACAACATTAGGATTGACAGAGTTGGAAAATATGAGAGTAGGTAAGTGTACTTATAAAATAAAATACATCAATTTTCTATGTAACAATAATTAAAATGGGAATATGAATTAATAGGAATCGTTCATTAGGTTTTCCTAACTTTTATTATAATGTTACATAGCCAGCGACTTCGTTCGCATATTAATTGAATAAGCCCACGCCCATGCTGAAGGTCCATTCTAAATACTAGTGAAAGAATTTTTGAAATCTCATAGGTGGTTTCGGAGATTACCCACTACATCATCATCATCATCATCCATTTGACGCCCACTGCAGGACATAGGCCTTCTCGTGGTTTTCATAGCCATGAGGGGTTTTGCCATAATCGCCACGCTTGGCAGGCGGGTTGGCGATCGCAGTATGCGGTTGGAATCTCAGGAAGACGGTGCTGCCCGTCTCCTGGTAATTGATTTTCTTGGTCGCCTTCTACGACATCCACGGAAGGAAATGGAGTGACGCTATTCTTAATCCGGCGCCACCCGCTACATACAAACTTACAAAATAGAAAACTTACAATCTTGTCCTCTTTATAATATTAGTATATATCACGATAAGCATCCTGTATATGTCCCACTGTAGGGCACAGGCCTTCTCTCAGAGAGCGAGTATGGGCTTAATCACCACGCGTGCCCACCGCGATTGGCGATTTTAAGCGCTGAGGTATGTGAATAGCTCAGGCACTCAGGTTTCCTCACGATGTTTTCCTTCACTGTTAGTGAGTGGTACCTATTGCTTACTATAACTTTACAAATGTACATTTCCTTTAGCGGTGGCAGCCTTGAGGGCACATTGGACTCGGAAGCGAGAGACCCAGGTTCGATTCCCAGTGCGGGCATGTACCTATGACTTTGTTTCTTAAGTTATTAGTATATATGGTGTGCAATATCCGTGTTGTGCAAACATCCATTTTGGGTGGCTGAGCCCCTCAGAATGAAATAAATGAATGCTTTATATGGTAAATAACTGTGAAGTCCACAGTGCGTGTCCGTACGGTACGGGTTTATTTGCGTGAAGACGTAAGACGACCTCTCATGGGCTGGCTGGAAGAAATTTCTTTTGAAATAAGTCCGCTTTTGTACATTTACGCTTACCTGTTATTTAGGTTTTTTTTTTGCAATAAAGCGTACCTAACAAACATATAACGTATTGTAAGGCACGCCACACTAAACAATATAATTATAACTACCGATGACTAACAACTATTTCGGTTGATCAAAATGAATAAGGTACACGGTTTCAGGTAATATTTGCACGCTTACCTATACACAAGGACAGCACGAAAAACAGAGGCCACAGAATCTAGAAAAAACCGGCCAAGTGCGAGTCGGACTCGCGCACGAAGGGTTCCGCACCACATCAGACATAAAGATCGGGAAAAAAAACGGCAAAAAATCGCGTTTGTTGTATGGGAGTCCCCCTTAAATATTTATTTTATTCTGTTTTTAGTATTTTTTGTTATAGCGGCAACAGAAATACATCATCTGTGAAAATTTCAACTGCCTAGCTATCACGGTTCATGAGATACAGCCTGGTGACAGACAGACGCATGGGCGTACGGACGGACAGCCGGACAGCGGAGTCTTAGTAATAGGGTCCCTTACCCTTTGGGTACGGAACCCTAAAAACCACACGTGACTAAAGGAAGACGTCTAGATCATTCACTCAAGAAATCCCTATCTTATCATACTTGACTTTGCTCGTAGGTAAAAAAATTTCTAGTACAAGGCACTAGATACTTATTCGCAAACGACATTATTAATGAGACTATTTCAAGAATTATCTTTGCGATCTCGTTATGTTTTTGGCACACTTGGCGAGCTACCAAAAGTCCCAAAGTATCTTTTGTCTCTGCGATCTTTCAGCTGATTTTTTTTTTGCGATTTGTTTATTTGCAAAACTGGCCGTGATGATTTGCGAGAAGGTCGCTTAACGTTTAGTATGAAATTTCGGTTGAATTAAGTTATTATTATTATTAATTCTTTATTGCAGAAAGACAGTGTACAAAAGGTGGACCTAATGCTAATGGCATTTTCTACCAGTCAACCTGCAGGAGGTACAGGAGAGGCAAAAATTAATTTAATTCTCTAAGAAAATACGTAATTTTGAGAGCCCGTGCTTAATATTTCGATTTGGGCTGTTTTAATTAAAAACCTATTTAGAGACTTGAACCCGCGACCTCTGGCTCACCGTGCCAGCGCTCTCCCAACTGAGCTAATGGGCAAGTGCCTGAGCTAATGGGCAAGTGTCTGTATTACGTACAGGCAGCGACATCTGGCCGAAGCAATTTACATCACTTGCAGCCCCGAGTAACCCACTTTGCAGTTAGGTTTTAACATCGGAATGATGTCCCTGTACCTACATGATTATATTCTTTTTTGTTGCACTAAAAAAAAATAAAAAAATGTTTTTATTATTTTTAAAATTGTCCTCAGCACGAATAAAACTGTGTGAGTGAGTTTTATGTGTTTTACAATACTTCTGTTCTCTATCCTTTTTTTCTTAGGTTTATATTTATCAAAATATCAGAAAAAAAACAAAGAAAAAAAAATTCTAAAGTTGTAAATGACAAATCCTAATTGACGTATTTCTAAGCATTTTTTTTTTCATTTCAAAGTTGGTCCTTTAATTACAGTTGTATCTACTTAATCTGTAGAATTCTAAAGGAAAAGGAACCACCATAACAATGTTTTTTAATTGTACTTTTCAAGGTCATAATCTTACAGGTTAAAGGGATCCAGTGGGCTACGAGTAAAAAGATATCATATCTTCTTTTACAGACCGTATTTGCAAATAGTGTCTGTACAATTTTTCAATCATGTTGACAGTGATTTTTAGGACACACGACAAAGAACCTAAGCTCACGAACCTGGGTCTAGATAGCGTTTATGTCAAAAACGGCCGTTTTGGCGCTAAAGTCGTCAAAATATAAGAAGCCCGTTTGGACAGCTACAAAAACCATAGAAACTAACCTAGTTTGAGATCAAAAATATTAAGAATCTAAACTATGAGTGACTTTTCGGGCTACAAGATCTGTTTTTTCTTTCGAGCGTTAAATAATATGCCCGAATATGTGTCTTTTTATGTATTTGTTCGAGTAAATCCAAAGTAAAATGCATTTTTGTGAGCTGTCAAAACGGGCTTCTTACATTTCGACAACTATAGTGCCATCTAGTCCCAGGTTGTTTGCCGTAGGTTCACGGCCATGGGTCCTAAAAATCACTATTATCATCATTGAGAGATTTTACAGACACTTTTTGCATATTCGATCTGTAAAAAAGATATGATTTTTTTTCCCCGTCGGCGTGCTAGTGTTACTCCCTGGAGCCCCTTAATGCGACACCCCGCATTCTATTGTTGTGCTCAGTAGGACATAGACATAAACAATCAACATGGCGCGGTGGTAAAACCCACTAACGATGATTTACAATTCGACCAAACTACCTGTTTCCCGCAAGCCCTAATTACACAACTAAAATTATGCGTAGATAGATTAGATTCTTTATTTTACATTTTACATTACATACATTTACATTTACATTTACATACAGGTACACACATTGCTGACAGCAGCACTCCGTGTGGCGCCGGATTAAGAATAGCGTCACTCCATTTCCTCCCGTGGACGTCGTAGAAGGCGACTAAGGAAATAAATTACCAGGAGACGGGCAGCAGCGTCTTCCTGAGATTCCAACCGCATACTGCGATCGCCAACCCGCCTGCCAAGCGTGGCGATTATGGCAAAACCCCTAATGGTTATGAAAACTATGAGGGAGGCCTATGTCCTGCAGTGGGCGTCAAATGGCTGTTGATGATACACACATTGCTTCTGGCCCCACACTAGGATACCCTGTGTCGTGGGAACCAGAAACAACGACATCACAAACATGTAAACATCCAAGACGTGGGGTGTTTTTTTTTTGTCCCCAGCCGGGATTCGAACCCGGGACCTCTCGCATGGTATGCAGATGCACTACCGCTGCGCCACGAGGTCGTCAATCGTCGTCGTCGTCAGTTTTATTTCAAAACTGTACATACAACTGAGAAACAACGCATCATAAGTTTAGTGAAGGCCTGGAGATTTGTCATACACCCAGGATCTTTGCTAGTATGGACTCCAGCATCTCACATAGGAAGAAGTCCTGATTACTCAAATTGTACCTACTGTATCTTCTGATACCTCTGTGAGCAGGAAATAAATAAATTACTTACTCTAACCTCTGTTGTCTTCCTTCCAGGTTGTAGAATGCAAAGACAAGCGTACAGGACGCCGCCGTGCGTTGAAAGTCTTGCACGACAGTGTGAAGGCGCGCCGGGAGGTCGAGCTACACTGGCGGGCAAGCGGCTGTGTTCACATCGTTGAGGTGGGTGCGATTTTCACTGTTCAAGTATTTATTTTGTTTAAGTTTCAAGAACTAAGCAATAATAATCAAAGGAGAAAGCGAGACACTTAGACAGATCTATGCCCCATTTCGTAGAGCTCCAATTTATGGCTCACCATGACGTTGCGATGTATGTTGTATTTATTTGACTTGTTTTTACTTTGTATTTATGTTACTTGTTATGCCCTTTTTATTGTGATATGTTAATTTTTCCCAATCAATATTTTTCTTTCTTTATTCCTATGTACATTGAGTAGCCGATTAACAAATGTAAATGTGTAAATTGTTTTATAAAGTGTGAATAAATAAACAGAAAAAATATACACATACGATCCAAACACATTCATTACCCTCCGTCTGGGCTCCGCCGCAGTCGGGTGCAAGGTACATATTGTTATAAATGACTAGCTAGCAGATCTACCAAATACACACAGAAATATTCATAAAAATCGGCGAAGCCGTTTCGGAGGTGTTGGATAACAAACATGACACGAGATTTTTCTATGTTAGATTTTACAATGGAATGTACGAGCGAGAGGGTTGGACACAGCCTCAATAACTTGTCCCCAATTCCAGATCACGGACGTGTACGACAACACTTACGGCGGCAAGCGGTGTCTCCTGGTGGTGATGGAGTGCATGGACGGCGGGGAGCTCTTCCAGCGGATACAGGACAACAAGGAGGGCGCCTTCACCGAGCGACAGGCCGCCGAGGTACAAACACACACACATACACACACACACACACACACACACACGCACACGCACACGCACACGCGCACGCGCACGCCTCTTTGAACTAGCCGTTAAGGCGCTTAGCTACCAAAACAGGGTGTGTTATAGGGTAGCACAGGGTATCCAAGTTTGGGACCATGTCAAGTGATTGTATTTTGTGTAAGTTATTATGATTAATTTTCATAACAAACTTTGCTCGTTTGTAGTTTTATAAAACTCTGCCCTCTAGTATACACATTTCACAATCATAAAAATACCACAACACACGAGCGAAATCGATTACACACGTTTTCATCATCACCTCAACTCCCCATGGTTTTTCTGGAAGAGATCTCCCACAGAGATAAGCCCGCCTTTGTACATGTAATTTCGTATTTTCATATAAAAAATTTCCTGTACTGTTTTTCGTGTGCAATAAAATATTATTATCTCAACTCAATATTATCACCCCTCCACAGATAGTCCACTCGATCTGCGTAGCCGTCCGTCACCTTCACGACTCGAACATAGCCCATCGGGACATCAAACCGGAGAACCTCCTCTACAGCGACTCGGCACCCAACGCGCTGCTTAAGCTCACAGACTTCGGGTTCGCCAAAGAGACTCTGACGCCGGCCGATACCCTGCAGACGCCGTGCTATACGCCCTATTACGTCGCGCCTGAGGTTAGTAGGTCTTTGGATTTGGATTGGACTTTGGAAGGATTAACAGGAGTCGAGCGATAAATTATTTATTTATTTTATTTATTAGGTTCCACAACAGTTAATAGTACTGATAGATACATCAAACTCAAGGTAATGATAAAATTGATTAAGGTACCTTAACTAATTATTCGCACGGTGCGTTCATTAGTAGACCCCTCTCCAAACGCAGCATTGATATTGCGGGCTGTTTCTGCCGCGTTAGTTCCGCGTCGGAACTCGTATTCAAAAATCACTCGAATTTTCGCAGTATCCATCTTTCTTGTCTAAATTGAATAACAAAAACAATTGAAAGTCGATATTCAAATGTTTCACATTTTTTAAAAAAAGAACATCATAGAAACCATTTGAAAAAAGTTTCATTCGAAAACCTCAAACCATGAAGATTCTATGTCAATTCAAAGAACCTATTGCAATAAAACGGCAATTTCATACTTTAACCCCTAATACATTACCAGTAGACGGGCAGCAGCGTCTTCCTGAGATTCCAACCGCATACTGCGATCGCCAACCCGCCTGCCAAGCGTGGCGATTATGGCAAAACCCCTCATGGTTAGGAAAACCGTGAGGGAGGCCTATGTCCTGCAGTGGGCGTCAAATGGCTGATGATGATGATGATGATGATGATTCATTAATTCATCATTTACTTGTTCAATCAATCAATCATTCATGTTATTCACTAACTCACTCATTAATTCAATAGCAATTCGTCCATTTCCTATTTCACGCACCTACTCACTCACTCACTCATTAAATCATTCATTCATTCATTACCCACTTATTTACACCCAGGTTCGAATCACCAACTCCACTCGCTCAGTTAACCATTTGATTTGATTCTATTTATTATACCACTAGCTGTGCCCGCGACTCCGTTCGCGTACATTTCGATTTTTACGAAGCATTTGTATGGGGGCCACGTCTTATCATAACTGGAGCTAGAATTTAAATAGCCTATCCTGTGTCCCAGATGTCTATATGTTTTTATACCAAATTTCATCAAATTCGGATAATTGGTTTAAGAGTTATGGAGGAACATACATACATACACACATACAGAAAAAAATTCTAAAAATCGTGAAATTAGTTTCAGTATCATATATTGAGCCTATAAACACAATATCTCTGAAAACAAACTAACTTACTCCATGACCGACCCTTACAGATTTATTATTAGTATAGATTATTATACCAAATTTCATCAAATTCGGATAATTGGTTTAAGAGTTATGGAGGAACATACATACATACACACATACAGAAAAAAATTCTAAAAATCGTGAAATTAGTTTCAGTATCATATATTGAGCCTATAAACACAATATCTCTGAAAACAAACTAACTTACTCCATGACCGACCCTTACAGATTTATTATTAGTATAGATATAGATAGATAAGAACTTACAGTTGGAGAACATTTGGAAGATCCATAGAGCTCTGAGTCCAATCGTCCTCAGTGGCCTTAAAAGTTTAGGCAACGCCGTTCTACAGCTTCTAATGAGGTCTTTTTTGGATGTACATGAGTTGTCTCTGCACCATTTTAATATTGCCCCGTTTGCCTTCATCCGCAGGTCCTAGGTCCGGAGAAGTACGACAAATCTTGCGACATTTGGTCTCTGGGCGTCGTGATGTACATCCTTCTGTGCGGCTTCCCGCCGTTTTACTCCAACCACGGCTTGGCCATCTCTCCAGGCATGAAGAAGGTAAGTTCTCCAATAAATGACTAAATAAACGAACAAAAAAATACACAAACAATTAAATAAATAACTTCCACACAACACAATCACATGCCTGGTCCCATGGGCCGTTCATGGGGCTCCATGGAATCACTATCAATGAAAAAAAAAAACATTTTCATTCACGGACCAATCGATGAGAGAATTCTCAATCGCGCCGATGGTGATTTTAAAGATCCGCAACCGAGTAAACGATGAGATCCGCAGAGGGACGAAAGTCGTCGACGTAGCCGAGCGGATTAGTAAGTTGAAGTCGCAGTGTGCGGGGCACGTAGCACGCAGAACTGATGGCCAATGGAGCCGAAAAGTTCTCGAATGGAGACCACATATCGGCAAGCGCAGCGTAGGACGACCGGCGACAAGACGGACAGATGACCTCATCCAAGTGGCAGGAAGACGCTGGATGCAGGCCGCTTCCAACCGGTCTTTTTGGAGGAGGTCTATGTTCAGCAGGGGACTTCTTGTGGCTGAATGATGATGATGATGATGAACCGAGTAAATAGGCAAAAACCTAGGGCTGGATAGCGTTGACGCCGTTTTAGACGTAAATGCTATCTAGTCTCAGGTCTTTGATTCTAGTTTCTCGGCTGTGGATCCTGAAAATCATTGTCCTGCATAACAGAACAATGTTTTTTACAATGTAGTAGCAGACTGGAAGCGTATTTTTTTTGGAAGTGCGCTTTTTAAAAATAACCCTATGAATGTCTCCAAATGTAAAAAAAAACGTACGCTTTGTTTTCAAAGTGACGTACATTTAATTTTGTGAGTTTGTGGTAGTAATACCACTCGCTAACTGTGAAGGAAAACATCGCAAGGTAACCCCAGTGTTTGAGTGAGTTGGTCCCATTCTTATTGAATGAAGATATGATACACACTTTCGGAGATGGAGAACGGAAATCGTCAATGGCCAGCAAATTAAGCCTGATGGGAGCAATACGGTATTTGACACGATCAACAATAAATTATTTAATATGCTCGATTAAAACAAGAATTATAAAATATCTCGGAAAATGTATTCTTTTATTCAATTACATAAAATTGATTAAACATAAAAAGAGTACTCGGAAATGTGACGTCATAAGCAAGTATTTTCGTATACCTGGGGCAGGTGTTTTATTTGTAAATATAGAATTAGTTATTTGTATATTATTATCAGTTATTAAGTCTCTTATTTTATGTTTGAAATAATTAAAAAAATAAAAAACTAAAAAAGTATTTTCATACAAAATTCCGTTTTAAAAGTAACTCATTTGATATTTTGTCAAATATCCAATTACATGCCCGGGTCTTTAAAAAAATCCTGATTTTTTTTTTAAATAAAATATCGCACTCGCTAACTGCCAAGGAAAACATCGTGAGGAAAACTGACTGTCTGAGGTGTTCACATACCTCAGCTCTTGGAATTGCCAATCCGCGGTGGGCAGGCGTGGTGATTAAGCCCATACCCTCTCCCTCTGAGAGAAGGGCTGTGCCCTGCAGTGGAACCTACCCTTTTTGCTTATACTACGAGCCCTTTTGTACATATTAAAGTAAGGCAGCCCTACGGGAATCTAACCTACGACCGCTGGAATTGTAATCAACACCCACCCAAGTATGCAGCCTAGATTCTAACGACTCGACCCTCTCCCCAGCGCATCCGACTGGGCCAGTACGACTTCCCAGAGCCGGAGTGGTCCAACGTGTCAGCCGAAGCCAAGAACCTGATCCGCGGTATGCTCTCCGTGGACCCGGCCAACCGGTTGACCATCCATCAGGTGAGTGGCGCTCAGACTTTGTTACTAATTTAGCTGCCATCTGTTACCACCCTGTTGTTATGGTGAAAATAGTGAATATTTTCTTCTTGAAGCTACTGTCACGTCTGTCATCGTGTTGAACGGTTTTAATTACTGCAAAAAATAATTGTATTTCGCTCATCCGAGACAACGACGGAATTGGACAGTCGAAAAACCGGCCAAGTGGCCGGACGTACAGACACGGTGAAACGATAAGGGTTCCTTGTTGACTACGGGACCCTAAAAATTGGCTATCTATGTATATTTTGTTATAATACTCCTAAAGGCAAGTTAAACACATTTACTATCCTATAAAAACACGATTCCTTAAAACACTCGATAAACGGTGATTAAAACAGTCTGCGGTGAAGATTTTACAAGGAAAACACGTAACCACAGACTAAATGAGCTACCTCTGAGGAGTGCTTTAGAGGAATCGTGTTTTTAAAAATAAAGAATTCATAATTTTAGAAACAACCTTTCTGCACCAACAACTAAGTATAGGAAAACCAAAATGTGTTTAAAATGTCCGTAATTTTATCACCCAGCAAAGCCTCAGACGAGATTTATCAAAAGTTCTTTGCAATTATTAGGGGTTAAAGTATGAAATTGCCGATTTGTACTGAAAATCTAAATTTTTTATTTTTAAAATTTTTAACAAATTTATTTAATCAAAATAGTTGCCGTTATTATCTATACATTGCTGCCATCTAATGGGAAGGTCATTAATGCCTTTGCGATAGAACTCCGACGATCTAGACTGCACAAACTGTGTGAAAGCATTTTGTACTGCCTCCTGGGAAGAAAACTTCTTGTCACGTAGATAATTGTCCAAATCACGAAAAAAATGGTAGTCCGTTGGAGCAAGGTCTGGTGAATACGGAGGATGACGAATGGTTTCTAACTGCAGTTCCTGAAGGGTCAAAATGGTTTCTCGTGCTGTGTGAGGTCTCGCGTTGTCGTGGAGCAATAATGGTGAAGATCGATTCATGAGTCGGGGCTGTTTTACTGCTAGTTTTGTCAACATGGTTCGGAGTTCGGCACAATAGACATCTGCCGTTATTGCTTGACCAGATCGGAGAAAACTATAGTGAATAACACCATGCTGAGACCACCAAACAGTTACCTTTTTATTGGTAAGTTTTGCTTTAGGACACTGTTGTGGCATTTGACCTGGGGTCAGCCATTGCATTTTTCTTTTCCGGTTATCATAAAGAATCCACTTTCATCACATGTTACAATTCGATCCAATATTCCTTCATTTCTGTACTGGTTCAACAAGGCAACACAAGTTTCAACACGCGTTTCTTTCTGCAGATCAGTCAAATCATGAGGCACCCATTTTTAGTATTTTTTTATTTTATTGATTTGACGCAAGTGAGTCAATATTGTGGGTAAGGTAACGTTAAACCATGCCGCTAATTCCTGGGTAGTTTGACTAGGGTCGGCTTCCACTATCTCTCTTAATTCATCGTTATTCACCTGTGTGGTCTTCCTCGTGGCTCGTTCTTTAAGTCGAAATTTCCATCACGAAAGCGTTTAAACCAAAATCGCACGGTGCGTTCATTAGTAGACCCCTCTCCAAACGCAGCATTGATATTGCGGGCTGTTTCTGCCGCGTTAGTTCCGCGTCGGAACTCGTATTCAAAAATCACTCTAATTTTCGCAGTGTCCATCTTTCTTGTCTAAATTTAATAACAAAAACAATTGAAAGTCGATATTCAAATGTTTCACCGAAAACCTCAAACCATGAAGATTCTATGTCAATTCAAAGAACCTATTGCAATAAAACGGCAACTTCATACTTTAACCCCCTATTATTAAAAATGTTACAATGTGCGAGCGAGACGGCGTGCTAGCCGTAACATCAGCCTTAATTAAAAAGAACCTTCACAGGTGATGTCTTCCCCCTGGGTCCGCCAGTACACACAAGTCCCGCAAACCCCTCTGTACACGCACACACTCCTGCGGGATACTGCGCACGCTTGGGCGGACGTACAGGAGGAGATGACGCGTTCACTAGCGACCATGCGCGTTGACTATGACCAGGTAACTTTAAGTTTGCTCTGTGTACATTCCAGAGTGGTAAGCCAATCCCAGCAAACTTGTGTTATTTTTAAAGGCAAATATTTGCACGCACACACCCCTTGGGCTATACTGGGCACGATTGGGCGGACGTGCGGGAGGAACTGACATCGACAATGATCAGGTATGTTAGTTGTTAATTGGCTCTGTGAACGTTGACTGTGTTATCTGTGAAATTGATTATTTTCACGGGCGGACGTGCAGGGAACGGCGCGCTTGCTTGCTACGACGCGCGTTGCCTATGACAAGGTATCTTCGTTGTTGTCAAGAGATTGTACAGACACTTTTTGCAAACACGATCTGTAAAATAAGATATGATTTTTTTTTTCATTGATTGCGCTAGTTAGCCCACTGGATCCGCTTAACCTCCTCAGTCCTGACCTTGAAAATAACAATGGTCTTCAATTGTTATTTTCAAGGTCAGGACTGAGGAGGTTAAGTAACTGCCCAATGTATTGGGTTATCCATTTTCTCGTTTCCGAAGTGTCAAAATATCTATGTGCTTGACTGTTCGGAGTAGATTAAATCGGACGAGTCTTTACAGTGGAGAAGTTAAACAGTACGTAGTACGTACATGTTAGTTGGCTCTGTGAACATAGGTACACATGAAGCCTGACCAACAAAATAGGAAACCTGATTTGAAGGCTTTTTATATGGCAGCACTTAGTATAGTAATACCAATTTGAATTGGCCCATTTTATAATTATAATGTGCAGTTTTTCACATAGGTACGTAGGTTTATATCTAATATATAAAAATCTTGTGTCAGTGTTTGTTATCGAACTCCTCCGAAACGGCTTCGCCCATTTTTATGATTTTTTTTTTTGTGTATATTTGCTAGGTCTAAGAATAGGTCGTACGCTAATTAATATGCCAAAACAACGCTTCGAGACTCAGCCTGTATAGAAGATCGACATAATAACCTTTTTTTTTTCTTCTGTTTATTTTAAAGCATTGTGGCGCAAGAACATGGCTTTTATTTAACTTTTGGCATATTTTTAAACGATCTCGTACATGAAATCAAATGCAACTGTCTACGCAGACAACACTACAGTATTTGAGGCCATTAGTGAAGGAGACTGTCTCAAGCTTCAGAATGATTTGGATGCTACCTATACAAAACTGATACGTTTCACCTTTAGTGCCACCGAGACTGTACTTTTTAATCACATTTTGTAATCATCAAATTTATAGTTGTACCCTGCAGTGGGACGTTATATAGGCTGCATAAAAAAATGTTAGCATATGCGAGCGAGACGATTGCTAGAAGAAACAGCGGCTTTCATTCACGAAGTATTTTTAATTCCAGGTACAAATCAAGTCATTGGAGCAGAGCAACAATTCGTTACTAAACAAACGGAGGAACAAAGTTGGTGCTTGAATATTGTTCAATAATAAATTAGAATGCAACGTACAGAATCGTGTACAAATAAGTTTATACAATACAGACAGAGAAACGTAACTGTAAAAGGTTTTCTCCTTGTCTAGATACGGTCAACTCATTTGTATACTTACGTGATGACAGCTTATACCAATATTAGCTCAGTTTCATACAGTAAAAAAAAAACTTCAACACTGCAAAATCACACGTCCTGGTACCAAGCTAGGATACTCGGTGCTATGGTAACCAGGCGAGGACATCACAAACATTGAAATACACACAGACTGGGGCCTTTTTAGGGTCCGTACCCATAGGGTAAGGGTTACTAACTGTTACTAACACTCCGCTGTCCGTCTGTCACCAGGCTGTATCTCATGAACCGTTTTCACGGATGATGTATTTCTGTTGCCGCTATAACAACTAAAAACATAATAAAAGAAATATTTAAGGGGGACTCCCATACAACAAACGTGATTTTTTTGCCGTTTTTTGCTCGATATTAGTAAAGGCGACAGGTAGACGCTTGAATATTCAAGTTTTGTATAGATATTAACCCTTCGTGCGCGAGTCCGACTCGCGACTCGCACTTTTTTCATTTATTTACAAATGTACGGGGCGGCCTCGTGTGGGAATGGAACAAACCAAGCAAATAAAACATGGGTATTTTCCACGGCATGCATTCGTACTCGCGCCTGTATCCCGGAGGGGTAGGCTGAGACCGGGGCCACTTGCTACGATTCTGACAGATCACTTTCGCTTCACCAACATTCATTAGTCGCTACATGCACGCACGCCGATTTCGGTTACTTTTTATCTTGCCCTATATACACCTGTGTGGGCGGTCTTCCTCGTGGCTCGTTCTTTAAGTCGAAATTTCCATCACGAAAGCGTTTAAACCAAAATCGCACGGTGCGTTCATTAGTAGACCCCTCTCCAAACGCAGCATTGATATTGCGGGCTGTTTCTGCCGCGTTAGTTCCGCGTCGGAACTCGTATTAAAAAATCACTCGAATTTTCGCAGTATCCATCTTTCTTGTCTAAATTGAATAACAAAAACAATTGAAAGTCGATATTCAAATGTTTCACGTTTTTAAAAAAAAGAACATCATAGAAACCATTTAAAAAAAGTTTCATTCGAAAACCTCAAACCATGAAGATTCTATGTCAATTCAAAGAACCTATTGCAATAAAACGGCAATTTCATACTTTAACCCCTAATATTTCCATCTATGTTATGAACTTGCCTGGTAACCATACCACAGGGTATCCTAGTTTGGGACCAGGACAAGTGATTGTGTTCTGTGATCTATTGATTTGCCGTTCCTAATGGGCATAGAAAAAATATTTTGAAAAAAATATATGAAAAGATTTTTAGCAATTTGAAAGTTGCTCCCATTCTAAGTTTTTCGTATCGATGAACTAAGCTCTGCCTTTTTTGGAAAGTAAAGGATATTTTGATTCACCATGTATGAAACGCATTCTCCTGACATTCACTGTCAACTTTACAACATTACATAAACTCACGCCTGTATCCCGGTGGGGTAGGCAGAGACCGAATCTGCCACTTGCTACGATCTTGGCTGACTTCTTTCGCGCCATCAACATTCATTAGTCGTTGCATGCACGCCCGCCGGTTTGTCAACGTGGAATTAAAAACAGTGGTATAAGCACAGCTTAATCCCGGTTTCTCGTATGTTAACAGATTGAAACTGGGGAAATATCTAGCATTTTTAAAAACCTATTTAGAGGCTAAAAATTCCACTTGAACCCACGACCTCTGGCTAATCGTGCCAGCGCTCTACCAACTGAGCTAATGGGCAAGTGCAAGCATCGGCCAAATTTCGAGCCTCTTTACAAACTTCTCTGTATTACGTACAGGCAGCGACATCTGGCCGAAGCAATTTGCATCACTTGCAGCACGGGTTAGTGCAACAAAAAGAATATAAATATCTAGTATTTTTAGAAGAAAATTAACCTGTCATAAAAAACTAAATAAAAGAAATATTATTAAGGAGTTATTTCACTATGTTTTAAGTCGAATCGAGTTAGCATGTTGGTATTTTAACGAATTGTGCTTTTGATTTAAAACTACATGCTTAGAATCTAGGCATCTAAGTCGCAGAGTAATTTCTTGTGTATTTAATACGAATTTTTTATAATGATTTAGTATTTCTATGTAGGTATTTCGTGCCGGGATAATCATTTGAAACTCTTTAGTACTTACAAGTTGGTAAGATCAAATAAAACATTGTCTCATAAATAATTATTAAAAAAAATATACAATCTTCGTTGACAATAAATAATTTTATGTATACATAAACATTATATGTTGACAATAAATAATTTTATGTATACGGTTATATATAACAAAATATGAAAAAAAATCTTACAATGCCCGACAAATAACTTGACCGAATGACTTTTGACTTCGGATTAACTTGTTTCGGGTTAATTGGCGGGGACGAGGAATGTGACTTTGAATTTTTCGGGGTTTACTTTAGTCAAATTGGAAATGCCAATCCGGGTTTGCACGCGTGGTAATTAAGCCCATAGTCTCTCTCTGAAAGAAGACCTGCGTCCTGCAGTGGGACGTTTATAAGCTGCATAAAAAAAGAATTCATTGCAAACTCATCCCGACTGCGCGGACTGTTTAAGTTATCTGTCAGGTGCCTAACTATTATTCCTATTTTGGAACTAGGGAGATGTTAGTACAAACAAAATTTACTGATAATAAAGTATGTTCCTTTTCGTGGTAAAAGAAAAATATTTAAAATGTATGCTTACCTTATTAATTTGCGTAACATTAGTATAAGTATATTGATTAAATCCTGTTTTAACATCTAAGAGAACACTCTGTATGATTTTTTGCGAATTGTTTGTTTGCCTGATAGTGATTTTGTGTGATTTTTGCAATGGGTCACTGTGGTCTTTTTTGTATGATTTTTGCAAAGGGTCACTGTGATCTTTTTTTGTATGATTTTTACAATGGGTCACTGATATCTTTTTCGTATGATTTTTCAACGGTTTAGGAGGGTGTCATACAAAAATTACACAATGATTCTTGATTCTTGGAAGAGCTAGTAAAAAACTTAATCCACCATTTATGTTATCTTCGTTCGTGTCAACCTTGTTTAAAATTCAGGCACAACTAAACACCGTGTATAAAATGGAATTAAAATTATTTACATACATAACTAAATAATTTAAAAATAACTTGTCACAAGATTAGCATAAGCTGAACTAAATAATTAATATTTCGCATTTTTTACCAAATGCAAAATTATGTTATTATTATACAATAATAACAAAATATTATGAAAAATCTTTCATGTATTGAAAATTTAATTAACACGATATTTGTAATAAATTTTGTATGTCATAAATATTGCAATGTGCATGTATTTGAAAATATCAACGACCATTTTATTTGCGTCCATAGTATCTACTAAATTACCTGTCATAGTGTAAATTAAAAATTACGTATTTTTGTAACGTAAATATACATAGAGTACCTATCTAGTGTAAAAGCTTTTGACATTGTTGTAAACATACACTGACATCACGTAATACAATACCTATGACACACACACACACATACATTGCCATAAAAGTGTACTTATTTTTGTATCTCTTTAATTTCTTAGAAAGTTTGTTTTTACTTTATACGAAGAACCTTGCATTTCCCCATCACAATGTTGTCTCATATTATTAATAATTAAGGTAAAGCTATTTTATTACCTAAAGATAGGTATTTCAGCTTAGTTGTATGACTGTGTATGTGTATAATGTAGCTATGTTAGTTTGTATGGACAAAGGTATTGCTTAATTAAGATTCTAAAAATAAACTTATGAATTACATGATGAAAACAATGACTTTCTTTTTTAGGGTTCCGTAGCTGAAGGGTGCGAAACTGCACTCTTACTCTGCATCCGCTATCTGTCTGTCCATCTCTCTGTCTGTCCGTCGCTCTGTCTGTCCGTCCCTCTGTCTGTCCGTCCCTCTGGCTGTCCGTCCGTCCGACCTCTATCTTTGGACCGTAATAATAATCGTCATAACAAAATAAATGAAATCAAGTTCATTTTCTCGGCTTTAAAAACCAATAAAACTAACTTGAACGAGCCATAAACTTCTTTCTATATTTTATGAACGCATCCAGTCGTCGGCACGCACGGGAACTCCCCACGCAATATAACCGTCTCGCTTTGCAGATAATTTAAGTTATTTAAGTAAGTAATGCAAAAATACGTAAAGCACATACCTAGCAGATATCTACACTACATCATCAGCCATTTGACGCCCACTGCAGGACACAGGCGTCCCTCATGGCTTTGTAAATATGAAGGGGTTTGCCATAATCGCCACGCTCGGCAGGCGGATTGGCGATCGCAGTATGCGGTTAGAATCTCAGGAAGACGCTGCTGCCCACCTCCTGGTAATTTATTTCCTTACTTACCCCCGGTTTCTCGTACATTAACAAGCTGATAATCTGCTGTTAACAGCTGTCAGTGGTTTTTTTGTATGCACTGGTCAATTGACAGCTGGTAAGTAGATTAACAGCGTGTTAGTGTACGAGAAACTGGGGGTTAGTCGCCTTCTACGACATCCACGGAAGGAAATGGAGTGACGCTATTCTTAATCCGGCGCCACACGGAAAACCTACACTACATCATCATCATCAGCCATTCGACGGCCACTGCAGGACACAGGCCTCCCTCGTGGCTCTCAAACCCTGAGGGGTTTTGCCATAATCGCCACGCTTGGCAGGCGGGTTAGCGATCGCAGGATGCGGTTGGAATCTCAGGAAGACGCTGCTGCCCGTCTCCTGGTAACTGATTTCGCCTTCTACGACATCCACGGAAGGAAATGGAGTGACGCTATTCTTAATCCGGCGCCACAGGGAACACATTAATTTAATTTGAAATTAATTTGGGATAAACCTACACTACGTTTATCCCAAATTAATTTCTGTTTTCTCATTTGTGTTATTTGGTTCGGAGGTTTTATTGTAATACCTACGTCGTTTACAAACTAAGACCTAGGTACTCTATTGATAATTTTTGTGTTGCTGGTGATCTGCTGAGTCCGATCTTCGCCTCCCGCGAACGAAGCTCGGGGTCTACAAGACCTGTCAGGCCGCGCCTCACGTACTCTCGCCGGCATGGTTCGCGCTCGTCTCGGAGTCGTACAAGAAGCGGCTCCGAGCCCAGGAGAACCTCTCCCTACGCACCATCGTCGGCGCGCCTCGCTATCGGCGCGTCGCGATGCGACGATCGCGAGGGACCTAAAGTGTGACCGACATGTTCGCGCGTGCGGACCGGTCGCGGCCGCAGCACCTGCGCGGGCTGGCGCCACTGCACGCGCGACCGCCCGACGGCCGCGCCAAACCCGTCCCCCGAAGGCTGGTCGAGTCCCAGGCCAACACGGATTGAAGAAGACCACCTGTGACCCCCAGGTGAAGACCACCGCCTGGTAGCACACCCATAGACCTGTCCGCAGCTGCGGACGAGGAAGAGGGCCACGCCCTGACCCCGACCCTCCACTTCCCCTGGGGAAGTGTGAAGACCGCCTGACGATGACGTAGTTACAGAGTTACCTACAGCCCTCGCCGAGGCGGCATGTTTTCGTTACATGCGGCTTAGTATTTTCTGGGTAATAGAACAAATTAAAACAACACCTTTTAACATTTCATATAGTTTTTTTATTAAAAATATAAATACAATACACATTATATTAAGGCACGCCCTTATTCCGTATTTTAAAAAATAACACACCGTAATATTTCTATTGTTTTAAAATCGAGGGGTTTGTTCTACTGTCAGAGAATAATTTTTGTTCTGGAGATTCAAAATATGCTTCCTCAAGTAATGATTTGAGATTTTGCTTTAGAATAAAACTTTGTCGTTTGTATCAACGTAATGAGATTATTTATACAGCGTCCAGTGGCAACTTCACTCACACTAGATGAGTGAAGGGACCACTCGGACGCTGCAGTGCCTGGGATGGCGTTTTTAGATAGAGTAGGCTTGCCCAGCACCTATACAACAGGAAAGATAAGTCAATACGTGCGGAGCCAACCAAGTTTTAGAATAGCAGCCTTATGAAATAACCATGCCTTATAAAACAAGTCACTTTGAAAGAAAGAAAGAAGACATTTATTTAAATTGTCACGGAAACACAAAGTAAACACGAAGGTACACGAACAAAATACACGAACGTCAAAAAAAAACTAAAATAAAACTAAAATCTCAACTTCACCTTGTACCTATATTATGTTCATAGTACCTACATCACTTATGCAGCTGTTGAGTCAATCAAGTAATATCAGTAATGGAATGAAGTACCTAATACTTAATAGTTTCTTACGAAGCAAAGTATTGTAAATACAAAAAAAAACAGATTAAACAGGTCACTTCTGACAAAGCAGAGTATTGTGTTTACAAAAAAATACAAAAAAAATTGTAATGGAATGAAGTAGCTAGTACTTAATAGTTTCTTACGAAGCAAAGTATTGTAAATACAAAAAAAAATCTGATAAAACAGTTCACTTTTATACTTAAATGGTATGGTATAAGTCATACTTAATAAATTAAAATAAGTAAATACATTTTAAAAATTCTTAAGCCCTGGATCACTCCTGGTATCTTACGCTGCATACGTAATAGAGATAGATTACATAAAAAAGCCAAACGCTCTCTAAATTCCGTAACACATAAAATAACCTATACTCGTTATAGAAATTTCTGTAACTCACTCATTAAGAAATTAAAAAAATCATACGAGAAAGAACTAATAAATAATGCAGGAAAAAATAGCAAAAAACTCTGGCAAATTATTAAAAACATTACTAACACATCTACGCCTAAGAACTACCCTAAAGAACTCTTTACAGCAGACGATTCCCCTAGGGATTGTGTTGACAAGGTTAATAAGTATTTTGTTGAAGTAGGCACAAATTTAGCTGAAAAATTACTTGGCCAAGTCGATGATAATATTACTTTGAGAAATAAAAACAATTCTTACTCTAACTCTATTCCAAATTCCTTTGTCTTGATGAATGCTGACGAAGAAGAGGTGAAACACCTCATACTAAATCTTAAGCCCGACTCAGCCGTTGGCTTAGACAATATTCCGAATAAAGTTCTCCGCGCTCACGCTGGTCTTCTGGCCCCTCATTTAACATATATATTTAATAAATTCTTCGAGAAAGGCATTTTTCCTGAAGCGCTAAAGAGATCAATTGTGCTACCGATACACAAGGGTGGTGACAGAGATCGTATCACTAACTACAGGCCCATATCTATCCTCCCGGCTATCTCTAAGCTTATGGAAAGAATTATGAACAATAGGCTTACTCGATTCCTCGAAAGCAAATGTATACTCTCTAATAATCAATTTGGCTTTCGCAGTGGCAAATCTACTGATGAAGCTGTTCAAACGCTTGTTGACAGTATAACGGGGACATTGGATGTAGGAATGAAGTGTCTTACAATTTTCCTAGACCTGGCGAAAGCCTTTGATACGGTCTCTGTCCCCATACTTATCGATAAGCTTGAAGGAATAGGTATTAGAGGCACTCAGTTAGAACTTTTCAGGAGCTATCTTACTGGTCGCAGGCAAAGTGTTAGAGTGGGTGATTATATTAGCTGTGATCTTCCGGTTACCCACGGAGTCCCCCAGGGCAGCATTTTGGGCCCCACCTTATTCTTACTTTATATTAATGATCTTCTTCATGTAACACCTGCCCACGGCAAACTTATCTGCTATGCAGATGATACTGCTCTCTTTTTTGCTGCTAATACCTGGGAACAAGTCTTCAACGCTGCACAAAATGGGCTGAACACTGTATCTGAATGGCTACGAAACAATATCCTCACTCTGAACACTGAAAAGTCCAAATTTATAGCATTCTCAATACGAGGCACTCCAAAAGTAAGTAAGGAACTAAATATAATTGCCCATACCTGCATACTAAATAAAGAATCCATATGTGCATGTAAGCCTCTGGAGCGAGTGCAATCAATCAGATACCTGGGAGTAATCTTGGATGAAAACCTTGGCTTTAAACAGCATATTCAACTTGTCACTGGTAGAGTTCGTAAGCTTATTTTCATGTTTAAAACTCTTAGACATATAGTTGAGCCTCCTCTTCTGAAACATATTTATCTCGCTTTAGGTCAATCCATTATTACGTACTGTATTTCCATTTGGGGAGGCGCTCCGAAAACTACCTTAAAATCTCTTGAGGTTGCCCAGCGTGCCGTCCTCAAGGTATGTATTTTCCAGCCTTTTCTCTATTCAACGACTCGCTTATATCAAGACTGTGAAGTGTTAACAGTCCGTCAATTATTTCTTCAAAGCATTCTGTTGAAACAACATTCACTTTTGCCTTTCGACCCAACTTTATTAGGAAAACGAAGAAACTTTTCAGTCTGTGAAATTAAACATACGAAGACTGTGTTCGCCCAAAGATTCTTTAGTTCTTTAGGTCCTCGTATTTATAATAAGGTAAACAAAGTATTAAATATCTATCCTCTAACTAAAGAAGCCTGCAAAAAGGTAATTTACAGTCATTTTCTTAAACTCTCGTACGATGATACCGAGGATGTTTTAAAAATACAACTATAAAATTTATAATTATTTTCTGGAATGAGGTCTTTCTTATACTCACACAAACACACTCACCCTCTCACACTCATACATGCACATACACGCTCCACACACCGAGAGGTCACACTAACATTCACACTTTATTTAACTTAAACTGGAATTTAAAGTTGTTTATTTGCTGCATTTTTGGTGTTATATTTGTCTTCTGTGGGGAAGGCGCTGCTTGCTGAAATACAGGTTCTTACCTAGTTCGGCAACGGAGGCCAACTCGTTATTTTGTAATCTTAGTTGAGTGTAACTGTATTATGCCACTGTGTAACTTTGAAATAAAATAAATTTATTATTATTATTATTATTATTATTATAAATACTTCCATGCAGTCATTAAATTACAAACATAAAAAAGCATTGGCAACAGTGGCAGATTTTGCTGGTCAAAAATATCAGCTGATTCGAAACGCAACGTAAAGCACTACACATTAACTTAATAGGCTATTTGACAGCTTTCTGAAAGCCATCTCAGATTTTTTGTTGGTGTTCATTGAGTGCTCAGAAAGTGGTAATTTTAAATTCCTTCGTGTATTTCCTCTAAAAAAAGCAAATAATAATTCACTTATAAAATAAGCCGGCAGAACGCTATCTTGGGCAATATGGCGTCGCACAGGAACCAGTGACCTCACTGGTCAGTAAAGAAAAAGAAACAAACGTCAACTCCACAGAACAATGAATGTCGACTCCGTAGAAAAAAAAAGAGGGTTACTAAAATTGACTGTAACGCCATCTAGTGTGTACCCTCAGAGCGGAAACTTTTAAATATTAAGGCGCGGAAAAGCAAATAGGTACTACAGAACCTACTATAGGTTCCTTGAAAACTCTGAGAATTTTCGGCATTCTAAACTTGACAGACCTGTGACGTCATCACAAATTCGCCCAGGCCGTTTTCGATAAAGTGGCTACAGATACAAAATTATGAAGTTTTATCCTAGTTTTTTGGATAAACGATCCATATTTTTGTTTTTAGTAAAAATGCCTTAAATCGGTTTTAAAAATCATAATTTATACGAATATATTATATTCATAATTAACACTTTTTTTCACACTGTCAAAAAGCCTATTTCGGAATCATTACTTGAATTTTTGTCGAAAGAGTCCTACCAAGCTCTGTGAATCAGAGCGGTTAAGCGTATGGAGATTCCCAAGAGTTTTACAGGAAGCTGTAAAGTATGTACAAGATGGGGACGGACCACGAGCTCTGCGTCATAGTCAGACCAGTGAATGCTGCCACTAAATACCAGAGTCCGGCTAACATCAGCATTTGCCAGATGATGTGGACGACCAGGAGGCTGGGGAAGATAATAAAAAGGTGACGTAAGATAAGACACATAAGATATACCACTCGCTAACCGCGAAGGAAAATCATCGTGAGGAAACCTGAGTGTCTGAGGTGTTCACATACCTCAGCGCTGGAAATTATCAATAAGCAATTGAGGACAAGTCGCAGTAGTCATAGGAATATAATCACAACGTACTGCGATCTGGCAAAATTATTATTCTGCTTAGGGATGCTAATAAAAATATATAACAGCCTTAAAAACTTATTTAGAGGCTAAAAGTTTCACCCGTGCCGGGACTTGAACCCGCGACCTCTGGCTAACCGTGCCAGCGCTCTCCCGACGGAGCTAATGGACAAGTGCAAGCATCGGCGAAATTTCGAGCCTCTTTACTCTAAATAGGTTTTCTCTAAATAGGTAAATGGAGGAGGCCTATGTACAGCAGTGGACTTCTTGTGGCTGAATGATGATTATGATGATGCCATAGGTTTTTAAAATTGTCCTCAGCACGGGTTAGTGCAACAAAAAGAATGCAATATATAATAGCCTACCAAAGTTATTGAAAGAGCTACCTTTAGGCCAATTTAAAAGGAAGTGGCACACATGTTTAATTGAAAAATGCTTCTATTCAGTTGTAGAGTACCTCGACATTAAAGATATTGACATAAAATAAATCTAAAAAAAAACTACAAGGAATATATAAGACATTGGAAATACGATTTTTACATATAATTATCTTGTACATAATAGTATATTTTGACATTTTACATATTATTTTCATCATCATCATCAGCCACACGACGCCCACTGCAGGACACAGGCCTCTCTCATGATTTTCATAACCATGAGGGGTTTTGCCATAATCGCCACGCTTGGCAGGCGGGTTGGCGATCGCAGTATGCGGTTGGAATCTCAGGAAGACGCTGCTGCCCGTCTCCTGGTAATTGATTTCCTTAGTCGCCTTCTACGACATCCACGGAAGGAAATGGAGTGACGCTATTCTTAATCCAGCGCCACACAGAACACATATTAATTTAATTTAATCTTTGCATGCCTAAGAAGGTGAATTGTGAAGAATAGTAGATTGTTAACCGAGGGCTGAAAGGCACCCATTCCTGACGAGATGTAGTCATATATATACCAATAGTTCGAGGCAGAAATGGGTGCTATCACCCGAGTAAAACACTACTTTTCATTACGAATACGAGGAAAGTAACACAAGCCAGTTAAAATAAAAATATATAAAACTTAAGGAAATCACGCCGAAACAGACGGATGGTCTAGCTCGCGGCGAGATAGCTCGCGCGCCAACTTGTGCTAGCCGTACATCACAATTCGCAAGATGGCGCGCGACCGCGAAAGACGGCCATTTTGAATTTGCGTATTTGGTGGTTTTATCTGTGTCTTAAACAATATTTTAATTTATTTCGCAAATCACATCTCGCCTTGAAAGTGACTAATAAATACATAAAGTACATTATATTAATTATAAACATCAAAAAAAATTTAAATGTCAACAAAACTAATAAATTAAGAATTAATCGTTTTATGGCTGTATAGGTTACTACCATTGCGTTGTTCAATATAAACTACGATTCATATATTTTTTTATACTTTTCTGCTTTAGAGCAGGCATGTACCACTTTCAGCATGGTGCCTGGATGAACAATGACCCCCTTTCAGAGTATGAGTAATGAAAACATATCTTACCAGCTTTTTTTTCGTGCAAATAAACTATTTAATTTAATTTCATTAATTGCATAAGATAAGATAAGAATATTCTTTATTGCACACAAGAAACAAGAGACATAAAACATGAAAGTTACAATGAAACAGTAAAGTGGACGGCCTTATTGCTAACATTTCATTTAATTTCATTAACTTCATTTCATTTAAAAAAAAAATTTTTGGTTCGATTTAATTGAATTGGCAATTTAATAAAGCGCTGAGGTGAACACCTCAGACACTCAGGTTTCCTCACGATGGTTTTCTTGACAATTAACGAGTCACCAATCATTTGCTACCACAAATTCATAAATGTACGTAACCTAGAAAATGAAGTCATTTTAGGTACAGGCCGGGGTTCGATTAAAAAATCATGTTAAGAAATCAACTAAAAGCATAGAACATACATGGTGTCTTTTCCACGTGCTGCTTCCAAGTTGGTCTCCTTTTCATTATTAAGGTAACGACGCACTCCACGATTCAGGTTCACGAAGTAGTCATACCACTGTGGAGGGAACACGTTGAGAGTTAGAGAAATCTTGCTACTATTATGAATGTATGGATGTTAGTTAGTCGACCACGCCAGAACGGCTGAACAGATTAGAGGCCAATACGTAGTGATTATTTTCAATGCAATTCAATTCAATTCTTAATTATGGCTACCCTAAGGATTCTGCCAAAGTCGTGTGGGGCCAATGTAATAAGTGACTATCCGGCAATTTTGTTACTTTTTGACAAATGAGTCAAATTGTTACGACAAGCGTCGCTTTAATAAAGTTTTCATCTTTATCATGTCCAAATGTGACAGGTAAAACACTGACGGAGTAAAAGCCGTTTAAAAAGGCGACAAATTATTGTCAGATTTCACATGTCGACCTCTCTGACTTATGTCGTGGTAATTGACAGCTGTCGCTTCTGTTAACATTATTGTCATGCTTTGAGAGAACATGCATGAGACTACACTAAAACAAAATCCTCTTGTAAATATTCTAAGTAGATTTATTAAAACTAACATAATAAAACTATAACTATAATAAATGTAACATTAGTATGTGTAAAAACTTCATCAAGCCAAGGTAAGCGATTATTTTGAATGTAGAGTCATAAATACCACCGTACATTTTAACTTGCTCTACTGTTTCCTATTTCAACACATGATATTGGCGGAATTTACTGTGCTAGTCACGCACAGTACAAGTGCCATTCAAAACAAGAATAGAATAGAACACTAAAACAAAAATATAAGTAACAATTTTACTTTTTTTTTGGGGGGGCAACGAATTGAGTACTTGGTTATAAGGGACTTGTTTATTTTTCTCCCGCTCCCCCACTAAAAAATTTTAAATAAAAATTTTTAAATAAAAAATTAAATATTTTATTTCAAGCCCGTGACCGTATTTCCATAAAAAGTTATATGCCAAGTTTTTATGTAAACTTGGCATATAATTTTTTATGCAAATACGCCGTGGACGCCGAAATAATGTCATTCTAGCGCCACAGGTAGACTTTCGCGTTCTGATACTCACAACCAAGCTAGAAATATCAATGTAGAACAGTTGATCACCCGCTGATCTAAAAGTAGCCAATCCTGCGTGTTCAGGTTGACGAAGCACTAAATATAAACATCCCTTTTTCTCTAGTGACATTCTAGTGCCATCGACATAATAATACAATACGGTATTTGACACGATCAACAATAAATTATTTCATATGCTCGATTAAAACAAAAATTACAAAACATCTCAGAAAATGTATCTCTTTTAGTCAATTACTAGTTATTACAATTTTTAAATAGATTAAACATAAAAAGAGTGCTCTGAAATGTGACGTCATAAGCAAGTATTTTCATAAAAAATTCTGTTTTAAAAGTAACTCATTTGATATTTTGTCAAATACTCAATTACACTCCTATCGACTAAGTTCACTATAATAATAGGGGTTAAAGTATGAAATTGCCGTTTTATTGCAATAGGTTCTTTGAATTGACATAGAATCTTCATGGTTTTAGGTTTTCGAATGAAACTTTTTTCAAATTGTTTCTATGATGTTCTTTTTTTTAAAAATGTGAAACATTTGAATATCGACTTTCAATTGTTTTTGTTATTCAATTTAGACAAGAAAGATGGATACTGCGAAAATTCGAGTGATTTTTTAATACGAGTTCCGACGCGGAACTAACGCGGCAGAAACAGCCCGCAATATCAATGCTGCGTTTGGAGAGGGGTCTACTAATGAACGCACCATGCGATTTTGGTTTAAACGCTTTCGTGATGGAAATTTCGACTTAAAGAACGAGCCACGAGGAAGACCGCCCACACAGGTGAATAACGATGAATTAAGAGAGATAGTGGAAGCCGACCCTAGTCAAACTACCCAGGAATTAGCGGCATGGTTTAACGTTTCCTTACCCACAATATTGACTCACTTGCGTCAAATCAATAAAATAAAAAAATACGAAAAATGGGTGCCTCATCATAATCACTCGAATTTTCGCAGTATCCGTCTTTCTTGTCTAAATTGAATAACAAAAACAATTGAAAGTCGATATTCAAATGTTCCACATTTTTAAAAAAAAGAACATCATAGAAACCATTTGAAAAAAGTTTCATTCGAAAACCTCAAACCATGAAGATTCTATGTCAATTCAAAGAACATATTGCAATAAAACGGCAATTTCATACTTTAACCCCTAATATTACTTTATTTCATTTATTTGCTTCTTACTAAGTAAGTTACAGAGTAGGCCTAAAAATAACAGTTTATATAAAGGATGTTCTTTGATTTTAACAATTAGTGTCCTACTGTATCCAAGACGTGTATTTTTTTTGTTGTACAGACGTTTTTAACACAATTTCTTATAGACAGATTGTTAACGCCATCTGTAATCATGGCAAAAAACGTCGTCCAACCTATGACTCTTCAAGACAAAATGTTCCGGCATATGTCACCAGGTGGCGCAGTGGAGATGGTGCTGCCACCTATACTAGTTTTTAGTTTTTAAACATTGAAAGGTATTAATTCATTCGCATCTTGATTATTGTAGAGTACCTAATAAAGGATTTTGTGAAGAGAGAATAAAAGCATTCATTAGCCCCGAAGTCAGCCTACACTTCAATACTATAAGAGGACAGAAGAGGAGAAGCAAGGAGAGCATAGGTACTGAAAACGAGAGAAATACGAGAGCTTTGCTACAGATTCTCTCTAAAGTATGGTGTATACGAAGCCAGTGCGCTGGCGCCAGTTCTACAGACAAACCACCGCTGGCTTGGCTTGTGTTGTTTAGATGAAGCCAGTCAGCCTGCATCTTGTCGCAGAAATTCTAAACAAAAACAAACGCACATGGCTGGCGCGGGGGTCGAGGGGTTAGCGGGCGGAGGTCATGGGCTTGAAATAAAAACCGGCCTAGTGCGAGTCGGACTCGCGCACGAAGGGTTTCGTATTATTATCTATACAACATTTCAATATTTCAAACGTCTACCTGTTGCCGTTATTAATATCGAGAAAAAACGCCAAAAAAATCACGTTTGTTGTATAGAAGCCCCCCCTTAAATAATTATTTGATTCTATTTTTAGTATTTGTTGTTATAGCGGCTACAGAAATACATCATCTGTGAAACTGTTAACTATCACGGTTCATGAGATACAGTCTGGTGACAGACGGACGGACAGCATAGTCTTAGGAATAGGGTCCTTACCCTTTGGGTACGGAACCCTAAAAAAGGCGGGCGCTCTATTCTCGCCAGCGCTGGCTTGGTAATGAAAACTATTTAAACAAGGCCAATACCAAGCCAGTGCTGGCAGCCAGCGATGGCTTCGTACAAACAAGGCTTAAGACACTCACAACCAAGCTAGAAATATCGATGTAGAACAGCTCCTTATCCGCCCCCTTCAACGTCGCCGCCAATTCCCTCGTGTTCGGGTTGTGGAAACGCCATTCGTTGAATATGAACGTCTCCAGACGGTTCAGGGAGTTCCACACGTTCTTGTGGAGACGGAAGAGGCTGGAAGCAGAAATAATAATATGCATAACAACTTCCACATAACACAATCACTGGTCCTGGTCCCAAACTAGGATCACCGGGTATCTTAGTTTGGAACCAGGACAAGTGATTGTGTTATGTGGAGGTTAGGATACCCTGTGTTATGGTAACCAGGCAAGGACATCACAAACCTAGAAATACTGGGTGTATTTGTACAATATACGGAGGCCACTAGCGGCAAACGAACCCTCCGTCATGGTAATCAGACGTGATACCGCTAGACCAAAGATGCAGTCAAATAGTCTGTGAGAAAGCCGTTCCATTAATCTGTGGTTAATTATTCTGTGATTAAACGCAGATTATTTAAACCGTTGGCTAGCATACCTCTAACATTTATATAATTCTACTATTCAGTAAAGCTCCCGTTTTTTTTGTCCCAGGGCACAAAGCTGCGCCACTGTTTCTGACTCGCAGCATCGTGTCGATAAATGGACGAAAGTGGACCACGATGGCCGACGCCTTAAACACTGTCCGTAAGACTTACATAGGCCTCCCGCCGGTGACGCGAAGCATCATGTCCAACAACAAAGCCGGGAAGAAGTGGATGAAGATGGCCGAAACTTTGAACAGCCACAGCGAACGCACGAACTTGAGATGGGGGTACCTAGAGTAGAAACTAAAAATTAATTAGGTACAATGGCGTGCGTGCACGCAACGACTAATGAATGTTGATGAAGCGAAAAAGCTCTGTCAGACGCGGCAGACCCTGGTCTCTGCCTACCCCTCTGGGATACAGGCGTGAGTTAATGTTATGTTATAATTCGCGTATCTCACTCACGGTTGAAAAGTTAACATAATGAAATGTTAATCATCTAGAGCTTTGTTTTAGCAGTGGGGCTTTTATCGTCGAAACCACGAAAAATCATGGGGGGAGGGTGGGGGGGGGGGGTTGATTTGGGTACCCCTAGAGGTGCTCTATCTCTGGACTTCCGCTTGACACTATTTTTTGGGTCACCCAGTACAAACAAACTTAATAATACTTGTGATTTTTAGCCTCTGGGTGATATATACAATACTCTTTGTAATGTTTCTTTACTAAGCAGTTGGGTTGTCGGATTTTTTATAATAACTTTTTTTAACATTCTGTAGATGGCCTTAGTGGTAATTACTTACCAAACAGCGCTCTTCAATGGATACTTATGCATTATTCCATTGATGTCGCTTTCAATCGCGGTCCACGTGAATGGGTTCTGGGTGGACGTGGAACAGTGGTACACTGTGAGGCCATTCCTGGAATTGAAGCAACTTCCATAAACGTAAATTCCATAAATAAAACTTCATAAACATAACTATTTAACTATGTAATAAAGATTAACTTCTTCTTGCACTACCCGTCGCCAGTCTCTTCAATACCAAAGGTTTGCTGGAAGAGGATGCTTCTTGCAATAAGCACGCCCTTGTACACTTACAATGTAATTAGTGCAATAAAGAATTAAAATAAATAAACTTCCATAAGCATAACTTGAATAAACGCAACTTCAATAAACATAACGTCCATAAATAGCCCATTCCTGGAATTGAAGCAACTTCCGTAAACGTAAATTCCATAAATTCAACTTTATAAACATAACTTCCATAAGCATAACTTGAATAAACGCAACTTTTATAAACATAACGTCCATAAATGGAACTTCCATATACAGGGCGTCCCAAAGTTATGGGACATGAAGGGAAAGTACCTTAAATATCGTAGATAGGGTATTTTGCTGAAAGAAGACTTTACGTTATTTTTAAAAGTTAGTAATTCTGCATTCAAAGATTTTCTAAAAAATACTTGCTTCGTCTGGGAATCGAACCGACTTAGATGTAAAAAAAACACCCCTATTTTTATGATGCCAATCGAAAGAATTTACTCTCTCTCTCTCTCTCTCAGAGAAGGCCTGTGCCCTGCAGTGGGATGTATAGGCTACATAAAAAAAATGTAAACATAGGACTCACTTGTTGCTAGCCGCGTTCCATCCAGCGACCAACAGTTGGTTCACGACAACATCCACAGGAATATAATCGGCTATGTTCTCCGGAGCCAATGGGAGGCGACGGACCACACCTGAAAGTCAAATAGCTATATAGCGTATGCTACTATACAGGGTGTAATAATTGTCCATGTACATCCGAAAATCGAAAACCGAAATTATTCATCCATTAAAATCCTATTGGACAATTTCATATATAAAATTTATGAATTTGTAAATTTTAAATAGAAATTAATTGTATATTTGTTTCACTTGAACTGAATTGAACTGACGCAAAATTTTTAGCTTTTAATGTAAGTATGTTTAATTTTAATGGAGAGCTGGCACTGAAAATGTTTTAATATAGACCATGTTAAAAGAAACACGTGGTATTTTTTTCTTTACGACTGATAGTTTGTGAACTATTAAGGCGAAAGAGAAACAATAACATACGTAGTGAACTGTCTTACGAAGTGAAGCGTTTCATTTGAGGCATTTGTTCGCGAACCACAAACGGCTAACCTTTGTTAGCCATTTGTGGCTTTTTGGTATAATTTGATCTCCAATCAGTCCTAAGACTAAGAGCAGATGAGCAGGTGTTCAGTGACATGCAGATTACTATCTTCCAGCGAAGATCCCTTTCCAGTATTAGTAGCGTTAACGGCTAGCTACTTAGGTCCATAAACGTCTACCCTGTAAATAGACAGAAGCATGAGCTTACCTTTAGCAGCGCCCATTAGGAAACCCTGAGGCCCAACTTTGGAGCAGGTCCAGCCAGGCAACGGCTCTTTCCAAGCAGCTACGACTGAAAATTAATGAGAAACATGCCTTAGATTTTAGAGAGCGACATTTTATTTGTATCATAAAGTACGTCGAACCGTTTGTGTTCCGATATGCAGGCTAGGATTTGTCGGCCGGCATACAAAGTCTTTATAAAACTATTGTTAATTTTAGTTTGTGGTTGTAATTTCTTTGTTTTTAGAATAATAAGATAAGATAAGAATATACTTTATTGCACACAAGAGCATAAGCATAATAGTAATAAAGGTTTCTAGACCTTCAAACTCTTGACTCATCATCATCATCATCATCAGCCATTCGACGCCCACTTCGGACATAGGCCTCCCTCATGATTTTCATAACCATGAGGGGTTTTGCCATAATCGCCACGCTTGGCGGGCGGGTTGGCGATCGCAGTATGCGGTTGGAATCTCAGGAAGACGCTGCTGCCCGTCTCCTGGTAATTGATTTACTTAGTCGCCTTCTACGACATCCACGGAAGGAAATGGAGTGACGCTATTCTTAATCCGGCGCCACACGGAGACTCTCGACTCAGACGGAATCAAAATCGACGTAGTTCTGAAGTTAATAAAATCTAAAGTATAAGTAATGTGTTCACTGAAGGAGCACTTCAGTAAACTCATTTAAAAACAGACTTGATAAACATTTTAAAGGTGCACGGAAGTGATATACACGCATCAGCATAAAGGCTGAAGTAGTTTTAAGCAGATTAACAAAGCAGATTTGTAGCTGAGGAATAATTTAACAGCCAAATTAACCAATGATTCAGAACCTGATTCAGACCTTGGGAATCGCTGCTTTATTGCCTCCCTTTGGTTGTGGATGCAAACTAACGGATCTAAAAATACAATACAATCCTCAGCATTGAGGGACCGTTACTTTCTCGGTACATTACCCAGGTTTGTACAAAGAATGTTTTTCAGTTATGTACGAAGAGCTAGAGGACCGACTGATTGATGAAGTATCGAGATAGAGATAAAGATTAATTTATTCGCATAAACATGTGTCAGTAGTACAGTGGCATGCGTTACTATGGTCTTAAATATAACATTGTCATGTTAGTTTTGCTTCAACATGTTTTGCTAGAAGGTGGTGTGCAAATAAGAGAGGTTCGCCATCACAGTAATTATTAATCAGTCATAAAAAGGTTATAAAAGTATGTCAAGACAAAAATTACACTTTATTCTAATCATAAAATTGGGTCAAAAAGTAGATAGGCACACGTGTGTTTAATATAATGGTCAGTAACTTAAAAAGAAAAAAATTAATTATAATGTGTTATTTAGAAATTCATTAAGATTCTAGTAACATTTGTCAATAAGTAGTTTGATGAACCGTGACTTAAACACATTTGTGTTTAATTGTTTGTAGATTGTCGGAATTTTATTATATATTATAGGAGCCATACATACAATGCTTTTGCCCAATAAGACTGTTTTTGCGCGATGGAGACTCGAGTACTCACTCATCGTGGGTCTGACGATGGTGCAGGGGAAGTGGTCCGCACACTTGGCCACTTCATGCTCGGCAAGATGCTTAGTGAAGGTGTACGTATTTGGATGACTCTTCAGGAGCCTGAAATTGGTGAAATGGTTTTCCTAATTATGAAGGATTTTGCCATAATCGCCACGCTTGGCAGGCGGGTTAGCGATCGCAGTATGCGATTACAATCTCAGGAAGACGCTGCTGCCCGTCTCCTGGTAATGTATTTCCTTAGTCGCCTTCTACGACATCCACGAAAGGCAACGGAGGAAGGACCTTAAGTAAAATAATATACATAATATTTATTGCAGAATACGGAGAATAAGATACAATTGGCATTGCACTAGGAAATCATGTTTCATCATCATCAGCTTGACGCCCACTGCAGGACATAGGCCTCCTTCATGCTTTTCATAACCATGAGGGGTTTTGCCACAATCGCCACGCTTGGCAGGCGGTTTGGCGATCGCAGTATGCGGTTGGAATCTCAGGAAGACGCTGCTGCCCGTCTCCTGATAATTTTAAATGTTTACTTAATTTTCTGTAAATATTTCGTTTTATTCATGTGATAAAATGTGCAATAAAGTATAAAGTATATTGATAATAATAACTTCCACACAACACTAACACTTGCATGCACATTTGGGACTGTCCTAGTCCCAAACTAGGATACCCTGTGCTATGGTAACCAGGCAAGGACATCACAAACATGTAAATACACCCAGACCAAGGCCATTTCTACAAATGTACGGCAGCCCCCAATGGGAATCGAACCCACGACCTCCGGCATGGTAATCTGACGTGATACCGACCAGGGTAAGTGATTGTGTCGCGTGGAAGTTATTTATTATTTATTTGTTAAATCAATCAAGGCCTCGCCAAAGGCACTTCACCTCCTTTTGTCCTCAGCCATCCTAATCCAGCCTAATAATAACTTACTTTGGCTCGATTTCATCCAGAGCCTCATCGGTGAGCGTACCGATGAGCGAGATGACCCTCTCAGGGTCTTCCGGTGACTCGTAGACCTTCTCTTGAGCCTCCTTCAGGTAGGAGTTCACGTAGGCCGAGGAGACGTGGATCATGACCTGGAAATAGAGCGAGTGGGTCAAGATATGAGATTTATGTATTTAAAGCGTTCTATGGAAAGGGCTATGCTCGGGGTTTCTCTGAAAGATCGAATTCGAAACGAGGTGATCCGACAGAAAACCAAAGTCACCGACATAGCCCACCGAATTAGCATGCTGAAGTGGCAGTGGGCCGGCCATATCATCCGAAGAACTGATAACCGATGGGGTAGACGAGTTCTTGAGTGGAGACCGCGGATCGGTAAACGTAGTGTGGGACGTCCTCAGACTCGGTGGAGCGATGATCTTCGCAAGGCGGCTGGCAAGAGCTGGATGAGAGTAGCCGAGGACCGTGCTCAGTGGCGTGCTATAGGAGAGGCCTATGTCCAGCAGTGGACAAGCATAGGCTGATGATGATGATGATGTATTTAAATTGCACATCATTACTGTCAAAACGATGGTGTTAAACAATTCACGCATACTAATGGTCTTATGTACATCAAAGTGGTGGTAGCACATTGGACTCGGAAGCGAGAGACCCAGGTTCGATTCCTAGTGCGGGCATGTATCTATGACTTTGTTTTCTTAGTTATGTACATTTGTGAAGTTATAGTAGCAATACCACTTGCTAACTGTGAAGGAAAAGATCGTGAGGAAACCTGAGTGTCTGAGCTATAGACATATAGCTATTGTCAGCGCTTCAAATCGCCAATCCGCGGTAGGCACGCGTGGTGATTAAGCCCATAATCTCTCCCTGACTCTCCCTGAGAGAAGGCTTGTGCCCTACAGTGGAACGTATATAGGCAACTTATGATCAAATCAAATCAAAGTATTTTATGATATTTCACAGAAACTGTGACTTAATGAACATTACCAGTTAAACTAGGTATCCATTTCAAAATCTTGAGCATTTTGGAAAAAAAAATGGATAAAAAAACTCCAAACCAATGGCCTTATTTATAATTCCTTAAAGCACTCGATAAACGCCTATTAAAATAGTCTGTGGTGGAGATTTTACAAGGAAATGACGTAAACACAGATTAAGATTACGATTAGAACGTAAGATTAGTTGAAAACAACATTGTACTCGGAAAAGAAAAACTAGAATTTGTAGAAGATACCGTTTTTCTAGGCATCACAATCGATCGCAATGGGGTCCTCATATTGTAAAACTAGCACACAGGCTTAGTTCTGCAGCATATGCAGTCAAAAGAATTAGAGAGCTCACTGACGTTGCAACTGCTAGGCTTGTTTATTTTAGTTACTTCCATAGTATTATGTCCTACGGCATACTACTGTGGGGTCGGGCAGCAGACATTGAGACGATCTTCATCTTACAGAAGAGAGCCATCTGATTTATTTACAAGTTAGGTAGTAGGGATTCGCTAAGAGATTTCTTCAAAGAAACCAACATCTTAACAGTTGCATGTCAATACATTTATGAAAATATTATGTACGTTAGAAAAAATATCAAAGACTTCGAAAATGTTGGTGGCCACCATAATGTTAATACTAGAAAGAAACATAAATTGTCATTTCCACTATTTAGACTTGCAAAAGTTAACACATCCTTTATGGGGCACTGTATAAGGTTCTACAACAAAATTCCTCAAGATATATTAGAGTTACCTCCAACGCGATTTAAAAAATGTGTTAAGCACATTCTGTGCAAAAAGGCTTACTATAACATAAAGGATTATTTAGAAGACAAAGATGTTTGGCATTAAACAGTAGATTAATGTTATTTAAAGGACGATTGTGACTAGTGTTCAACACATTCATGACTAATATTTTAAGTTGAAAACTCTGTTAATTAAGTTAAAACGTGTTTTGAAAAGAATAAATGTGGAGTTTCTTTGTTAGCTTCTTCTCCACATAATCCATTAATTGTGAAACTAACAACTTTGACGTTCATTAAGTAAACATTCTGTTTTTACAATGAATAAAAATATTTGAATTGAATTGAATTGAATTAAATTAAATAAACTACCTCTGAGGAGTACTTCAGAAGAGTCCTGTTTTTATAAATAAGGCCGTTACTCTTTTATAAAAAAAACCACACTTCCTCTAAAATACTCCTCAGAGGCAGTTTGGGAAATTTGTGGTTACATCTTTCCCTTTACCATGGACTAAACTGCCTCCGAGGAATGTTTTAAGGAATCGTGTTTTTACAAATAAGACCCTATGTCTATGAAAGTATTTTAAGCAGTAAAATAATTACCTAATTAATGAGATCAAAAAAATAAAAATAAGTATTAAATAATGTTTTTATTTCCATGATGAGGGGCAACAGGATATAAGGGAAGGAGTGTACGAGAATTGGGAATCAATCAGTCTTAGAACGGTGAACAGTCTCACCTTCAAATTCTTTATCTGCTGACAGAGCTCCATGACTCGCCTGGTGCCGAGGAGGTTTATTTTCACAGTGGGTCGCAGGTTCTCCTGGAAGTCCAGGGTGGCAGCGGAGTGGATCACAACGTTGACATTGTCAATGAGGGTCTGCCGGTCTTGCGGGCTGGTGAAGTGAATTATTATTCATTAATATACAAGCAGTTCCATCCTTTTTGTTGCACTAACCCGTGCTGAGGACAATTTTAAAAACCTATTTAGAGGCTAAGAACTCCACAAGAGGCTCGAAATTTCGCTGATGTCTGGACTTGCCCATTAGCTCAGTTGGGAGAGCGCTGGCACGGTTTGCCAGAGGTCGCGGGTTCAAGTCCCGGCATGGGTGGAATTGTTAGCCTCTAAATAGGTTTTTAATGCAAGCAGTTTTCAGCTGATGCGTATAATATTTTCGTACGCTTACTTTACAAGTGCACGAAAATAACAGACACGCATCAAGCACGCAATACTGCTAATAGCGACAACATAGTGAATAAATATAAAAACACTGTCCAAACATGGATTTTACAGACCCATGGCTGTGAACCTAAGAAAAAAACCTAGGACTGGCCGTTTTTGGCATAAATGGTATCTAGACCAAGGTCTGTGATCCCAAGTTCTCAGTTGTGGGTCCTAAAAATCACTATTAACATGATTGAGAGACTGTACTGACACTTTTTGTAAAATGATACGATTTGTTTCAATTGGTAGCCCTAGTGTTACTGCATGAAGCGCCTTTAATGCTTCTTGTTAAGTATTTGTTCCCTATTTAAGGCTTGCTCGTACCTAAGGCCTAGGTTTTCCTCGCCAACATCGCCAGAGAGTGGGACCAGCTTCTTGAAGATGTCTGTGGACTGGGACTGAAGCAGTTTCTCAAATACCTGCAATGTTTGAAAAGGACATTAAGCATCTCATACTCTCTCAAAGTTACTGAACTCTAGGTAGGGGAGAAGTTAGTTAGGAATTAAGAGAGAATTCTGATCTAGATGGTCTAAGTGATTTAAAGATAGTTTACTGTACGGGGATACAGTAAGCTCTGATAAATGATACGAACTGACTTTAGGGTCATGGTGTAGCAAAGGGTGTGCAAGGGAAAAAACACTTAAAAAAAATTTCGCAAAAAAAATTGGCTCCCCGTAACCCATTCTTTTTATATTTTTAATCAAAGGGCGGCATCACAATGAGCAACTTTTCCCCCTAAAAAAAATCTCTAAATTAAATATTTGAGATTTTACAGGCGATTTAAATTTTATATGGCTAAGCACTTAGAAAAATGGACTTCAGAAAACAGGTCCCCGTAGCCCCCTTTTTTTATATTTTTAATCAAAGGAAGGCATCAAAATGAGCAACTTTTCCCCCTAAAAAAAATCTCTAAATTAAATATTTCAGATTTTACAGGCGATGTAATGAATGATTCTAAGTGTTTTTTCCCTTGCACACCCTTTGCTACACCCTGACCGACTTTAGGAACTTATAATTTGATATATTGTCAATAGTACTAGGACTAAGTGTGTGCGAGGCCTCAGGAGTAAGTTACTTACGGGATTCTTAGGGAACTCCTCGAGTCTTTGTGATATTTCCTTGCCCTTTTTCGGCCTCATGAGCAAGTAGACCTTCCCTACATCGGGGATGGTGCGTAGAATCTTTTCTATCAAACATAACCCAACGAAACCAGTGCCACCAGTTATGAAGATGTTCTTCCCGGTGTAGAAAGCGCGCACTTCCGATTCGTCCGACATTTTGATTGTGTTGTGGTGCCTGGGAAAATAGAGATTTTTCCAGCGTAAATTTAATTCAAACAAATAGTGACATTGTTTCTATTTTGTTTGGTTTGATTCGCATACGACGGACGATGCACGCACAGACTATAAAGAAAGATCACGCATCTGTCATCACAAAAAATATGTCAACAAACAAAAAAAAATTGTATTGCCGTATAAACCTGTGCAATTTCTACCAAAATGTTGCAAATCTAAAATGAGCATGACAAAAAAAAAACGACACCAAATATTTCATCTAGGTATCCCCCTGTACATAGGTATTATACATAGGAGACTAGATAAAATGTGCAAAAAAAAACTGCCTAGGTTTAGATACAGTCAACACTCAACAGCAGCATTGGTAGGTTATACTATGAAGGCGAGAGTCACACGTTTTGTGCTCCGAATGACTGCATGGGTAATATTGTAACAGTTAGCGACGACGCTAGTCGCGCGTTTTGAAGCTCAAAAGTTGCGACTTTCCAGTACATTAATTGTCAAAATCTTTCATTTTAACGCCACAAAACGCGTGACTCGCGCCATTACTACCCATGCTGTTGTTAAATAGCGACATTGCAAAAAGCTATGATTCTTGGTCAACGAAAAGTACCCTAAAGGTTTTGATTGGGTACTTCACGTTAGCCTAGAAGTTTTTTAGTATAAAGGAAGATACCTATAATTAATATGAATCCGACTGAAAATCAGCGTTGAGGTGAGAAGGAAGAGGATGCTGGCCTTGCTTTGAGACTGATTGTATGTGGGGTGCTGCGAGAGCGAAGGAAGGTTGACAATGTTCTGTCGAGGGTCACCACTATAGGGAAGAGCGGGTGATCGTGCTCTTCCACTATACAGGAAAATTTCCCGCCAGGCAGATCGTATGCCTGGGGACGGCCGGTCCAACTGATGTTCGTCGGACGTTATATTTATGGTATGTCATGTGAAACATTTTGCTTGCGCGATGTAGGAATGTTGGAGTTTATAGTGCGCTCGCAGAGTTGACATGTGCTCGCCACAGCAACTAATATCTCGGTACTTAAAAATTAATAACAATTATTATTATTATTACCTACCGTTACCCACATTTCGGCTGATATTGTATTTTCTGTTGTATTTTGTTGTGTGATTTTTATGTTTTTGAGTACCTACCTACTGTGTCGTTAAAAATATATTTTTCTTTCATTCTCACTGAGATGAATGAACGAATAGGACGAGTCATAGAGGTACACGCTAGGTACACACAGTGCACAAGAGGTCAACCACCTTTGCATTTTTAATGTAATGTCACGTGACGTTAATGACGTGATATGTGGAAAGGTTGTATAAAGTATTACAGTAGAGTCGGCAGCACATTAACCTTTACATGCGTGCAATCCAATCTAATGGTGCAATATAATCGCTAACGGCGATTTTGCAATAATTTTAATAAAACTTCTAAAATACCTAGCTTTTAGGTTACTAATTATACTACATTTTACTTTTCATCCTAATATTGTTTCTTTATGATTACATGAAGTAATTTTGAGTATTCAATTTTTTTATCGCGTAATTAGTTTCAATACTAGCGCCATAGGTAATTATGTTCCTTAATCATGGTTAGAATGCCCCCTTAAAATACGGTGAACGAATTCAAAGTCATCATCATCATCATCATCATCAACCATTTGACGCCCACTCCAGGAGATAGGCCTCCTTCGTGGTTTTCATAACCATTAGGGGTTTTGCCATAATTCCGTGTGGCGCCGGATTAAGTATAGCGTCACTCCATTTCCTTCCGTGGATGTCGTAGAAGGCGAATAAGGAAATCAATTACCAGGAGACGGGCTGCAGCGTCTTCCTGAGATTCCAACCGCATACTGCGATCGCCAACCCGCCTGCCAATTGTGGCGATTATGGTTTGCCTTCTGAGGCAAAACCCCTAATGGTTATTCAAAGTCACGATTAAAATTAGGGGTTGCCCCATCTGTTCGATGTTTAAATGAGAAAAGGCCACGACACTGAACGACGCTTTGGTTTTATGGAAATTGTAACGCTGGAAATCACAATACCATTGTGATTAATTTCACTGAGGAGGGAAACAGGACTGCTCCATACATACCTACACGCATCTTCCGCTCAAGTTTTTCATGAAAATCCAATTTCAGCGCGCAAAACCTTATTTTTTGTTGTTGCTTCCTGGGTTCTCCGAGCGCACGGATTTGTATTGTATGGGACTTATTGCGCTGCGCGAGGACTTTTAGAAATTACGGAAATACAAAATATAATATTAATAGAATTTTGACCACCGACTTCACTAATACATTTTAGTCATTTTTGTACATTCTCTATTATCTAAAACTCAGTACAGCGCAAATAAAACCATATCTAGTGATAATTTAGACTCATGTTCGTGATTTTTTTTTAATGCTATAAAGTTTAAAAAATCATAAAAATAATGACCGACGGCCCTACATAGGACATTGAAAAGTAATATATTTTTTATTTATTTTAAATACTCACTATTAGAGATTAAAGTGTATTTTAAAACATCTGATTAAGGGTAATGTCGGAGAACCCAGCCTTAAGTAACAATGATCCATGTTTTGCGCTTCAAAAAGTGTTACATAATATTTTTAGGTCGACCTCAAACATTAAGATGACCATAACAATATTCAAAGTCAAAGTCAAACATTTTTATTCACTATAAAAACAAAATGTTTACTTAATGAACGTCAAAGCTGTTGGGTGATATTGATTGTGAGATCTCCAGCTAAGCTCGGGTATGTAAATATCTCTATATTTACGGACAAGCGATGCCTCTTGCATGAAGGCTAAGATATCGTAATAATTACTTAGAGGTACTTACGTACAAAGTTCACCACTGTCGCTCACTTTTCGCAGCTAGTTCAAACAAATCTCATGGGAAGTATCATCGAAACCGGTGTCTGACAATTTACAACTCGCACGTTTACTTGCGTCACCAGCACAAGGTAAGCAGGTTCACCTCAGATATTCACATGAAAGACAATGTTCGTACGCACTTTTTACTGCATCGATTGAAAATATGTATACATACGTAGGTAATTAAAAATAGGGAAAATTCTGGAGGCTCAGTAAAAATAATGCCGATAGAAACATTTTAATTTAGCGGGAAAACTATATTGCTCAAGATACTGAAGCGAACGGTTTAATCGCAAACGTACGCAAAGCGCAAACGCAAGACGCAAACGCGGGATAACGACAGGATTTGATGCGCTTAACTAGGCCTTAGATGCGCAACGTATTCTGTCGGAATCCTGACCGATAGCCATTAGTATGGAATGGAATTTGACAGAAGATTGGAATCGATCAGGTTTTAGTGCGCGTAATATAAGGGCAGGAGGACCAATTCAGGCCCAAGCCCAGGATCCAATTGAACCTACTCCTCCATACAGTCAAATACGTACAAATTTTGACACTTCGGAAACGCCAAAATGGATGACCCAATACAGATTTGTATGGCGCGTTTTTGTACGTGATACAGGATAATAACGAAAAGTATTAGGGGGAGAAAAAAAAACAAGATAATTTTTGTTTGAGGACTTCTGGGATAGTAAATACAATATTGTTTTTTTTTTAATCGTTTTTTTGTCTTTTTCATTTAATAAATCCAGATTTGGTGAGCGGTAAACGAACTGATCGCAAACGATGTGCAATACAATTCATGACTATTCTGGTGTGTCTAGTACCTATGCGTTCACGGTAACTAAAGTAGTTACTTAAATAAAGTCATAGTAATCATGTCAAACAGTAATATTAAAAATGGTTTTATTGTTTTTACCTTTGTAGGCATTATTTATTGTGTTTCTGTTGTTGGAATAAATGGTTTTCGTCTTCTTCTAAATCATCAAAGAAATAATTCATGTAAGTAATTTCCCAATCATAGTTGCTGTCGCCTTTAGATAAACTTATTTATTTCAAATAGTAGTTCAGTAGATGCGTAAATATATACTCAATTAGTTCATTATGAACCGCATTTCATAACAACAATATAGGTGAGGACTGTTTATTTAACAACATAATTCAGCAATAGTTACGTAACTGCTCACTTATGTTGACTTTAGACCCTGTTCTATTGTAATCATTCATTAGTACCTATGTCAAGATTAAGTTAGCAAGTTCATCGCATGGCTGTGTGTGACAGAAACATAGTTCATGGTCATAGCTCACATTCAGAATCGTAACTGAAACACGAATGCGATCCAGACCCGAGGTAAACAGCACAAAATAGTCGACGTTACTTTTATTACAAATTGTTTTCATAAGATAATCGAAAAACAAGAAAACCGACCAGGTTCCACACTATTATCTATACAACATTTGAATATTTCAAGCGTCTACCTGTTGTCGTTATTAATACAGAGCAAACCAGTCACGTTTGTTGTTTTAATGTGTAGGTAGCACCTACAGTAGATTTTCGATAAGTAGATACCAGCTATTAGCCAATTATCGTATAAAAAGAACGCCTATTATACTCCAAGAGAGGCTCTCCTGTTGCCGTGAACTATCAGGGATCTGAAAGAGGACTGAAGCACAAAACTGGAACATGTAGGTCTTCCTTCTGAACTGCCGTCGTTTCCCTATTTAGTTCTTGACCCACGAGCGGTCCTCCCGCCGCAAAAATCCCCACGCGAGTCGCAGTTGCAAAACGTGCAAGGCCTGGTCTCTAGCTACTCCTCATGGCTACAGGCGCGAGATTATGTACTACCTACTAGGAATAGGGACTATCTACAATGCAATTCCGTGTTGCCGTATTAAGAATAGCGTCACTCCATTTCATTCCGTGGATGTCGTAGAAAGCGACTAAGGAAATCAATTACCAGGAGACGGGCAGCAGCGTCTTCCTGAGATTCCAACCGTATATCGCGATCGCACACCCGCCTGCCAAGCGGGGCGATTATGGCAAAACCCTTCGTGGTTAGGGAAAACTATGAGGGAGGCCTATGTCCTGCAGTGGGCGTAAAATGTCTGGATGATGATGATAATGCAATCATATGAAAGTTAACATATTTGGTAGGATCAAAAACAAGACAAATGAAACCCGAGCTAAAGAAAAGAATTATATAGGTAATATCTTCTATAATAATACGTTTTTGCAAAAAGTGAGCATCATGAATCTGTTAATAGTCACATAACTGTGATAGTTATTTTTAGAAGCCTAGAACGTAGGGTCAATGATTAAGGACTTTAATCGATTTCCCCTTAAAGCGGCCGTGTTTGGGAAAATAATATAAGGATATTCTTTATCGTACTACTTTAAAGGCCAAGGTTCTTGGGCCCAGGTTCTACAGATGCTGTAGGTTTTAAAAATAGACATCACCATAATTGAGATTTATAATATCCACTTTACGCAAAAATGTATTATGAAAGGATATAATTAAGTTAACTTGACTTTTAGGTGACGGTTCATGTTATGTTATGTAAAGGATTAGGAAACAAATAAATATCACTTCGTTTCATAATATTTTTCCTTCCTTATAAAATTACATCCAGAGTATAGCAGTTCCTGCGATACAGCCCTTAGAATGTAAGAAAGACAGACAAATTATTTATCTATCTATCTATCTAAAAAGCAGAGAAGCCTAATAAATAGGTTTCCGTTGCACCCTTCAGGTATCGAACCCTAAATAAAAAAAAATATACGCGTCGAATTGAGAACCTGATAACCTGTAAAAAAAGATATGCTTTTTTTTTCTCTGTGGCGCTAGTGTTACTCCCTGGCATGGCAAGGCCATTTGCATAGTTACTATGGAAGTGATACCTCTGTCACAATGCTGGACTTCGTCCTCCACCCACATCGACTCGGTATATTTCTTTCTTCCTTTATCATTCACATATGTCAAAAAACCAAAAACTCATAATATTTAACTTACATACATACACATACTCACGCCTGTATCCCAGAGGGGTAGGCAGAGACCAGGGACTGCCACTTGCCACGATCCTGACAGATCACTTTCGCTTCCTCAACATTCATTAGTTGCATGCACGCACGCCGGTTTCGGGTACTTCCGGCCCTTCCACCCACATTCGCTCGAAGAGTATGAAGTGGAGAGATAAAGGAAGAAAGATCGACGAAACAAATATATATTTAAATTACTTAATTATTAACATTTTTCATTATTAACAGGTTTGGTAATTACCGAATGATAGGTACCTAACCTCAGAAAGATATGTAAATAACTCACCTTCTGGCGCAGTTGGATAACTAGAGAGAAACTACTCAGTAAAATAAGAAACTCGGTAGGTACCTACTTAAGATGTAAATTTAAGAAACTCTAAAACAAACGAAATCTTGGTTTGTATTCCCCAAACATTGCAACGTATCCGAGACTCAATGAGAGGCGTCGAAAGCCGTGATACAGGCTCGCCTAGTATGGTTTTCGATGTGAATATATAATAATGCAGTTGCACGCCTGCCTACTAAGTTCAATGTATCCAAGACATGTATTTTTTCGTTGTACACAGACGTTCGTAACACAACAAATTTCTTACTTATTCTTATTTTATTACCTCCGTGAGAGAAAGTTGGCATTGTGAATGTGAAACTTGATTGGAACTTACCGTTTGAGGTATTTAATGGCCAACATTAATTTTACGAAGCCGTATTGCAAAGTTTATCCTTATTACTCGCTGTGCACTGCGTAAAAAAAAAACAGGGCCTTACTATGAAGCAGCGATACCTATGTTCGGAAGGGTCGTCAACGTCGCGCTTGAGCCCGACAATTCACTCGAATCCAGCAACAAATACGGTTCTTTTTTTAATAGTTTCCATAGTTGAATAGTAATAGCTGTCGAATTTTTCATTAGGGCCCAGAAAAGTAGAGTTCTTACGACCTTATTTATAAAAACACGATACCTTTAAACACTCCTAATATATCGGATTATTATCGGACTTATTTATCGGAGGTCGGCTTTCTTTGTTGGAAGAGTTCTATATTTGTCGTGTTAAACCACACTGGAAGATTTTAGAGCCACGATGTTTTTCTGCGGCCAGGTCTCCTTCGTCTTACCCTGCTTCGTTTTATAAATAGTTTAATAAAAATATTCGAATAAGATAAATTAAAACAACCAACATTCTGAAATTATACTTGCGTAAATTGTAAAAGTAGATTATTATTATTATTAAATCCTTTATTGCATTTAAAACAGGCAGTTTTGCACATAGGCGAGCTTAATGCTACTTAGCATTATCTACCAGCTAACCTAAGTTTTGAAAAGAACATTAGCAGGTATTTGCAACTTACTCTTAAAATATTAAATATACTTACTAATTACTTATTCTAATATATAAAATATAATAGGGGGGAAATATTATACAAATACAACATAATAATAAATAAATACTTGATACAATAAATAAATACATAAACCTACAGATTGATAGATGAGTAGTAGATGGTGTAAATGAAATGTTATTAACATTGTTTCTGTCTGCATTGCATTCAACAAAACTCGTTTTATGCCTTTCTTTTCACTGAAGAAAGGCGTTTTTACCGCTTTCCTTTCTGCGCCAACAATGCACTTTTATGTCACTCTTGTGGTCAAGTAGCGGTAGCCGCAATATTTTTTACAGCAATTTTCAGAACATTTAACACGTCATTGTCTTTGTTTTGCAACGAATGTCATCTATCGTTCCGACGTGGTAAATTTCGCATGAAATTGGGAGAAAAGGAATATAAAGAAAGAAAAATATGATTATCATCAGATATATACACGGTTAACAAAAAGTAATGCTTAATCTCATAAGTGCCTAATCTAATACTTAATAAAAAATATTTAATCTAATAATATGTATCATCATCAGCCATTTGACGCCCACTGCAGAACATAGGCCTCCTTCGTAGTTTTCATGACCATAAGAGGTTTTGCCATAATCGCCACGCTTGTTGCGCACGGGTTGGCGATCGCAGTGTGCGGTTGGAATCAGAGGAAGATGCTGCTGTCCGTCTCCTGGTAATTGATTTCCTTAGTCGCCTTCTACGACATCCACGGAAGGAAATGGAGTGACGTTATTCTTAATCCAGCGCCACACGGAACGTGCATATTCTATCATCATCATCATCATCATCAGCCTATGCTTGTCCACTGCTGGACATAGGCCTCTCCTATAGCACGCCACTGAGCACGGTCCTCGGCTACTCTCATCCAGCTCTTGCCAGCCGCCTTGCGAAGATCATCGCTCCACCGAGTCTGAGGACGTCCCACACTACGTTTATGCATGCATTCTATGCATGTACATATTCCGTTCCGTGTGGCGCCGGATTTATGTATATAAACGGCTCTAACGATTTTCGTGAAATATCTTATGCAGATGGTTTCGGGGATGATAAATCGATCTAGCTAGGCTGCATTTTTAGACAACGTTTTATCCGAGAGATGCTTGCAAAACTTGACTAACATTATACGAGCAGAAAGGTTTCATGATTTAGATGTTGTATCACGAGAGCGTGCGTCACTACGCGTGGCCGCTGAAAATGATGAACAACAAGAGCGACGTCTGCAACATTCGCGGCAGCGTGCGGCACAACGTGTAGCTACTGAAAATGATGAGCAACAAGTGCGATGTCTGCAAGATTTGCGGCAGCGTGCGGCACAACGTTAAGCTACTGAAAATGATGAAGAGCAGTAGCGACGTCTACAAGATTTGCGGCAGCGTGCGGCACAACGTTCGACCTCTGAAAACAATGAACAACGAGAATACCGATTAGAAGAACAAAGACGTCGAGACGAAAGACGTCGTAGGGCTTTAGAACTTAATAATTATTTACCGACATTATGGTTCACTGCATTTCCCCGAGGAATGCATTTCTAATCGTATAAATAGAAAGTCTTTAGGTGAATATTGTTTGCATGGACGAATTTTAATGGAGCAACCAAAATTTTCAAATGAATTAGTATACGTCTCTTTTTAAACCGTCACGCAAATTCGAAAGAATTAAAAAAAAAGAAACATAAACGCATCTTTTGCTCTACCATCAGCAATAAATAGCCATAGCATTTGTTTTATCGTTTGCGGACAAGAATATCATAAAATTAATATGACAGCTCACCCAACCCAAAATGATGTTGGTGTACATACTAAACAACTTTTCTTCCACAAAAATGGTCATGGCAGCGACTTATATGGACAATATATTTTTCGCGAATTTAAGAATATTTATAGAAAAATTTCAATAGGTACGACGAGAAGGTTGCTCACCACACAGAAGATTAAAATTGGATGCTGATGAGCAGAAGGGAATCAACCAGAAATTCACTATCAAATCTAAAGGTTTTGGACACGCTCGGCCTCGTTAATCTTAAACAATAAAAGACAAAATTTTGATTAAGAAATTGTAGCATAAAGAACATGTTATGAAAGGATTATGATTATTAAAAAATATATTTGAGGAACTTAATACTTTTGTACAAATAAATACAACGACACATAGTACATTTCTGCTTTTTGCCTTTATTTGACATTAACTATTTTAGAAATGTCTCAAACCCCGTTAATACCTTTACGCACAATATTTTTAAGGGATTATATCATTTAAAAAACCGGCCAAATACAAGCCGGTCTCACGCACCCTTATATATTATAAATAAATAAATAGTTGAGGAATTGAGTCTGGTAGTTTTTTCCAAGATTTTCCCAAACTTCAAAGATTATTTTTTTATGATTTAATTACAAATGTATACTTTTCAGATTTTTCCCTGTATTTGTAGTATCAGACGATGTTACTTGCCAAATTGCATAAACGGCAGTGTCTTTTTTAGGGTTCCACACCCAAAGAGTAAAGGACCCTATTACTAAGACTCCACTGTCCGTCTGTCTCTCTATCTGTCTGTCACCGGGCTGTATCTCAGGAACCGTTATAGCTAGGCAGTTGAAATTTTTACTAAAAACGGAATAAAATAAATATTTAAGGGGGGCTCCAATACAAAAAAAATTATGCCGATTTTCGCAGAGAAGCTACTCTGTGATCAACACTGTCAAATGCCTTCTCGTATTCGACGAAGACGAAGTACAAGAGGCTGCTTAACAGAGGACACTATTCATTGGCGACTGTCCACTCCGGAAGTTAGCCTAATCAACAGATTTCCGTTTACAAAATTGGCTTATCAGTCTATATAAAACATCTGCTACACTCATACAGTAGTTTTCTAATTTAGACTTCTTTATTTTCTCTGATAGTATCTCAAACCTTCATTTTCTCTGATAGTTTCTTTAATTACCTATTTTTATGTTATGTCCTCATCTCTTTCTGGTTACTCTTACAATACTTACTTTTGTTAACCGATTGCAGCAAAGTTTAAGTCCTAATAATTATATAGCCATAATAAATATACTATTACCAATTTCAATCAGGAATATGTTGCTCAGAATATATAAAAGAAATGTCGTTATTTTCTTATTAATTTGCTAGCAGGAACACAGTCAAGTACCTAGATCTATCTGACATACAGATTAATATAATTATTGTATAAAAGTATCATAAGCAGCCTATATAAGTCCCACTGTAGGGCATAGGCCTTCTCTCAGGGAGAGAGTATGGGCTTCATCACCATCATCATCAGCCATTTGACGGCCACTGCAAGACATAGACCTCCCTCATGGTTTCATACAAGTATTATGCATTACAATGCAAATATCCCACTGTACTCCACCATATAAAACTATACAGTATAAAACAACATATTATTTTTAAATACATTCGTTATTATATAAATAAACATGTAAAAAACAAAATGTTGTTTACCTATATATTTTCTCTTTTTACGTACAATAGAAACAGTTTCCAACATCACCACGAGATAGGACGGACGGTGTCACATTAGACGATAACCGTAACAACACGACATCTAGTACATTTATTTACGACCTTTACCGGCCGTTGTGTGGAAAAAAATGTTGTTCACCGTTGCGTCAAATGGAAAACTGGCCGTAGATGGAACTATTATGGTCAAGTACCTAATGACGTGAGCAACACTTACAAATAATAACTTACAATTAGGACTCATAACAAAGCGTGCCAATCAGGCAAAAAGACAAAACAACGCTTACCTACTGATTTCCCTACAAATCACTTAAACGAGCAGGTATTTTTTTTTTACAAGTTTGGTTTTATTAGCACTGTGTTAACACGCCACGCACCCGTGCACCAACAAGCAAGACAAGTTTTAAACTGTTTGTGTTTTTTTTTTCTTTTGACAATTTTTTTGTTTCACAATAATGTTGCCAGTCCTCCAGATTTAAAAATCTACCATTTAAGAAGTTTTTTAAGGTGTGGTATCACTGAACTGCGCGCGAAATTGAAAACTTTAATTTCAGCAAGTTTGCGGAGAAAAATGTTCGATGTGTTTTGTGACGAAACTATAACGATAACTTATAGACAAGAGGTAACATTTTTACTTAGAAAGTAACTGTACAACTATATGCCTCTTGCTTATAATTATCGGGTGTTAATAATTATATTACATAATTACGGACATTATTTTTTCGAACGGGGTTTCCCTTAGGAAAGCAATGGATTAGGAGCTAATGAGGTTTCATCTTGCCTTTTTGTCTTGCCCTTCGCTGATTTTCGTTTTTCTGACATCTGTAAACTTAAGATAGGAAACAAAAATAAAACTTCGATAGTTTAAAATACTACATCGTTTGTTTATTACTCCACCGGAGATTGGACATTTACACGCTCCTAAAATATATGACAATACATTTAATTTTAACTATAAATAGTACCTACAGATCCTACATACGTTATTCATTACTTTTATTGCTTTTTTTTTAAATTCTTCAAGCAAAATTACTTGAATCTAAAAGAGAATCTACTACTTTGTGATAGATATAAGTAAGTATCAATTACTTAAATTGTGTTGAAAATACGACACGAGTTTACAATCTTTGACCGATTTGGTCAAATCATTTTTAAATTAAAGGTTTGACCCCGGTATAATTTTAAACACAGGGTCAAATATTTATCTACGTATATTCTCACAATTTTTTGTAAGAAGTAAATAGATGTTAATAAATAAATATTATAATTACTTGGTCTAAGAAAGACCAAGCAAGTTGATTTTTCTAAAAACCTTTGATATTTTAAGTAGATTAGTCTTAAATATGGCAAGATTTCTTTATCCAAATTTATGTGATGTCGATAATCTAGTACACTGTGATGTAGTAATATTTGTTTATAAATTAAATTACAAAACTATTTCTAAACTATTATTAACATAATTAGGGGAAAAATAGAGAAAATAAAATACTAGTTTATTTTACTAACAAATCGGTCGGTTTTTTTTTAGTATACAGGGTTATTTCTGAAAAGCGCAATTCTTTATTTCAACGTTTTTTTAAAAATATTTGTTCAATTTTCCATTTCCTCTCTTTAAGTCTAAAAATCGCTTTGTAGCGATGTTTGATAGATAATGCTTAAACCCAAACGTGATTACTAAAACCTCGTCCTTTTTTGAAGTCGGTTAAAAAGAATGAACATTTTTATATTTTTATATGGTTTTAGTGAAAGCTGCGACATTTGGGAGCGCGTAGAGCGCGAATTTAATAAAATTATTCAAAGACCTGATATTTCGAAAAATCTGAGAAAAAACTCCTAAAACAAAAGTTATTGTACCAAACAAACTCTGATTGGGGTGATTCAGGAATTGCTTATAAGTAGGTGTAAGTACCCACGATAAATTCAGTTTAATTAATCTCAATCACATACCAAAGTTCTGACCTGGTGACCGCGGACCGGACGACGCAGCGTGAGCAGGCCCCCCACCAGATGGTCTGACGACCTGGTTACGGTGGCGGGGAGTCGCTGGATGCGGGCGGCACTACACCGGAAAGCTTGGAAAACCGTGAGGGAGGCCTACGTCCTGCAGTGAGAGTCAAATGGCTGATGATGATGATGACATACCAAAAAGTGGTGATTCTACTAATCAAAACGAATTTACGAATTTTCTTAATACACATGATACTTGAAAATCACATACGATACGATCTTATTTACAAAAACACGAATCCTCTAAAACACTCCTCAGAGTCAGTTCAAACAATCTGTGGTGACGCCTTTCTCTTTACCACAGACTTTGTAACGTGCCTCTGAGGATTGTTTTAAGGAATCATGTGCATATACAATTTTATTCTCACAGTGAAAAAGTGCTGTTAAATATTATCGCTCTTATTTGACACTAAGATAGGTACAATACTACATAGGTAATTATAATTAATTAGGTACTAACACATATTTTATACTAATTAAGTACTGGCATGGAATGTATATTTGGAGGAATAAAGGGTTATAATAATTTTATTAAAAACAAAGTCAGTTTGAGTATTGAACTTACGTTCACCACAAAATATCTAAAATCTATTCGATAGGTACCTATTTTGACGATATATCAATAAAAAAATGCATAATTAAAAAAATAAAGCTGAAAAAATACATTTTCATGTTTAACTTAAAACTAATTTTGATAACAAAATACCGAAGTATAATTTTTTTGATTTATTTGTAAAAAACCTTGTGAAAAAAAAAATCTTATGATAAAAATAATAGCTACCACCTTATCTTAAAATTATTATAAGAAAAGCAGACAATTTCATGTCAATTCCTTTTTAAGGCAGATCCATTTTAACCTTGTTGATTTAATTTGATTTAAAAAAAAATGTAACAAAAATCAACAGAGATAATAAATTTCTTGAGATTCTATTGTATTGTAATGATAAAACACTTACAATACAAGTAATAATATTAGTAATAACTTTAAAAAATACAAATATTCAAAATAGACATAGAACATTGTTTTTATTTTCCTTATTGCCATTCTAGGACGGAGATATTATTTAATAATTGCACTTATTTGGAATGTATCTTTATTTAACTAGATATTTACAACTTTTCTACGTAATTGTGATGGGAATGTTATTCAAAATTCATTAATATCCAGTGTTAACATTAACCTAGTTAGTATTTAAATAAAAGTGGAATTATCAAGTAATTTTTCAAATATAATGTGCCAGGCAATAATGTTTTTTTTTTCTACCTTTGTAAGAAAATTAACTAATGTTTTGTCATTGAAATAGGCAACAACTGATATGTTAGGTTTAAGATGATTTGAGAAAAGATGGTCAGAGTAATTTTTTTTCCCGCTGCCTTTTTCTCCACTACAAAAACGGCCCGGAGGCAGCGACTAACATTGTACATTGACATTCTGCAAACATTATGTAAGTTCTTTACTCTGTGACGTTAAATAAATTTTCGATTTCTTTTTTTTGTATTCTATGTAATTCGGTGACATTAAAAAAAACACGAGAATGATTTCGTAAGGAATATTTCAAACTGCAGTTAGTGTTTATACTTGTGAAGATAATTTTTTTTTGCGAAGAAGAGTGAAGTAAAAAGTTAGACTGTTAATAGGTACCTACTTTTAATTTTTTAAATCATAATACATGCGTTACAAAAATACGGGCGACATGTTCCGGGTTACTGGATAAGTAAGTAAGTAGGTAAATACTTATCCAGGGATAAACGTGCGAGTGGTTTTTTTGACTTATTTACTGGATAGAGCTTACGATTAGCAGAAATAAACAGGGTAGTGCTCTCTCAACCCAGCCTTTGAAAATCTATTTATCTACTTCCGTATTTTATATCCGGCAGAAAAAAAATTAACAGTTCCCGCTGGGCGTCAATGGACTCATTTTACACTGCAGCAAATTCTCAACGACCTGAAGAAACTTGAAAAATTGCGTCAATGTGACACTCTGACAGAATATATCGACATTGACTGGTTGCCATTGCAATAAGGGGATCCATAGGGTGAAACCCAGCAATGAAAAAAAAACATAATATCTATTTTACACATCGTTTTTGCGAAAAGTGTCAGATCAATCTCGACACTTTTTGCAAAAAAAAAATCTGTAAAAAAAGATTTTTTCTCCATCGTTGGCGCTAGAGAACTGGACGGATTCAGATAAAGGCATCTTTGGTTGTCAACTTTCTCAAATAAAATTAAGAAGAAAATGCTCGAGCTATGCGCTCAATTATGACAGTCTCTGAAGATGCGGATACTGTATTCCACGTAGGGTATTTTCGAGTCGGGCGTCAGCGCACATATATCCTGAAACAAAACGGGTGTGATTTGAAATGTGAAGTTTTGAGAGTATTTAGGTACATCCAACGAAGAGTTTCGACAGAATATCGACCCTTTGAGGATGAAATGTCGTAAAAAAAGAAAGAAAGACATTTATCGGGACAAATTAACACGTCACAAGAAAAATAGGCATAACAAGTAACATAAACAAGTAGGTACCTACAAAGGAAAAACGAGTCACATAAATAGGTACAACATAATACAAGGCAAAGTCAGAGCGTCAGAGTGCATCCTGTAGTGTGTCAAAGTTGCCACAAAGGGCTTTTTTTTTAAAGCCGTTTTTAGTGAAATTAGACTTTGAATGCAGTCTTACTTTGTTTTTCAAGCTCTTTCAATCTGAAAACCTATTTAGCCTCTAAATACCTAGATTTTTAAAATGGTCCTCAGCACGGGTTAGTGCAACAAAATAGTACATTACGATACTAGTGCGAAAAGTAGGAAATTCGCAACGAGTGGCGATAAATTAAAACACGACCGAAGGGAGTGTTTTATATCGACACGAGTTACGAATTACCTATTCGCACGTGTATCGTACAACGTTTTATAGTACATATGGCCCTTTGAAGTTTCGACATAGGCACGTAAAGTGCTCATTATCGCACTAGTGCGGTAATGTAGCACCATATGTACTATAAAGAATATTATCTTTCAATCTGTATATTTCGTTTCTTCAAATTCGCAAAAGACTACCAAAGATATTGAATTTAAAGTTGAATACTTATCTATAAAAATCGTTACGTTTTTAGTATATCTGTAATCACTGCATTATTATGGCATTTAAAATAAAAAACAAATACTTAAAGCCCTTTTTATTGTTTTTGTTTTGTTTTCGCTCTCCTGTCTAATTCGTAAAATGGCTTTTACCACATTTTTTCCCCCAAGACCATCCAGACTCCAGGTACTAGCTTGAGATGCGACAGTCTGTCTGAGTTCAGACTCCTGGCCACAGAGGATTGTGTTCCGTCGCTATAGGGAGGCGAGACAGTCAACGAAACTCCCAAACCAAACTACGATTTAAGATAACTTTATATTTCATGTTGTACTTATAATCAGGTTAAGGTATTTATTGTAAGTGCCTAGTTGCCTGAAATAAACAGTTTTTTTATTATGGTTATACCTACCTTCTCTAATCCAAATCCAGCTCTTAGCGTCAGAGCCCTGTCCATATTACACTCCAGCGCCATCTTGCAGGACCAGGATTCATCAGTGGGAATGGGACGTGCAAAATCCTTGTTCATCAGGCAACTTTTCGCCGAGTCATACTTGCACTGGAGATCGCAGAGGCGCAGTTGTTTCAGCTTGGTGGACCTGGGAATGGTGTGAAATTGAGGGGTGTGAAAAAAGGGTTACACGTCATTTTAGACGAGTCACAATGATGGTGAAAAGAGTTTTTACAGGCCAGCTTTGATGACGTAGGAAAATTCTTCATTCTGGTATACCTACACCGGTAAACCAAAGGTACCTGACCAAATAAATCCAGAGATACAAACTGTATAGCTTAGGTGCACTAAATTGGAATGGTAACATAACATAAACTCACGCCTGTATCCCGGAGGGGTAGGCAGAGACCAGGGTCTGCCACTTGCCACGATCCTGACAGATTTCTTTCGCTTCATCAACATTCATTAGTCATTCCATGCACGCACGCCGATTTCGAGTAGCAAAGGGTAAAATTAAAATAAACTAACTCTATAGATCATTTTCCACCCGATTCGATAGCACGATGCCCACTATCGCACTTCGATACTTTAATTCAATTCAATTCAATTCAATTCAATTCAAATATTTTTATTCATTGTAAAAACAGAATGTTTACTTAATGAACGTCAAAGTTGTTAGTTTCACAATTAATGGATTATGTGGAGAAGAAGCTAACAAAGAAACTCCACATTTATTCTTTTCAAAACACGTTTTAACTTAATTAACAGAGTTTTCAACTTAAAATATTAGTCATGAATGTGTTGAACACTAGTCACAATCATCCTTTAAATAATATTAATCTACTGTTTAATGCCAAACATCTTTGTCTTCTAAATAATCCTTGATGTTATAGTAAGCCTTTTTGCACAGAATGTGCTTAACACATTTTTTAAATCGCGTTGGAGGTAACTCTAATATATCTTGAGGAATTTTGTTGTAGAACCTTATACAGTGCCCCATAAAGGATGTGTTAACTTTTGCAAGTCTAAATAGTGGAAATGACAATTTATGTTTATTTCTAGTATTAACATCATGGTGGCCATCAACATTTTCGAAGTCTTTGATATTTTTTGTAACGTACATAATATTTTCATAAATGTATTGACATGCAACTGTTAAGATGTTGGTTTCTTTGAAGAAATCTCTTAGCGAATCCCTACTACCTAACTTGTAAATAAATCGGATGGCTCTCTTCTGCAAGATGAAGATAGTCTCAATGTCTGCTGCCCGGCCCCATAGTAGTATACCGTAGGACATAATACTATGGAAGTAACTAAAATAAACAAGCCTAGCAGTTGCAACGTCAGTGAGTTCCCTAATTCTTTTCACTGCATATGCTGCAGAGCTAAGTCTGTGTGCTAATTTTACAATATGTGGACCCCATTGTAGTTTTGGATCGATGGTGATGCCCAGAAATACAGTATCATCTACAAATTCTAGTGTTTCATGTCCAATTACTATGTTGTTCTCAACTACTCGTACGTTAGGTAAGGAAAACTTTATACATTTCGTCTTTTTAGAATTTAGCAGCAGATTATTTGCTGTGAACCAATCTAGTACTTGCGAGAGAGAATTTTTTCCGAAGTCGATGTGTTTCTTGACAAACATAGAGACGGGGACGCTGTAGCCGACTGTCTCGACGAAGATGGACTCATTATTGGTGGATAGACAGAGCGGGCGTGATAGAGACTATGCGATGTGCTTTTCTTTGAGATAATTGGAGATTAATTAATCTCTTAGTGTCTTAAAACGTTGTGGCTGAAGCTGTAGAAGCCGCTGGCGCAGATAGTCTCCGCGAACATAGAATCGGTGTTAGAGAGAGAATGAAAGAAAGAGAGAGACACAGACTCACCTGAAGCTCATCTCAATGTGCTTCTCTTTAACTGGAACGTAGAGACGTGAACGATGTAATTGAAGCGGTAGAGGCCGCTGGCGCAGATAATCTCCACGACCACAGAATTACTGTCATAGTAAGAAAAGAAGACAGAGAAAGAGAAAGATATACAGACCCTCATATCGATGTGCTTTTCCTTAAGACACTTGGAGACGGGAACATTGTAATTGAAGCTGCAGAGGCCGCTGGCGCAGATAATCTCCACGACCATAGAATTGCTGTTGTAATAAGAAAGGAAGACAGAGAAAGAGAAAGATATACAGACTCACTTGAAGCTCATATCGATGTGTTTTTCCTTAAGACACTTGGAGACGGGAACGTTGTAACTGAAGCTGTAGAGGCCGCTGGCGCAGATACTCTCCACAAACATTGACTCGTTGTTGAAAGTTTTGCTCTTCACGCCAAAGGTGACGGTGTCACAGTCTAGGAAGAAACGGTCGTCTTTTTAGCTCCGTGAAGTTAGTTGACAGTTCGGGAGCTAAATAGCATAACCAGCATAGGCTAATTTAAGATGAGGCATTAAGGGGCACTATCTGAATCTTTGTAGCTGGTGGAAAACATGAAATATGATGTATATCTAACTAACTTTTGATGACATTATCATATTTGTCTACTCTAAATAAACCCAAGCTTGAACGCTTTAACTTTACTTTCATGCATTATACAGTCAATGGCAAGAGACCGCGCGGACAGAGACAAGTGGCGACTTCTTGTGTCGGAGGTCAAGAACCACTTCGGGTCGCTGAGCGGAGTAAGTAATTTACAGTCCACATCCTCAACATGATTTATTCAGATATCGATTTATGTCTCACCTTGCAGACCGCCAAATTCCACAGCTTGGTCGTTCAACACCATCTCGTCAGTCTCCGAGCTCCTCAAAAACGCCTCGTTCGTTTCCCTCTTGACCTTCCCACCACCTCCCTTCTGCATCTTCTTCACAGCATTCTTTTTAAGCGACGACGTGCGTTTCTCTCCTTTACTTCTGTGGTGTTTAGTGACGTCAGTATCCCGCTTCAAGCGGCTTGAGGTCTCATTCTCCGTACCGTTAGGGATACTTTTGTTAATGTCGAAAAGTAGATTAGACTCCGCCGCGATCTCCTCGTGAAGTTGACTCCTTAGGGAGTCATTGTCGTTCTTCGGCGGCTCTGAGGAGTTGCTTCTTTCCGGAGGGGCCTGTATGTTGGGTTTGCCCTTCGGTTTGGGCTCTATGGGCCTCGCGAAGTTTGTGGTCTCATTGAGGTCCTTGTCGGGGTTGATACGTTCTAGAGGTTCTTGGTTATCGTAGGCTTGTGGGGGATCGAGGCTGCACGATGACTGTGGGTGCAGAGAGATTTTTTTTATTATTAACCTCCTGATAATCCTGATCTACAAAATAACAATTGTTTTCCATTGTTATTTTGAAGGCCAGGACTTAGGAGGTTAATGCTCTAAGGGACCGTGAGAGATGACTTTTAGGGGGAAAAAGGCCTATACCCAGCAGAGGACGGCGGTGGGCTGGTGATGATGATGAGATAGGTATTTATTCACCATGTATATAATTATGCAGGAAGATGCTGGATGCAAGCCGCTTCCAACCGGCCTTTTTGGAAATCCATGGAGGAGGCCTATGTCGAGCAGTGGACTTCTTGTGGCTGAATGATGATGATATAATTATGAAGTGACGTACATTTGTGAAGTTATAATACCACTCGCTAACGGTGAAGGAAAACATCGTGAGGAAACCTGAGTGTCTGAGCTATTCACATACCTCAGCGCTTAAAATCGCCAATCCGCGGTGGGCACGCGTGGTGATTAACCCCATACTCTCTCTCTCTGAGAGAAGGCCTGTGCCCTACAGTGGGACGTATATCGGTGCCTATGAAGCACTAAAGACGAGTAAAAAAGTTGTTAGTTGTGAATAAACTTACTGCCATATTGTTGATCCATTTAGATATTGTTGCAAACTCCTTTACGCAGCATGAACAGAAATCAGTGATTGGTAAAAACAATTTATAAAAAAAGGAGAGGCGACGCTGAAATAGTCTATTGAGTTATTCAGTCCGCCGACCCTAGAGTAGGGTCAAGGACTCAAGCACCCAGGAAACATAAGGAAATGACAAAAAATATTTTAAAACTACTCTAGAACGTTATTATTATGTGTAACGGAAGAGCTATCATGAAAAAATGACACGAACATTGTACATAAATGTTTTTTTTTTTTATACAAAAATGAAGGAAACTGCTTTTTTTTAATAACATTACAGAAGAACAGTAGAATCACAATTCAACTCATAACGTGCAACCTCTGAAAGTACTTCAATATTATATGGAAAGTTTTTTTGCTTCCAAAGCTAGAATTAATTTGCATTTTCTTGAAATAAACAGTAATTACAAAGTAATTAAGTAGGTACCCGAAACCTAATGAATGTTGAGGAAGGGCAAGTGACCTGTCAGGATCGTGGCAACTAGCAGTACCTGGTCTCTGCCTACCCCTCTGGGATACAGGCGTGAGTTTGTGTATGTATGTATGTAAACAGTTTTTTTTTAACTAATGTGTTAAGTCCAACGACCCTATGCTACAATCAACATCACAGTAACCTTTTACACCCCTGCAATCTAGTCAATTACAACGTCTGTGCCTACCAAATATATTTTGGCCATATTCACCTGGCAATCCGAGTCCAGCTCGGCATTGAGAGCGTTGTCTAGCGCGCAGCCGCTCCCAACCACTTCAGCGCTGCGAGCGAGGATCACTGGGCGGTCAGCCAGCGGCAAGTGAGGGGTCTGCTCTATGTCTGTGGGGAGATAAAGAAAGCCATAATCTTATATACTTATTGGTTTAACGGGGTCGGCGACAGCAGAACATTAACACCAGATATCCAGCACTTTATCCGGTTTAACAAAGCAAAAGTCTTAGTAAAGGAGAAATTGTATGTGCCGAGGAAAGTGCGGGAGGACATCGAAATAATTAGACACCCAAATTTCAACAGAGAGAACGGTTGGGCTCTGTCTATTGCCTGGAACCCTGTTCTACATAGAGAGCCAAGAGGAAATCACAGTACTCAAAAAGACGATATCGTGAGCTTTGCCTGTGTGCTTTATCAAGCCGTATCGACGACGACCAAACCAGCCCAGCAGAACACGGCTCTCTGAGAACACGACCCTCGCCCCGCCCCCGCCCCCACCTCCCGCAACGAGGCTGTCCGTGCGGGCGCAGCGCCTGCGAGAACACAATGACTCTCCTACATGATTAAGACTTCCGGACGAGGTCGAAATTGGTCGGCTATCCCGACGGTAATAAAAATAAGTGAAACCGTTACACCAATATATAAAATGTGCAGTGCTTAAGAAAGTTTAAGTTGTAAAAAAGGCCATAATCCTAGTTAGTAAAGTTTAATCAATCAGCCCGTAGGTACTCGTCCACTGCTGGAAATAGGCCTTCCCTTAGTCGAGCCGCTTCTTTCTGTCCCCGACCGTCCGCACCAACATGCCTCAGACGTCCTACGCTGCATTTGCCAACTCGTGGTCTCCACTCGAGAACCTTGGTGCCCTACAGTCTATCGGTTTCGTTCATTAAGACGAAAAGGATTGCGGTTGTCCGAAGGATTCGTGTGCAGGCGCAGAGTTCCGCAAAGTTTGTAAGTCTAGGCAGCTTTACTAAAAATTCTCTATACCATTGACTATCATCATCAGCCATTTGACGCCCACTGCAGGACATAGGCCTCCGTCATGGTTTTCTTACCATGAAGGGTTTTGCCATAATCGGCACGCTTGGCAGGCGGGTTGCCGATCGCAGTATGCGGTTGGAATTTCAGGAAGACGCTGCTGCCCGTCTTCTGATAATTTATTTCCTTAGTCGCCTTCTACGACATCCACGGAAGGAAATGGAGTGACGGTATTCTTCATCCGGCGCCACACGGACGGATTGACTATATCCTGTAAGAATGTCAGCTTTTGAAAGTTTTAGTTCTGTATTCGTTCTATTCTATTCGTTCGTTGTATTTGTACATATTGTCATTACTATCATTGACCATGTTTAGGAAGATCAGCTTAAAGAGGTTTATAATTCATCCTATCAAAGTATCCGATAGTCCTTTTGAGGTTTTAATTCTGTATTTGTTCCACCGAAACTAAATTAGTTCCGTCTCTATTTCCAAAATAATGGTAAAATACATGAAGCTTAAAAATTTAATGAGTTTCAGCCAGCGGGGGAGCTTTTGGATGATTTGGGTGAAAATCCTGTGATAACTTGAGAACATTTGCCAAGAATGTTGTATGTCAATAAAGAATATTCTTATCTATCTATCTATCTATGTCTATACTTGAGTTTGCTGTGAAATCAGAGAATGACGAAAATTTTGATCCTTAAGATACAGGCTCTGCTTAGTGTGTGGTCCAACGACTCCAACGCCTAGCTATTCAGGAATATTCAATTTAATATCAGAGTACTAAGTGGTATTTACAAATACACAATTCCCGCAATTCCAATTCCTGTTCCATGTAGCGCCGGATTAAGAATAGCGTCACTCCATTTCCTTCCGTGGATGTCGTAGAAGGCGACTAAGCAAATCAATTACCAGGAGACGGGCAGTAGCGTCTTCCTGAGATTGCAACCGCATACTGCGATCGCCAACCCGCCTGCCAAGCGTGGCGATTATGGCAAAACCCCTCATGGTTATGAAAACAACGAAGGAGGCCTATGTCCTGCAGTGGGCGTCAAATGGCTGATGATGATGATGAATTCCTGTAAAGCACTCCTCAGAAGCAGCTTAAATATATGTAAAATAATATTTAAACTGCTTGTGAGGAGTGTTTTAAGTAATCGTGTTTTTGTAAATAAGATTGATAATGTTTATCTTTAACCTTGAAAATAACAATCAAAAAGCATTGCTATTTTCAAGGTAACTACTTAGGAGGTTAAAAAAGAACATTTTATCACATGAAACACAAATTTTTGGATTTTTGGTACTGTACTTCAAGCTATTTCCAGCTTACATGAAGTGTTAATTAGGATTTAACACCTTTTGGATAAAATGCACTTTGTCTAGTTTATTTCGTCGATAGTCTTGATTTATCCTTGAGCCTTGACTTGATTTAACTTAATTTATTTCGTTGATTTAACTTATTTACCACCCCTAAGGGGAAGAATACTCACCCAGATGCTTAACGTAATTCTTGGAGGCGTGCAGCGGAGTCACCGGCAAGGTGGACAGCGTGGGGGCTGCGTAGGGCTCCGACACTATCGACGGGGTCGTCACGTACTCTGCTGTTGTCTTGAGAGGTCCTTTCTCTGGTTTTGAATTGAAAGAGCATTTTGTTATAGGTATAAGAAATTAATCAAAAAATATGTTTTGTAGCATAACAATGTTCAATGGGCTCAAATCTAGCAGCGGCAAAAATAACATATTTGGGCTTGAACTTATTTAAAAAATAGCGGCTATAGTTTATCAATTAAAGATCATTAAAGATTAATGTAAGTACCTCCTTATGAAATTGCACCGCTAACATAAATAAAATCTTGAGTAAGGAGCTATAATTATGTAGTTATCAATTGAGCGCCACTTTCACCAAGAAGCTGCCATGTAGTTTGGTGAATTGTTTTTCTGGTAATGTGTCTTTTTTTAATTAAGATGTAAGAATCTAAGTCAATGTTTACGGTAGAAATAAATCAGTTCACAAAACATAACAATTGAATCGTGTGATTTTAAAACAACACAAGTCACATCTGTTTTTAAAATAACACTGGTCCATTTTTTTTTATTAAATTATTTACACCTACCTATTGATTTACATTAGAAAAAAAAATTGTAGATTATTCATACAGAAATCAATATAATATGCTAAAATATTGCTATTGTAGATATTAGTATTTGAATAAAACAGTTTTTTCTATTTCCTGCAAAGTTGTAATGAAAGGACATCTGTCGTTTTAAAATCACACGATTCAATTATTCAATAAATCAGAAGCAGAAAACAGAAGAATTTACCTTTTGCTGTCTTTTTGACGGGGGCATGTTGCGAGTGTTTTGAATTCTGTAACAAAAAATGATAAGTCAAAATATATTTTTGGGGGCAAAAGCCTGAAACTAATCTGATTTTGATCTAAACCAGTGTTTGACCTCAATCTGAATCTGACCTGTATCTGATTCTGATGCGCATTGTCCGCACCGGACGTCCCTCGATGCGGCGACTGTGTGTGTGTATTGTAGCTCGAGAACTTCGCGTGCCGACTGTACTGCGCGAACCGGTCCTGGAGGTGGCTCTCCCTCATGCTGACCAGCTCTTGATGCTCGCGGAAGTAGAGGGCCGACATCACCACCAGGCTGGTGAAGGTAACATTTATTCCATGGTAGGAATCTCAGAACACAAAAGTTCTGAGGTAGGAATATAAATATGTCCGTGTGGCGCCGGGTTAAGAATAGCGTCACTCCTTTTCTTTCCGTGGATGTCGTAGAAGGCGACTAAGGAAATCAATTACCAGGAGACGGGCAGCAGCGTCTCCCTGAGATCCAACCGTATACTGCGATCGCCAACCCGCCTGCCGAGCGTGGCGATTATGGCGAAACCCCTCATGGTTAAGAAAACCATGAGGGAGGCCTATGTCCTGCAGTAGACGTCAAATGGCTGATGATGATGATGAGGAATATAAAAATTAACACTGTTTTGCGTGTGTTAGAGCTACACTGCCACAGAATGTGAACTACGACATCCTGTGAACCTATGACATACCATGAACATTCTTTGTCTTAGTAGACATCCGCTGAGCTATGAAACCCTCTGAACCTTTGACTCACCTTGTGTCACTGAGACAGACGTTTTGAAGTTTTAACACTCTTCAAATTGCTATTTGAAGCGGAAATTGCGTGACAACATCTGTCAAGTAAGGTACCTGCACTGCCATAAAACTTTAATACTAGAGTTAATGTTGAAGAAACTGATAATACTGAAGTATCTAATTAGATTTTGACGTTCATTAAGTATTGTGTTGTAGTTCATTAATGTATTGTGCTATGATGAATAAAAATATTTGAGTTTGAGTTTAAGCAAATACAGCACTCAACCTTTGGCTGTACAGGTGAGCTTATATCCTAATTTCAAGTCTTGACCTTGAAAATAACAACCGAAAACAATTTTTCCAAGGTCGCCAAGGCGAGGACTTAGAATGATAAACCACAATAGTAATTTTCATTAATCTGCTAAGTATTGACCTTGAAAATTTTTCCATTGTTATTTTCAAGGTCAGGACTAGGTAGGTTAAAGAGAATTGAAATAAAAAAAAAAACCACAAGAAACACTCACCACACGGCCATGATAAAGATCAGTATCGTAATGACGACCTGCAGCAGCTTATTCGATATCAGCTCCGTCTCCCCAAACCCTTTCTCCTTCTTGCAGCAGAAGGCCAGTTTCCCGCTGCCACAAAAATCGCTCTCTGCACTCCTCAACCAGAGACAAGTGTCCTTTTTCTTGGACAGTGTACTATAGTGGGCATCGTCAGCCATCACTGGGTTCATCGCGCCCTTTTCGGCCTCCAGCGAGTCTACGTAGTTAGGGACGGTATATTCGTTGGGGTCAGTGAGGTCTTCGTGTTTGTTGTAGCGGACGCAGTTGGTTTTGTTGTAGTTGTAGTATTTGCCGTATTTGGTGTAGGTGCCGCCGTGTTCGCGGCAGCTCTTGCACTGTTTCCTGGTGGGAAAGGGCTCGTTTAGTACAAAGTATAAAGCACTGGCCGGCAAAGATAAGGGCGTTAGTTTATGTTTGTGTTGGCGACGCAATACGGTATTTGACACGATCAACAATAAATTATTTCATATGCTCGATTAAAACAAAAATTACAAAATATCTCGGAAAGTGTATCTCTTTTAGTCAATTGCTAGTTATTACAATTTTTAAATAGCTAGATAAAACATAAAAAGAGTGCTCTGAAATATGACATCATAAGCCAGTATTTTCATACAAAATTCCGTTTTAAAAGTAACTCATTTGATATTTTGTCAAATACCCAATTATGTAGAACTAGCTGTTGCCCGCGCCTTCGTTCGCGTGGTAATTTTGGTGTGTATTTTTCCGGGATAAAAAATAGCCTATGTGCTAATCCAGACAATAATCTATCTCTGTGCAAAATTTCATCCAGATCCGTTCAGCCATTTTTGCGTGAAAGAGTAACAAACATCCAGCTATACATACAAACTTTCGCGTTTATAATTATATTATGTAAGGATATAAATCCTCTTTGTAAATAACTCCTTGAAGATACGCGTAAATAATTATGAAAAGGTTGATAGCGGGCGACATGCAATCTTTTTCCTAAGTAGGAGGCTGTTTCCCCAGCCCCGAACGATTCCAATCGTCTAATTTGACAGGAATTGTAATAAAGGAGCAGGACATTCTCATTTTAACATCCGCGATCCAAAACTCTATCTTATTTTATTTTGTCTTTACCGCCTTTCATCCACTACCTCAGAACGTGTTCTGAGTCCACTACAGTATGTACTTATGTATGTATGTTTGTACCTCAGATTGTGTTCTGAGGTTTGTACCTACTTACCTAATAAAAAATAAGGGCGAAAAATAAAGAGTCAAAACTAACCTGGTGTAGTGTTTTCTGCGGTTAACACGAGCACTAGACATAATAATTAGAATATAATTATATTTTTGAGTTTATATAAAATAATAATTGTTTATTTAGATTGAATTTTAATTTCAATAACTAATAATCAGTATTTATTTTTGAGTCTATATAAAATTATTGTAGTGTCAAGTTCAATTCAAAAATTTGCCAAAATATTTTTGGAACGTAACTTAATAATTTCTGCCTAGGGTAGTAAACTAACAGTTACTTTAAAAAAGACGCCTGACACCTCAGTCTACCGAGGCCACGGCACTTGCAAAGGTACCGAAACGTCGGAAAATTGTAAAATGTAAAAGTAGGTAAACGAGTAAATGCCCGTTAAAAATCAGCTTTATTAACCTGGTGTACTTCGGGGAGTTGTGACTGAGCTTGTGGCAGCACTCGTGGCGGCGGATGTTGCGCGCGATGTCCCGTATCTGATCTATGGAGACATCCCCGTAGACGGACTTGGACGAGTTGGAGATGGCCGAGTACCGGGAGTCTGTTGGGAAACGTTGGGTTGAAACAGGGACGATTGGATCTATCAATCTATAATATAAGATAAGATAACAACAGTCTTTATTGTACCAGGAAAAATACAAACATGTAATATTTACAAAAATACAGTACAATTGGCGGCCTTATTGCTTATAGCAATTTCTTTTCAATTGCAATCTATCTATCTATACAGCCCATGAAAGACGCCCACTGTTGGGCATAGGCCTCTTCCCCGTCACGCCAACCTCGCCGGTCCCCCGTTAATCTTGTCCATTGCCCATTGGACGGTTGAATAAAGGTTCTTAATTACGATACCGGTATAAAGTAACGTTTATTGAAATGATCCGATTTACTGGTTATTCAACCGGTTAGATATGGCCGTGTCCGTTGTGAAAGGTAGGTTTAGAACGGGGAATAAAGCTGGTTGAAATATAACGGGTATCGGTAACGACATCAAAATATAACGGTGTCGGAATATTCCGATACTTTATGTTTCTACCGGTTGGGTTGTACCTTTATTTAAACCGCTATGCGGATTCGGTTTATTTCAGTTCGGCGGTGCGCGACGCGGTTTTTTGCGCGGTTTGTCAAAGAAACCCTTTCAATGCTCAAAGCTTTCAATATAGGGCACTAGTTGTGTGCTGAAAATGTTGAAATATGCAGTGCAGTGAAATTGTGCACAACTCATGCCGCTGGAATTAGTTTCCTCTCGTGAAAATGATCATCAATCAATATATCATTTATACCTACATTTTTCTGTATTATCACCCATTCAACGTTCACGTCATGCATGGCGCACATAATGAGCCAAACACAAAGTAAACCTACCAACATTTCCGCGCATCTTGCGATAATTTCATTGGCAAAGACTTTCGCCAGGACTGGTGCCGTTTTTCAGACTGATTTTGTAGAAAGCAATACTTCTAGGGTTTTTCACTCATTGTCTGACCGCTTCTAACGTTGGATCAAGCACTATTACGCCTCACCGTTGCTAACGCTGGATCGCGCGCTGTCGCGCCTCTGTAGAGCGCTGATCTTGCAGAGACGCTTGTTGATCCTCTCCAGCTGGTCGATGCGGCTTTCCAGGTGGCCCGTCACCTTGCACAGCTCCTTCACGGCGCCCAGGTTCTCCATGAAGATCCGGTCCTGGAGGCAAAGTTGCATTTTCACCAAGTTCTCATGATTGGGCCTTGTTAGCGTCAAGCAATTTTAGTATGATGCATAGATGCCTCCGTGATACTCTAGCGCCGCTTTCCAACTTTTACTTCTAGTGATACTGCAGCGTCGCAGGCCGACACATACATACACGAAAATAAAATAGATGGCGTTGTGCGAGCGAACGTTGTGTTTTAAAAATAGATGGCGTTGTGCAAGAATCATATAAACGGATTCGCTTCGGCTCACAATGTTGAATTCTTAAAATGGTGAATTCCTGAGATGTTGAATACGCAAAATGTTGAATTCCAAAATGTTCTGTGGCGGTTTGAAGTTCACCGGGACAGCTAGTAGGTACATACACACACACACTCTATCTTTCTAGTGACAGTCTAGCGTCGCAATCCCTCACACACACTCTCTCCCTTTAGTGACATTTTTGCGTCACAGGCTGACATATACATACAAACACACTCACCCTCTCTTTAATGACATTCAAACACCACCGTACAAACACCCCTGTCGTAGAAGGCGACTAAGGAAATCAATTACCAGGAGACGGGCAGCAGCGTCTTCCTGAGATTCCAACCGCATACTGCGATCGCCAACCCGCCTGCCGAGCGTGGCGATTATGGCAAAACCCCTCGTGGTTATGAAAACCACGAAGGAGGCCTATTTTATTTTATTTAATAAGGCACACCAACAGCATACACAGAACATAGTAGAATAGTGTTATATAAAAAGATATAATTACGTGTATGTACACCACTTATAGGAAAGCTCAACATTTATATGTAAATTAAGCTTAGGTACATCAAAAATGAGGTGATGTTCTGCAGTGGGCGTCAAATGGCTGATGATGATGATGATGATGATGATGATGATGAAACACCACCGATCGATAACACCTCCGCCTCTCTCAACAAACCTTATTGACCACAAGGAACTTCGGTATAGTGTCCCCGTTGGGCAAGGTCACGTCCCCGGCCTCCTTGACGGCCTCGGGGATGACCCGGCGCACTTCCTGCGCGATGACCCCCGTGTCCGAGGACGGGGCCGGACTGGTGGGGTCGAAGCCCAGCAGGCCGGAGTGCTCGGCGAACGAGGGGTCGTAGTTGAATCTGGAAAGGAAATAAAGAATGTTTTGCTGGGAAAAATCTCTCGCAGAGACAAGCTCGCCTTCGTACATATATTTTCTTATGTTACGTTTCCTGTATTGTTTTATCATGCACAATAAACTTTGGCCTTTGCATCTACGTAATGAAATGATTTATGCAGCGTCCAGTGGCACCTTCATTCACACTAGATGGGTGAAGGCACCACCCGGACGCTGCAGTGCCTTGGACATTGTTTTTCATATGGAGTGCCCAGCACCTACACCATCCTGACAGTTTAGTCGGCCTAACGCACAGGAATGACAAGTCAATACGCGCGTCCGTCCGTCCGTCCGTCGGTCACCAGGCTGTATCTCATGAACCGTGATAGTTAGACAGTTGAAATTTGTCTGTTGCCGCTATAACAAAAAATACTCAAAATAGAATTAAAAAAATATTTAAGGGGGGCTCCGATACAACAAACGTGATTTTTTGCCGTTTTTTGCTCGATATTAATAACGACAACAGGTACACGCTTAAATTATTCAAACTTTGTATAGATAATGGTACGTTTTGGTTTCAATATAAATAATTTTATTATTTATTATAATTATTTCTGACCTTATGCTGAGTTACGTACGTCTGCGAATTTGTAGTAGCAACACCGCATGCTAACCGTGAAGGAAAACATCGTGAGGAAACCCGCCGCTTGGTTGGCTCCGCACGTATTGACTTGTCTTTCCTGTGGGCTACGCCGACTAACCTGTCAGGATGGTATAGGTAGGTGCTGGGCAATCCAACTCCATCTAAAAAAAACACAATGTCCCAGGCATTGCAGCATCGGGGTGGTCCCTTCTAGTGTGAACGAAGGTGCCACTGGAAGCTGCATAAATCATCTCATTACGAAGATGCAAAGGCCAAATATGCTACACTAATCACTTACTTTACAACCCGTATGCTTTGCACGTTTTTCAGCTGCTGCGCGGTGTCCAGCTCCTCAATATCGTGTTTCGCTCGGGCGTCCGAAGGGTGCACTATGTGGCCCATCACTTTCAGGTTGCCTAGTGGGTGATGGAGATTGTTAGTACCTAAGTAGCGACGGAGAACGACATTTGGTGGACTATTTAGGTATTTCTTAATGACGATATTTAATGATAATATTAAACGGGTCTAAGAGCGATTATTAACGTCGGGAATCAAAGGTAATTCATAAATACATACATAAACTCACGCCCAGAGGGGTAGGCAGTGACCAGGGACTGCCACCTGCCACGAACCTGACAGATCACTTTCGCTTCCTCAACATTCATCAGTCGTTGCATGTCACCAGGCTGTCATCATCATGAACCGTGACCGTGACAGCTAGGCAGTTGAAATTTTCACAGATGATGTGTTTCTGTTGCCGCTATAACAACAAATACTAAAAAGAGAATAAAATAAATATTTAAGGGGGGCTCCCATACAACAAACGTGATTTTTCGCCGTTCTTTCTCGATCTTTGTGTCTAATTTTGTATAGATAAATGGCACGGAACCCTTCGTGCGCGAGTGCGACTCGCAGTTGGCCGGTTTTATATTTGATCTTAGATCAGAAACAAAAGGCGGCGCAACGTGCCAGAGCTGACGGTATCTTGAGTATAAGCGGGGACAGACTGGACTGACCATAAAATCATCTGTCTGTGAGTATTCACTGCATCACTGTTTCCACATCTGTGGAACCACTGATACAGTAAAATGTAAATTGCATATAATTATGTACATATACTTACTGACTTAGCTTGTTACTAACCATTTAGGTCATACATAAGCAGCCTATATACGTCCCACTGTAGGGCACAGGCCTTCTCTCAGGGAGAGAGTATGGGCTTAATCACCACGCGTGCCCACCGCGGATTGGCGATTTCAAGCGCTGAGGTATGTGAATAGCTCAGACACTCAGGTTTCCTAACGACGTTTTCCTTCACCGTTAGCGAGTGGTATTGCTACTGTAACTTCAAAAATGTACATAACTTAGAAAACCAAGTTATAGGTACATGCCCGCACTGGGTCATCGAACCTAAGTCTCTCGCTTCCGAGTCCGATGTTCTACCCACTAGGCTACCACTGCTTAGGTCATAGTTGCTTTTAAACAAATGGGTACCTATACGTTACATTTGTGAAGTTTTATTAGCATACCACTCGAGTGTCTGACATGTTCACATACCTCAGCGCTTGAAACAGTTAATCCGCGATGGGCACGCGTGGCAATTAAGCCCGTAATCTGTCTCCCGGAGAGAAGGCCTCTGCCCTGCAGTCGGCGTATATAGGCTAAATAAAAAATACATTGAAGAGAGAAATGGTTACTTCGTGGCCGTCATCATACCATTAATAACGCAGGATTCGTCCGGTCGATCAGTGTTGATGCCGACTCGCCCGTTGAAATGAACGCTGTTGTCTAAAACACCCCGTTGCCACCAATTCTCCGTGCAGTCCGACTCAAACTGTCCAGGATTCGACGCCTGTGAAAATGGTAGAGAAATGGTCAGTGAGAAGTTTTGACATTGGAAATGTCTCTTTGTTCGCTCCAGTGTAGGCTCCGATTTGAAAAAAGGCTCAGAGGACGCGTATTTACGAGAGCTGTAAGGTTTAAAAAGAATTATTCGAGAAAGTCAAGAAAGAGAAACGTTATGGCCAAAATAGTAAAAAAAAAAATCACCCTTGATATTTTGGAAACGAAGAATGATATCAAAAATTTGAGAAACCTCTGGACAATAATTAGTCAGCGACAATTTGAGCCTAAAGCAAAGCCTAAACCAAGGGTTTGCCCTGTAGCCTAACCTTTTTTGAAAACAGTCAGAACGACACTTTTAACCGATTTAAAAAAAAAGAGGAGGTTATCAACTCGACGCGTATGGTTTTTAACATGATATTTATGACTCGATTCATTTCCAATGTGCTCGATAGTCGTGCGAGGCACGAAATCTGTGATTTTTTTGTCCGAAACGAGTGTAACTTTGACATTTAGACACAGCACTATGCTAAGTTGCAGGATAGGTATATGCATTTGGTTCGAGGCGATTATGGATGCGATGGTGCGACGGATGCAAGAACGGTAAAAGATTCTTGGACTGATGCCACTAGAGGATTTGGAGATTGATTGATTGATTAAAAATCGATGGTACGGGTGGCTCATCTGAAACGATGGAATTACACTTTTTAAAATAGGCTACCTAAGTATCATCATCATCATCAGCCCTTTGACGCCCACTGCAAGACATAGGCCTCCTTCGTGGTTTTCATAACTATGAGGGGTTTTGCTATAATCGCCACGCTTGGTAGGCGTCAGGAAGACGCTGCTGCCCGTCTCCTGGTAATTGATTTCCTTAGTCGCTCTCTACGACATCCACGGAAGGAAATGGAGTGACGCTATTCTTAACCCGGCGCCACACGGATTATTAGAAGTATTATGGTGTACCTAAGTATAGGTACACCATAATACTCCTAAAGGGAATTTAAACACAACAAAACATCGACACAATTGAATTTCTATTAATTTCAGTGGAATGACGGATTTATAGACAATCACCCTGACAATAATCCGGTCGCTGGCCTGCGCGGCGATCATGTAATCCTGCTGGCAGTGGGCCTTCAGAGCCACGGCCAGCTGGAAGTGTCGCTGGTCAGGGTTGGGCCTTCCTTTCTTCCTCATATTATTGTTGGTCGTTTCCGCGAAGTGCAGTCGCCCAACGGTCACTTTGGTGCCCTCATGGCGGAGCTCCACGCTGGAGGAGGGAAATTTGGGTTAAAGGAATGGTCTCATTGTGTGTGTGCGTGAGAGGTCTGTCAAGATTCGGGCAGGGTTACAGGGACACAGGCGTTATGTGTATACACCTGAAAAGGTAGAACATGGAGATCCAGGTCTAAGCAACTACAAGCGCCAAAATTGTAACCATGTTTTCAATACAATAAATTAATTTATTCATTCTAATCCGTGGTCCACGGATCTTAGGCGGTCCGTGAGAACCTTAGGAGTGGTCCGCGGAAAGGTTTCGCAGCGCACATAAAGGATCTTGTGTAAGTATTTTCACATACTTTTAGGTGCTTGAATAACTAGGTCCCAGCTAAAACTATCAAACAAAGTGGTCTTGGATAGTAAAACGGTTAGGAATCACTGGGTCTCTGACAAGTCTGGACCTTTCTTGTGAGCTTGCGACGACTCGCAATTTCAAAATTTATTCGAGAGCTATAAGTTTTAAATTCCGGACGCGTTTTGGTACGGTTTGAAACGGAGCCTAAAAGGCGAGAAAACATGTTATCATGCCGTTTTTGGACGGTTTTTCGGTGCTAATAGTAATATCGAACAAAAAAAAACGGAAAAGGCATCTGGGCCTAAAAAAGTGGTGTTAGCAGGCAGTCGGTCGAACAGCATGTCGACTGCAAGTGGACTGCGAAGTTGGTTGGCAGTTTTGATGCAGTTGTGTCACCTGTAGGTACCTACAGGAACTGCATAATATAAACAGCCATTTTGCAGACGGCTTGCAGTTCAAACGCAGCCCGTCTGTTTTGGCTTTAAGGGTCATGTTTGCAGTAGAACAGGTCCAATTAGTTAGCAGAACAAAGTTACTCACGGTACAGGATGGAAAGGCTTCTTCGTCCTATCTGACTGACTTTGTTCCACTCTTACTTCTTGAGTCGGGTCTTCCGCCTGCAATTTTAAAGAGCTCACTTTATTTACACCGTCTCATACTGTACAAGGACGACAGTACATCAAACTATACAGGGTGTACACATTTATTATGGAAAAGCTCATTTTTTTGCGATTTATGGAATCGGCGAATTTGGCCATGGTAAACGTTGTTTTTATTGAGTAGTAGACCCATTTTTTTATGTATTTGGGGATTTTGTTATACCTTGTATACGTCCCACTGCAGGGCACAGACTTTATCTCAAAGAGAGAGAGAATATGGGCTTATTCACCACGCGCGTCATTAACTGTAAAACAAATGTTCTGTTCAACTGTAAAGTACCATCATCATCAGCCATTTGAGGCCCACTGTAGGCTATAGGCCTCCCTCATGGTGGGAGGAAGGGTTTATAACCATGAGGGGTTTTGCCATAATCGCCACGCTTGGCAGGCGGGTTGGCGATCGCAGTATGCGGTTGGTATCTCAGGAAGACGCTGTAAAGTATATTAAGTTCTATTCTATCTATCTAATCAGCCCAAAAACAGAGCCCACCGTTGGGCATAGGCCTCCTCTCTTTCACGCCAACCCATCCGGTCCCTTGCCAGCATCGTCCAATGTTTCCCAGTCGCTTTCACAATGTCGTCGGTCCACCGGGCTGGTGGGCTGCCCACCGACCGGCGACCCGTTCTTGGCCACCACTCGGTGGCTACCTTTGTCCACCGACCGTCTTCCCGTCTAACCAAACGCCCCGCCCATCTTCATTTTAGGCTTATGATTTGTGTACCTACATCTTCGACTTTAATTACGGTGTACATACGCTGAAAAACAGCGCTGATAGGATAGGCATGAGTATCCTGCAGCATCAGTTCAGCGTACCATCTATTTTATCAGATAGCCTAAAGTCATTGTCATACAATGTTAGCTTAAGTACCTACTTAAGTTCGTAAACTACTTCTATGATTCTGTCTGGTAATAAAGTACATCATCATCATCAGCCATTTGACGCCCACTGCAGGACATAGGCCTCCCTCATGGTTTTCTAACCATGAAGGGGTTTGCCATAATCGCCACGTTCGACAGGCGGGTTGGCGATCGCAGTATGCGGTTGGAATCTCAGGAAGACGCTGCCGTCCGTCTCCTAGTAATTGATTTCCTTAGTCGCCTTCTACGACGTACGTACTTTCATTTAATTTCTGCTCAGTCAACCACTTACCTTGACCCCATAAAAGTGCAGGAAGAAACTGTTGATCTTCTTGAAGCCGTCTGCGCTCTTCACGTAATGCGGCTCTCCCTGCATCTGGACTTGGCAGGTCACCTGGGGTAAGAGGGTAAGTATGAAACTGACATAGGGGTATAGGCACGTTTAGATGAAAACAATTCTTTGGAATACTTCGAGGCTAGTTCAAATAAATAAACTTCCACAAACACAATCCCTTGTCCTGGTTCCCATCTAGGAGACCCTGTGCTACGGTAACCAGGCGAGGTCATCACCAACATGGAAAAAACATCCCGACTGAGGCCATTTGTACAAATGAAGTAAGTAGGCACCTAAGTTTACGTAAGCATTGCAAAGAATCTATGCCATAGATATTTATTGATGGTACTGTTCTACATGTAAGGAAACACCATTTGGCAAAAATAGTTTCGATTTCTGATTATCATATTGGATGAATAGTCTGCACTATGGGGATCAGTGCTAGACTGTTAAATGCTACGAATAAAAAAACCATACAAGTATTTCTTCCTGCCTATCTCGCTCGCACCATTGAATAATTTTGGTGATTGTAATAAAATTGGTATACTTTTGATAAATGTGGTCTAAGGGTTTGATAGACAATAAAATTACGAACATTCAAGGCATGTTTCTTATCATGTAGTAAGATTTTGATTGAGAAAATTTGATTCCAAAGTTAAGAATTTTGGAAATAACTTTTCTTTTTTAAAAACTACGTACAGGAAAACAAAAATACATTTAAAATGTCCGTAACTTAATTATGCATCAAGCCCTCAGACCAAATTTATCAAAAGTGTAACTACATATTATTACAATATTAAAAACTGTTAAATTGTGGGAGCGAGACAGCATGCTCCACGTAAGAACAGCCTTAATCTGACAGCGTCAATCTGGTCGAGTCCACTGTTCTTCTTTACTGACCCCCATTCTGTCCCATCTTGACCAGAAAGTCTAACTTCAATTCGTCTACCAAGCAAAATGCCTAAAATATATCTATCTATGAAGCCCATAAATAGAGACCACTGTCGGGTATGGGCCTCGGCTCTTTCACGCCAACCCATCTCCTTAATCTGAGTGGATCTTCTGGGACTTCAAGAACCTGGAGTTTTTGGTCGAGTCCACTTTTGGTAGCTGACGATTTCGAGGCATATAATATGTACTGACACGATTCTCTCCAATCTTGATCAGTGACTCACTTTTGATTTGTCTATCTATCTATACAGTCCATAAAAGATGTCCAATGTTGGGCATAGGCTTCTTCACCGTCACGCCAACCTCGCCGATCCCCTGCTAATCTCGTCCGTTGTCCTCCAGCCTTCTAAATGTCATCAACCCATCAATTCGTCTACGAAGCAAAATACCTAAAATGAATATATATACAGCATACCTAGCTGTATATCGCCTAGAGAACAAAACGTCTACCAAGCAAAATGCATCCTAACTGATGGTAAACATACCTGAAAGTGGTTTTTCTTCTGGCAAACAAACGCCTCGTCAATCTGCGAAAAGTTGAAACCCTTGTCGGCTCCCACGATGTAAGAGGGTGCTGGTCTGTAGGAATAGAAATCATAAGCTCATATGAAGTGGGTTGATTTTTTTATGGAGAAGGTATCTAAGTAATCTTGCCACCCATCAGTACTTTAAGGACCTAAATATTAGTCCAATCGTGCATTGATTTTGTACTACTCGTGGATTGAAATCCAAAAAACAAAATTCTTTTATTTCATTGGCACCTCAACTTCGAGTAGATCATACGCTTCATCATCATCATCATCAGCCATTAGACTCCCACTGCAGGACATAGGCCTCCTTCGTGGTTTTCATAACCATGAGGGGTTTTGCCATAATCACCAGGCTTGGCAGGCGGGTTGGCGATCGTAGTGTGCTGTGGGAATCTCAGGAAGACGCTGCTGCCCGTCTCCTGGTAATTGATCTCCTTAGTCGCCTTCTACGACATCCACAAAAGGAAATAGAGTGACGCTATTCTTAATCCGGCGCCACACGGAAGCGCTAACACTTATTTTTCTTTATTTGAGACCGGTTTAGAATCTGTCATCGACTGACGATTAGATCACATTATTATGACACCTTGCAGTATTTCATTTGATGCGTCAGTAAAATCTGTCATCATACCAGTCCAAACGTATGGACATTGGTCACGTACGATTCTATCAAGCAATTCTTTATATATCTCAAAGCTCCATTCTAGCCGTCTTCAACAACTGACAACCTTGTCCGTGACGTAACAGAGTATCATAAAACATCTACACTAAAAATTAGAATAAATAGGAAAATTTAAAAGGTGGACAGAAGACCTCATCCAAGTGGCAGGAAGACCCTGGATGCAAGCCGCTTTCAACCGGTCTTTTTGGAAATCCGTGGAGGAGGCCTATGTCCCAGAAGTGGACTTCTTGTGGCTGAATGACGATGATGATGAAAAGGTAATCTCCGAAAGAAGTTAAGCGATTTCAAACAAATATTTTACCAGAATTTAGAATGGACCGTCAGGGTAGACATAGGCTATACGCTAATCCGTACACCACACATACATAAACAGCCTATATACGTCCCACTGTAGGGCACAGGCCTTCTCTCAGAGAGAGAGTATGGGCTTAATCACCACGCGTGCCCACCGCGGATTGGCGATTTCAAGCGCTGAGTTATGTGAATAGCTCAGACACTCAGGTTTCTTCACGATGTTTTCCTTCACCGTTAGCGAGTGGTATTGCTACTATATCTTCACAAATGTACATAACTTAGAAAACCAAGTATACCACACGAGCGTAGTCAACTCAAGAAAATAAATAAATACTACCTACTAGTTTTATCATTAACACTCACAGCAGCTTCAAGTTCTGGTCATACAGCGCATGCCAGCTGCTCTGCTGGAAGGGCCCGAACCGTATGCACTGGAACGGTGCTTCGTCGCCGGCCTCCGAGCCGTCTACTGAAGGGGGCGCGACCCGAGGGGTCGGGACACCCTGCTGCGGCGACAGGATCTCTGGTGACAGGGCAGCTGGGGGGAAAACGGAGTTGGTTACGAACGCCCTGATCAGGTCATGTTGTGTTTAGGTTTAGATATCTAAATTGGTTCAAGTTTTAGTAATAAGCTTTAAGGCGCCCGTTGAATATCAGTGCCGTAGCTCTGTTACGGAAACGTTTTTGGTACTTTCTTTTATTCTCGCATCTCGTGGCTTCACCGATTTTTGTGATTTTTTTTGTGTATATTTGGTAGGTCTGAGTATAGGTCGTAGGCTAATTAATATGGCAAGACAACGTTTGCCAGATCAGCTGGTGAAGCGTTTGCCGCACGTCTAGTTGGTAAGAATGTTAGATGTCACTTGGAGATGTAGATGAAGAAAGGAAGGAGATGTAAACAAGACTGTTGGACTAGCCTGAAATTATGGCAAGTGTAAAACAAGTATCCGCCTGAAAATAAAAAGGAATTTTTCATTGAGCAATTTGCTAATAGGAGCATGACTGGAGGTATTTGTATAGTTTGCTTCGCAGAAAGCCCTCAGGAGAATAGGGGCTTAGGAGGAAATTGAGTCCGATAAATAGAGAGTTTGCCAACTGTATTTTTTATCCAATAAATAATTTGTAATTGTATGTATTAGGAGAGGAATCGTATTTCAAAAGCGAATGTCATATTATAATTCATTCTACTCTTGGAATGTGCTAAAAGAGCTTTCGTGATCCAGCTAACCTTTCCATTTATTGACCTTTTAATTTTACTACGATTAGATCAGAACACTTAATCAGAGCTATTAGTTTTTCCAAACGCGCATAAAATTTAATATATAAATAAATAAATGAATGTTTGAATGAACGAAATGAATGAAATCTAGTACATAAAAATCTCGTGTCAAAGTGTTTGTTAGGTATCGAACTCCTCCGAAACGGCTTCACCGACTTTTATGATTTTTTTTTGTGTATATTTGCTAGGACTGAGAACAGGGTCGTAGGCTCATTAATATGGCAAAACAACGTTTGTCAGGCCAGCTAGTAATTAAATAAATAAGTTACTTTCCACCAACGCACCTGGCTCACACTTGACCTGCGAGTTCACATCCTGCGAGTGTTTCCGTTTCTTCACGCTGGGCTCCTGCAGGTTGGCGTAGACCGGCGTCAGGGGCTCGTGGCCGATGGAGACCAGCTGGGAGCCGATGAGGCCCTGGTCCAGGTCTGGTATCTGGCCGAAGCGGCCCTGGTACGCCATGTCGTTGAGGGAGATGTCGTGGCGCACGGAGCGGAGGCCTGGAGGGATTTGGTAGTGAAGAGTTCCTTCATCGAAGTCAGATGAATTGATGCGGATCGCAAATGACTGTGAGAGATGGCATATGGGTAAAAGGGCCTTTGACTAACAATTAGCTGCATGTAAAAGAAAGAAAGAAATAAAGAAAATTCCACAAACACATACACATAGATATGTGATCTTTACATCTTTGTGGCGCCGGATTAAGAATAGCGTCACTCCATTTCCCTCCGTGGATGTCGTCGAAGGCGACTAAGGAAATACATTACCAGGAGACGGGCAGCAGCGTCTTCCTGAGATTCCAACCGCATACTGCGATCGCCAACCCGCCTGCCAAGCGTGGCGATTATGGCAAAACCCTTCATGGTTAGGAAAACCATGAGGGAGGCCTAAGTCCTGCAGTGGGCGTCAAATGACTGACGATGATGATGATGATGATTGTATATATATTTAGCTGCCGGGTCAGCTAGTGACTAACATAATTTTTTTAATTAAGAAATTGACTAAGCAGTCACTCAGGTAAATATTATCGTATCCATTTCTCCTCCGGCAAACTCTCCAACGTGAGGTTGCCGAAGACATCTATTTACCAATAAGGCCGCCGATTGTACCTTTAGGCAATTTTCTGTAGGCAATTGTTTTTTGATGTACAAGAAAAAATACTCTTATCTTATGTCATTTAAGTATGCATACACTCACAATATACTTTAAGAGTTTTAGATAATTTTGTTTACTTTTAATTTCTCTTTCCTATTTGAGACTGTCATTGGCACTAATATTTTGAGCTGGGACGCCTAGAAACCTAAAATACATATCTCTGATCTGGTTTAGGCTCAAGACTTTCCACAAATTCTACTATCTCATCTACCGTTTGTATCTATATAAAGTGCACTAGATTTGTGGATTGAGAAAATAAACATATTTGTATTCTATTTGTTGTATTAAGATGTGATTGTTCTGTCTCATCAGACTTCTCAATCACGCAAAAACGGCTGAACGGAATTACATGAAATCTTGACATAATAGACAAAGATCTGAATTGAGACATAGGATACTTGATATCCCGGTTACGCGTTCCCGTGGAATAATAGGTATTTAATTGTTACCATTTTTCAAGCCAAATTCTAAGATATTTATTTATTGCGATGGCAACGCAATGGTAACAAGAATCGTACAAGCGGATTCTGTGACGGTACGAAGTTTGCCGGGACAGCTAGATAAATATTTATCAACTAAATTAGTCAAATTCTGAAACCGGCGGATAGTCGCTTTGAACGTCGGCTGACATTCTAGTGGAGAAGAAAGTTGCGACTGCTGTTATAATTACTGCAGCAGTTTAATGAATCTTATTATTATTGTGTATACGTTTATTGCACATAAGTAAATCTTCCCTCACCCATGTCGACCAATCCACCGTCTTGAGGCAACACGACCACATCGTTCAAGTTATCAGACTTGAGCTCCTCGTAGATGTAGTCCCCGCTCTGATGCAGCATGTCGTGGGAGACCAGCATGTAGTCGCTGCCCAGCACTGATTGGGGGACGGAAATGGCGTGTGGGACCTCGGACGGGCTGTAGGGGTTCTCGGAGCCCGAGTCTGGAGGGCTTTCAGGCAGCTGGTGGCAGCTGTCGAGAGGATGATAGAGGTATTTTAGAAGGGCACCGAACTGCAGTCCAGGATTTCATACTGAAGCAACGAAATGGGAGCGGAGCTGGCAATCTGGCTGGTGTTTTGCACTATTAATGCGCATGTTTGCGTGCCTGCAGAGGTCCATGACAAGACGCTTTTGACGCACACACTCATTGCGTTAATGTATGCGTAGCGCTTCACTTTTTGGATAGATAGAGAACGTTTTATTGTACATAAAAAGACACACAGTTTTACACTTTTTTGGCAGATTTTTGTTCAACACACTGACTTTGCGTAGTAATCCATGGTTTCGAATTGTAGGCAAGTTCGAGCGACCTCGACCTCGTGCAAGTTAAGCAACAGTTATATCGATGTGTTTTCTACGGACTTCGTTAAAAATCAGCGCTGTAAGATGCCCAGCATCGAGCAGCACAGTTGAATGTTCAGTTCTCACACTCTAGTACTTATTTAAGACGAAATCTATTTTCTACTCTAGTGCCTACGTGTTCAAGCAATTTGGTTTCTAATAAGTTAAGAGTAGATAGGAGGCAGGTGGAGATAGTTATTAAATGTTTATACTTGGCAATAAATGGCTATTCATTTATTCATTCATGCATCAATTAATTCCTTTATTCAGCATGAAAGTAAGGAGGTACATCTTGAATTAAATAGTAGTATGTTGGCGGAATTTGGCAAAGTAATTTTCATATTTTAGTGCTATTATGGATTTCCGCAAAGTAACGCCTGATTCCATACAATATTGTATTCTTCATCAGGTTTGACAAAGTTCGTGCTGAAATCCAGCCGAGATGGTGGAGAAACTTTCTTCACTTGAAATCCTGAAGCGGGTGGTAAGGTTTGCAGGTTTCCCCACGGCGCGAACTCACCCGAGCCGCCGATCAGGTGGCGCCGCGTAGCATCCGTCGCCCACCGGCGCCATGAACGCCTCCAGCTCGTCTATGAGGCCTGGACCTAAAACAAGATTAGATTAGTATTAGATTAGAATTCGGTTTAGATTAGATTAGAATTGGATGAAATTACAATTATATCATTTTTTTATTTTTTTTTTTGCTGTAAGTGTTCGTTTTTTGCTGTAAGTGTTCGTTTTATTTTTCTTTCCTCTATATATACTATACCATATTTATAACTTCCTATAATGCTTGTTATTATAACTTAATGTTTAGGTACGTATGTTTATCAGAGTATTTATTTGACTATGAAATATGTAAGTTTATTATTATAATGGAAGTATACCTATGTACATTAATATTCGATTAGCACCTACTACCCGTCTCAATTGCTCCTTCGGCAATCGTTCTAATATAGGGTTGCCTGGAAGAAATTGCTTTAAGCAACAAGGCCGCCAATCGTACGTCTTCTTTTGTAACTATTGTTTCTGTAATTTATTGTTTTCTGGTGTGTACAAAGAAAATTCATATCATGGCGGTCTTATCGCTTAGAGCGATGTCTTCCAGATAACCTTTGGATGGAGTGGATTGCAGGAAGAATATAGTCGGTAGATGACTGTACATAAATGAGAGAATCTGGAATATACTGGTATTTGAAGTAACAAATATGTATAGCGAAAGATTACAAGAATATAAGTACCTAAAATTACACATTACATAACGTACATATACTTAAAAATTAATATACTTACATGAATACCTACAAAATAAAGCATAATCAAATTATGCATTTATTTAATTGAAACATATATAATTTATTTATTACTAGATGACCCTGTGAACTTCGTATCGCATTATTTTTTGTCTTCTCAACATTTAAACTTTTCCTGGGCTTCTACAAATGTATAAAAAAACCGGCCAAGTGCAAGTCAGACTCGCGCACGAAGGGTTCCGTACCATTATCAATACATATAAGCAACAGTTTACATGAACATAATTTACATATCTACATGTAAGAAACAATTATTGACCTAAAACTGCAACTCAAAAATGTTAGTAACTGGAGACAGTGCCTACCATAATTGTTAATGTTAAAAATGAAAGTACCTTCTTATAAGTGCAAATTAAGATACCATAATGATGCGAAATGCGAACCAACTGTTTATGTTGGAGTTCAAGACCACGAAGTGATTTCCGCTCTACATAGGCTGAGTTTAGAAATTATCAGTGTTATTCACAAAAATACAATTCCTCCACGGCATTTTAGAGGTTTTCTATAAATATCTAACACTATATAGATAGAAAACCGCTTGGAAAACTATGAGGGAGGCCTCTGTCCTGCAGTGGGCGTCAAATGGCTGATGATGATGATGATAACTATAGATATAGATAGAGAAATAGATATAAATAGACGGGGCCGAAATGCTCGTTGCCATCAAATAAACCCATCTACCTAGGAAACACTTACCTTAAACGACTTCTTAAACTGCGAAACTAACACCTAGCGATATCATTAAAAAAAAATATGTAAGTAGTTGCAGGTATCTTCGTTTTCATACGTTTTTTCGAGAACGTGACCAATATATGTAATATACAAGCTCGCGTGGTAATTTCGATGTGTATTTTTCCGGGATAAAAAATTGCCTATGTGCTAATTCAGTCTGTAATCTATCTCTGTGCAAAATTTCATCCGGATCCGTTCAGCCGTTTTCGCGTGAAAGAGTAACAAACATCCATCCATACATACAAACTTTCGCGTTTATAATATCGTTTATAATATTATATAGCCTACCAATCTCATTTATAAATCAGACGTGTGCGCATGCAACGACTAATGAATAATGATGACGCGAAAGAGGTCTGACGGGATCGTGGCAAGTGGCAATCCGTCTCTAACTGCCACTTCGGGATACTTATAAGCAAAATTTGTGATCCGTTTTGTACACCATAAAAATCATCATCATCAGCCATTTGACGCCCACTGCAGGATATAGGCCCCCCTCATGGTTTTCTAACCACGAAGGGTTTTGCCATAATCGCCACGCTTGGCAGGCGGGTTGGCGATCGCAGTATGCGGTTGGAATCTCAGGAAGACGCCGCTGCCCGTCTCCTGGTAATGCAGTTCCTTAGTCGCGTTCTACGACATCCACGGAAGGAAATGAAGTGACGCCATTCTTAATCCGGTGCCGGCGCCACACGGAGGAGTAAAAAGATACCAGTAACTCGACTAAATCTAGACACATAAAAAGTAAAATATTACGATATGTTACGATTAAAATACCTTAGCTAAATTAAATAATTGCCCTGTTTTGGAAGCTTATTAAATTTGTAAAGCCAATTACCTTCCAATGTCACTAACACACCGTACTAAAAGAACGACACAGCACAACAAAATTAAATAACACTCACAGAAACCGTTCAGTTTTCGCACAATTAACTGGTCGCGGCCATCGAGCGTAACTGATCTCCACAAACGGTTTAGAAAAGGCGTCAATTATTAAATTGTTACGTATTTACGTTCCGATTGCATCACGATAGAGTTCATCAACTATGTGCAACACGAATCCACGCTTCAAGTAACTCCACGTGCAGATTTTTCAGAGCTTACGTATTAATCAGTCAGCCTGTATTTATCCACTGCCGGACATAGCCCCCCCCCCCCCCCCCAAGGCACGTCACTTATTTCTGTCCTTGCTCATCTTCATCCAGCCGGTTGCCAGCAATCTGCCTCAGATCTTCGGTCCAGCGAGCTGGTGGGCGTCCTACGCTGCGTTTGCCAATTCGTGGTCTCCACTCGAGGACCGTTGCACCTTGGTTGCACCCTATCGACCATCGGTTCTTCGGCATAATTATGTTACCAGCCTACTGCCACTTCAATTTGCTAGTCTTACAGGCGACGCCAGTCACCTTACTTGACGTACGCCGAGCGAAAAATGTTGATCTCCTAAAAAACTAAATGGCGGACGTCAGTGTTTTGACACTAACGCCTCCCATTTTTAGGGTTCCGTACCCAAAGGGTAAGAGACCCTATAACTAAGACTCCGCTGTCCGTCCGTCTACCACCAGGCTGTGTCTCATGAACCGTGATAGTTAGACAGTTGATTTTCATATGTAGGTATTTCTGCTGCCGCTATAACAACAAATACTAAAAACACCATAAAATAAATATCTAAAAGGGGGCCTCCCATACGACAAAGGTGATTTATTGCCGTTTTTTGCTCGATATTAACAACGGCAACTGGTAGACGCTTGAAGTATTCAAAATGTTGTATAGATAATAGTACGGAACCCTTCGTGCTCGAGTCCGACTCGCACTTGGCCGGTTTTTATTTATTAATTTATATTTTATTTACACTCAAGTTCTTATCTAAATAGGGACCAGCCCAACACCCAATAACAGGCGTGCAACAACACTAATGAGGTGAATAAGTACTTGTGGGTAGTTCTAACACAATATCGTAAATATTTGTCAAATTAGTTACATTAAAACTTTATTTTATTGTAGCTTAAGTTTTTAAGACTTGATTTAAATTAGTTACATTAAAAAAAGAAATTTTTTTTTAAATTTTTTTTATTGTAGATTAAGTTTCTATTTATGACTTAAAATCCAGAAGGTTTCGGATTGTTACTTTATTTATTGACATAATATATAATTGGACATGATTTGTATGCCTATTTAAGAAGCGTACGTAGCAACTTTACTTTTTAAATTTATAACCTCTTTATGTACTTGTGACTCACAGATCAATAAAAGAGTTATTATGAATTATGAATTACATTAGAACAGACAGTAAAAATTATATTAAATACTTATTTTGACATAACTACGAAAGAACCAACATTTCAACTTACATACTGTCTCTCTGAGACAAGATCAGTGGGGTGCATAGGCTGCTGACGTATATTTATGATGCTATAGAACACTTGGTGGGCGAGTCCGACTCGCACTTGACCAATTCATCATCAACATCGGCCCACCGGCGGCCATTGCTGGGTGTAGGCCCCCCCAAACGCCGTCTCTAACGGTCCTTTGCCATCCGCATCCCTTGAGCTACTATTCTCTGTTTAAAGCGAAGCAGCAACCAGCCATCTAGCGCTCTACCATCACTGTAGAGTCATCCCCGAGTCATTGACACTGCAGTTGCAAGTGACTGAGATGCATCACGAAGAGTGAAAGGAGACGGTAGCGTGCGATGGAGTGATTTGTGATCATTATGATTAGTGGCAGCGTTGCAATGTTGATAATGATAACTCATAACTGGGAACATTCACATAACACAATCTGTTTCTGTCAGTGTTACCCTAAGATGTACCTATTTTCGATGTTTTCTATCGTGTTATAAGTTTTTTCAATTCAACTTCGAGTTACAAAATAAACCTCGCAAAACTAAGGCAATTCTTTTTTAGGAATTTACAACAACAAAGCGTTCCTGACACAACCACAGACTACATAAGAATGAATGAAATGCGTATTATGACATCAAAAAAACAACAGTGTTTTGGCTCGAACTTTTATAAATTATAAAAAGTAAAAAGGCACGCTAACGTTAAATAGTGTCTTAGTTAAAGAGACTCTGAGAGAGGCATTACTTGATTTTTTATAAATAAGTTAGAATATAATTCAGGTGCAAATAAATAAAAAATAAAAACCGACTTTGAAACACTGCAGCACTAAAAAGTTAGAAATAATTTAAATAATTAGGAGTATGTATACATGTAGGTATTGTAGAAGTATAGTTTGCTGCTGTTTGCACTTTTTAGTGGTGTAGTGTTTCGAAGTCAGTTTTTATTTTTTATTTAAAAAAAAATATTTTTTAAATTTTTAGTGGGGGAGCGGGAGAAAAATATTCGAGTCCCTTAAAACCATAAATGACTCTACTTAATTCGTTGCTTTAAAATTTGACGTTCTCAATTTCCATCCCCAAAAGTCTTCACCAGAAAATCACCAAATTACCCTGGGACTACTTTTACGCTATTTTATAAAAAAAAAAGGATACTAAAGGATGGCCCCATTAGGCCTTATTTACTACTGTCCATTGAAGAGTTCCGTTCTCCATCTATGAAAGTCTTCATCAGATTTTCACCAAATTAAAATAGGACTAATGGAACGTTATATCTATTCGAACAAAATAAGAATTGTCGAAATCGGTTAAGATTTGACGGAGTTATGGAGGAACATAGCCAAAAAATATATATATACGCGTCGAATTAATAACCTCCTCCTTTTTTGAAGTCGGTTAAAAAGGCTCGTCACCGACGTCTTTGTCGACGTTGTAGTCCCTAAACTACCTATTGTTTTTGTTTATTTTTGTTTGTATTGTTGCACCCACACGTCGCCGGCTTCTTATATTGAGAATTATACTAAGTAAACACTTAAGTAACGTTCTGTCACGCACGCTCTTTTCTGAGGAATTCGAAAAGAGAACACTACAGTTAACTACCTATTTACTTAGCGAAATTCTTAATTCAAAAACTGGCCCTTAGATGTCTCAGAATGAGCATTAGATGACCCTAACGACTATTATAGAATTAAAGTCAATGCAATAGATGAGTTGATTTTAGAATAATAATTTAAATGCTGTCCTATTTAAAAAAACAATTTCACTAAAACACTCTCATAGAAGGCCACTCAGGGAGCAATTGTTAATAGTAACTTACTTAGTAAGAAGCAAATAAATGATTAAAGTATTAATTATTAATTGCCATACAAATGCCGCATCGCAATGAAGCTTTACCAATTCGTTTAGATGACACAAATCGAGGTTTGAAATAAACTTTTCAAAAAGAAATTATACTTCAATAATTTATAGTCTTCTGAATAGTTTCTGTGAAAGTCTTATGAGGATATAATTTCTTTTTTATTCTGTTATGTCCTCTTCATATTGGTAAAGGGTAATTGGGATTTTGTTTTTATTTTATTTTAATAGGATATCAACAGAGAAAACAAATAATTTGATCACAATAATAAAGAAACAGTTCACAAGGCCAATAACAAATAGGCAGTTCATAATTACTAGAAATATACCACGATAGCGCTCAGCAATATAAAAATACAGATAATTTTTTAAATATTAAAATAAATATATATTATTACAATTTAAAACTAATCAAGATTCAAGATTTGCCCATTGTGTGTGTGTGTGTGTGTGTGTGTGTGTGTGTGTGTGTGCGTGCGTGTGTGTGTAGGTGATGAATGAGTACGAATAGATGGGGGGGTTTCTCCAATAAATTACGTATTATCATTGAGTATAGTTAAGGCGACTAAGGAAATAAATTACCAGGAGACGGGCAGCAGCGTCTTCCTGAGATTCCAACCGCATACTGCGATCGCCAACCCTCCTGCCGAGCGTGGCGATTATGGCAAAACGCCTCATGGTTATGAAAATCATGAGGGAGGCCTATGTCTTGCAGTGGGCGTCAAAGGGCTGATGATGATGATGATGATGATGATGATGATGTCGTTTGTGAACTAAAACCAAACTACGTTTGTATCGGAATTGCTCCTTGAGGGACCCTCTTTAGACGGAGTTTATAGCCGATTTATAGCAGAAATTCCGGACCTAAGCCGGATTTAACTCCCTCTTAGTAGTGTTAGTAAAGTAGACTTTTTATAAACAAGACAGTTAGTTTGGATATTTTTGTCTATATTTTCCCAAAATTGATCTAGATTTTGAAATGTTCACCAAGTTTAACTTGTAACGTTCAATCGCAGTTCGAATAAAAACATTGACTTGAATTTTTCGACCCGATACACCAATTACCCCGATTTACACATTCAAAGTGCGTGGATTCTAAGTAACTCGATACAGACCGATAGCGCTGTAGGCGTCTAGTGTTCAGCAGATAAAAACGTTTTACGTAGTTTAGAGTACGATTTGTTTGTCCATCGACCTTTGATTAGCCTGTGACTCAAATGTGTTTGTTGCTGATCTCATTGATACCCATTCAAAGTCAAAGTAAATATCTACCAATTCAAAGTCAAAATGTTTTATTCAATGTAATGCAATGAAAAGTTACAACATAGGTGTTTCCTTTCATAGACTCTTTTATAGTTTCTAACCGTAAAATTTAAAATCAGACCACTAATTAAATATCGTAATTTAAGTTAGTGTTGGAGACTTTTGTTTTTAAATAATTATACATACTCAAAAAATAGAGCTCTTTTACATAATGTGTCTTAATATGCTCCTTGCTAGTTAACTCATTATTTTTCATTTCTCATGCTCTAAACGTGCTTATTTGTGCAGGATATAGGCTGTACAAAATCGAATTTTGTGCACAAGTGCATTAACGAATCTACTCATAAATGTATCTGTATTAAGGCAAAGAAAATGAGCTATACAGCCAAACACAATAAGAAGTTCATAGATAGAATTTTATAATATTTACTTTAATTTATTTGCCTTATGTGTTTTTTAAGACATAAAAGATATTAAAATGTAAATTCAAGTATGGCTGTAAGATTTAAAAATAATAAAGTGGCGGGAAACAGCTCTTGTTTTTTTCGTGCGTTTATTAATTTCTTCAATTTGCTAAATTATCGTACTGTTTTATTTCCCCGCAATCGAAGTGAAAAGCAGAGTTTATAACTCGTCCACAAAACCATTTTATCCTCGACATTACTACCATATGCTAAAAGTCTCGGATAAAAATGGTTCGTTTTGTGCACTTGTAAAATCTACCATTATTCGGTCATTCGTCTTTTTTTCTGTTTTATTTATGAAAAGTTGATTCCACTAAAGCACTCTTAAGACGTAGTTGAAGCCAGTTCGTAACAGAAATTCCTCTCATAAACCGGCTTCAAATCCGAGTATTTTTAGTGGAATCGACTTTTTATAAATAAGACTTTAAGATTCTATCGAAAAGCCATCTTATTTCACACCCTTCGACGGTTATTTACAGAACAGACAAAACTCTTCACTTAATTTATTAACAATAAAAGAAAACTTTTTTTTTTGCGAAATAGGCAAAGGTGGCATTTAGCCGAACAGTTTTAATTAACTATGCCGCGCTCCATTTGTTAGATGGGTCCGCGCGATGGGCATGCTCAAGTGCATATGCGAGCACGGAAAACGGTTAGTATTGTCATTGACCTTAAATAAGTACATTTTTGAAGAATGTGAAGCGATAAATCGATTTATCGCTTCTGTAAATGCTTGTTGAAAAAATACGAAACTGTTTAATGGAATCAATGATATTAATAATGAAAACGTGTTGCTTGCGCTAATATTTTTACAAGAATAAAAAACGAAAGACCATTTGCAGAAAAGAATAAATTTGAACTAGCAAGGAGATGCATACTCTGTGATATAAAGTTTAGACGTTCTTAATCATGAATAAGATAAACATTATGTCGTCATTACAAAACCCTTATCAGGTCTACCTACCTTAAAAGGTTTTATTTGGTTGATACCACAATCAGTTAAAGTTTTAGTATTCCTTTTAGGGATCCGCTGAAAATCAGCGCCGTAGCACAGCTACGGCAATAAACTGAGCGAAAACCTTTTTGGTAATTTTATGTTACTTTTAGTGGCCAGTAGTATGAGTAGCAAATAAAGATTTTCTACTTCTTCTCACAAAAATCCGAGTTATAGGATATCACGCGCTTACAAGAATATTTCGATTACTTTCTCATGGATATCTCATCAATAGATCTTGACCACCCTCATAATACGCCCGTTCTAACAAAAGAATGAATGAAATGAAATCACACAACGTGATGAACAATAATTATCGCGGAACATAATAAAAAACGGAAGAATTCAGTCAGAATTGCCTTCTAATTTTAGTCGATTAAAAAGAGTGCTTACTAAAAAATCTGTACAGTCTGCAGACTTGGTTTGAAAATCCAAAATATTAATTCAGTGACAAAAGACGTTAGTTACAATCTTGTATAAGGTTGTAATTAGCGGTTCTATTTTATATCATGAAAAAAAAATTAGGTATACCAAAAAGTCAGTGAATAAACTTTACTCAACAAAGAATGATGCTAACGGACGGGATGACCATTTATTATTGCATTTGCACTTGCCTAATAATAAATTATTGTTAACATATAAATTATTTGTTGCACAACTGCCGAACTTAATCCTGACAGCATATTATCATATTAGCTTATTATCAGCATATTTTATTTATTCGTTTTGTCTGTTGTGTATTTAGTTTTCTTTCTGTTGTTATGCATATTATGTTACTTATCTGCTTATTTTGTTTCTGTGATGTATCTTATTGGAATATAAATGTCTTTCTTCTTCTTCTTCTTAACAACTTTTTTAATAAGCAATTTTATTTCTTAATTTAAAATATTTTGTAAATTATCCTTATTGTCTTTACCTTGCTGCCGCCCGTGTGCAGTCCTTGTGTTGTGAGTTCGAGTGTTTTCTTGACTCCCTGGTTCCTCCATATGCCAAGTAGTGTATTCCATATTTTAATTCATAGGCATTGACATCTTTCGAAGTTGTCGTGTTTTACGTGGCATCCAGTGCAAAGTTTATGTGACACATCACGATTTTTTTTGAAAATGGTACACGCGTTTTGTTTATTTATTTACCAAGTTTTGTTTTCTTCCGCTAAAACAGTTTGAGTTTTTACAAACACTCAGTTCCTGTCAATTAAAATGTTTTATTGTGTAGTTTTGCTTTGAAAATGAATAATTCACAATTCACTTGAAACTATTAGAAACGTCATTGAAGCGTTTAATCCAATTCAAATGTCCATTTGAAACATGGATAGGTTTTTTCTTTCAGTTTCTTTATCACATCACTTTCAGTCACTGTCTGTTTCTACCAATTACATACTAATTTTTATTTCACTGAAAGTTACTTTGCAAAACAAAAACATTGGCCACTAATAATTACAAAGAAAAATACTTTTCAATAGAAAAACGTCCGTCAATAGTTCAAACTTGGAAGGCACTGAGGTGACAAGCAATTTTGCTTTCAATTCATCCCTGTGTGCGACCGAGCCATCCAACGGAACGGCACGCGAGATAGAAAGGGACAGCCATAGTTTACTTTCCTCGGTTTCGGAGGAAAACTGATGTGGTTTTGGGGGTAAACATTCGACCAATCAGGCTGTTTGCTTTGTTTGCGTGAAAAACGGATTTTCTTTGGGGTTGTGGTGTTTTTTCGGGGGTCATAATTTGAATATTTTCAGCTATGTGGGGTAACTTACATACTTGTTTAGTAGGTACGCCCTTTTAGTTAAATTATTATTGTCATTGGTAACATTAGAATACTTAATTTTAACAGGATTAGAGTTAATGTAAAAAGAATTAGTATTCAAATAGGCACAAGGTAGGTACATAATTACGTTACGGACGACTTTGCAATAAACTGTCAACTGCAGTGAAATCAAAAAACCGGCCAAGTGCGTTTTGGGCCACGAGAAGTGTAGGGTTCCGTGGAAGGAGGGGTTTTTAACTGCTTTGCAGAACTAACAACTTCATCAACGTAATCTTCAATGGAATTTGTACGGAGTTTTTCTTTTGTAAGTTGGTCGCGTATTACTCGTTAACTTGTAAAGCCTACTTAGCCGTGATAGTTTTCCTTTAAAGTCCATTACATGTGCTATTGCCCTGATTTTTTTCATCTTTCTACAATCAAACGTTTAGCCGGGAGAGGGCAGGGCCCTACTCTAACAGAAAAATTGCGCTTTGTAGCATAATATTTCGCAATCGGAACCCTAAATCAGATAATGGTTTTCCTGCACCCACAATATTTTCAAACGACCAATCCAATGATACCCCACGCTATCGTGTAGGCGATAAAAAGAATTGCATCCCTAATTTAAGTATAGGGGAGGCACCTTAGGAACAAATTTGGGAAGGTTTTTTTTACGGATTTGTCGGCGTCGGTAGTCAATAAAAATGTAGATCTGTGTCAAATTTCAGCTCTCTAGTACTTGTCATCTCTGTGCTAAGCCGCGGACGGACAGACAGACGGACGCACATGGCGGAACTACAAGGGTTCCTTGTAGACTACGGAACCCTAAAAGGCATCGGCACCATTAGTCTAATAAATCTGCTTCCAGCAAATATTGTGCCAGCAAAACATTTTAATCTTTAAAGAGTAGCCATAGTTAGTATTGTATTTTATTTTTTCTGCCAGGATCGTGGCAAGTAGCAGTCCCCGGTCTCTGCCTACCCCTCTGGAATACAGGCGTGAGTTTATGTCCGTATGAATGCAGTTAGTATTTTATAGAATAAAAAAAGCATAAGCATAAAAGCGGGCTGTATTGTCCCTCTGCGGGGCACAGGGCTTCTCTCAGAAAGAGAGAGTACTTGTGCCCACCGCGGATTGTCTATTTCAAGCGCTGAGTTATGTGAACACCTCATATATTCAAGTTTCCTCACGATATTTTCATTCACAGTTGGTGAGTGTAAACGTTACTACAATACTTGCTAAAACAAATATACCTCATCAAAATTCTAAAAATCGTTAAAACATCCAGCATGGGTACTACGACCGCATGAACAACTCCCGGTTCCGGGTATTTTTTATCGCACTCTTCCCATATACATCCCCTGCCCCTGTTCGGTCGATATATTACAAAAAAAATAACATTGTAAGTAATAAATGGACAGCGCTAGAAGCATGAGTAAAATTATTAAATAATTATTTAGAATTTTAGATGACAAAGATGTCTGGAGTTAAGACAGTTCATTTAAACTTTCTTCATCATCATCATCATCGTCATCAGCCATTTGACGCCCACTGCAGGACATAGGCCTCCCTCATGGTTTTCCAAGCTTCGAACATAACCAAGAAGGGTCTTGCCATTATCGCCACGCTTGGCAGGCAGGTTGGCGATCGCAGTACCTATGTGTTGGAATCTCAGGAAGACACTGCTGCCCGTCTCCTGGGTAATTTAATTCCTTAGTCGCCTTCGCAAACTTTGTTAACTCAATATTTGGAGCTTTTTTGTCCATAATTTCTCCAATATGATCTAAATTTTGAAATGGACTCCTAGTTTAACTTGTGACATTCATTAAGTCGCACTTTTTGTGTTGCTTTGAATAAAAGCACTTTAACTTTATGAATTCCTTATAGTAATTATACCGGTTATTCGCATCAACCTGTCTCACACATTCCCAACGGGCCAGAGAGAGACAACATAAGTGCAGGTTTCAATCACACACTTTAATGACCGTACTGCATTGCAAACAATGAGTTGAGAGTTCAGTCCCACGACCTCAGTAATAATCCGTGCATCCGACCCACTAATGTATGAGATTGAATAAATAATAACTTCCACATTACATACATACATACATAAACTCACGCCTGTATCCCAGAGGGGTAGGCAAAGACCAGGGACTGCCACGATCCTGACAGATCACTTTCGCTTCATCAACATTCATAAGTCGTTGCATGCACGCACGCCGGTTTCTGGTATTTCTTATCTTGCCCTTTGCTAATACATCCCCTATCTAACAAAGGTCAAATTATATAGTCAAATTAACAAGTTACTTTAAAAAGAAATTGCTTTTACGCATCACGTAAATATGATTACGATTTTTGTTCAAGTTATCTGTTGGGCACTAAACCCTGTGTCATGGTAACCAGTCATGGACATCACAAAAATGAAAATACGCCCAGAATGAGGTCATTTGTAGAAATCAACCACGGCGGCCTACAGAGGGAATCTAACCATTACAGTTTGAAAGAAAGAAAGAGGATTTTAAAAACCTATTTGGAGGCTAAAAATTCCACCCATGCCGGGACTTGAACCCGCGACCTCTGGCTAACCGTGCCAGTGCTCTCCCAACTGAGCTAATGGGCAAGTGCAAGCATCGGCGAAATGGAGCCTATTTACAAACTTCTCTGTATTAGGTACGTAGGTAGGTACAGGCAGCGACATCTGGCCGAAGCCAGAGGTCGCCGGTTCAAGTCCCGGCTGGGTGGAATTTTTAGCCTCTAAATAGTTTTTTTAAATTGTCCTCAGCACGGGTTAGTGCTTCAAAAAGAATATACTTCATCATCATCATCATCATTCAGCCACAAGAAGTCCACTGCTGGACATAGGCCTCCTCCATGGATTTCCAAAAAGAATATACTTAACAGACTCAAAATAACTAACAGATTTTCTCGAAAAAAAAACATGAACAATTTTTATGGACCATGCCCAATGATTTTCCTAAACAGCAAAAAAAAAAACAAATTATTTCCTATCAAATCCAACACGCTCTTCCCACGGTAGCAATTACCATCACGCTTTGACCCAGGAGGGTGGGCAGCCGCGCCCCACGTCAAACGGTCGCGATTAGCGCCGCTTTGTAAATTACACCTGCGTTTTATTTGTCACGGGAAATTAATGAATTGCGCGATTGACAACTGCTGTGAACTTTGTATAAATAAAATAATTTAACCTACGTAGGTAAGTGCCACTGCAGGATACAGGCCTCCTCTCAGAGAGAGAGATTACCACGTGAGCCCACCGCGGATTGGCAATTTCAAGCGCTGAGGTACCTATTTCAACACCTCGGGCACTCAGGTTTCCTCACGATGTTTTCCTTCACTGTTAGCGAGTGATAACGCTACTTAAAATTCACAAGTGTAAGTAATTTAGGAAACAAAGTCTATCTATTTAATTATTTATTTTTATTAGATATACAAAACAGTGTTACGGACATAAATTATAAACATTAAACGACATAAATTATAAACAACAAAACATGTGCATACAGCATGATAAATTACGTCAGAATTAGGTACATATGTAACAAAAGGAAGTACACATACAATTCCGAGTATATTCATTTATACATGCTCTTGAATCAAGAACTTACCCAAAAATGGATTTAATCTCATTTGAGAGGCCTTGTTGCTTATCTGCTTATCAAATGTCTTTCTTCTTCTTCATAAATAGATGAAAAAAATAGCCGGGCTTAATTTTTTCTCTACAACTAATACTTTTCATGATATACACGTGGTACAAAAGCGCGCCATACAAACATAAAATAAACTCACGCCTGTATCCCAGAGGGGTAGGCAGAGATCAGGGACTGCCACTTGCTACGATCCTGACAGGTCATTATTCATTAGTCGTTGCATGCACGCACGCCGGTTTCCTTTATATATATATATATATATATTTAAAATTTTTTTTTTTATTGCTTTTCGGATTTCGCCTCGCAGACAACTCGATAACATTCTCAGACAGGTGACCGACCCCCTTACCAATAGACCACGGTGGTGATCGTCCAAGCGTATAATGGTTCGGGAATGCTAATGTGTTAAGGGCTGACGTCAGGTGCTGATGGAAACCGATGAAGCGTGACGTCACACCTGGTTTTAGGGTCCATAGTAACGATTTGACAACTTTTCTATTCCTACACACATACTTGTTCAATAGAATTAAGTAAGTATATTCCATATGCCACAAGATGGACAGATGACCTCATCCAAGTGGCAGGAAGGCGCTGGATGCAGGCCGCTTCCAACCGGTCTTTTTGGAAATCCATGGAGGAGGCCTATGTCCAGCAGTGGACTTCTTGTGGCTGAATGATGATGATGATGATGATGAAGTATATTCATCATCATCATCAGCCATTTGACGCCCACTGCAGGACATAGGCCTCCCTCGTGGTTTTCATAACCATGAGGGGTTTTGCCGTAATCGCCACGTTTGGCAGGCGGGTTGGCGATCGCAGTATGCGGTTGGAATCTCAGGAAGACGCTGCTGCCCGTTTCCTGGTAATGTATTTCCTTAGAAGGTGACTACATCCACGGTAGGAAATGGAGTGATGCTATTCTTAATCCGGCGCCACACGGTAACATTCTTTGCGCCTAGAATTATATTAGCACGACAATAAAAAATCATAATAGCTAATGTGGGTGGAAGGGCCGGTAAGGGACGTCCCAGGCGGACATACTTTGACCAAATAGGGGATGTATGAGCAAAGGGTAAGATAAAAAGTACCCGAAACCGGCGTACGTGGATGCAACGACCAATGAATGTTGAGGAAGCGAAACTAGTAATTGTGTTGTACGAATTGATTTGAATTGACAAATTCTTTTGGTACTTAAAAAGAAACAATTTTGTATAAAGGCGAGCTTAATACTAGGTAGTATTTTCTTCCTGATGACTAATTAATTATTTAAAAGTTTCAATGAGCTTTAAAATCACATCATTTAATTTAATTAGACGTTTGATATGTTTCATATGTATGTTTCAACTATAAAGGCTTTTTTTATTTTTTATTTTATTTATTTATTTTATTATTTTCTTCCAGATAAACTACGTTGATATGGACGTTACTTTTAGGGCAAAATTACCAGTCTTGATTCTTTTAAAACTCTCCCCAAGTGCAGATTAAATACTTGGTCGTGAAGCGAAAAACTGACTTTAACTGCATTCGCGAGGTGATTTATCGAATCGTATCAAAGTAGCACTATTTATAAGCGCAGTTTTCATGATTATTAAAATTATCCACCTAACCGCCCTTTCCACGTCATGGAGTCACGAGATCGTTGCCATGGCAACCGGATTGTTTACTCGATAGTTGGCAAACTACCACGAGTCATGGAAAGGCCATGTTTTGTGTATAGGAAACGTAGGGTCGACAGCAGGTCAACCTGTACGTTTTTGTTGCAAAGTCGTCTTTATGGTAAATGAATAGAGTGCACGTATGTAAAGGTTCGGTACCGCCGACAGTTGCGTATGAGGTTTAGAAAAAGCAAAGTAAATAAAAACCGGCCAAGTGCGAGTCGGACTCGCGCACGAAGGGTTCCGTACCATTATCTATACAACATTAGACGAAGATCGAATTTGAGAACAGCGCCATCTATAGAAACCAACAAGAAACGTTTAAAATTTACATTTAAACGACATGACATCGGCGCTGTGAAGGCTACAGGGTTGGCGAGCACTGTCTTTGGACAACTTTTGTTGTATGGGAGCCCCCCTTAAATATTTATTTTATTCTGTTCTTAGTATTTGTTGTTATAGCGGCATCAGAAATACATCTGTGAAAGTTTCAACTGCCTAGCTACCGTTTATGAGATACAGCCTGGTGACAGACAGACAGACAGACGGACAGTGAAGTCTTGGTAATAGGGTCCCGTTTGGCACCCTTCGGGTACGGAACCCTAAAAATTGTTTATTTAACCAAAAAAATTTTTATTTATTTATTAATACTTTTATTGCACAACTTAATCATTCAAATCATCCTCCTTTAAGGATGGTTAAAATTTAAATAAAATATGAGAGTCTAGTAGAAGGTGATTTCCAACTCTTGAACTAGGATTTACCTGTATCTTAGGAGTTGGATCTCTTTCGAATTAGTAATTTACAAAATTACATACTAACTAGACTTAAAATAAAAAAAGGTAAGTTCAGCAAAAGCGCAACCGCGGCTCAAGTAGCACTTCTATTTTTTTATACAGCCTATACGTCCCACTGCAGGGCACAGGCCTTCTCTCAGAGAGTGGGCATAATCACCGCGCGTGCCCACCGCGAATTGGAAATTTCAAGCGCTGAGGTAGCCGAACACCTCGGACACTCAGGTTCCCTCACGACGTTTTCCTTCACAGTAAGCGTTTGCAGTTTGCTACTACAACTTCAAAAAGTAGCGATTAAATAAAATAAAAGTCTATACACATTTCCAAATTACTTATCATCACAATTCACATTCACACGGCGAAGATACTATCTTAAGATACAATATCGCTCGCCATACAATACAATGGACCATCACACACGACGATAATAATTTATTTTCATACTAGCTGTGCCCGCGACTCCGTTCGCGTACATTTCGATTTTTACGAAGCAGCATTTGTATGGGGGCCACGTCTTATCATAACTGGAGCTAGAATTTAAATAGCCTATCCTGTGTCCCAGATGTCTATATGTTTTTATACCAAATTTCATCAAATTCGGATAATTGGTTTAAGAGTTATGGAGGAACATACATACATACACACATACAGAAAAAAATTCTAAAAATCGTGAAATTAGTTTCAGTATCATATATTGAGCCTATAAACACAATATCTCTGAAAACAAACTAACTTACTCCATGACCGACCCTTACAGATTTATTATTAGTATAGATTTTCGTATCTGTCCATTGAATTTTATGGCGAGCGATATTGTATCTTAAGGTAAAATATCATTGCAGCTTCGCCCGTGTGTGACGCCCGTAAACTACCCTTGTTGGCCCTAACAAACACTTACCCTATAACCAGCCTTGGCTTTGTAGACATTTGGTTAATGTTGTAAATATGTTAAGTGTGCCACCAAGCAAGTATCATTATCATGGGGTCTTTCAGTTTCCAAGGCCTCGATTCTGTTAGTGCATTGTAGTATAATGACAGGTACACTGTCGGGTCACGTGACGTGTTTTTTCGTACCATTGACGCCTAGAAGGTTTGATGGGTGTGCCCGCGTAGACCTAAAGCAGCCATGAAATGAAAACGGCCATGTTCATGCAGTTGTCATGTTACTACAATGCATTAACAGAATCTAGGCCCTGTTCAAATCCAGTGGGCTGTACGCCCATGTTGGTACGCGAACGCCCGGGAGGTATGCTCGCACCAATATGAATCTTTTAGGGTAAGCCAAGTATAGATAAATAAAATTGTCCTCGGCACGGGTTAGTGCAACAAAAAGAATATAATCATGTAGATAAGATACGATAAGAATATTCTTTATTGCACACAAGAAGCGAGACATAAAATATGAAAGTTACAATGAAAAAGTACAATGGGCGGCCTTATTGCTAACAGCAATTCCTTCCAGACAACCTTATGATGGAAAGGTTTCCGAAGGAGAAAGGGAGACGGGTAGTTGGTGCAAATATGAATTGTACATACTTAAACTTAATAATAAACTTACGTAAATCTTACTTAAATAATTGTTATACACTACTACATAAATAAGTTACAATACCTATGTTTAAGAGGAGGATATAATGAATATAATATACCTACATTGAAAGAAAAAGCAATTATGTACTTGTAGGTACGCATGTAGGTACAGCGTCTGGCAAGAGCTGGATGAGAGTAGCCGAGGACCGTGCTCAGTGGCGTGCAATAGGAGAGGCCTATGTCCAGCAGTGGACAAGCATAGGCTGATGATGATGATGATGAGGTACAGCGATATCATTCCGATGTTAAAACGTAACTGCAAAGTGGGTTACTCGGAGCTGCAAGTGATGTAAATTGCTTCGGCCAGATGTCGCTGCCGGTACGTAATACAGAGAAGTTTGTAAAGAGGCCCCAAATTTCGCCGATGCTTGCACTTGCCCATTAGCACGGTTAGCCAGAGGTCGCGGGTTCAAGTCCCAACATGGGTGGATTTTTTATCCTCTAAATAGGTTATTAAGTATAGATAGATAAATTCTTTATTTGCACTCGCACATTTTGAATAACTTAAATGCTGTCCAATATTTTTTTTTCAACTCTACAGGTGACTTTGAATTCTTTCACCGCATTTTGAGGGAATGTTCTGTTCACTGCGAAAAACAGCATTATAATTTATGTATCAGTAATGGTACAACATAATACTTGTAAATATTCGTGCTTCCCGACATTTTGTCTCCGAACTGTGAATCCAAATTCGGAGCGGTTCCTACCGCTAAATTCACTTGTGAGGTTTTTTTTTCTTGCGAGACGGTTGGAATCTCAGAAAGGAAGGAGTTTCTTCTATGGGCGGCATTTTGTTTTTGCGATTATATCTTTGTCACATCGGGTGAGTAGAACACTAAAGCCGGGTTTTGACGATCTTAGTAACGTACGCTCGGACCGTGTGCGTACAGTTTTTGACAAGTTCATTATGACAACACACTCGGTCCGGTCAATCCGTGTGGCGCCGGAGTAAGAATAGCGTCACTCCAATTCCTCCCGTTGATGTCGTAGAAGTCGAATATGGAAATCAATTACCAGGAGACGGGCAGCAGCGTCTTCCTGAGATTCCAACCGCATACTGCGATCGCCAACCCGGCTACCAAGCGTGGCGATTACGGCAAAACCCCTCATGGTTATGAAAACCACGAGGGAGGCCTATGTCCTGCAGTGGGCGTCAAATGGCTGATGATGATGATGACTCGGTCCGAGCGCACTGACCTTCGTCATAATCAACTAAAACTGTACGCACACGGTCCGAGCGTACTAAACCGTCAAATGCCGGCAGAAGATCTAGCATCCGAGTGGCCATGACATATCTCACTCGGTCCAAGTGCACTCTTTTATCTAGTCTAATAATATACGTCCCACTTCAGGCCACAGGCCTTCTCTCAGAGAGAGAGTATGGGCTTAATTGCCACGCGTGACCACCGCGGATCGGCAATTTCAAGCGCTGAGGTATGTGAACACCTCGAACACTCAGGTTTCCTCGCGATGTTTTTCTTCACAGTTAGCGAGTGGTACGTAACTTAGAAAACAAAGTTACCTATTGGTATATGCATACACACCGGGGATCGAACGGCTAGCACCTAGGTTTAACTCTTGTCGTATTTACCTCGCCAACCAATGCCTACAGTCAAGGCTGGACTAGGGTAAGTGTGTTGGTTTTTACCCTGAAACATAAATATTGATATTTTATAGGACTCCACTACGTTGCCGCGAAGTACGGTACCGCGATGTACGTTACCGCGAAAGTTCGTAGTTGCGAAGTACGTTGCAGCGAAAGCAATGTTTAATATGTTAGCTTTACGAGAAACTGAAAGCAGACCTTTAACCTTCAGTCAATGAATTGGGTGGAATGGTCAGGCTAGTCTTAAAAAAAATTTAAACACTCCGAAGACAAAATAATGTTACTTTTTGCGCGTAAGCGAGTAATCGAGCGAGTAATTATAGCAAAACCCCATCATGGTTATGAAAACTATGAGGGAGCCCTATGTCCTGCAGTGGACGTCAAATGGCTGATGATGATGATGAAGCGAGTAATCTATGTATGGGTGTATGTATGTATGTATGTATGTATGTATGAGTGTCTGTATGTTTGTATGGATGAGCGTATGTAAGTATCAGCTCAGGCGTGGCACTAAACACCACGAAACTGGGTTTTTTTATCCACTTTTTAGTGGGTTACCGACAAAAAAGTGTTTTGTGAGTTTTTGAAGTAGCATTTGTTTTATAATTTTCAGTCATAATTAAAATGGTTTAACAGCAGTACGGGGCCGAAAAGTTCTCGAATGGAGACCACATATCGGCAAGCGCAGCGTAGGACGACCAGCCACAAGATGGACAAATGACCTCATCCAAGTGGCAGGAAGGCGCTGGATGCACGCCGCTTCCAACCGGTCTTTCTGAAAATCCATGGAGGAGGCCTATGTCCAGCAGTGGATTTCTTGTGGCTGAATGATGATGACGAACAGAAGTACCGAGCCACCTAAGTAAAATGGAAGCTATTGCTACTAACTTGGAATTGGAACCAACGAAGATGGAAGTTTGCACTCCAAAGACCAACAACTTTTACGCCTCTGTTGATGGCTAAGAAACATCACCCTGACCCTACTGCGTAGCCTCAATCGACCAAGCTGTGGCGTAGCAACCCTGGAGGTGGAAAGGGGCGGGGCGTGTGTGAGGGGGTGGACCAATCAGGAGCGCGGATTTTGAAACGAGAACGCTTTGCTTTGTTGAATGTATCCTAATGTACTGGTACAGGGTGTTGGTTTATAGTATTATAATGACACTGAATAATAATATGAAAATTACTTGTCTAACTCTAAACTAGGATTCGGTGACCAGTAAGGAAATCACAGACATCGAAAAACTCCTAGACCGAGACAATTTATTTGTACAAATTAAAGAACGGCGGCCTCTATACTCCGTTCCACGAGTCAAACTCCTAGGGAACAAAATACTTGCACATCTCATTGGTCAATGCGCGCGGCTAGAGATAAGACGGTCCAATTCATGGGGTAGGTTCGTGGCTATTTGAAGGTCACGCGCGTTAACCAATGGGCGCACGTGGATGATTTTATTTGGGAGCTCGTCTCTTGGCATTCCAAGAAACGAGCTCTTGTTCCAGTTTGCTGGAATGGAAGTAAATGATAATGTTAAAGTATCTATCTATCGATCTATTAAGTCTCTATCGAAACTTTGTACCGTAATTTCTAGTCAGTAAATTGACAATTAGAACTGTCATGTCAGTGAAAAGGGATGCCAGCTAAAATATGGATGTTCATTAGTCGATCGATTTAACGACATAATCAATTATTTTTCGTACTATTGTTGTTAGTGGCCTTAAATTACAGAATGGAAAATATTTAGGTATATTTTATTAACATGAAGTAACCTAAATCATTTCAAATATATTATTATATTCTCATGTTTGTCGTAAAATTTTAGTTTCTTTATTTATTCTAAAATAGAAATTATAAGGCTGTTGATGAAATAGAAAAAAATATAAACATAAGGATCAGGTTGTGTATATTTGGAAGGTTTAAGATATAGCAAAACAACTGTTAAGTATATCAAAATTAATCTCTATTCAGGAAAAGAAATATTTGTCATAAGTTTATTTTCTTTATTCTGAATAAGATGAGACTTAAGTATTATCGTCTGTATCGTTTACATTAATTATAAATGTATGTACTTCGTCATCTATGAATTGGTCTAATCTCCTCGTTTTATTTTCAACTTTTTTTGTGTGCTCTATACAGTCCGCCCAGCGTTGAAGTGTCACCAAATTTAAGCCATACATATTTTACTTATTATGTAATAAAACTGGCCAAGTGCGAGTTCGACTCGCGTATAAGTATCTAACATTAGTTCATAGTGATCCTGCTAGATAAGTATGAAAAAAAAAAACTAAGTCGATATGTTGTGTCGATTGTGTACACCCCTATTATTTTTGTGTTAAAAACTGGTCACCTCGCAAATGTCATTTTACTGACTAAGTTTACGGAACAGAGTTTATATATCCAGTATATCTGTCTATAGACGCGATCCGGCTAAAAACATTATGTGTTCCATGTATTTTTTTCTGTTTCTGGAGGAAGCAATAATGTTTTCAAATAATGTTTTGCATACTATTTATATTATTTTGTGTGAGCCCTCCGGCTCGTGTTTTTCTTCCCGGCTTTATAAAGATACAATTGCCATTTGGCCTAAAAATGGCCCTAAACCCGCATATTTCTTTTTTTTTTTAAGACGTGAAGTAGTTTCATAGTGTCTTACCAATAGAATTAAACAAACATAAACATAAACATTTACATACAGGCACATAAATTGCTTCTGGCCCCACACTAGGATACCCTGTGTCGTGGGAACCAGAAACAATGACATCACAAACATGTAAACATCCAAGACCTGGGGTTTTTTTTTGTCCCCAGCCGGGATTCGAACCCGGGACCTGTCGCATGGTATGCAGATGCACTACCGCTGCGCCACGAGGTCGTCATTTATTTATTTTATTTTTTTTATAAATGGAAAAAAGCAGAAAGTTACATTTTTATGGTAGATCTACTAATTGAAGAGGAAGAAGAAGAAGAAAAACATTTATTATTTCAACAATTGAACTCACAGCCAACGTTGGTAAACCCCCCTTAACCGCTGGACCGAAACATCGCCCTGTATAAACCGATAGCATGACTGTAACAATAATTCAGTAGAATTGTCACATCATGGTAAATGATCTTTAACCTTAATATAAATTCTTGCCTAATTGTTGGGGGATATCCCTACAAAACATGGACGAGAGCGGTGGTAGCCTAGTGGATAGAACATTGGACTCGGAACATTGAAAGCGAGAGACCCAGGTTCGATTCCCAGTGCGGGCATGTACTTATGACTTTGTTTTCTAAGTTATGTACATCTGTGCCCTACAGTGGGACGTAAATAGGCTGCTTATGAATACAAAACACGTCAGGGCATAGTTCTTTTTGTTATATCATGATAAAAAGATGGAGATAGATGAATATCCACCAGAGACAAACGAATAAATGGCAGATTGACAGGGTTGTTCAGTCATACAATCATTTATGGATAGCTCTGCAAATGCCATGGTGCAAGACGTCTTTGGATTTATTCACTGGATAGAGCTTACCCATGGATAAACAGACAGACAGTGCTGCTAAATAACATTGGCGCAAGCCAGCCTAACCCCCAGTTTCTCGTACACTAACACGCTGTTACTACAGTTAACAGCTGTCAATTGACCAAAGTGCATACAAAAAAAAAACCTCTGACAGCTGTTAACAGTAGATTTACAGCTTGTTAGTGTACGAGAAACCGGGGGTTAGTTGTCTAGTAAGGAGGTATTTACTTTTTGGCAGGCCCAAACGTCCTCTGAAAGTTACATTTTATCGTCACAATTTTTCTGTCGATGTTTGGTCACATCTGCAGAGAAGCAAGAATTAATGCCGTTGAAATGAGGTCCTTGAGCAGTGTGTCTGGTGTTACTTTGAGTGACAGGATACGCAATAGTTTGATTAGAGAACGTTGTGGACTGAAAGAGGATGTAGTGACTAGCATTGAGAAAGGAATGTTGCGTTGGTTTGGACATGTGGAGAGGATGACGGAAGAAGGATTGACGAAACAAATATATCGAGCGAATGTGGTGGAACGGCCGGTAAGGGACGACCCAGGCCGACATACTTCGGCCAAATAGGGGATGTATGAGCAAAGGGCAAGATAAAAAGTACCCGAAACCGGTCGGGATCGTGGCAAATTGCAGTCCCTGGTCTCTGCCTACCCCTCTGCGATACAGGCGTAAGTTGGTGAATGTATGTATGTATGCAGAGGAACCAACAGTCGATGTGGTACAAAGGTTTTTGAGCGGAGACCATGAGCTGGCAGACGCAGCGTAGGACGCCCACCAGCTCGCTGGACCGACGATCTGAGGCACATGAACACACAAGACACAAGAGGAAGGGGCGTGCCCCGTGCGGTAAAGAAGGGCTGCATTAATGTTTTTCCTACTTTTATAAGAAAAGTAAGTATGTTTTGGCATTTAAATTTTAAAGTTATTGATGGCAATCATGGAATCTTATCATGTAGGAAGCAACTAATATGTTATGTTTGAGATGATTTGGGAAAAGTCAGGTCCGAGTGGAGTTTTTTGACATTGGAAATGTCTTTTCGTTCGCTACAGTGCAGGCTCCGATTTCACGAAAAAGTGCGATCCGCTTATATCTTGGAGACTTGTGAAGATATGATATTCAAAGGCTCAAAAGACGCGTACTCACGAGAGCTGTAAGGTGCAAAAAAAGAATTATACGAGAAAGTTAAAAACGAAAAAAGTTACAGCCGAAATAGTGAAAAAAAAAATCTAAAAAATCGGCGACTAACATTGTACATTGACTCAAGAAACAGAATGGAAATTCTTTAACGTTGATTTTTTTTTTATTTGTTTTGCTTTGTGGGAGTCCTGTATCCTATAGTATACTATATACTATATACTATATACTATATACTATATACTATATACTATATACTATATACTATATACTATATACTATATACTATATACTATATACTATATACTATATACTATATTACTATACTAAGCAAGTGCCATGGAAATACACCCAAACATTTGTGAGGCCATTTGTACGGCGGCCCCCAGTGGGAACCGAACCCACGACTTCCGGCATGGTATTCAGACGTGATACCGCTAGACCAACTTGCCTCTGCAACAGAGTATTGAAATGACCTCCTAGCCAAAGTTACATTGTATTAGCATTGACATACAAAACATGTATTTTCAGAAAATCCTTCTAAAAAGTACACTTGACTGAGCATGAACTATGACAATAACAGTCTTTATGAAGCTGGATGTAAGGTTCAGCTTGCAGCAGTTACGCTTCACGTAATTTTCAATCTTCAAAACGAGTCAAGCAATCAGTCAGAGTTATGCGTGAACAACCAGGAGGACAAGTCTACTAAAATCTATTTTCAAGAGTAAATAAATTACACTTAATTAGTTCTTTATTAGTTTAAAAGGAGTATATTTCTTAGTTCAAAAATATTACTTTGCCTTAGTTTAAGTTTGTTTGTTTTTTTATTTTATTTTATTTTTCTCTGGTGAAATCTCTTCCTAGTAGTATGTAGGTATATTTTTCGTTCATCTCCTCGCTTCATGTGTAGGTTTTTATATTGTATGTTGATTCTATATTGAATTCATATGTATGTACCGTTTATCTATGTGTATTAAATATATAAATATCTCGCTTAGTATTGTTTACCTGCACCGACTACCCGTCATTTAGCTTCTCTTTTTTTCCGTCAATGGTTCATAAGCATAAGCAGCCGTCCCACTGTAGGGCACAGGCCTTCTCTCAGAGAGAGAGTATGGGCTTAATCACCACGCGTGCCCACCGCGGATTGGCGATTTCACGCGCTAAGGTACCTATGTGAATAGCTCAGACACCCAGGTTTCCTCACGATGTTTTCCTTTACAGTTAGCGAGTGGCAATGGTTGTCTGGAAGAAATTACTTTTAGTAGTAAGGCCGCCAATTGTACTGTACTATATTATTGTTAAATTCCCATATGTAATTCCTGGTGTACATACAATAAAGAATAATCTATCTATCTATACTTCTTAGTTACAAAGTTGTTTGCAAATATTATATGATACTTTATGGCACACACAAGAATAAGTAGAGTACAGGAAAGGTAACAAAAGAAAGTACTTTCTTCCAGCGCAAGCTTGGGGAGTCGGAGCGGAGGTGTGAAACGGGTCTACGCACGTGCACATGATAATATACTACATAAAAATGTTGTGGATACCTCTAACAGCCCTATCACACTAGCGATTTGAAAGCGACGAGATTGCGCGGCGAGCTCGCCGCGATCTCACTGTAAAGTTATGTCAAAAAAATATGGTGTCCTATCGCCTAAAACAAGCGCAACATACACACTTCAAACTATGTTTAAATAATAAAGCACTGACAGTAAATAAAAGTGTTAACGTAATACCTAGGTCGACAATCGAAAAAAATATAGTGTAAATTGTAGAAATGCTACATGCCCGCGTTTCGACAATGTGACTTTGTTTTCTAAGTTATGTACATTTGTGAAGTCATAGTAGCAATAGCACTCGCTGACTAAGTTCATTCACCGATGTGTGTTCATTTACTGAAGCACTATGGGCCGGTTTCTGAATTAAAAATTTACTAAGTAAATGCTTAAGTAACGTTCTGTCACGCTCTTTTCTGAGAAATTCGAAGAGACAACGCTTCAGTTAACTGTTTACTTAGTGAAATTCTCAATTCAGAAACTTTCCCTTAGCCTAGTCTCCATATAGCAGTAAAGGAATCAAAGCTTAGCGGTGCTGTTTAACTGTAAACAAACACCTGTCAATTCGCAAAAGTGTAAACAAAAAAGTAACATCTGTTAACAGTACATTTAACGATTGTCAGTGTAGGTTGATCAAAGCGAAGTCAGGGATCTGAGCTAGTTTTAGAGTCGCAATAATGAAACGACCTTGGCATTGTGAAGCAAATAACCTTCAATTAGAATGCGATCACGTAATGTTTAGACTTGAGCTAGATTTTGCCGCCGGAGATGCTGCTCTAAGGTTGGCTGGAAGTTACGCTTTTCGGCGATAAGATTGGAACTTAATTATTATTCATAGAAAAGACGTGCAAGCAGTTACTAAATTTCATTTTTTTTCATTTTTTACTAATGAATGTTGATGAAGCGGAAGAGGCTTTCCAGGATCATGAAGAGAGGCAGACCCTGGTATCTGGCTACCCCTCCGGGATACAAGGCGTGAATTGTGTGTAGAAAATACCAATTACTTAGGCGCAATTTTTTTTAAACATGTAATTTCTGAAACACGTTAATTAATAGTTTGTCATTTGCAACAAGTCTTGTTGTACGACTGGATATTTGTTGGCATAATTAAGTTGAAGAAATGAAAGAAAGTACACTCCTTTCAACTCATCATAGCTCGCGGCTCTATGTGTGCGTCCGCTTGTAATTACACAACTTTAATTTGTGTGGCAGTGACGCGGCCGGGCGTCGTCCGTGCAACACACACAAAGTCACTGTGTATGTACCTCAGAACGTTCTGAGGTATATACGGTTTACCCTCAGAACACAAAAAGATGAATTGAACAATCTACAAAGACTTTATTATCTCAAAAGACACATCACAAAAAAATGGTTTTCAAGTTCTTTTTTTACTTCTATTTTGTATATTAAAAGTGATCTTATTTAAAACAAAAATCTTCCAGACGACCATCGAGTGCCATAATTTGAAGATGTTAATTTATAAAGTCCAAAGTTCTAGCGGTCATACAATGTCAACACGTGCTTTTTGAACAATCCTATATCTAACTACTGGTTATTTCAGCACATGATATTCAGAACAACATTGTGGTTTTCATTAGAACTTGGAACTTGCTGACTGCATCGTTAGTTTAGCGGTCTCACGTCTGATTCCGGAGGTCGTGGGTTCGATTCCCACTAGGGGCCGCCGTACATTTGTACAAAAGGCCTCATTCTGGGTGTATTTCCATGTTTGTGATGTCCTCGCCTGGTTACCATAGCACAGGGTTTACTAGTTTGGGACCAGACAGTGATTGTGTTGTGTGGAATTATTTATTTAAGACAATTTTTATTGTTTTCTATTCAAATGTTGACTACGTATGAGCATCGCGAGTCATAAAAAAAATACCTTCTGTAATCGGATAATTCTTCCAATGTATAATATTAATGATTGTTTGTGTATGTATCGCTTTCTAAAACAGTTGCTTTAGTGTTTGTTCATTTTAATCTTAGAACTAAATCTAGAGTCCTGTATTGCGCCTCTTACTTATTTATTATATTAAGTATTACCTATCTGTGGAAAATGCTGAGGAATAATTGGCAAAATGTACTATATTGACTCTAATATTTTTTATGCTATAAGTTTGTCAATTCCGTTTTTTCTCCTTAAATGGATAAATAAAATAAAATAAAGAGCTTTACTCGTCAGTACAAAAACCTTACATAAATAAATCAGAATCGCGAAAATATTATGAACTTTTCCGTAGGTACTATTAGCCTCGGTGGTATCTTTAATGTCAAAGTCAAACTTAAAATGGGAGGTTTTCTTTTTGAGTATTAAAAAAAAAGTAGTTCTCAAGGACTCTGCAGATGGCGCTGAACTGACTACGTTACCAGCCGAACGTTCCAATTTGCGACCGTGGGCAAACCTGAACGCACTGCAGATCGCTTACATACTCAGATTAATTAATAGAAAACGTTTAAATTATACGACTTCAATGAGGAAAACATTAAAGTCGTAGGTTCTTGCTAATTTCGCATACGAATCTTCGATATGAACAAAAGAGAGGAAGTAATGCTGTCAATACGTTTCGTTTTATGATCTCAAACTACATCCAAGTGAATTAATAAAAAAATAATGTGACGTTCCCTTCCTTGCAGTAACGTACCAAGTGCAGCGCCATCTATCCAGCGACTAGGGAAGAAATTAAAAAAAATAAAAAGAAAATCCTTCAATGAAAAAGGAATGTTGCGTTGGTTTGTACATGTGGAGAGGATGGCGGAAGAAAGATTGACGAAACAAATATATCGAGCGAATGTGGCTGAAAGGCCGGTAAGGGACGACCCAGACGGACATACTTCGACCAAATATGGGATGTATTAGCAAAGGGCAAGATAAAAAGTACCCGAACCCGTACGTGCATGCAACGACTAATGAATGTTGAGGAATCGAAAGTGATCTGTCAGGATCGTAGCAAGTGGCAGTCCCTGGTCTCTGCCTACCTCTCTGGGATACAGGCGTGAGTTTGATAATAAACAAAATTCTTGCGTTATACACCAGCAGCATACAACAGGAAATAGAGTACACTGGCGCTACCGGGAAAAAAATCATATCTTTTTTTACAGATCGAATTTGCAAACAGTACGAGTATCTGTATCATGTTAATGATTATTTGGACCCATGGCCCTGAACCTAAGGTAAAAACCTAGGACTATACAGCATCACCGCCAAAAACGGCCGTTTTTGGCATGAAAGCTATCTAGTCCGAGGTCCGTGATCAGCGGCTCTCGGGCGTGGGTCCTAAAAATCACTGTTAGTATTAACATTATATTCAGAGATTGACACTTTTTGAAAGTGAAAGTGAAAATATTTTATTTGCCACAAAATCAATGGTTACAGGATTCAAATCAATAAATATGTTATACTAGATGTCTCGGCGAACTTCGTACCGCCACAGAATCCGTTTACACGATTCTTGCACAACGCCATCTATTTTTAAAACACAACGTTCGCTCGCACAACGCCATCTATTTTAAACTTTAAATAAATATTATCCCACGGGAATGCATGTCTCAATTCAGGTCTTTATCTCCCTGTATTCCAAGTTTCATGTTAATCCGTTCAGCCGTTATTGCGTGTTTGAGTAACAAACATCCGAACATCTTCACAGACTTTCACATTTATAATATTATTATGGGATAGGATTTTGTATGGTAAAAAAGGAAGGGGCTCATTGCTATGACTGCAGCGTAGTCAGTAGCGCTAGTTTTCAGTCACCTTCATTCGCATATTAAAAAAATCTCTAATCTCTAAAAATATTTTGCAAATGCGATCTATAAAAAAAGATATTATGTTTTTTTCCCCGGTGGCACTAGCGTTACTCTATAGAGCCCCTTACCACCCTTACTAATAATTGTCGGGATTAATGGATTGGAGTTATACTGAACATAATAAATCTCAATAATAAAATTGTGATAGTTATTTTTTAAATCCACACCGTAGAAACCCCCCCCCCCCAGCTACAGCCCAGGTCTGACCTAATCTAGGCATCGAGGGACCATGTACTGTACGATGTAATTATATTTAATAAAATGTGGTTCAAGATAAGATAAGAATATTCTTTATTGCACACAAGAGACGAGAAAAAGTACAATGGGCGGCCTTATTGCTAACAGCAATTTCTTCCAATTTGATTTAATTCGATTTGATTTGATTTTCTTAATATACTTTAATTCGATTTAATTAATCACTTTGTAATTAATTTATCTGTCTGTCTTTGCTAATGTAATCATCATCATCATTCAGCCACAAGAAGTCCACTGCTGGACATAGGCCTCCTCCATGGATTTCCAAAAAGACCGGTTAGAAGCGGCCTGCATCCAGCGCCTTCCTGCCACTTGGATGAGCTCATCTGTCCATCTTGTGGCTGGTCGTCCAACGCTGCGCTTGCCGATATGTGGTCTCCATTCGAGAACTTTTCGGCCCCATCGGCCATCAATTGCTAATGTACATGCTAATTAATAATGGAAATTGCACTGGTTTATCTATGTAATAATAGCCTACAGAAGAATAACACTGTACCGTTTGCTAGAAACACTATTTTCTAAGTATTATTATACACTTTTCGCTTCTACAAATAATATTATCTTATCTTAGGTATGTTTTTATTTTCATTAGCGGCGCTGGTTAGCGCCGGATCGCCCCTTAAGTAGAAAGATAGTTATAATCAGTTGGTGTGTAGGTATACCTTGGGGAACATGTAGGAAAGTGCCTAAGCTGACCAAGTTATTAATCCAAAGTTTACGTAACCCGCTGTTACGGCCGCACAGGTGTTTTGTTGTCTTAAGTCTATTGTGCCGATTGTACAATCGTCTCTAGCCGGGTACAGTCGGAGGAAAATGCTCTTTTGTGCTCCTCCAATAGCTATAGACTTACGGCCTTATTTATAAAAACACGATTCCTCTAAAGCACTCCTAATAGGCAGTTTATTTAATCTCTAGTTACGAATTTTCCTTGTAAAATCTCCACCGATTACAACGAATCTTCACAGACTATTTGAATCGCCGTTTTAAGGAAACTTGTTTCTTATATATTTATAAGAAACAAGACAGACCGTTATTTTTAAGGGACACTTTTTAGAGCTACATGGTGTCTTAGAATTTATTTACATTTTAGTGTTCCGTACCTCAGAAGTAAAAATGGAACCCTTATAGGATCACATTGTTGTCCGGCCGTCCGTATGTCTGTCTGTCAAGACCTAAAGGTCTTCCCTTCACGCGTTCCTTAGATAAATCTCGGGAACGCGTGGAGGTATCGAGTTGAAATTAAAACCATATAATGTACTCAGGTCTTCAGTCCCTTGAAGCTGTGAAAAAATTAAACTTCTAAGCTAAGGCTGTTCTTACGTCTTACGTAGAGCATGCTGTCTTACGTGGAGCATGCTGTCTTACGTGGAGCATGCTGTCTTACGTGGAGCATGCTGTCTCGCTAGCACAATTTAGAATTTTTAAAAAAAATGAGTTTGTCAAATGTTTAATTGTACTTATTTCAAACATAAAATAAGAGACTTAATTAATATATAACTGATAAAAATATACAAATAACTAATTCTATATTTACAAATAAAACACCTGCCCCAGGTCACTATCCCGCGGTAATAATAATAATAATAAAGAAAAGTTGTTACCAAAATTATTAATTTTGGAATCAAATTTTCTCAATCAAAAACTTTGTACAGGATAAGATAAAATGTACCTTGAATATCCGCAATTTAATTGGCCATCAAACCTTCAGACCACATTAATCAAAAGTATACTTATTTTATTACAATCACCAAAAATGTTAAATTGTGCGAGCGAGACCACATGCTTCACGTAAGAACGTAAAAAAAGATTAGTACGGCGGTTTGTGCCCCAAAAAAAAATTTCGACACTCAAGGGAATCAAAATTCATAGGGTACTTTCCGTTGACCTAGAACTATGAAATTTGGCAATAAAATTAATATCTTATACTACAAGTACAGGGAAAACCTTAACCTTTGTAATTAAATCATAAAAAATAGTTTTTGAAGTTTGGGAAAAGCTCGGAAAAAAGTCCGAGACTTGATTCCTGAACTATTAATAATATGTAAGTACATACTTACAAATTTGTACGGAACCCTCGGTGGGCGAGTCCGGCTCGCACTTGTCCGGTTTTTTAAGGGCTTCTAAGTGATATTCTATCTGATATACCAGGCAAGGACATCACAAAAATGGAAAGATACGCAGACTGAGGCCATTTGTACCTACAAATGTACGGCGGCCCCTGGGAATCGAACCCTCGACCTCCGGCATAATAATCAGACGTGATACCGCCAAGCCCGTAACGAGGCCGTCAGCATGAGGATTTTTTTACACCTGCGCAGGCTATGTAAATAACAGTTCTTTGGCAAACTGTCTCATTCCTGATCGGCACCTGTACGCAACGTGATAAATACCTCGTAGACAGATCCATATCCTCTAGTGATTTTCCCAAGTTTTTCTCCAGACTTGAAGCCTACAATTTTCACCCCGACAATACTCTTGGGCCTCGATTTGTTCTATCCATTGTTCGCAGTTTTCCCGTGCACCTACCGTGGGAAACGCCTGTCGCCTACATTTACTTGTCTCGGAGCGGAGTCTAGCTCTGCTACGGTCAGCATAAAACGGAACCGTTGACAGCGGACTACGCCTAGATTCTGTTAATACAATGGAGAACTTGCACAAAAAAAGATAAATAAAAGTGGTAATTTTTTTTCTCAACGACTATTACTTTTCATAATGTGATCTGTCGCAGTCATTCTAGTCACGTGGAACAAAAGCGCCCCATACAAATCGGACTCAAACTATGACGTCACTACTGCCTTAGGCCAAGGCCTTATAATATTGTAACGCTTTGGTGTACCTAATTACTGTCATGTTGCAATATTTATGTAAATAAAATAACTAAATAAACATTTCCTTGAAATAAATAATGTACGGAGCGTATCAATATTCGAGGTATCTCGTAAAGTAATTTTTTTATGCATCTTCACCCTTTTTTTTAGAAAACATTTAAAATTTAAAGAAAAAATGAAACAATAATGATATTATTTTTATTATTAGAGTAACATGATTTTTCGCATTTTTTGAGACCCCGAAAAGTACGAATTTTTATTTAGTTTTTCCATGCCTTCTGTGGTATAAAAGCAATGCCACTTCAATATAAGTTTGACGCAAGTTCCCCATTTTATCTCTGAGGGAAATAGGCGACCCGGCCGCGTATATAGCTTTCCTTATTCAAAAGTACGTCGACCAAGGAGATGCGCTCGGTACGCTTTTCTATGGGCTGAAACAACTGAAAGAGTGTACACAGTACGTCTCCTCGAAGCGATGAATTCGGTACGCTTTTTTCAACCACTGCAATGAGTGAGTTACAAAGGCATCCGTACTAATTAGTCTACCTACATTATACCAGATACTTCTAATAATGATGTTTTGGTGATATTGTAACGATTAAATATTTATTACAGATGGAAAGATGAAATTCTATCTATCTATCTATCTATCTATTCTCCTGCAGATTAAAATACTTATTTAAGTTTAACGTAGTACATCGTTTTAAATTATACTTATAGTTAGAATCTACTATTTTTTTTGCCACAGGCTCATTATATTTTATATTTACTTAACAGACTGTTGTTTAATATGGCAATGTTTATATATTTCCTTTAGGTTGGCTATACTGAATGCATAGAACGAATGTGTTTATATGTCAAAGTTGGTACGCCTTTACTTGTGAGTTCCGTTTCCGTGTTGTTGTTCGGTTGCTCTTGTAATGTTAAAGTGTGCTGTGGGTGATTAAAATAAAAAGACTTGTGTTTACTACACATTATCTGCATTTTACTTCAAAAACAACATCACAGACAGAACCCTAAAAGTAGATATTAATAGAGTTAAATCCTCAGGATCTAATGTAAAAGTAGGAGTTCCTCAGGTTCTATACTAGGACCGTTCCTTTTTTTTTGGTTTACGTAAATGATTTGCCCTACCTAGTAGAAAATCTACCGCAGATAGTATTGTTTGCTGATGATACTTTCTTAATTTTTAAAGTAAAGAGAGGTTTAGGTAATGTTGACGATGTAAACAATGCTCTACCTACAGTTCTAAACTGGTTCACTGTGAACAATTTTATGTTAAATGCGAAAAAGATAAAATGCGTCAAGTTCTCCTTGCCCAATGTTAAAAATGTTGACACGTGTCTAAAAATTTCTGGTGAAAGATTAGAGCTGGTAGAGTCCACACTATTTTTAGGAATAACAATAGACTCAAAACTGCAATGGGGTCCGCATATTGAAAAACTATCGGGTAGGTTGAGTTCAACTGCATTTGCAGTTAGAAAAATTAGGCAACTTACAGACATATCGACTGCAAGGCTGGTCTATTTTAGTTATTTTCACAGTATCATGTCATATGGGCTGTTATTATGGGGACGGGCAGCAGAAGAAACATAGAAACAATATTTATTTTGCAAAAAGAGCAGTAAGAGCAATTTACAACTTAAGCAGTAGGGAATCGCTAAGGGAGCGTTTCAAAGAAATAGGAATTCTTACACTGGCTTGCCAATATATATTCGATAATATAATGTATGTCCGTAAAAACATAACAATGTTCAAATTAAATAGGGACGTCCATAACGTAAACACTAGAAATAGAAATAAGCTTGCTTATTCTAAATTTCGTTTAGCCAAGGTAAATACTACAGAATTTCAGAACATGTTCTATCCTTGTCTGAAAATAAATTTAAAACATTCATAAAAAATCGCTATGTAAAGAAGCCTATTATAGAATAGACGAGTATATGAACGAAAATATAAGCCCTTGGTAGTAAACCAATTCCACTGCGATTTCATTGTTATTTAATTATTAATATTATAATTTATTTACTTTTAAAGAGCACATTTTATAGCTGACAAGAACTCAATCTGCAGGTTTGCTAAAGGTCATTCGAATGGTGGCGTGGTGGTTAAAATGTTGGGTAAAATGGTTGAGACTGGTGATGGCTGACCCCTGCGCTATGCTCGTGAACGGGTGCTGTTCGTGTGTCTGGCCGCAGCATTAATGTTTTTCCTACTTTTGCAAGAAGTGTTATTTTGGCTTTTAAAGTTATTGGTGGCTATCACGGATGATGATTTGAGAAAAGATGGTCAGAGTGGAGTTTTTTTTCCCGCTGCCTTTTTCTCCACTACAAATACGGCCCGAAGGCAGCGGCTAACATAGTAACATAGTACATTGACATTCAGCAAACAGAATGTAAATTCTTTACGTTGAAATAAATTATTGATTTCTGATTTCTGATTGTGGCCTCTTTTTTTCTAATTCGCACTGAAAAGAAGTACTTTTTAAAAAAAATTATTTATTCATGTAAAAATCTTATTATAATACATATTTTCCGGTGACTGCAAAGCAGTTTGTTAGCTAAGCGCTTGACACGACGAATTAGAGCGTTTCCTGTGGGATGTTGCTTGCGAAAAAACGTACCAAGTTCGTTACCCCTGGACGTATTGAATACGATTTTTAAACTTATACGGATCGAAAGTCGTACCGAAACTCATCTCTGCACAGGGGTCATATTGAATACGGAAAACCATATACGCGACCCGGCCACCACGCCACTATTCGCATATTAGAGCCATTCATTATTCTTATGTTGATTTCCATTACTTTTAAAGAGCCTTTGTATGGGTTCCATTTTATTGTCGACCGTACTATTACAGCTATTAGCAAGATAGGTTGTATTTAATCAAGTGGAGGCAGACTTCAAGCAGGAAATTCTTAAGGAAATACTTACTCAAGAGACTAAGTAGATTCTAAACCGAGGCAGATTTTAGACCTAAGATACCCAAGTCTAGATATTTTTTAGGGGTTTTGCAGACATCAAGATATAATAAAAATCTATTCAGAGACTGTTAAATAATCTGTAGTTACGTCTTTCCCCCTACCACAGACGATTTACACTGCATCTGACGAGTGTTTTTAGGAATCGTGTTTTTTGAAGATTGATCTAGCGTGCGTGCATGCAACGACTAATGAATGTTGAGGAAACGAAAGTTATCTGTCAGGGTCATGGCAAGGGCAGTCCCTGGTCTCTGCCTACCCTCTGAGATACAGGCGTGAGTTTATGTATGTATGTATGTACGTATGATCTATTAGACACGTAGAGAAAACTTTATTTGCACACAAAAACCGAAATAACACACGTCTTATTTATTAACCTAAGGGTTAGTTTCTGAATAGAGAATTTCGAGTAGTTAACTGTCGTCTCTTCGAATTTCTCAGAAAAAAGCGTGACAGAACGTTACTTAAGTATTTACTTAGTGAAATTCTCAATTCAGAAACCGGCCCTAAGAGTAGTGACAGCGTCCTCAAATAAGCCCGTCACCTTGTAATTACAAAATGCCTGTCGCTTTACAAAATGCTTATAGCATTAAGTCCGCCACATTGCCATTGTATTTTTTACTTATGTGCAATAAACGTAACATAAGCAGCCTATATACGTCCTACTGTAGGGCACAGGCCTTCTCTCAGAGAGAGAGAGTATTGCCCAACACGGATTGGCGATTTCAAGCGCTGAGGTATGTGAATAGCTCAGACAATGTTTCCTCACGATTTTTTCATTCACCGTTAGCGAGTGGTATTGCTACTATAACTTCACAAATGTACATACATAGAAAACCAAGTCATAGGTACATGCCCGTACTGGGGATCGAACCTGGGTCTCCCGCTTCCGAGTCCAATGTTCTACCCACCAGGCTACCACTTGTAACGTGAGAGCTTCCCTGAATTTTTTCACGTTTCTACAATCAACCGTTAAGCCGGGAGACGGGGGTGGGGACAATAAGACAATAGTGCCTGTATGTAAATGTTAATGTTTATGTTTATGTTTATGTTTATGTTTATGTTTATGTTTATGTTTATGTTTATGTTTATGTTTATGTTTATGTTTATGTTTATGTTTATGTTTATGTTTATGTTTATGTTTATGTTTATGTTTATGTTTATGTTTATGTTTATGTTTATGTTTATGTTTATGTTTATGTTTATGTTTATGTTTATGTTTATGTTTATGTTTATGTTTATGTTTATGTTTATGTTTATGTTTATGTTTATGTTTATGTTTATGTTTATGTTTATGTTTATGTTTATGTTTATGTTTATGTTTATGTTTATGTTTATGTTTATGTTTATGTTTATGTTTATGTTTATGTTTATGTTTATGTTTATGTTTATGTTTATGTTTATGTTTATGTTTATGTTTATGTTTATGTTTATGTTTATGTTTATGTTTATGTTTATGTTTATGTTTATGTTTATGTTTATGTTTATGTTTATGTTTATGTTTATGTTTATGTTTATGTTTATGTTTATGTTTATGTTTATGTTTATGTTTATGTTTATGTTTATGTTTATGTTTATGTTTATGTTTATGTTTATGTTTATGTTTATGTTTATGTTTATGTTTATGTTTATGTTTATGTTTATGTTTATGTTTATGTTTATGTTTATGTTTATGTTTATGTTTATGTTTATGTTTATGTTTATGTTTATGTTTATGTTTATGTTTATGTTTATGTTTATGTTTATGTTTATGTTTATGTTTATGTTTATGTTTATGTTTATGTTTATGTTTATGTTTATGTTTATGTTTATGTTTATGTTTATGTTTATGTTTATGTTTATGTTTATGTTTATGTTTATGTTTATGTTTATGTTTATGTTTATGTTTATGTTTATGTTTATGTTTATGTTTATGTTTATGTTTATGTTTATGTTTATGTTTATGTTTATGTTTATGTTTATTTTTATGTTTATGTTTATGTTTATGTTTATGTTTATGTTTATGTTAATGTTTATGTTTATGTTTATGTTTATGTTTATGTTTATGTTTATGTTTATGTTTATGTTTATGTTTATGTTTATGTTTATGTTTATGTTTATGTTTATGTTTATGTTTATGTTTATGTTTATGTTTATGTTTATGTTTATGTTTATGTTTATGTTTATGTTTATGTTTATGTTTATGTTTATGTTTATGTTTATGTTTATGTTTATGTTTATGTTAGTATTCGAATAGCATAAACCGTGATATTTAGCAATCAAAGCGCGACGGCGAGTGCGAGTGGAAGGTTATTGACTTTGAGGAACTTTAGCTACGAAAGTTACGACAGTCTTCGGAGCCTAGTTGGCATTCACGTAATGACTATACCATCTGAAGCCCGTGGCGAATTCATTGGATGGGGCCCGCTTGGTAAAAATAGAAATGGTCTTCAGTTGTAGTGGCCTAACTAGCTTTTGCTCGCGACTTCGTCTGCATGGAATAGAAGAAGAAGAAAGAAGAAAAAACATTTATTATAAAAACAGTGCACACGCCACAATAACAAAACAAAAAAACAACAAAGAAAATATTTCAACAGAAATGTTTTAAAAAAGAAAGGAAAACGAAAGGTCACGGCGTGTCACTGCTGCTATAAATGGCAACTGACTCAGCAGTATGCTGAGGGTCAAGCCTTCAGCGCTGATTTTCAGTCAGTGCCAGGAGTTTCCCCGCGAGCGTCACATACCGCGGTGTGGTACAACCGTGAGCAATACTATATATAGTAGAATACTATGTAATACAGAATAGTAATTATATACAATAGGATACGTATTATGTATACAGTATGAAACATATACTTAAATTGTTTTGAATAAGTAATTTGGCTCCTGTCCTTCCCCGGGACTCGAACGATTTCCACACAAAATTTTATCTAAATCGGTTCAGCGGCTGAGGACTTTAATAAGGGCTAACTAGCGCCGCCAATGAACAATAAATTACATCTTCTTTCACAATCCGTTTTTGCAAAAAAGTGAACGACTCAGTCTGTGTTGGTAATTTTTAGAACCTACAGCTTAAAAATTAGGTTCAAGAATCTAGGCTACAGTATCGTTTTTGGCGAAAACGGCCGTTTTTGGTCCAAATGAAATTATGGACTAGGTTCTTGGCCCTAGGTTCTAAGTTCTAGGTTCTAAAAATTGCTGTATCAACACAGACATTTTAGTCGTTCACTTTTTTGCAAAAACGGATTGTGAAAGAAGATGTGATTTTTTTTGCTCATTGGCGGCGCTAGTTAGCCCTTATTAAAGCCTTAAGCGTCTTCACGCTTCAAGAGGTTACAGACAGGCAGACCCACTTTCTCATTTATATTATTTATTATATAGTCTTTAATTGATTTGAAGTACCTACTCACAATATAAACACAATATTTTTTACAAAATGTTGTTAAAAATGGGCTCGCGGCCTCATGGTTCGGGGGCCCCCGTCAGGTCGGGGGCCGTGGCATTTTGCCAGCCCTGCCACCCTATAGTTACGCCGCTGCTAGTTGGAGTAAATTTAATAAGTAATATAATAATCTTGACCTCCGAAGTAACAGCACGGTATCATACAAAAACATCTAAGTGCCGGGCCCAGGCCTTCTCTCTCAGAGAGAGAGAGGCGTTCGGCGGATAAAAAATGTTGGGGGCATCGGATGACATTTTTCCGACTTTTGCTCTTATATTAATATTTACTGGGCTGACCATTAAATGATCATCCAAATGAATAGTGGCTGCAGAGCCGATGGTCGATGGGGTGTAAAGGTTAAGGGAAGACCACGATCTCGCAAACGCATAGGATGCCCACCGGCTCGCTAGACCGACGATCCGAGGTAGATTGCAGACAGAAAATAGTGACGTGTCTTGCGGGCGGGCAATGTCCAGCAGTGGACGAATATGGACTGGTTGATTGATTGATAAATATACTTAGCTCCAGAGCTTTGCTGCGTACTATGGCCCAACCATAAAAAACCCGGACAAGTGCCGGTGGACCAACCAACCGAGGGTTCCGTACAAATTTGTAGGTACATATTATTATAAATAGTTCAGGAATCGAGTCTCGCACTTTTTTCCGAGCTTTTCCCGAACTTCATAGACTATGTTTTTAATGATTTAATTACTTACAAATGTATAGTTTTCAGAATTTTCTCTGTGTAGATATTACTTGCCAACTTTCATAGTTCTAGGTCAACGGAAAGTACCCTATACATTTTGATTCCCTAAGAGTGTCGAAATACACGTTTTTTGCGTCTTAAACGGCCGTCACTTTTTTAACGTTAACTTAGAAGTTTGGTTTTTTTCACAGCATCAAGGGACTGTAAATTTGAGTATATTATTATGGTTATACTTTCAACACGATAACTCCAAGCGTTCCCGATATAAAGGGCAGACAGACAGACAGACAACAAAGTTATCCTATAAGGGTTCCGTTTTTCCTTTTTATGAACCCTAACAATCCAAGTTTGAAGGCTCTCGGAAACTCTCTGACTGAGTGAAGACCTAAGCCCTGAAGGGGAACATAGTCTGCGTAGATATGCTATTATTATTGTATGCTAAACATCGGTCTCCTAAAAACCGATTTAGAGGCAAACCAATCCACCAATGCCGGGACTTGAACCTGAGACCTATGGCTAACCGTGCCAGCGCTATCCCAACTGAGCTAATACTATGTAACTTAGATATTTAAGATTTTTCATGTATCTTATAATGTATGGTGGGCAATAAAGAGTATTAATCTAATCTAAAGGGCAAGTGCAGGCATTGGCGAAATTTCGAACCTCTTTACAAACTTTTCTGTACCTATTACGTACAGGCAGCATTGTCTTCAGCACGGATTAGTGCAAGAAAAAAAGAATATAATCATGTAGGTACAGCGATATCATTCCGATGTGAAACCTAACTGCAAAGTGGGTGCTCGGGGCTGCAAGTGATGTAAATTCATGGTTCAAATGGTTCAAAACATGTCAGAGATAGTAAGTATTATTTGCAGATGACACGTCACTTATTTTTAAGATTAAGAGACAAGAAAAAGACCTTGCGGATACAAATAATGCTCTCTCTAAGGTACTATATTGGTTTACTTCTAATAACTTATTATTAAATTCAAAAAAGACAAAATGTATAAAATTCACACTACCAAATGTCAAAATGGTTGACAGCAATGTTATATTGGGGAATGATAAACTAGACCTTGTAGAAGAAACTGTATTTCTGGGTATCACAATTGATGCAAAGCTTCAATGGGGTCCTCATATAGGAAAATTGGCAAATAGGCTCAGTTCTGCAGCATACGCAGTTAAAAGAATCCGGGAACTAACTGATGTCGCAACTGCTAGGCTTGTTTATTTTAGTTACTTCCATAGTATTGTGTCCTATGGTATACTACTGTGGGGTGGGGCAGCAGACATTGAGACCATCTTCGTCCTGCAGAAGAGAGCGATCAGATTCATATATAAGCTAGGCAATAGAGATTCGTTAAGAGATTTCTTTAAAGAAACTAACATCCTAACAGTTGCTAGTCAGTATATCTATGAAAATATTATGTACGTTAGGAAAAATATCAGTGACTTTAAAACTGTAGGTAGCCAACACAATGTAAATACTAGAAATAGACATAAACTTTCGTTCCCAAAATTTAGGCTGGCAAAGGTTAATACATCCTTTATGGGGCATTGTATACGTTTCTACAATAAGATCCCTGAGGATAAGCTTGCCAGAAACGCGGTTCAAAAAATGTGTGAAGCACACTTTGTGCCAAAAAAGCTACTATAACATTAAAGATTATTTAGATGACAATGATGTCTGGAATTAAAGCCAGTTCAATGCATGAGTTTTAGAACATTTATATAAATCCTGTAAATTAAGGACTTGAAAAGACTAAGTTTGGAGATTTTGAAATGGACACCTAGTTAAACTTGTAACGTTCATTAAGTCGCAGTTTCTGTGCTACTTTGAATAAAAAATTTTGATTTGATTTGATTTGAATTACTTCGGCCAGATGTCGCTGCCTGTACGTAATACAGAGAAGTTTGTAAAAGCGGTTCGAAATTTCACCGATGCCCGCACTTGCCCATTAGCACAGTTGGGAGAGCGCTGGTACGGTTAGCCAGAGGTCGCGGGTTCAAGTCCCAGCATGGGTGGAATTTTTAGCCTCTAAATAGGTTTTTTAAAATTGCCCTCAGCACGGATTAGTGCAACAAAAAAATAATATAATCGGTCTCCTAGCCAGGTTTCCCAACCTCAGTTAACAGCAGTCGAATCAGGCCATCCAATACATCTTACGTTGTCACTTATAATTCGTCCATTGTCAGATACCACTAACCCAATCGAGTTATAACCCATCCCTACCAACTTACCGAAGCCGCTCTGCCAAGCAGAATCAAGCCCTATCTCCGCAAGGTGAAGGCTATTCTAGGCTACTGGTAAAGTTGTTTTGTTGTATATATGCAGACAGTTTGATGACAGCACAATTTTGTAGTTCCGGTCACGGTAATGGACGCTAGGAGGCGGGAATTGTGGCTCGAGAGACGATTCGAGCCTGAGAACTGTGAGAGAGAAGGAACGCGTCGTGAGGAAACCTGCACCATGCATTAAGACCAGCGCCACCAATGGATAAAATCATACCATTCATACGGATTGTTTTTGCGACAATTGTCAAGACTAACTCAATCTTGTTAATAGTGATTTTACCGTGAAGCTAAGGCAAAAAACGAGGACTAGATAGCATTAACACCAAAAACCCGCCAAGTGCGAGTCGGACTCGCGCACGAAGGGTTCCGTACCATTATCTATACAACATTAGACACGAAGATCGTGAAAAAACGGCAAAAAAATCACGTTTGTTGTATGGGAGCCCCCCTTAAATATTTATTTTATTTTATTTCCCTATTTATTTTTGAAGCTAATATAGAACTAAATATTCTGCGAATATATAGTGTCTACCTATGCCGTTATTAATATCGAGCAAAAAACGGTAAAAAATTACGTTTGATGTATCGGGGCCCCCCTTAAATATTAATTTTATTCTGTTTTTAGTATTTTTTGTTATAGAGGCAATAGAAATACATCATCAGTGAAAATTTCAAATGCATAGCTATCACGGTTCATGTGATACAGCCTGGTAACAGACCGACAGACAGACGGACAGTGAAGTTTTAGCAATTGGGCCCGTTTGGCACCCTTCGGCTACGGAACCCTAAAAACTGCCTTTTTGGCATAAATGCAATGTAGTCCCAAGACCGTGATTCTGGGTTTATCTATCTACTACCTTACTCTGATTAGAACATATTTGGTAAGTAAATATTTAATATTAGGAATCAAGAATATTTATTGTGAGCTTAGATGGGTACACATTTAGCAGCAACAGTTGCTAATTAGAATGGAATCGCCAAAACTTACCTTAAGGGGATCCAGGGAGTAACACGAGCGCCACCGAGGAATAGGTAAACATATCTTTTTTTACAGATCGAATTTGCAAAAAGTGTCAATGTCGTAGCCATATCGTAGATTGTGCCATATCATGATGTGGTTAGCCATATCACGAAATGTGTCCTTTTCATGAAAAGGCCAAGTCAAGCTGGCCGTATCCTTTAAGCATCAACGTTTGACGATATGGCAATCTACCTACGTTTTGCCATATCATAATTTTGACATATTTACTGCATTGAGCTGAAAAATAGATTGAAGATGCCTAACGTATTTAGTATTTTGGTGCATTTGAACCTTAAAGGTTGATTAAAATACCAATAAAAGAAGCAACAGTTTATACTTTATCACTCGTAAAATGCAATGCGGTACAATGATTACAACAAAATGAGATTGCTGCCCTACTTTCCTCATTTTGCACAGTATTTACGGGAATATCACTAGAAATATTTTCTGTCGCCTCCATGGTAGAAATACACAACAAATTAACATCAGTGGATAATGGAAGTAGGTATTTTACGATATGGCCGCTAACGTTTGGCCGCATCATGAAATAGTCATGCATTTCGCTATTCAAATCGTCAAACGTCGGTCGCTCATTGATCTGGCTAAGCCATTTCATGATACGGCCAGTTTGACTTCGCCTTTTCATGAAAAGGACACATTTCGTGATAAGGCTAACCACATCATCATATAGTCAATTCTATGATATGGCTACGACATCAAAACAATCTCGCAATCATGTTAATAGTGCTTTTTAGGACCCTTGGCCCTGAACTTGAGGCAAAAAACCAAGGACTAGATAGCATTAACGCCAGAAATGCATAAATGCTATCTAGTCCCAGGTTCGTGATCCTAGGTTATTTGTCGTGGGTCCTAAAAATCACTATTAACATGATTAAGTAAGAGATTGTACTGACACTTTTTGCAAATTCGATCTGTAAAAAAAGATATGTTTACCTATTCCTCGGTGGCGCTAGTGTAACTCCCTGGACCCCCTTAATGGTTGTACTCACATTGGTCCATCCCTCACACAATATTATTATAAATTACAGTCCTACGGAGCCCTCGGTGCGGGAGTACAACTTGTGCTTGGCTGGTATTTCCTGCTTTATTTTTAATTTGACCCCGTGACCTTTTATCAAATTCCATCAAGGACACCATCCAATAATATTGATAAGTTACATCGTTTGCTTTGGTAATCTAGCTGACCTTGAGCTGAGCAGCTATTCTAACAAAATGGCTGCCAATCTATTGCTGTTCGTTAGCGGACAGATAATGTAATTATTGTATTATATTAAATTTTTGGCACTGCGTATATTTGAAATACATGAGGCGATCACCTAGTGTGGTTTTACAGTGCCGCTTTCGCCAGCGCGGTTGGTAAACGTCGCGGGCCACGAGTCTACGGCACTAAAAAGTTAGAAATAATTAAATTAAATTAAAAATAAAAGTAAAAAATTTAAATTAAAAAAACATTAAACAAAACTTAGACGTACTTACGTAGGTATTGTAGAATTACAATCTGTAGTCGGTGCCCAACATATATGTACTGGTCATGAAACTGGGCAAATTATTACTACAAATTTTATACTTCTGTAATTATACTTCCAATTTAAAGGTATTCTCGGGCCCCATTAGGCCTTATTTACTGCTGTCCATTAAAGAGTTCCGTTCTCCATCTCTGAAAGTCTTCACCAGATCCTCGCCAAATTAAAATGGGAACGATAGGTCGTTATATCTATTCGAGCAAAAAAATAATTGTCAAAATCGGTTAACATTAATTTGACGGAGTTATGCGAGAACAAACATAGGTACGCGTCGAATTTTTATAACCTCCTCCTACGTACAGTCAACAGCTTGTTCACATTGAAGCTGTTCATCTGTAGGTTTACCTCTGTTGCCCTATGTGTGATGCCCGTAATTAAATTAGTTAAATTAGAATTCTTTATTGTACGCACCAGAAAACAAAACACATTGAAAGGCTTGCATATCTAAGATTTGCCGTATACAATTGGCGGTCTTATCGATAAAAGCGATCTCGTCCAGACAACCTTAATTAATAAATTCAATGCTCTACGTCGATAATTTAGTTTCTGTAACTCTGGTGTCGTGTCGCAGGCACAACATTATTACGACTGAAATATAATTTTGTGGCAAAACGTGACTAAAGCACAAATTAAAATGAACTTCAAAGATTTAAGTATTGAACGGTAACTAAAATACATTTGCATTTGCACAGTGAAATAAAAAATGATTTAATGTAGTTTTCAACAAACTAAATACTGAATGTACGATTTTGTAAAAGGCCAGTTATAATGCCCGACAAAAAACTTCAACAAATGACTTGGACTTCATCATCATCAACCCATTATGTCCCCACCGAGGGGCACGGGTCTCTTCCCTTAGGAAGGTATAGGCCATACTCCACCACGGGGGCCAAGTCCGGATTGGTGGAGGCTTGTAGACTAGTGGCTCGTCTACTGTCAGAAGTTGTCAAGCCGCCCTAAGGCCTCTGACTTGGCTTAACGACTGCCATCTATTGACGGCAGCCGGCACCAACAGCTTAACGTGCCTTGCGAAGCACGGAACCGCTCGGAAAAATGCCACTAGCGTTAGGCATAGACGGCGACCCATCCATGCACTGAACGCGCCCTGTGTTGCTTAACCTTCGGGATCGTTTAAGATCACTCAGGCAGCCGGGGCTACGAGCGGTTCTTGGACTTCGCGTGGACGTATTTTGTGTTTACCACGAGATGTGAATTAGCATTCTTCTCACTTTACCCATGGTTTAAAATCGGGTAACAATCTACTGAGTAATTTATTTTCGACCTTAAACCTTCGCAAGCACTACAAATTATTAAATTAATTCCGGATTCACTTACTTGAATTATTCACTTGGATTCATTTACCGGGCTCTTCCGACAAAAAACAAAGTTAAGGAATTAAGTTAATAATTTATTATTATAGGATATATTAGCGAAGGGCAAGATAAAAAGTACCCGAATTCGGCGTGCGTGCATGCAACGACTAATTAATGTTGACGAGGCGAAAAGTGATCTGTCAGGATCGTAGCAAGTGGCAGTCCCTGGTCCCTGCCTAGCCCTCTGGGATACAGACGTGAGTTTATGTATATATGTTTTTATTTTTAACAGCTGTCAGAGGAAGCAAGAGTACGTAACTTAGAAAACAAAGTCATTGGTACATGCCGGGATTCGAACCCACGACCTCCCGAATGAGAAGCCGGCGTTCTACCGCTCCGCTACCACAGCTTTGTCTTCGATTTCATCGGTATGTTTGGTACGTCTGAGTTTAGGTAATTATTATGGCAAAACAACGTTTGCCGAGTCAGCTAGTCTAGTTGTATAATTTTACTAACTATGAGCATCGCAAGTTATTGAACAATAAACATACGAGTTAATAATATTTTTTACATTAACTTAAAATTATGACATGACTAGTTTTTGCCCACCCTCCCCTTTCTTTGGATCTCTTTCTGCTTCAATTCGGTATTTGACACGATCAACAATAAATTATTTCATATGCTCGATTAAAACAAAAATTACAAAATATCTCGGAAAATGTATCTCTGTTAGTCAATTACTAGTTATTACAATTTTTACATAGATCAAACATAAAAAGAGTGCTCTGAAATGTGACGTCATAAGCCAGTATTTTCGTACAAAATTCCGTTTTAAAAGTAACTCATTTGATTTTTTGTCAAATACCCAATTGTAAGGATTTGCATCAAAATATTTGTCAGGCTTACGGAACAAGCTTAATTGTCTTCTACCGGCCCAAAGTCGTAAAAGACCAATGTCAATCCAACGCTGGCTATAATGCTGGCTATTCGTATTCGCGTATTTGCCGACGTCTTACATAGTCAGTGCTAAAGATTCGTCGGTAAATGTGCCAATGGATGGTTAATATTTGCCGGCATTACGTATGGAAGACCATATTTTTTACTCAGCAGAGTAATCTGGCAGTTATTGAAACTGCAGTGTAGAATAAATATTCTACGTGAATATTCTTCAGAGATAAAATGGATCTTCCGCTAATTCGGACTCTAGTTGGTAGTTATTTTCGGTGCACTGAAAAAAAAATGTTAACGATATATTTGCGATATTTTGTTAACATTTTTTTTTTCATTCACTTTTACCTTAAGTAATTTGTCTTAAGTAGACTTTTGTCGACCTTATTTTAGTAACATATTTTAATAACCGTCAAGGGAATATCTGCCCGTACACGACACTTATTAAAATTTATTGGAGGTAAAAAGTTGAAGTGGCAGTGGGCCGGCAATATCATCCGAAGGGGTAACCGATGGGGTAGACGAGTTCTTGAGTGGAGACCGCTTATCGGTAAACGTAGTGTAGGATGTCCTCAGACTTGGTGGAGCGATAATCTTCGCAAAGCGGCTAGTAAGAGCTGGATGAGAGTAGCCGAGGACCGTGCTCAGTGGCGTGCAATAGGAGAGGCCTATGTCCAGCAGTAGACAAGCATAGGCTGATGATGATGATAATGATGATGTGCATCCTCGATTAATATCTTCTATTGTTTTGACTTTTACCTATAGACCGACCGGCCCTTAACGATTCTAGTTCTCTCTGGTGCTACCGGTCAATATTCACTATTCACTGCCTACTTATGTCAGATATTCCCTTGACACCATTCACACGTCTTCGGCTATCTTTATTGATAAGTGTTAGACACGCATCTACACTCCGCGGCTCTAGGAAGAGCACAGTCTTGTTTGATTCTCGCACTTATGTCAGAGGTGATAAGAAGTGGCGGCGACAGTATTTACCTTGTTAAAAGCTTGCAATTATGTGCAGTATTTTGGTTTGGCATGATAAGAGATTTGTTATGTTAGTTACGATTTGTTTTGTAATGTTTATCTGATTTTTCATGGGCAATTTGGCATGCGTAGTGGTTATTTTAATCTCTCGAATAAACTGGTATTTCTACAATGCAGATGATGTTGCACATCACACTGCGTTAGTATTTTTTTGATAGAAGTAACGACTTGTGAGGGGAAACCCAGGTTTGATTTAAACTTGAGGAAAACGATGACTATTTTCTTATTAAAAAAAACTGGACAAGTGCGAATTGGAATAGCCCACCGAGGGTTCCGTACAAATTTCTAGGTATTTATATATTATAAATAGTTCAGGAATTGAGTGTTGAATTTTTCCGAGCTTTTACCGAACTTCCAAGACATTTTTTTAATGTTTTAACTACAAATGTATAGTTTTCAGATTTTTTCCTGTACTTATAGTGTAAGACAATATTACTTGCCAAATTTCATAGTTCTAGGTCAACGGAAAATACCCTAAGTAAGTTAGTTTTGATTTGAGAGTGTCGAAATATACGTTTTTGCGGCATATACAGCTGTAACTTTTTTTTACGTTACCTTGAAGTTAAATTTTTTCAAAACTTGAAGAAACTGTAAATTTGAGTACCTATATGGTTTTTAATTTCAACTCGATACCTCCACGCGTCAGATAAAGAGATAAAAGATCTTGACAGACCAACGGACGGACAACAGAGTGATCCTATACGGAATCCGTTTTTCCTTTTGAAGTACGGAACCCTAAAAAGACCTCCGTACACTCAAGAGAATATAAAATTTTATGGGTCTATATGTTTGCATTATAGATCTGTAATTTGGTCAACAATATTATGTTATATTGCCATAAGTTTTGTAGTTTATAAAAAAGATCTTAACGAAAAATAATTTGTTGTGAATATAAAAAAACTATACGTACTTACGTACTTGATATAATAAACAATCTCATTTATAAAAACACGATTCCAAATGCATTTTTTTCAAATGCAGTAAGTTAGTTGTTGGTGGGGACTATTTAAAATGCATTCCTTAAAGTGGTAGTCCCAATGGTCCCCATTTAAATTGCATTTGAAGTGCTTTAGTGGAAGCGTGATGGAAGTGTTATAAGGTTTTACTCTATTTTTATTTTACTTAACAAAATAAAGATACAACTGTCCAAATAAACTAAATTTGAAGTACTTCTGTGCAAATGTTACCAAATTCTATTGGAATAAGCAACTTACAAGAAATATTATTACTTATATATTATTATGTATTATTCATATAAATAAGAAATAAAACCTTTATTTTTTTTATTATTAATCTTTCATAATTTGACGATGCCCATAGCCATTTCGTTTTAATTTATTTTGTCAATTTTTCATTGCTTGATTAGTTCAATGTCTGTACCTACCAAATGAGACTAACAGAGACTACAATACCAAACCAAAAATATGAAATTAAAACATGTCGAAGAAAAAGGTGAGGCAACATGACCAAAGTTGTCACTGCACTTCCATGTTTCTATCTAACGCACGACATAAGCAACTTAGCCCTTTTCTTCTATTTACCGAGCGACTAGAAAGTTGAAAGCAAAGTGGTACAAGTGTAGAACTACTTATACTTACTTAGGGGCGACAAATCACTGATCACATCCATGTTTCGACCTGCAAAACACTTTTTTCAATGTTCAAAATTGTTGTTTTCACTTTAAATGGATGCTTTAATCTGTCACCCATTTCTCAGACTCTATTTTGAAACCAGATCTTCACATTCAAGCGTATTGTTTGAATAAAACATGTTGGCAAGACAATGTATAGGTTTAGTAGACTGTAATCTCTAATACTGTACACTCATTTCTGTTCTCTTGTATAATTGACACTGCATTTTGCTATCACAATCCACAATCCCGGAGCGACGGTCTCAAATGACAAGCCTCTTTACGAAAACAAAGCACAAAACTCATCTAAACAAAACTCGTCCCACTCAAACCGTACACGTCGCAGTAATCTTCGCTTGCGATTTCAACGAAAATTTGACGGAAATATGAAGTAAAAAAATAGTTCTAGAGTGAACATAGAATTTCCTTCCAATGCGCACGCGACACAAAAACAGACCAAACGTCAGTGAACTAAACCTGTTTTGTTTTTTTTTCCTCTCGCGAACCAGTTGGTGAAGTACCACGTGATCGGTTAATTGAAGTAGTTCTCTAAGTTATCGGCAGGTGGTGCTATTGGCGGCGAAGGAAAATGGCGGCTGATTCGAATTAAAACCTTTATAACTTGGAAGGTTTTTTTGTTCTATTTGAGTAACTGGTAAACAAAAAACGTTTTGTTTTTTTAATTTTGTTGCATTTGTGCATTTTGTTGGCTTGTTTTGTTCCGTATTAAAGTTTCTTGGAAATAGAGTTATAAAGTGTTTACATTTTTTGATCAAGAGAAATATTTTGATGTATCTGAAGAATACATGTATCAGAATATTTCAAGCCAAACCGATGCAAAGAGTTCAAACTTAAGATAAAAAATATTTATTTTAATTTTCATTCATCACGTGATGTGTAACTAACCGAATCGCATTATAAGCATCAAGAATTCGTATTGAAATTCCAAATTCACGTCTGTGTTTTTATGTTGATTGCGAATTGCTCTGCGATAACATGTTGGTCTGTGAGTTGTAGCATTTTTAATGTACTTTTACTTCAGAATTAATGACTGAAGTTCACAAGATTTTGTTAAAATTTCCAATTATTTAATTAGTGAGTACCTATGATCCATTAGGATGATCCAGTGCTAACTAACGCCACCAATTGAAATAATCATCTTTATTTTATTTTAATAAAAAGTAATCTCAATAATTATGATAGCTTTTTTTTAAGAACTAACTTACAGCCTGGAATATAAGACAAATAACCTGCATGGATCAGTTAAAGAATCGATTTCAGACAAAAACGACCGTTTTTGTTAAAATGCTTTAAAATCCTAGGTTTTTTATTAATTTACATTGAACAAGAACATTTCACAGAATTACATACAGTAGGTACATAATCAATTTGGAAATTTTACAGTACCTAATGTAAACAATTTAAATTTATTATAATAAAAATAAATTCGAATTATTTTGCACGGTTAAATGTCAATTTTCAGTTACGCAAATCTACAGCAATGCACTAAATTTACATTGCTGTAAACTTACATTAAGGTATTTTTTAATTATTTTGTACGGTTCGATTGTGCCCAGCCTCCCCAAATTTTCGTGTCATGCAAGCTTTACCTGACCAGACCATAGATTCGGGTTTATCCGTTGCCATGGTTACCGAAAAGAAATAAACATTGGAGTATACTGCCCGGTTTTCGTTTGGTAAGTTTTTATGATAAAACTCTTGTAGGTAATTATTTGGTTTGAATTAGACGATTGTGCAAGAATTAAGCTTAGGTAAATTTTATTTATTTAATACTGGTTAAAAATGGTTTACTAGCTTAGTGGTCGGTCCTAATACTTAAAGTCTATTCGTATCTCTTTTTATGATTACTAGCTGAATCGGCAAATGTTGTTTTGCCATATTAATTAGCCTACGACCTATTCTCAGACGTACCAAATACACACAAACAAATTTCGTAAAAATCGATGAAGCTGTTTCGGAGGGGTTCGAGAAGAAACACTGTGACTCGAGATGTTTATATATTAGATTACGTCATTGACACTGGTCACTGAAGACAAAGTTTACACATCTTTAGAAAATCAATTAGAAAATTATTTCGCATCCATGTACTTAAATGGACGCGAAATTATTTCCGCGTTTTCAAGCAAGAGCGTTTTCACACTATCCGATCCGATATCGGTGTCGGACGATGATAACCGACATCCGATAGCCGACACCATTTGCTCTTTTCACATATTTCCGACCAAATCGGTCCGATACGGCCGTTTGCTCGATAGCTTAGTGCAGGCAGGTCGTCATGGCAGACTATAATAGAAAACATTACCTATTTGCTGTATCTATTATAATAATATCTGGGATGAATTAAAGGATCTGTCCTTAGACAGTATTGAATACATTCTATTGTGGAAGCTAGATATTCAGAGGGAGCATAATATACTCTTCTTAGCAAGCTAGAAACGCACCTAGAAAGTTTTTTAATTACATTCGTATGAGTGAATCCGCATTCGGTAACGGACACCGATGTTAGGTCGGATAATGTGAAAACGCTCTTAGAGCGCTCTCTATCGTATCCGATATCAGTGTCGGACGCCGATCCGATATCGGGGTAAGTAAAATGTATAAAATATGTAACTGTCTTTCATATCGTCCGGCCCAATATCAAATATGGTAGTCGACACCTATATATCGGCGGTATATATCCGTGGTCATCAAAGAACCCTTATTTTTTCGCCATTTCCGTTCGTCTGCCTGTCCGCGGCTCAGCACAGAGACAAGTACTAGAAAGCTGAAATTTGGCATAGATATATATTTTTTAAAACCTATTTAGAGGCTAAAAATACCACCCATGCCGGGACTCGAACCCGCGACCTCTGGCTCACCGTGCCAGCGCTCTCCCAACTGAGCTAATGGGCAAGTGCAAGCATCGATTAAATTTCGAGCCTCTTTACAAACTTCTCTGTATTACGTAGGTACAGGCAGCGACATCTGGCCGAAGTGAATTACAGCTTAATTCAGCTTAGAAATTTCATCGATGCTTGCACTTAGCTCAGTTGGGAGAACGCTGGCACGGTGAGCCAGAGGTCGCGGGTTCAAGTCCCGGCATGGGTGGTATTTTTAGCCTCTAAATAGGTTTTTAAAATTGTCCTCAGCACGGGTTAGTGCAACAAAAAGAATAATATAGAGGATAAAATCTCAAAAAAAAGTATTTACGGGTACCTTCTCTGCGCCTAAATTAGGCATGCAATTTTAGGTCTCGCTTACACGATAGTGTGGGGTATCGTTGGATTGGTCGCTTAAAAATGTTGTGAATGTAAAAAAAAAACATTTTTAATCCGTTTGCCAAAAAAAAAAGCTTTGAAGCCCAACTTTTTGTTAGAGTAAGGCGAAATTCCGTGAAATGTCCGAATGATTATTAATCACCCTGAATATAAACGTGCTTTCAGACTCGGAGGGTAGCCAGGGACAGCAAAAATGCCGGAGTTGATAGAGCAGATGTACTGCGCGCAACAGATCGTGATCCCGCCCAAGTTTCCTTATGTGCTCAAGCGATATGCCAAAGGTAAGAAACACACCGTGTGGAATCCTGAATTTGATAGTCATACATTTAACGGGGCTTATCGCGATTATTTACTAGCTAAACTTAATTACATAAAAATGTTAACCCAATTAGAGTTTGTTTTTTACAATAACTTTTGTTTTATTGAGTTGAGAAAGGAATGCTAAGTTGATCTGGACATAATAGGGAGAGAATGAAGGAAGAAAGATTGACGAAAGAAATATGATCGATCTAATGTGGATGAAAGGGCTGATATGGACGTCCCAGGAGGACATACTTCGACCAAATAGGGGATGTATTAGCAAAGGGCAAGATAAAAAGTAGCCGAAACGGGAGTGCGTACATGCAACCACTAATGAATGTGGATGGGGCGAAAGAGATCTGTCAGGATCGTGGCAAGTGATCTGGTCTCTGTCTACCCCTCCGGAAAAAAAGCGTGAGTTTATGTTATTAATTTTTTTGTTCCATGAAATTTTTATCGAATATCAGAGTTTTTATCTATTTAGCCTGTAATACGTCCCACTGCAGGGCACCGGCCTCCACTCAGAGATATTGTATGAACTTAATTACCACGCTTGCCCAACGCGGATAGGCAATTTCGAGCGCTGACATATTTAAACACCTCTGACACTCGGGTTTCCTCACGATGTTTTCCTTCACAGCTAGCGAGTGGTATTGTACTATAAGATTATTTTGATGTAATATAATGTCAATGAGCCCACTTTTCCACAAATTAAGAAAAAAATCTAAATAACTACGGCATTTTGAGTTCACCATGCTCCTAAGTTAAGTTACATTCCCTCGAGTATTTCTGAACAGCTAGTTGGAGCCTCCAACTCGAAATACTTCAGAGTATTTTGGCTTTAAGGCACTGGCCACACAGAAGGGAAGTGGGGCGAGGGCGCTGAAAAGACGCATCGTCTTTCCAATTTACTTTCATACATTGAAAAGTATACATTGAAGTATTGAAGGGGTGGGACGAAGCCCACACAGAAAGGACGGGGCGAGGGCTCGAACTCTGTACAACTCGTCGCGTCTTTTCCGCGCCCTCGCCCCACGTCTCTTCTGTGTAGCCAGGGCGTTGGCTTCCTGTATCCTTTCAGCCGCAATAAAAACCCAGCCCTACGACCTGCTACGCTGGTCGTTCGAGTACTTTCTGGCCTTGGCGGAGCACCGCACGCCCCCCGTGAAGCTGCGGCTGGAGTACCCCGTCTTCAGCACAGAGGGGGGGCTTACCAGAGGCTACCTCAAGGTGCTGGCTTGTCAGGTGAGGCCAACAAGGCAAGGGGGGTCACTAGAAGCTAGGTCTGCTAGGTAAGGCGGAACAGAAGGAAGGTCACTGGAAGCTATTTTTATTACTTTCGAATCTAAGTTTTGTAAAAATACAGGTGGTATGCATGAACAAAAACTGGCCAAGTGCGAGTCGGACTCGCGCACGAAGGGCATTGTCATTTGCAACCAGTTGTGTTCACAGTGGGATATCTAAGTACTCCAAGGGTCGTGTTAATTTACCTTAGTAGATATTATTATTATTTATTTATGCCGAATACATAGTTCGATTAAATTATTCGTAAAATTAAAACTACAATAACAATAAAAAACAATCTTAAAATTCTATTCTGCAACAAAAAATAATTATACTTAATTCATTTAATTTAATGTACCTACAAATAATTGTGAAAACATTCTAGGGACAATAAAATTCATATTGACTTTCAAAACTCTTGGATTTAGAAATCAACATGAAGTTTTGTCCAATGTTTGAAAAAAGTTTTTATTCTTACTTACTAAGTTATTCACTTATGTATTTTTTATTTTTATGACATAAAAATACACTTTAATCTACGTATATACGTCCCACTGTGGGGCACGGGCCTTCTCTCAGAGAGAGAGAGAGAGAGAGAGAGTATGGGTTCAATTACCACTCGTGCCCACCGCGGATTGGCAATTTTAAGCGCTAGGGTATGTGAACAACTCAACACGCAGGTTTCCTCACGATGTTTTCCTTCAAATTAGCGAGTAGTATTGCTACTATAAGTTCACTATAACTAACTAACTAACATCAACTAACTTATATGAAATCCTCCTCCCCGTCAGCTGGAAGGCATGACCCAGGTCCCGGTGCTCATGATCAAGTCGATCTGGCAAGGCTCCTGCCTGGACCCCCAGGAGCTGCTGAGGATCCTGTGCCTCTGTGAGGTCCACCGGCGGGCGGAGATCGTACCCAGGCTGCATTTTATCGCCGTGGCCGGTGGATTGTTGACCAAGGTAGGAATTCGGTATTCGAATACGCTACTTGACTGGTATCAAAGTTATCGATTTGAATAAATAAAAGTAGAGGACGTTCTGTAGAAAGTAAAGAAGGACGGGCGTTCTAGCCTAGTAAGAACTTTTTATGTACTTTAATTTATTGTCATGTACCAAAGCGCCGTGTGGAAAAAGTTATGGCACAATAAAGTGTCTGACTGATTCATAAAGAAATAAGTGTTTATTTTCATGTATCTACGTTTTTCTTATCAGTTGATAAAAATTTACATTTAAACGACATTTAAATGCAACATATGTCGCTCTGACTAATATTGTACGAAGTACCTACCTACATACTAAAATTAAGATCTGGGGGACAGAAATTCTAAAACTTAACGACAAAAAGAAATGGCGTGCCTTGGGGGAGGCCTATGATCAGCAGTCGATGAGTACGGGCTTTTTGATTCATTCAGTCTGATTGATCATTCCAGAGCCTCACTCACACGATGATCCTGCTCTGCGAGACGCTGACGAAGGAACCGGAAGGTGGTTCTGCTGCCATTCCACTCGAGACATTCCTGACAATGTACAAGTTGTTGGCCAAGATCGACGCCTCTAAGGATGTCAAGTTCTTGGATGGATACCGCGAGGGTGAGAACGCTTTCTCTGATTTCTTTCTTTACTTTAAAAGCGGTTCGAACCTTTTGTCATAGTGTTGACCATAATTTTGTTAAATTTTCAACGTGCGCCGCCTTTTTGATATGGTAAATTCCCCCAAAATTATCGTCATCACTATGCCAGCCTCTCATACGAAGAGATTCTATTTTAACTTTATTTCCAAAAAGATACAGAATATCGACAAGCGGCAATGCATCAGATATAAATAAAAAGTTTCTTGAGAGCCTGAAGATCACATTCTGTTTGTTGAATGTCAATGAGTCTCGAGATTGAAGTGAAAATGGGCAGGACACCTGGCCTAACTAGGTGATGTCAGGTGGACCAGGGCAATAACAGAATGGCAGCTGAAAATAGGACGAAGGTCAGTAAGCATTCTAGCAGTCCAGATCATCATCATCATCAGCCATTTGATACCCACTACAGTGCATAGGCCTCCCTCATAGTTTTCCAAGCTTACCAGTCTTGTTTCGCCAGCATCCAGCGACTCCCGGCCACCGTAACCAGTCTAGGGGGGGGGACTGCCCACTCCGCGTCGTCCGGTCCGCGGTCGCCAGGTCAGAACTTTTTCGCCCCAACGGCCATCAGTTCTCCGAGCTATGTGCCCTACCCACTGCCACTTCATTAACTGAGCAATTCTTCGTGTTATATCAGTAACTCGGGTTCTTCTGCGGATCTCCTCATCCCTGATTCGATCACGCGGTGAAACTTCTAACATAGTTCTCTCCATGTGGATGGATGCTGATGATGATGATGTGCAATGTCAGCTGCTTTCGCGTCAAGTTTATAGTAAAGAATTTGTTATCATAAACCTACCTAGCATGATCCCTGAGTGATATCAACTTGCATGCTTGTAAAAACAATAATGCTAGCAGTACTACTTGCGGTTAGCGACTGGATGGGGATGATCGGGGACGAAGAAGAAGAAGAAGAAGTGGAGTATTTCGGGGGAGATCATGTCCAGCAGTGGAGCAATCCATCAGCCCAATATGGGATTGATTGATTAAACAAACAAAACATTTGCAGGGATGGTGCCTGAGCCTTCGCTGGTGTATGAAAATAGCTCTGAGACCCTGCCAGAAGCGGATACTTCTGTCTCTGTAAGAATCGTTCCCTTTTGCAGACTTTTATAATACTACCCTGAAAGCAAAAGCACCACGATGAGCTAGTTACAAAAAAAAAGCTGGCACATTAAGGCTGGGTTCTCCGAGCGCACGGATTTGTATGGGACTTATTGCGCTGCGCCAGCGAATAGACGGGGTAAAAGTAGGCATTTATGAAATTACAGGAATACGTATCCTATGAATAGAATTTTGACGACGAAAATTCAGTACAGCTCAAATAAAACCATCATATCTTGCGATAACTTAAACTCATGTTCCCGATTTTTATGATGGTATATAGTTTAAAAAGCCATAAAAATAATCACCGACGGCCTTAGATAGGACATTTTTTTTTAAAGCATGAATACTAACCATTAGAGAGACAATTTATTTTAAAACACCTGATTTAGGGGTAATGTCGGAGAAGCCAGCCTTAAGTAGGCACCTGGCGTTAAGAGCACTGCATCGCTGATTTGAATGCCACTGGTCACAAGTCAGGTAAAAGAAGTGGCCACTTTTCTCTGTCCGCGCGCTCTCTTGCCTGGAGCTCACGCAGGTCCTTGGCCACTTCATCCTTCCAGCGATATCTAGGCCGACCAACCGGTCTTTGGCCGCTCGGTAGCACCAGCTATGCCGTCCACACCGCTCGATCCCCTCCCATCCCTTAAATTTTTTTAGTTATTTCCATTTTTAAACAGCCTTTAAATAGGTCCTCTGAGCAAATAGCAGGTAGAACTTAATAGACTCGTCCCCGCCCTCTCTCGAACACTTCTCAGGAGGTCTCAGACGAGTACTGGCAGGATGCAGAGCTGACGCGGGTGAATTTGATCAACGATAACGTGGGCCGATCGGCTCGGCTCAGCGTGAAGCTGAGTTTGCCTCCCATCGGGAAGATATCCAGGTCACCGTCAGTCGAGAGGGCTGGACTGATCGAGAGGGAGACGATAATTCGGGAGCGGAAAGGTTATTTTGTTTGGTTGGAGTAGTTTGGCGTTGAGTTGCGATTAGACTACATTAGACAGATGATCTCTAAACATATTGATAAAGTATCATTGAGTTTCGGCGTGTCGCTTGTGAATTAAAATCAAACGGCGTTTGTATGGAAATTTAACCTTGAGGAGAAGCTTAATTTGGTAAGCAGTTTTATTTCGATTATTTATTTATCGTCACCGTTATCGTCCAATGATTCATTCGCGGTTTTCCATTGGCAATCGAAAACCGTTCCAGGCGTATTACCTCAAAAGTCTAAAACTGTAAAACTACAATTACAAAGAAAGACATTTATTGGGACAAATTAACACATCACAAGAAAAAGGCATAACAAGTAACATAAACAAGTAGAAAGGGAAAGCAAGTCACATAAATACAACATAATGCAAGGCAAAGTCAGAGCGACAGAGTGCATCCTGTGGTGTGTCAAAGTTGCCACAAAGGGCGTCTGACTCAGCATTGTGCTTAGGGTGTGAGCCCTAAGTAAAAGTGTTTTATAAGAGGGCCGTTGGCTTAACTATTAAATAAAATAAAATAAAAGTGTCTCCTTAAACCGCTTCAATTTAAATTTTCAGATAGAGCCGAACCGGACGAAATGATCGATGTTAGTTTTCGTTTAAATTTTATTTCTTATACTTAGTTAGTTAGACAGCCCTGACATTTTTAAGTACAATGTCAATTTATTTTCTATTTTTTCAGGCAAAACTGCGTGAAATGAGTGGGGCACGTCTTCCTGAGGATGAAGGTAAGATATTTTACTACATAGGGTGTATACAATCCTCCAAAACCATTTTCCTGATAAAGTGTATTTTACTCGACAGTAAAAACCTTTTTTAGTATGGGGACAACTTCGTCATCACAAAAAAAAAATCAGCTGTTCCATGCTAACGTTCAGAACCTTACACAGTGTTTGTGTGGTTTAGTATGTTCTAGTTCTAGTTAGACCTGAGATTTCCGCACTTAATAACCTCATAGTTGGGCCATTGTACGTAGCAAGCGCTAAGGTATGTAAATACCTCAGGCACTAGGGATTCCTTACGCTGTTTTCCTTCACAGTTAGCGAGTGGTATTGCTACTATAACTTCACAAATGTATGTTAGTTAGAAAACAAACTCATTGGTACATGCCAGGATTGAAACCCACGACCTCCCGAATGAGAAGCCTGCGTAAAACAGTAGAATTACAGTCTATTAGTGTACGTGAAACCGAAGGTTAGTTAGCCTTATACCACGATGGTCAATTTGTTAGGAAACAGGAAGCATAGATCGCCCCTGTACCAATTAAATAGTGCCTATTTTCATGTCGAATAGTTACCATTCCAATTAAATAGTTATTTAATATTTATCCTATAAATAGTTTCTATTCCTGTTAAATAGTTACAATTCCAATTAGTAGGTAGTTATTCATCCTATTGAATAGTTCCTATTCCTACTGCATATTTCCTATTCATAAGCTTATTCCTCTTAAATAGCCGAATTCCAAGATCTTCCATTCGATTCCTCGGTGGTGAAAATCGTCGTCACTGATGAGGATGGACACGAGATCCCTCCGGAGTTTTATGGTTACTATACTTTCACTTTGACCTCCTAAGTCCTTGAAAATACCAATGTAATTTTCGCCATTTTTATGACATCTTTGTCACTCACTACGCTATGTATGACAGTTTCATTCGTATAAAGTTGCTGAAATTGAGAGAAAAATCTCTGAACTCAGGTAAATTAGTAGGGATAATTATCACAGATGTATAAGGTAAGAGGTAAAGATACAAATATGGTAAACGCAATCCTACATTTTTATTCATTATACTACCATTACGTTAGAGTACAAGGAATTCAAATTAATATTAACGAATTTCGTAACTGTATCAGGAGTTAAGTTAATAATGATCCTAGTAATGATGAAACAACAGGTGAACACGAGGAAGAGGATAAGACTGTGGAGGAGGAATACGCAGCCCGGGAGGTGGATGCCAAACTCATTGAGAAGCAAAGGATTATAAACCTCGTCATTGAAGTATACAACTCGTTCAATTTTACAATACATTACAATAGATTAGATTCTAACGGTGATTTTCCGTTTCCTTTACAATTAGTTCAATATTAGCACGAAATAGTAGCAGGAAAGGAACAGTTTACAACAGTAAGTCGGTCTAGAAAAGAAGAGGGGATGTAAATATTAGCAATTGTTAAACAATTCAAGAGAACAAACACTCTAGGAGGATCATATGAATGGGCAAATATCTAAATATTAATTTGGATGCAAAGTGACACTGGATTAGGAATGCGATGAAAAAAAATCGATTTCAGTAAATATATATTTTTAAAATCAAGTATCGAGATTTTGTAGTAAAACCATGCGAAAATAAATAAATAACTTCCACACAACACAATCACTAAAGCACGTAGAGAACAACCATAAACTATTGATGCTAAAGCCCCTAAAAAGTATAAGCATCTACATAAACTACTTGAACCCCAAAGTAACCCCTCCTTTCCTTCCTATTCCGTTTTCCCAGGCTGCCCGAAACCAAGAGCGTCGTCTGATGGACCTGGAAAACACTTTCAAAGAACTTGCCGAGATTGTGAATCGTTACAACTCAGCGAATTATGACCTTGGTGAGCTGGTGTTTGAGGTTCTTCGTTTGAAAGTGACTTTTAGCGTAGGAAAGGAAAACTTTGAGGAGTAAATATAGAAGAAGATTATATTTGTAATCATATTCACAAAACGAATTAACCTAAAGGAACTTAATAAAGCAGGACTTTATTATAAATTTTCCTCTTCTTTTAAAATTGCCTCTCCGTCAACCTCCATCAAGGAAGTTGGCAGCCAGCTCTTTGTAGCGTTCTGTGTTCAGCTCTACTCTGGAATATTCTTCCGCAGTTTTAAAACCCGCCAAGCCATAGCATCTTTTTTTCTTCCAGGTCTTTTGTAATTTGCAATGTCCAAACTCTCAATACATAGTTCAAACGGCCGGGAAAAGTGATAATTAAATGAAAGCATCCAATCTGCTACTGTTAATTTGGTCATAAAAGTTACTAAATTACAAAACCTGAATCTTTCCAGGCATGATTGCTGGCCGGCAGATGTCAACAACCAGCGGCGAGTACATCGTGAACACGTTCAATAAGGAGATCCTGGCCTATATCGATGAGCAGATCGCCATCCTGCCCGACCCTGATTTGAAGAAGAAAAAGGTATTTCGGAGAGCCTTGCAAAAAGTTATGGTTGAGAACATCTAGCAGGTTAGTGGTCTAAGTAAAAAACACCAATGGCCTAAGAACACTGCTCTGTGGCACTCCGTAGGCGTTACAATATTTTGACATTTTTATTTCTGCCTAGGTAAAGTATGATTTGTTTGTAGAATCAAAACTTTATAATGGGTTATCGTAATAATATTATACCCCTAGACATAGACTTACTCAACATCCGTAATCTCTTCTCAGCTTCTCGCGAAGCTTTTCCTAGTGGTTATTAAGTCCAAACGCCATAATATCCTTCCTGTGGCAAAGGCCATATCTCTTACGGTGTACTGTGCACCCATAGTTGTTCATAGTTTTCTTGGAAGTATTCGGCTAATATTTTCCTTACTTCGGGGGCCAAGGAAATTAATCCAGAATTGTAGTACGAGTGTTTAACCAAAATTACGTTACTTCCAAAAAGGTCTGTTGTTCATCCGCAGGCCAAACCTGAGGAGGTGGCCATGATAAAGCAGTTCGTCGAAGACTGGCTGGACGAGAACATGGAGGTCATCGTGCCAGAGTTCGAAGAAGCTGAGGAGGAGGAGCCGCCAATTCCTGAGGTGAGCCATTGTCATCTTCATTGTGAGTTACAGCAGAGTAACTACTCGTAATGCATAGAATACTATTGTAGAGCATTGCGAATAGTGTAGGTAGACAATAGTGTGTCATTGACACATCTGACTACTTATAATGCTGGCTACAATCGTCAATAGGGCCATATCTCGGAGAGAGAATGGCGCGTCCACCGCAGATTGGAAATTTGGGGTTGAGGTATGCAATCAGGCACTCGGGTTTCCTCTCGATGTTTTCCTTCATAGTTAGCGAGTGGTATTGCCAGCACAAATTCACAAATATGAAATACGAAACTTAGAAAACAAAGTCATTGGTACACGCCGGGGCTCAAACAAACGGCCCGAAGGTGAGGCAAGCGTCCTACCGGCTGCGGTACCACTGCTAGAGACTGAATAAACTGTGGGTTCATTTCATTTCATGTACTTCTATTATGTAAGTATGGTGTGCAATACACACCATGTATTGTTATTGTTGTAGGTATGTGTGTGTATGGACTTGTCTAATAGAACAAGGTATCCTATTTTGAGAGCAGGATAAGTGGTCGTGTTGTGTAGACGCTATTATTATTATGACTGCCTCGTTGGTCTAGCCGTTAAGGCGCTTAACTACCAAACCAGAGGTCGTGGGTTCAATACCCACTGGGGGGCCGCCGTGCATTTGTACAAATGGCCTCAGTATGGGTGGATTTCCATGTTTGTGATGTCCTTGCCTGGTTACCATAGTGCATAGACCAGTGCTCGTAATGTGTAGAAGTTATTTATCATTATTAATAAAACTTCTAGGTATGTAATAAAGAAACGTTATGTAAAAGATGTCTTTCTGTCAACAAATTTTATTTCATTTAGTTTTATTTGAAATGTAGATACAATAATCCTGAAACACATTAAACTTTTTTTCTGTTGGGGTAATGTAATAAAAATAATGCATTTTCAAAGCAAAAAGAACGTCCCTTGCAGGTCGTGACTGTTTACGCGGTGCCCGGGATAGGTCCGATTGTGGAAGAAGAAATATACAGGGAGTTCATCGAATACGCTTTGGAGGTGTCGAAGACTCAAGCCGAGCTGTTTATGCCGAGAAACATCCGTCACTTCCTGTGCCCGCCACTGGAGAAGTAAGGTCCAATACTGGACTACATAAGCAGCCTCTATACGTCCCACTGTAGGGCACAGGCCTTCTCTCAGGGAGAGAGTATGGGCTTAATCACCACGCGTGCCCAACGCGAATTAGCGATTTTGAGCGCTGAAGTATGTGAATAGCTCAGACACTCAGGTTTGTTCACGATGTTTTCCTTCACCGTTAGCGAGTGGTATTGCTACTATAACTTCACAAATGTACATAACGTAGAAAACAAAGCCATAGGTACACGCCCGCACTGGGAATCGAGCCTGGGTCTCTCGCTTCCGAGTCCAACGTTTTACCCACTAGGCTACCACAATTTATACAGGACTACAATACAGGATTACAGGATAACCTCAAAAATGCCTGAAACACACCAATTAGAGTCTTACCGGTAGTTTATTCGCCTAAGTGCATGCAGCGACTTAAAGTCAAGTTAATGGTAAATAAAAAACCCTGCCTGCCTCATCATCATCATCATCATCATCAGCCATTTGACGCACACTGCAGGGCATAGGCCTCCATTATGGTTTTCCAAGCTTCCCGGTCTTGTGCCGACCAAATCCAGCGACTCCCCGCCACCGTAACCAGGTCGTCAGACCATCTGGTGGGGGGCTGCGTCGTCCGGTCCTGCCTGCCTGATGATGACAAACAAACGACAACACAATATAATTTTCTCTATATTGTACGTATCGTTCGTTATCTCACAACTTTTTACGGCCGGAAAAAATATTTTTCATCTAACCACGCCAAGGCTTAACAGCTGCCATCGAGGTCAAGAAATGTGTTTGGCAAGGAAACTGTCTTTAATCGTCGTATAACGGGTAAGGCGGCATTATATCTGGGAAATATGGAAAGGGCTATGCTCGGAATTTCTCTACGAGATCGAATCAGAAATGATGAGATCCGTAGACGGACGAAAGTCGTCGACATAGCCCAGCGGATTAGTAAGTTGCAGTGGCAGTGGGCGGGGCACATAGTACGCAGAACTGATGGCCGATGGGGCCACAAGATGGACAGATGACCTCATCAAAGTGGCAGGAAGGCGCTGGATGCAGGCCGCTTCCAACCGGTATTTTTGGAAATCCATGGAGGAGGCCTTTATCCAGCAGTGGACTTCTTGTGGCTGAATGATGATATCTGGGGGCACGGCAGTGCCCCCGCCAAGTCGAGCAATCTGAGTCCGCTGGGCTATGTCGAAGACTTTCGTTCGTCTACGGATCATTTCTGTTTCGATCTCGAGAGAAATTCCAAGCATAGCCCTTTCCATAGCTCGTTGCGTGACCTTGAGTTTTCTTATGAGGCCCATAGTGAGACACCACGTTTCAATGCCATAAGTCATCACTGGTAACACACACTGGTTGTATATACATTGTATTTTCATGCAATGGCCAAGTGAATCCATTTATTAAAAGGATAAAAGATTCTTAATATTGATATGGTCACTATAAGATGTTTTTACGTTAGCTAGTTACATAATGCCATTGAAAACATAACTTACAAAAAAAACCAAGTCTCGCAACTCAGTTCTTCTAACGTGAAAAAAAGAAAGAAAAAAAAAAGACAAGAGAAAAGTAATACAAGTCGGTTAATTTATTCGGTCCTTCTTTCCTAAGTTATTACGTAATTAGCTAACCTAACAACGTCTTAATCAATATTAAAAATCATTTATATTTTAAATAAATAGATTGACCGCCTACCAGGCGTGAGTTGATGTCCCCTTCGGCCGTTAAGGAAACTGAAGTTTGGAAACTGGTTTCCTGAAAGTATTTTTTTATCCTCCTACGTAACTGATTTCCTGAAAGGATTTTTTTAACCTCCTACGTAACTGGTTTCTTATAAGGCTTTTTTTATACTTCTATGTAACTGAATAACAACTATAATCTCTTTTGTATCGGTGTCAAGTTATCCATTTGAAAAACGTCATTTATCAGATAATTATGATGCACTTGACATTCACAAGTCCTGTCCAAAAGTTTTCAAGCAATTATACTCAATACACGGTTTTAATGAAACATATAAATCTATTACTCCATTAATTTATTGCTTACTCCCTGATAAGAAACAAAAAACGTATGAAATCGTTTTTCGACTTCTTGAATCGATCTTTAAAGATTGGAGGCTGTCTAAAATTACAATGGACTTCGAAAAGGCTGCTATGAAAGCAATTATTGAAATTAGATCACCATACGCATTTTTATTTTAATTTCAAAACTCCAGAAATTTTTCTTTAGTTCATCTGAAGAGTTCTTTTATATTTTAAGTGACTGATTTTTCTAATGTTATTTTAGGTAATTGAATTGTTTTATGTTGTATGAAAAAAGTTATATTTTATGTTTTAAATGATTAAATTGTTTTCGTTATTTAATTTAATAAATTGTTTTTATTAAATCCAAATATCTGAAATAAACTACAAGAACGGTTTTATTACGAGTCTACTAATACAACACTCGTAAAATTACTACTGTAGTCCAATTAGTTTCGTAGGTGGCTGAAATAACACAAACAAAGTATTTTTAGGAAACCAGTTACGTAGGAGGTTAAAAAAATCCTTTCAGGAAATCAGTTACGTAGGAGGATAAAAAAATACTTTCAGGAAACCAGTTTCCAAACTTCAGTTTCCTTAACGGCCGAAGGGGTTGATGTCATGTATAATGTCAATTGTAATGTATTTAAATTATTTAATTGTCTGTTTCAGATACATAGACCACGGTTATGAAGTTCATCTGAAAGAGGAGGAGATCCCAACTGGTGGGGTCATTACAGACTAGAAAGGGTCATTGCACAGACATAAAATAAATCGTTTAAAGTTATTGAAAACAATGTAATTGCCTTTAATATGTTTTCCCCCGGTTTCTCGTGAACTAACAATCTGGTAATCTACAATTAATAGCTGTCAATTGCTTATTTGTATGCGCTTTAGCCAACTGACAGCTGTTAACAGTATTAACAGCTGTCACCACATTGTTAGTGGGCGAGACAGGATGAATAAGTATTCAGCAATCATCATATAGCACTATTTTTAAGTACCTAGTTGTTGTTGCAATATAATTTATTTGAATAACTTTTTTGTTGTTTAAAAATGTTGTTAAGGGGCTCCAGGGAGTACACTAGCGCCACCGAGTAAAAAAAAAATATTTTTTTTTTACAGATCGAATTTGCAAAAAGTGTGTACAATCTCTCAATCATGTTACTAGCGATTTTAGGACCCATGGATAAGGCAAAAAAACCCAGGATTAGATAGCATTAACGATATAAATGCTATCTAGTCCTAGGTTCGTAATCCTAGGTTCTTTTTCGTGGGTCCTAAAAATCACTGTTAACATGATGGAGAGATTGTACAGACACTTTTTGCAAATACGATCTGTATAAGAGGATGTGATTTTTTTTGTGCTTTGTGGCACTAGTTAGCCCACTGGATCCACTTAATATATTCATCCTCCTGCGAAATGTTTTGAGAAAAATAATTATTTCTATGAATAATTATAATTATTTTCCAAAACATTAATCTCCAATTTGTTGCTAGACAAGGGAACGGACAGTCGTCAAGTGAAACCTCCTGAAACTTTACAGTGTTTTTATTTTAATAATATATGGAATAATAAATTAACTTCCCGTGTGTATATACCATCCTATCACCGAGACACGTTGGCTACCCGCGGACTATCGCCGTCTCGTTTTAACTTATAAGTGCATTCACTCCTTATTTTGTGATTTATTTGGACATTTCTCCAGGTTATCTTAAACTGACTGTCAGACTGACTGCATTCTATTAATTTTGTAATAATCAGCTAAACAATTAATTAGTTCTAATACACTTAAGGTTACTAAACTATAAATTGTGATGCGTTTATATTATTGATAAGCCATAGTGAGATAAAGACTGCCTAGTAACATTGAACAAGACCTTTTGACATTAAACAATTTAAACAAAAACATCCAGGTAAAGAAGTTACTTTTCAAAATATTATGAAACAACCTATAATTTTATTGGCAGTTTAATTCATCATGTCCAAGACATACGGCGTTAAAACGAGACGGGACTATCGATTTTTGAGCATATTTATTCAACCAGCACAATTTTACTAAAACCACATGGGTATTTTCTTCGATATTTTGTTCAATTACTATGTATTAGCAAAACATAATTTTCATTTAAAGCAACTGCGTACCGTTTTCGGACCAGCTTTTTATACGGCGCATGAAAGGACTTAAGTTTAGGCTGGCTTTAACAACGTTTCTCTTCGCTATTGGAATAATTAATTACTAAAAAAACACCTAATGTTAGTATTTTCATTATTTAGCTTAATCAATAAGCGGGTTTAGCAAAGCTGGTCCGAAAACATCTACGGTTTTTTTCTGTTTATACATCACCAAGTGATCTTCTACATACACAACAAGCAGTGAAAGAAAGAACAATGCGTTCGCATCAATGTATTTTTGGATTTTTAACTTCAATAAACTAAATTCTATATATACAATATAATTAATATTTTGCACAAAATGTATCCCATCGTGTACATCAAAACGATACTTAATATAATTAAAATAATTATAGAACCCAAAATTCTATACAAGCCTATTTTTGTTAAAAAACGAAAATGTTGACATGTTTAAAATGACAATAATTATATTTTCTGCAAAATGTACACATACAGTAATTATACACTTTATATTTGAAAAGAAAGTAATATCTCACACAATTCACAAATATTTCCATTCGTCTAGGAATCGCCTTTTGATACACTAAAGAAGACAAATAACTTAAAATTTTACTTTCATTGGAAGATACAAAATGGATTCGCTAAGATTACCTAAACTTTTAATTCAAACTCTTATACGTGTACAAAGTTTGTTTTTAGCGTAGCCAAAAAATTGGCCGTTCGAAATGGCAAACCTAGGTTGAACTAATAACTCGCCTATTTATGCATTAAGTCTTGAGTAGAACTTCAAAATTCCGTTCATTACGGAAAATTTACTATTTGACTTTTCATGACCAACGTTTAAGCATCCTGCATTAAACTTAAAAAATATAAGACAAACACTTATATATCATTAAAAAAAAACTTTTCATATAAAACAAACTTAGGCAAATGCTTAACGAGTATGTAGTATTCTATGTACTAGCATTGATGGTATGACAAGGACTTGTTTTACGATAATAAAATAATTGTTTTATTCGAATATCCGAATGCAGAACAACATTCTGACCGATCATTAAAAGTTTATAATTAAATTAATTATTTCAATAAAAGTTGTACTTGAGGCATTTTACTAGCCCATCACCAAAGTTGCACACATCAATCTTATACATACCTACTTACAATCAAATTATGTAATATTCGATACTTTAGTGATAGTTTAGTAAATAAAACCAGTTTAATGTGTTTAACTTATAACAACTGATCGTAGGTAACCAACTTGGAAACGATATTGTTGTGGCAATATCGTTTCCAAGATTCGGTTTCCTTGATTTGGTTTAAAATGTTTTTATGTCATTTTAAATTAAATTTTATTACGGTCGAGATGATTGGTAACGAAAATCCGTACTTTTTTGTTACAACCAGTCCTTTACATCTCTACAAAATTTCTACATCGCAAGTGAATTATAAAGTATAATCATATTATCGTTATTGAAGAATGTTACCAAATAATTGAAGTTGGAGATCAATTTATGTGCCCAAAATGTAGCAAAGAAATAGGTGCATGTTGTTTGTTTCACGATTACTAAATACTTTTGCTTGGAAAGCCTTTATCAATTGTGTTTAAAATCTGTTTAAGTATATCCAGATAATTTTGACATCAGTCTAGACCTAAACAATAATATATTCAACACCATTTCTCTCATTACGTTGGTAAAAAGAGTTAGACACAACGACTAACCAGCAAAGCGGAGAGGCACTTAGTAAGAGTGTGAAATAATTACAATAAATAATTTTATTTCCAGAACAAGTCCAATACAAGTTAATAATAATAATTAAATTATAATAATATATATATACTTTTGGAGCGCAATAATAAATCAATAATACAATTAGATATCAAAATCATCATGATTACTAAATAGGTACTAAGGATAAATTACGTACAATTTCGTTTACGTCCCTAACTTGACTTAATACATTAATTCGGCACTGCAATGTCTTAAAAAAACCAGCGGGTTTCGTTTTTTTTTTAAGAAAAACACGCGTTAATTTTGTGAAATAATTTTTTACTAGGAATATCAGGAACGAATCTTAAAATCTCAAGCCATTGTTTTATTTTATATTTATGTTACGTTACGTAACTAACGTCAATATGTAACTTTTTCTCACGACAGAATGTAACTTTTTCAAAGTCACTTCGCATGAAGCCAGCTTTTCTACCGGATTCGTTGCAGAATGTCCAGATCGCAAAACTTACCACGTGCTCAGAACGTCCCGTTTGTAAAATGTTCACTTCGCAAAACGTCCCACGTGCTCAAAACATCCCGTTTGCAAAATGGCCAGTTCGCAAAAGTTCCCATTCGTAAAATGTCCACTTAGCAAAACGTTCGGCGTGCTCAAAACATCCCGTTTGCAAAATACCCAGTTCGCAAAAGGTCCCATTCGTAAAATGTCCTCTGTTCTCAAAACGTCCTGTCAGAGAAAGTAAAGGTAAGTTGATATAAATGAGTACGTAGCGATGTTAATTTCGCTTCTTTTTTACGGTTCTGTACGTCTGTCTGTCTGACCTATGAAGTGCCTGTACTCTGGAAACGTTATAGGCAGTTAGTGGGAACTTTCACAAAATATCTTTTTCTGACTGATCTATCTAAGATATAAAAAAAAAATAAGGTGGGTCTGTACACAAGAAACGTATTTTTTTATTATTATAATTTTTTGTTTTCGCTACCTATCTCTATGACTTTGCCTTTTATTTCACACACAGGACGTTTTGCGCAAGAGACATTTCGAAAACGTAACGTTTTGAGAAAGAAACAGTTTTCAAACGTACATCTTGCCAAAGTAACGTTTTGACAGAGAGTCATTTCCCAAACGTGACGTTTTCAGATAAAGTTATTTTGCAAACGTATCTTTTTAGAAAAGAGACATTTTGCAAACGAGACATTCTGTGACGAATCCTTTCTACTTTCTTAATAAATCTCTCTTTTTAACTCAACAACGAAAGCACAGACTAACATGAAGACAAGTTCTTAGGAAGAATTGGATAGATTGAGCTTGATTAAAACAAGATAATTAATAAAAACCGTTTTAAACGTACATTTTCTTTAATATTTTCTTCTTCCAGTCAAATTCATGTTCAGTGTTTGAAAACATTTAAACATAAGACCTTTCTTACTGGGCACTTTGCTCTAAGGTGATAACTTTGGTCTTGACAATTTTGATATTATTAAATTAAATAAGTTTTTATTTTAAATAGGTAATATGTTATCGTTTCGTTATTTTTTCTTCTTCTACGCTCTTAGTCCCTACTGAACAGCACATTTGACAATCTAATAATCATCATAATTATTTATAATTATTTTATAAATTTCCTAATAATTTTTAACAACTTTTGTTGTTTGTGATTGTGTTGTGAACCTCGTCACACTATGGGCATATTTTACTATGTAAATTTTACTTTAATTAATTTAAAACAATGAAACATTTTTATAAAAATGTTGAGCTTTGTATCTAGCATTAATATTTTGAATTAGTTAACCAACTTCAATCCAATTAAGTAACATGTAAAAACGGCAATAAGTGCATCGATAGGTTTTATCAAATCAAACCGTTAATCTCTCTTTCAGTTTCTACGTTACTTAAAATCTTGGTAGTTTACACAGTCCTAGCGAATAATTAATATAAAAATCTTGTGAAATGAAATTGAAAATCAATGTGAAGTCTATTATACTCTATTTAATATTTTTCCCGACACGTTCACATTTTATCAGCAATCATGCGCCAAGAAACTAAATAATTATATGTACCTTATAGTTACGATATAATGGACTTTATTGCATCAAATATTTTTAAATAGGCTGCTTGTACTTCTGTTTTATAATTACATGCGATAGTTTGAAGTTGAAATTATTGAGCTGCGTTATTAGGTAGATATATCAGTTTTAACGTAGTGTTTTTTAACAAAACTTAATATTTTGCCTAGCGCTTATGAAGTAGGGGTGTTTTAATTTAATCATATTAATAATTGTACTATTTATAATTAACTATAATTCAAATAATAAACAGTACAATTTTTAATGAATTTCTGGAAGCATGATATTAGCTCCTTAACAACTATTGGAGGAATGACATTCCCTATTTAATTTTTAATTAATAAAATCAACAAAGCCGTTACTCTTTCAGTTATCTTCCGCCAATTCCCTTGTTTTATTAAACCAATCCCTTTGCAGACAAAAATGCAGTTCCCTACGGTAAAACTGCACTCCCAAAAAATGCAATCCTCCCAAACTACATTTTTCCCTCCAAACTTCCGCCACCTTGGAGAACGCCGCCATTTTGAAAAACTAAACGTCAAACCAGCGCGCCAAAGCGTACCTATAATACGTGTCATCGTTTGTGTGGTGTTTTTTTGGTGGAGGGTCAGCGAGAACCGATCAGGATAGTTTGTTAGCATCAAGCGATAGCTAGTAGGCGGGCTGCCCGCATTAGGAAGTCGAGCAGACGTCTCCATAAGTTACGCAGAGCATTGGAACGCTGAAATATAAACCGCCACATGAAGAGAACCACCGCACACTGGGTCACGATATGGACTACGTGTAACCTGGAAGGAGAGAAGTTGGTGTTAGTTCCGCGCCAAACGTGTGCGAATTGAGATTCGAGTTATAGTCCAGTCAAAATAGACGCTGAGTGAAACAAGCGCTGAGTTTGCTTTAATTCCCGACAAGCTGGATTTTTGTATAGGTCTTAAATACGTTATTACAAAAGCTAGGTAGGTATGTCAAAAGTCCCCATCGATCCCGCTTGTGCGTTGTTTTTTTCCGGGGTCAAATGTCACAACCTGTTTTGTATCTATCTATTTTGACTGGACTATTAAGTCACTGTGAATAAGTTAAGTGTTTTAAACGACAATAAAGAGAAAATAATTAAATCATACAACTCGTCGTGAAAAGATCAAAAGTCATATTTTTGAAGTAAAACTGGTTTCAGAAGTTCTTTAAGTAAGACACTCTTCAAACCACAATGAGAGTTTAAGTTGTTATGATGTACGGAGATTTCATTTTATAAAACATGTCTTAGTAAGAGATGTTATAAGGACTATTTGTCGTGTTGGGTCGTCAAATAAATGTATTTTCTTCTTTTTTATTTTACCTAGCTAGGTAAAAGTGTTTTAGACGTGTTTTAAATGAAATGATATAAATAAGTATAGCCACACGAACACTAATAACAATAATGTTTAGTAACGATAGTCACGACAATTATACCTATGATGTCAGGGATGATAAAAATTAAATTAATCGCGATAAAAATTACAATATTTGAAAAGCATAAATATTTATTAAGGGTTTTGAAAAAAAAACAGTTATAACACGCAAATAAAAAAAAAGTTCACAAAATAAAAACTTATTTTCGCCCTCAGCAGCTGTATACCATACCATCTGAAGTAATGATGTTGAAAGTGCATGACGATGACAATCATGATAATGATAATCGCATAAGCAACGTTGGAGACTCACCTATTCATCAGCTTCCGCGACTTAGGCAACGTGTCCGGACTCTCCTTGAAAAGGAACCTTCGAATTCCCAGCACGTAGGACTCGATGTAAGCGTCCCAGTCGATGTTTCTGCCGAGTAGGACGGAACGTTTGTTACCGTAACGATATTATTAGTCAGCCCACGCACCTGACATGAGGGACAGTAAATTGAGCCCACGCAGCTGACATGAGGTACACTAAATTAAGCCCACACACTTGACATGAGGTGCAGTATACTGAGCCCACGCACCTGGGGCCTAATTATGCGCACCAAAACCTTGAGCGGTTCCAATCGTCTCACTGTTAAATTCCATACTAATTTGACAGTTAGATGATTGGAACCGCTCAGGATTTGGGTCGCGTAACATAGCAGGTGACGTGTGGTAGATTAAATTGACCTCACGCAACTGACGTGAGGTACACTAACACGTTTAATTAGGGCGCCATTCTTTGCCGGTGGTTCATAGATGCTCAAATGTAATTAAAGGGTGTATTGTAAAAATATTCTTTCCAATTTATTGCGTCCATACATTTTATGTTACGTTGTATCTATAGGCGAGAAACTGTTATTAGCTCTTAGTTATAAACTATAAGATTTGTAAGCTGATGTACAGTAATTTGAGCCCACGCACCTGACGTTAAAGTCGAAAGTGCGCCGGTCCTCCGCGGAGAGGGCGGCGCACAAGGCCTGTACGTTGTCGTCGGCGAAGGCCCACTGGCGCGTCGTGAAGTACTCGAGGCAGGCCGCCGCCTTCTCTAGCTTGTTCTGAACTCGGACCATCCTGGATTTGGGAAGATAAGATAAGGTAAGGTAAGGTAAGGCACGGTAAGTTAAGGTATGGTGAGGTAAGGTACGGTAAGGTAAGGTACGGTATTGTAAGATAATATAATATTAGGTAAGATAAGAATATTCTTTATTGTATCGCTTTTTTATTGGGATGAAAGAAGGGAGGCGTTGAGGGGTGGCGGGATTTAAAAGCGTCTGGGATAGGCGCAGGTGATTTTTTCCCATTTCCCATAATAGTAATTCGATGATAGTAATTCATATTCCGTGTGGTTCCGGATTAAGAAAAGCGTCACTCCATTTCCTTCCGTGGATATCGTAGAAGTCGGCTAAGGAAAAAAATTATCAGGAGACAGGCAGCAGCGTTTTCCTGAGATTCCAACCACATACTGCGATCGCCAACCCGCCTGCCAAGCGTGGCGATTATTGCAAAACCCTTCATGGTTTGTAAAACCATGAGGGAGGCCTGTGTCCTGCAGTGGGCGTCAAATGGCTAATGATGATACATACTTCTAATTATTTAAATTATTTCAAACTTTTTAGTGTTTCGAAGTCGGTTTTTATATTTTCCTCAGTCCTGAACTTAAAAATGACAATGGTCTTCAATTGTTATTTTCAAGGTCAGGACTGAGGAGGTTATTTTGTATTTAATTTTTTTTATTCTTCAATTTTTAGTAGGGGAGCGGGAGAAAAATAAACAAGTCCCTTATAACCATAATTTACCATACTTAATTCGTTGCTTTAAAATTTTATGTTCTCGATTTCCATCTCCGAAAGTCTTCACCAGAACATCACCAAATTAACTTGGGACTACTTTATCGCTATTTTATGAAACATACGGATATTACTAAAGAATGGGCCCCATTAGGCCTTATCTACTGCTGTCCATTGAAGAGTTCTGTTCTCCATCTCTGAAAGTCTTCATCTGATCTTTACCAAATCAAACTTCGTTGAGGCTGTGAACAACCCTGTATTGAGATCTCTGTAAGAAATCCAAGACTTTTTTCTTGATTTGCATGTAACATCAACTAGCTCTGTATCAATTTAAAGTATTAATAATTTAAACATTGAAGAAGCAACAATTAACCTAACCAAAATTAGAACCCTCTTTTAAATTTAGTGCTAACTGCGAGACTAACCCATGGCTTTTTTGTGTCATTAATTTACTTACTGTATTTTACTAATGTAAGCTGTAAGATCTCCAAATGTAAAAATAAAATAAATAATAAATTAAAATGGGACCAATGGGACGTTATATGTATTCGAAAAAAAATTGTCGAATTCGGTTAAGATTTGACGGAGTTAGTTATGCGAGAACATAGCAAAAAAAAAAAAAAAGAAATACGTGTCGAATTGATAACCTCCTCCTTTTTTGAAGTCGGTTAAAAAATTAAAAATAGTACACATGCCACAATGACAATACAAAACCAAAAATTAATATTTAGGCACTAGGTACATCAGGCCGTGTGGCGCCGGATTAAGAATAGCGTCACTCCATTTTCTTCCGTGGATGTCGTAGAAGGCGATCAATTACCAGGAGACGGGCAGCAGCGTCTTCCTGAGATTCCAACAGCACACTGTGATCGCCAACCCGCCTGCCAAGCGTGGCGATTATGGCAAAACCCCTCGTGGTCATGAAAACCACGAAGGAGGCCTATGTCCTGCAGTGGGCGTCAAACGGCTGATGATGACTATGTACATCTGGGTAATATATGAAAATCTCGTGTCACAGTGTCTGTTATCGAACTCCTCAGAAACGGCTTCCCCGATTTTTATGATTTTTTTTGTGTATAGTTGATAGGTCCGAGAACAGGTCGTAGGCTAATTATTATAACAAAAACAACGTTTGCCCGGTCAGCTAGTAAAAGTTACAAAAAAAACGTCACGGCAGCGGCAACTCACATGGGCTTACTCCCGGTGGCGCGCGCGAACAGATCTATGAGATGCGCGGGCGCACGGTGCTCGACCAGAGACAGCGCCGAGTGCTTCAGCCGGTTGCTGGTGATGTCGCCGCCCGGGTACCACAGCACCTCGCCTGGGACAGGGGGAGGGGTGGTCAGAGCCAGCAGCCCGAGCAGAGGCTATTGTGTTCGATTTCTTGCAGGGACATAAAGTAATAATTATTTGTTTAATAGTATTTAATTGTATCATTTCACAACTCGGCATTTCATATAAAAACGTTTCACAAACCTTACATCTCACAAAGTTAATTCTTTCTTGTACTGTTATCGTCTAAGTGTGTACAATCATTATCAAACTTATATAACACGCAAATAGGAGAAACATTTTATTATACAATGTCACATACAATTCTATTATGTCAAATAAAAATAATTCAATTAAATGTTAATAAAGGTATTTCCAAACCAATAAAATGTCACTTTAAAATACAATATAATGTCAATAAAAAAAAAAAAACACACACACACACAAGTACAGTCAATTAAATAAACCGCCCCGAGACATGTCCGACCCAAAGGTACCCATAACACTGGCAGCGTTACCGCGCTGCACAGCGAGGGATATCCTTTGCATCAGAAATGCCCCTGAGCGGTAGTCAAAGCCACGGTTCCTGAGACGATTAATTAGGTTAATTGTTTAATTAGGTCTAGTGCTCGTGTCGACCTTGGAAAATACTAAAATGAATTAAGTTACAGTCCGCACAAAACTTTTTGGCGGTAACGTGAACACAGTCACAGATCGTTTGCACATCGCTTACTGTCTTTACAGTGTATGTGTGAGTAACTGACGTAGTGTGATGTGTAGTAAATTACTATTAGCATTGAATTTTAAGACACAAAAAAATGTATAATACATGCATGTAAATGAAAAATGAAAATGAAAATGAAAAATTCTTTATTTAACCGCCACATAAAATCTTACTTTGCTAGACCGGGTTTTTCAATAGTCAGATAAAACCCGCCGGAGAATAAAACCGATGCCGTCACATCGACAGCATGCAGTTTACTTCCAAGTTAAGCTTCATCCGACCATTCAAAAATTAACCAAACAAGACAAAAAAGGCAATAGTAACTGACATAATGATTGTTTGGTTACAAAAGGTGGGTAGGCAGCAAAAGTTTAATTTGTGAGTTGACAGCGACTCCACACTAGGCGTACCTGTGTTGTGGACGACGCTCACAATTTGATTGCCAAGTACGAAGCGGGCGCATGAGCGATAGCGATTCGGTTCTTACATGCAGTAACTTGTGTATTAAAAATTAAGCAAGGTAAAGTAATGTAGTTGTATTGAGGTGAGTTTCGTGTTAAGGGTATGTTAGTTAATAGATAGACAGTATAATACATATAATAATACATAATACATATACATATATATATATATACATATATATACATATATATATGTGTGTGTATGCGTGTGTGTATAATATAAATTAAAAAAGTAATAGGTACTTGAATAACTTGTGTGCCGGAATAATATTAATTTAATTGATGTAGGTATTAATTATTTAATTTACAATGCTTTCAGATTGATCGTAACTGAGCCCTAACAGTAATGTAGTGATGTCAATTTTTACCTCTCTAAGTGATCTATTTTGCAAGTTACACCTTGTGGATTAATAATTATTAATCTTAGTTTCAATTTGATGCAAAGTTAACAATAATATTTTAATAACATTAGGGAGTGGCGGCCGTGTGCCCACACTGGGCTCAGCCTGTATTGTGAGCATCGACATTTTACACCAAAAAAAACAGGCCAAGTGCGATCCGGACTCGCGTACGTAGGGTTCCGTACCATTATCTATACAACATTAGACACAAAGATCGAAAAAAAAACGGCAAAAAATCACGTTTGTTGCATAGGAGCCCCCCGTAACTATTTATTTTATTCTATTTTTAGTATTTGTTATTATAGCGGCAACATAAATAGGTACAACATCTGTGAAAAGTTCAAGTGCCTAGCTATCACGGTTCATGAGATACAGCCTGATGACAGACAGACAGACAGACAGACAGACAGACAGACAGACAGACAGACAGACAGACAGACAGACAGACAGACAGACAGACAGACAGACGGACAGACAGAAAGACGGACAGTGAAGTTTTAATAATAGGGTCCCGTTTGGCACCCATCGGGTATGGAACCCTAACAAAAAGGTCAATGTTTCCGTCGGTAAAGGCAAAAAGCATGGACTCACTGAAGGGATGTTTCCGCATGTACTTGAAGCTGGTCTTGACGAACCGCTGCCAGGTGATCGGGTTCTGCTGACCGGTGCAGCAGTTGTATACCACCACGCCGTCGCCCCTGCGGGGTGGACAGTTTTATTTATTTAACATTTTATTTATTTGAAAAAAAAAACAAAAAAAATATTAGTGTAACAGTTGGCTTAAAAGTAAACTGAAATAAAAAATAACTAAACACCCTTCAGCTGAGCATTAACTACTAAGCAGGAGGGAACGACCTAGAAGTATACCTATTTCATTTTGGTCAAAAAGCGATGATAACCCAGTGGGTTGAACAATGGACTCGGAAGCGTCGACCCAGGTTCGACTCCCAGTGAAGGCATGTACCTATGACTTTGTTTATTTTCAAATTTACGTACATCTGCGAATTTGTAGTAGCAAACTGTGAAGGAAAACATCGTGAGGAAACCCGCTGATCCGCACGTATTGACTCGTCTTTCCTGTGGGCTAGGCCGACTAAGCTGTCAGGATGGTGTTGGTGCTGGGCAAGCCTACTCCATCTAAAAAACAATGTCCGAGGTACTGCAGCGTCCGAGTGGTCCCTTCACGCATCTGGTGTGAGTGATGGTGCCACTGGACGCTGCATAAATCATCTCATTACGCAGATGCAAAGGCCAAAGTTAACTTTGGTCTACAATAAACAGACTATTGATGGAAATCGTTAAAATATGGGAAGCAATACTGTCTATCAAGTTATTTGCTCGCCCTAGGTCATTCATTCATCCTATTAATTCAAGAAATATTAACCGCTATTGTCAATTTCTTGACTTTGATAATATTTTCTTTAAAAACCGGACAAGTGCGAGTAGGACTCGCCAAGGGTTCCGTACAAATTTTTAGGTACTTGCTTACATATTATAAATAGTTCAGGAATTCACAGGCGTCTCACAGTTTTTCCCGAGCTTTTCCCGAACTTTAAAGGTTAACTTTTTATGATATAACAATAAATATGCAATTTTTAGAGTTATCGCTGTACTTGTAGTATAAGACGATATTACTTGCCAAATTTTATAGTTCTAGGTCAACGGAAAATATCCTATAAACTTGAAACTAGACCATAAGGTCCCATGCTTACGTTGCTATGCATTTTTCTTTTAAGGTATTCAAATCGTCAAACAATACATTGGCGGAAGAAATTTAGACAAGTGAATAGCGCGCGGTAATTCCCCTACTCGATTCTAACCGATTACCTAAACGTACCTATCCATTATTTTTAGGAATCCCTGAAAATGTGTTTCGTTTTCAAGCACAGCACAGAAAAATAAGGTTGCCATATGAGTTCACAAAAATACTACTGCTGACGTAATCACCATCCAGACCCCCCCCCCATGCCATCAAATATAAGCAATGCTAAGACCCCATGTAGTGCTTACGTAATACTTGATTGGCCCCATAGTAAACCATGAATTGAAGGTCTGAAACAGGGCACAACCGTACCTTCGCAAATGCGTCCGCCAAGCGCACACGATCATCAGGTTGATAACAGTATCCACCGGCACCTGCAAGTTAAAACAAACGGCCAGGTTACATTCAACTCGTAGGTACATCGTATACCTAGGTAGGTACTTAAAAAATATTGAAAAATAAAGTTTAGTTTTTAAAGATTTTTTTTTTATTTACTTTGCCAGCTTCTTTACAACGGAATCTAACAACTTTGACGTTCATCAGGTGAACGTTTTGTTTTCACTATGAATCGTCATCATCATCATCAGCCATTTGACTCCTACTGCAGGACATAGGCCTCCCTCATGGTTTTCCAAGCTTCCCGGTGTAGTGCCGCCCGCATCCAGCGACTCCCCGCCACCGTAACCAGGTCGTCGGACCATCTGGTGGACGCCTTCCCAAGCTACCTCGTCCGGTCCGCGGTCGCCAGGTCAGAACTTTTTCGCCCCAACGGCCATCACTTCTCCGAGCTATGTGCCCCGGCCACTGCTACTTCAACTGAGCAATTCTTCAAGCTATATCAGTAACTCGGGTTCTTCTGCGGATCTCCCTATTCCTGATTCGATCACGCTCTCTCCATTGCTCGCTAAGCGACCTTGAGTCTTGAGTCATAAGTCATCACTGGCAGCGCACATTGGTTATAACACCTTTGTATTTAGACACGGAGGTGTTTGTTTGTTGAGAAATTTGTTAAGAGACGCTTAGCCCGAAGAAATAAACTCTGATGAGAAACCTACTGGAGTGCACTGGAGTCACAACAGCTGTCTCTTATTATTTCACCTTGAGAGAGAGAGAGAGACCGATACGCAAAGCTGATTACCAACCGTCGCTAATCGGAGAGGCATTAGGAAAAGTTCAATACCTTAGGTCATTCAAGACTAGGTTAGGTTAGGTTGCCAATCGGAGCAACGATTCCGATGGGCCCGTTCTCTGAAGTAGGCATCTGTTTATTTTGATTGATTGACTGAACGAATGAGTATTCATTAGATCAGCAACCAGGATTTCGTTTCCCAGTATGAGGCGGACAATGTCATTATCGACGGCCATGATGATCCCACCGGTGTCGTTTTCTGAAGCTTCCGGTTATTTGGATTGATTTACTGAGTGACTCACCAGATAAACGAACTGGCTCCTGTTTTCCAGCATGGTGTTTAATATGCCGTTGATGGCATCAATGATTCCGTTGGTCTCGTTCTCTGAGGAATCCGGTTATTTGGATTAATTGACTGATTTACTCACCAAACAACGAGCTGAGTCCCGTTCTCCAGTATGGTGTGAAACATGCCCTTGCCCATGGCAATGATTCCGTTGGGCCCGTTCTCTGAGGTACCTGCTATTTTGATTGATTTACTAATCGACTCACTAGATCAACGAATCTGGTTCTATTCTCTAGTAGGTATAGTGTGAAAGATGCCCGATGCCAATGACAGCAATGATTCCGTTGGATCCGTTCTCCGACGGGTCCGGTGATTTGGATTGATTCTGTGATTTACTGATTTACTGAGTGACTCACCAATGCCCTGTTCGGGCAGTTTTCTGAAGCATCTGTTAATGAGACCTGTCGACTGAGTGACTCACTAGACCAACTACCCGAATTCCGCTAGCCACCATCTACCAATGCCCTGTTCGGGCAGTTTTCTGAAGCATCTGTTAATGAGACCTACCGACTGAGTGACTCACCAGATCGGCGACCCTGGTACCGTTGCCCAGCATGGTGCGGAAGATGCCCTTGCCAACAGCCGCGATGATCCCGTTGGGTCCGTTCCAGTTGTCTACCCACCCTTTCACGGGCTCCCGGAGCGAAGACAGCACTGGAACGAGATTATCAAATGAATTAATGAACGAATAGGTGAGAGGTGAATCGTCTAATAATCCAGCCTTTAAGGCTATGATGAGAGGGAGTATGATGTTTTTATTCGCCGTTAGCGAGTGGTATTGCTACTTAACTTCACAAATGTGCATAACCTAGAATACAAAGTCAATGGTATATGCCGGGACTCAAACCCACGATCTCCCGAATGGAAAGCCGGCGTTTTACCGCTCCGCTACTTCAATTCGAAAGAAACGACTAAAAACAGAATGACCGTCAAATACGGAATAAATCAGTGAATGCATGCAACATTATTGGATCAGATAATTTCGCATGACAGTAGATTGAAACGTCTTGATACTTCGTTCAGGAATAATGAGAAACGAATGTCTATTTTTGCATAACTTTGACCATGCCTTCTCTGAACAAGGAATAATAATAATATCTTCCACACAATACAATCAATTGACCTGTTCCCAAACTAGGATACCCTGTGCTATGGTAACCAGGCAAGGACGTCACAACATGAAAATACACCCATACTGAGACCATTGGTACAAATGTACGGCGGCGAGTAAACATAGGTATTTCATTCTTTTGCCAGAATGAAATATGTTTACTCGAGAGAAAGTTTCTTAAATAACAAATACTTTCTGATGTGTTTCATTTCAACTTATCTCTATTAAAATGATATCCTGTAGGTACACGAACGTGAGTCACATAGTACAGCCGCGAACAGTCAAATTACTCCCCGTTCTTTCGGTCAGAACTAAATCGTCTGATTTCGCCTGAACTCACCGATGGAGGGTCTCACGATGGAGACTGGCAGGTTGCCGCATTCCTTGATGAGCATATCCTCGGCCAGAGCCTTTGTGAACGTGTAGGTGTTGGGCCGGTCACCTGCGGAAGGAAGGTGACACTTAGGTGTGCTGGTTTAGGGTTTAAAGTCGTATGTGCGTTTGTCGAATGTCATGGGGGTGATGGCGTGTTAAACATTAATGATCCTAGGAAGATCCAGCGGCTCGACACAGGAGTCTTCATGATTCCACAAAGCCAAAGGCCCAGCTTCATTTAAAAAAGCCTAAAATTAGGCCGAAGGCCGATGAATAGTATCAAATAATACCCAAAACATATCATCGAAACCCAAGCTTTATTGAGGCCAAGAACGTGGGTTGAAGAGGTTTGTATTATTACTAATTCCTTCCTATTAATGATTGTGAGACCTAAAGCCGAACTCCGTTTAGCAATCCCCAGCTATGCACGTGAAAACCGTCCCCAAGAGAGGCCTGGAGTGAAGGTGGACTTGGCTCCAATTTATGTTCAGGTCCTTAAACCAATCCAATCAGTCGGTCCCTCATTGCTGATAAGATGGTATGATTGAGACCCTATAGGGCGCTATCTATGCGCAAAAGAGTGTATAGATATCCTCACCACCAGGTCGACAGGCAGGGTCTGCACTAGGGTGATCACGTGTGCCGAAAGCGCGGACGGTACGTACACCGTCCCTTCAAGGAGTTGCAGTCTTCTATCTGCATCTACGAGTATTCTACGCAAGATGGTGAAGAGCTCCAGTACGCCGTCGACACTCTCTATAAGGTCTGAACTTGAGTACTGACATAAACCATGAGGTCCTCACCGACAAGGTCTGGCGTGATGCGGTCGACCAGGTCGTCGGGCAGGGTCTGCACTAGGGTGACCACGTGTGCAGGGAGCGCGGGCGGCGCGTACACCGTCTCCTCGACGCGGGACCGCGAGCAATTGCAGTATGCCGTTGACACGTGGACCAGGGCCTGCGGGGTGGGTTTGGATTAGATTAGTTTAGATAGCATAAAATAAGAATACTATTTATTGTACACCAGAAACTATAACAAAAACATATACAAAGTGCGCCGCAGCAGCAGCATTTTTTCCAGACAACCCAGTAAATTGTTGGAATGATACTACAGGAAAAAGAGGCGGTCGATGATGATGATGAAGATGTCTTTTATATTTTAGTAGAAACATAGGGGTCATAGAAGGGAGCCCACTTTTCGCGATTATTGGGGGCAAATTCTAGCTCTGTCTAGTCGACTCCAGTTGACGCAGCCTCTTACCTAGGAGATACGGGGTAATTGGAAAGAATTATCTCAAATGCCTGTCTAGCTACTCGTATTAATATTAGAGGGAATTAATTTCAGCCTATCATCAAACTCCGTTCAAGGCAAATCGTCCAGTACTCTCTCTCTCCTTCAACCCTCTCACCTCCAGTCCCAGCATACGATGGCACAGCTGCACCAGCTGCTGAGTCCCCAGCATGTTGATAGTAACAGACAGCTTGAGTTTTTCGTCGAACTTGACGGTGGCGGCAGAGTGAAACACCACGGAGACCTGAGGATGTTGAAAGATTAGGTGAGGATTCGAAAGAAAATAAGAAAAGATCGTGAAATTCTCTGACGAAGATAACGATTTGGGAGGATACGGATTTTGTAAGACAAATTATGATCAAGAATCAAGTATGAATTAATCAAGAATATGACTTATGTCAATGCACTACCGCAGTTATCCCAATGGAGTAACCCCCCTACCTTCTGACACAGCATGGCCTGATCCGTTGAGCTGATGCCCAGCTCTGGCTCGGTGATGTCCCCAACGATGGGCACGATCTTGTTCAACTCCAGTGGTCGCTCTCTTCGCAGCGTCTCGAAGAGCTGGAGAACGGGAGACGAAATTATGAAGAGCACAAGGTCTGGTCAAAGTCGATTTATTTAAAAGGTTAAGTTTGAATGGCAAGAGACGCATAGTTTTTTTACAATTATCATTGGTCGAAAACTAGAAAATTCGTAACAAAATATAAAAATATGAGTCATTGGGTATCGAAATGAGAATTAAAAGTGAAATTGAGTGACTGAAAATTCTTTAATTTAACGGGACGCTCTGTCTCGCTCTTATTTCATATCCCCGACAGATCTCTGTTTTATTTCCTTGTTACCGCTTTTTCAATTTATACATAGTCTCCTTCGCGAGTGTCACATTTCTCACACTAAACCAAAGACAATCGAATACAACACCATCCAGTTCAAAGCCGTTATGCTACGACCTATCCTGCAACGCTCTAGTTACCTCTGGATTTTGCCTGTAGTTCGGCGGAGGCGGCTGACCAGCGGTGCTATTGCAAGCTTATCGTTACAATTGTCCAATCCACCAGCCCATATTCTCCCACTGCTGGACATAGGCCTCGCATAGGCACGCCAATTCTTTCTGCCCTCGGACGTACTCATAGAACCGCTACCAGTCCAACGAGCTGGTTGGCGCCCTACGCTTGCAAGTTTGTGGTATCTGGTCGAGAACCTTTTTACCCTGTCGGTCATCGGTTCTTCGGCTGATGTGACCAGCCCACTGCCACTTAACTTATCAATCTTAAAGACTTACTTAGAGAAATCACTGATTTATGCCTCTCTCTAAAGCACATGGAGAGAATACAAGCGCGCTGTCACTTGACACTCAGGTTCCTTAACATGTTTTTTGTTCATAGTTATACTTTTCTTGACAACGAATGAACAGAGATTATTGAAATTAAATGAAATTATTTTAATTCAGACCCAAATCCCTAGTTCCATTAAAATTATTTATTAAGGTTTCGATTTATACAATTTCTGCTAGTATAATTTCTGTGTACATTAATATAGAATAAAAAATACTCTATTTTCCATATGGCATTTGCTGTATTACTGTTCGTGGTACGCCCTCAGTTGTGCCATCAGACAGATCATTGTCATTACCGCCATAGTACAATCAACAGGAGCTGAAGCTCCCATCATTCCAGCGTGTTTTTGTGCTAGGGTTTAACAATAAGTGCCAACGGGCTATGAAGTCAACTGTACATTACCACACCGGTTTTGTCCAATTCAACGCGTGATCTGGACCTTTTATTGGACTTCCGGTGCGGAATTAAACTTTTGTGTATCGTGTGACATTGCTATTTAGGCTTATTTATTTCAAAAAGCTGCGCCTACCTCCTAATTTCGAATTAGAAAATAGGACGGTACGATTTCGCAGATGACCACACACATCTCTGTTGACACTGGGGACAATTTTGTCTCAGAGAAAAATAGGTTAGACCTTTTACATTTATTAGTCAAGTGATTATTCTAAAATATACCTTTATTAGACAATGAAATGAGTCCGTTAAGAGCATTGTCTAACAAAAAAAATTGTTTTCATTTCTTCCTTGGTTATTCACAGGTATATTCAATCACTGGGTACATTGCATGTTTTAAAGGCATATCAGATATTATGTTCCTATCGACATGCTATTACAAGCATATACATAGATTCTATCAACAGGGCTCATGCATGTACAATGCGTGAATTGGCGATTTCAAGCGATGAGGTAAGTATACCAACAACACAATAGACACTCAGATTTCCTCACGAACGTGGGGCGAATAATTGTTGCTTATCAGCGCTAAGTCATAGCCTATAAAATTTCCAAGTTGATAGTTGCCCACCAGCTCGCTGGTCCGACGATCTGAGGCAGAATGCTGGCAGCGGCTGAATGAAGTGGCATTCCCCAGGGAAGCCCAATAATTAATATATATCTATAAAAATGCACAAAAAATCCAAACTTTTCAAATTCGGTCCCAGGCCATTTTACGAGGTGGGTGGTATGAATTTTTCATTGCTTTATTTTAAGGAGATAAAGTTCAATTCAAAGTGGGATCTATTACACCGAGGGTTAATTACATACATTAACATAACGCCTGTATCCAATAGGCGGAGACCAGGATTTAATTAACAGAGTTTAATTTCTCATTCTGAAACCTCTACGGTCTTGTCTAGTACGGTAAAGGGAAAGACGTAATGTGACCGCAGATTGTTTAAGCTGCCTCTGAGAAGTGTTTTAGAGGAATAGTGTTTGTTATAAGACAAAAACTAGGCATCCAAAGGACTTGACTCTACAACGAGTCCAATACCCTATCTCGAGCGCGGTATCCTTCCTGGGACAGTACAGTCAATTGAAATCCAAAAACTAGGTCGTCGACACGTCGACTAGCGAACACTCGCCTCATTTACTATTCGAATAATAATAACATTATTATTAAAAGGAAAATAGCGCTGTCCTTTTGATTTTGAGCAAATACAAGACGTAATACAGTTAAGTTTGTAAAGAGGCGGCTCGAAATTTCACTGATGCCTGCACTTGCCCATTAGCTCAGTTGGGAGAGCGCTGGCACGGTTAGCCAGAGGTCGCGGGTTCAAGTCCCGGCATGGGTGGAATTTTTAGCCTCTAAATAGGTTTTTAAAATTGTCCTCAGTACGGGTTAGTGCAACAAAAATAATATAAATACAAGAAGATTAAAATTCTCTTCTTGAGGGGTAAAGAAACTGCTTTTTATCTTCAAAGAAGATAACAGTAGAAATACTAGTATAAAAATAACAAATGTCTGAAAAATGCATAATATTCATGTAGTAAGTAAATTAAATTCAAAATCAAAATGTTTTCATTTAAATCAACAGAAACAGCGACTTAATGAAAGTTAAAAGTTAAACAGGGCATTTCACTAAAATGTACCGTAAACGTGTACGAATTTACAATTCCTCGTCACACTTAAGGAATTCGAATAGCGTGCTTCCCATGCACAGAGATAATGAGAAGAAATTATTTGCCAGAACTACTGGAAGAGGAGGGGTCTCCTAAGATGAAGACCACGATGATGATGATGATTATTATTATGGTGGTGATGATGATGATTATGAAGATGATGGTGATGATGATGACGAATAAACTCACCGGTGACTGTGTGAGCTCCGTGAGGCGCGACGCTACATCTTGTCCACGCTTAGGCCGCATAAGTAGATAGATATTCTTTATTTTCGGACAACTCCGTAGCAGTTTTTCGACCAGGACCTGAAATTTTTTTTTTCAAATAAATGTTGGAATATTGTAACATAAATTATTAAGATAATGCTGATGATAGTGATGACGATGATTATGTTGTAACAAAATAGATAGATGGAGAACACTTTATTGCACAACAGGATTTTTTTTAAAATATGATTTATGTATTTCTTTCTATTATGTGGGCTTTCTTGTAGGGATGGTGCGAGGTGGCTGGGGACAGGGTGAGATGGAAAACAGGCGAGGAAGCCTTTCCCCAGACACAAAAGAAGCTAAGTAAAAAAACCGGCCAAATGCGAGTCGGACTCGCGCGCCATTATCTATATTTGAATATTTCAAGCGTCTACCTGTTGCCGTTATGAATATCGAGAAAAAACGGCAAAAACCTTTGTTGTATGGTAGCCCCCCTTAAATATTTGTTTTATTCTGTTTTTAGTATTTTTTGTTATAGCGGCAACAGAAATATATCATCTGTGAATATTTCAACTGTCTAACTATCACGATTCATGAGATACAGTCTGGTGACAGGCGGACGGACGGACGGACAGCGGAGTCTTAGTAATAGGGTCCCTTACCCTTTGGGTACGGAACTCTAAAAAGGGACTAATGTCTATGGAATAATTTATGGTTCCTCAGTAGTAAAACTGCCTTCTCGGCTGTCACTGTTGACAGATGACATTGCAATACTTATCGTGTCACAAACACTTGAATAATAATTTAATTTATGCTTATTTTGACATTTAAATACCAAACTCCTGCCAATTTATTCCTTTTTCCGAGTGCTGCACGTCGGTACACTACCGGGTACTGACGGAAGACCAGCGCTGGAGTGGTCTGCCTCTCCAGCATATGCTGAGTCAGAGCAACAAAACACACCCACAAAATGCTCTCTCGTATTGTCTGTTGATTTGTGGTTGCTTATTTCTGTTACTCTTTTTGTGTGCTTACTTGCTGTACGATTTTGCTTTGTGATTTTTTTTACATGTTCTATATCTATGTGTGTGTGGAAATGCAAATGGTTTTATCTATCTATCTATATATAAGTATTGCAATGTCGTTCGGACGGGCCACCCCCGTCCACATAAAAGTCAGAGATCCTCAAAACTGTCCCACAAAAAAATCCTTCCTATTCAATTTAAGGACAAAACACACCTACGGGTTGACGGTGGCGGTCTATGCATACGTCACTTACTGCAGTCTACGAATAAAAAAAACCATAGAAATGTTTCTGCCTACAAAATTCACACTCAAAAACGGCCCAGTCTCTCGATTACTCTTTACCAATAAAATGAGCGTAGAGTATATCACTCTGTGATTGGTTTATTCTGTGCGCCATACGTGACGACGTGAACGTTCATTGGGCGATAGTAAGTGACAGCGTAACTGATGATTGGTTGTATAGAAAAACGTCAAACCATTTATGTAACCCGTCGAAATATCTATGCACGTCGCAAGATGGCGGTATGACGATGGCAGATTTGTAGATACTTTGCCGGGTACACAATTGACAAGCCCCGCCCGCCTTCCCGCAAGTGAACGTGGGGTAATTTAGACATTATGTTTTTAACTAGCACTGGCTGCAGTAGTATTTATGGATGTATGTATGGACCGCCACCGACACCGCCACCGACACCGCCACCGCGTTGGTGTGCTCCATCCTTAATAGGAATCAGATCAAAACTTCCTAGTGCAAAAACATAGCAGTTAAATACAGTTTTGTCGGTTTACCCTGTCTTAAGGGTAATTTCCAATAATAAATATTACACTTATTTATGCAGGGTAGGAGTTGGGGGAAAGGGTTTGGAAAGAAGCACCGAGCCTTTCCTCTCCTTTACGAACTGAACGTATCAGACCAATGAGAAACTAATGAGAAACTGCGGGCTGGTATGAAACAGATGATCCGAGTTGTTCCTACATTTACTTACATAAATAAACTCACAACTATGTATAGAACGTGAACTTATTGCCAATGGCATTTTCTATCAGTCAACCTACAGGAGGTGAAGAACTTCTTACTTCTTCGTTTTGCTCTTCCTCGTTTTGTAAGACTTCATTTCTACTGCATCAATCTATCTATCCCACTATATTAATTTAACGCGATTTCGTTTGTCACGCGTTTTATGGCGCAGATCTGTCAAAATCAGCGACACACCGAGAAGAAATTCCCAGCTGCTAATGTGGCGTTCCCGGGAATTTTGGGAATATTCACAATGTTCTCGAAAGTCCCGGTGCCATATTAGATCATATGGAATGATATTTAAATATCTAGATGATCTTTGCCGGAATTTGAAGCATAAATAGTAGGTATTAATGACTGTTTTACACGTTCATGATAGTTAAAAACCATAATATTATTTTTTTGGGACTTGGGAAGCGGTAGCGGTAGGTACATCAATATTCTTGGCCGGGTTGTCGCGTTGAGTACAGAGTAACGAAGACGCGCGTTGTCATGCAACGTACTCTGCACTGTATTGCGGATAGCCAATTTAGCTGTTCTGGAGATTTCGTCTACCCATAGGATAATTGACCCAATTTCTGTTGAAATAATGCACATAGACCTTACTCTACATGAAACACATCATCTGTGAAAAAATCAACTGCCTAGCTAGTTATCATGGCTCATAAGATACAGACAGACAGACAGACGGACAGTGAAGTCTTAGTAATAGGGTCCCGTTTGGCACCCTTCGGGTGCGGAACCCTAAAAAGTGTTCTTACCTTGCCCATGAACCCAGTGCCGCCCGTAACAAACACCGATTTGTCCGCATAGAACTCAGCCACGGGTATGTACTCCGCGTTTGAAGCCCCGAAATGGCCCCCACTGAGACACGACGCCATCTTGATCCAAATTCAAAATTCAAACGCTCCGGAATCTGCTCCCTCTTTTTTCACAACTCATGTGCGATGTTTTGTCTTGTCTATGGAAGCTTTTGGCGGGAAGAGCTGTCTCGTTTTGGTGATCGTTCGTGTGCACTCGAGGTCAGTTGAGGAGTTTGGATGACTGATACATTGCGCTGGGGTCTTCTGCAACAAAGAGAAGGGAATGGTACTTTTTCGGGCGGGACCAATTTCAGCGTATCAGGGTGCAATAAAATCCCTCTCGACAATGGGGTGTCCTAGTCGTCAGTTCGGACAACTTTTACAAAGGGGAAAGCTTTGAAACCGTGAAAAGTACCAATCAGCTGTTCCATACATTTTAATGTCACAGGTGGTGCCTTTAGTATCGACTTGTATTTTCAGTGTCGTTTGAATGAATAAATGAATAATTTATTGCCACAAACAAACATGCCTACATACAATAATCAAAAAATAAAGGAGTGTGCGTGTGACAATGATACTATTTCAGCGTTTGACGTGTCTTAGGAATTGCGCATTTCTGAATTATCTCTGCATCTAGTGTCTAGCCTTTATGTCAAAAGCAATAAAATGACGATGAACCCCGTCAGAGCACTTAAATCTAAATGGGTGATTTTCAAAAGGTTAAATTCTGGTACATAGTTTTTAATCACGATTATCTTTAAGTAGGTAATTTTTTTTGTTACCTTTTAATAAAATACAACTAGCTGACTCAGCAAACGTTTTTAACCATATTATTATATAGCTTACGATACATTCTCAGACCTACCAAATATACACAAAAAAATTCATAAAAATCGGTGAAGCCGTTTCGGAGGAGTTCGATAACAAACACTCTGACACGAGATTTTTATGTATAAAAATCTTTGTCTTCGTCATGTAGACTTGAAGGCTAGCTTCTTTAAATTAATAACAATATACTTTATTGGACACGAAAAATTTAATAGGACATTACAGCTTTGATAAAATCTAAGCTGAAACTCAGTTTCTAAGCCCCAACTCCGTATAACTTAGATAGAGTTCTTGTACCCTGACAAACTAACTCAAGAACTCACTAGTTTAAATTCTCTACTTTTAAACAGAACTTTCTTAACGCCTTTTGGTAACAAAACATCTTAAAAACCTATTTAGAGGCTAAAAATTCCACCCATGCCGGGACTTGAACCCTTTTTGTTGCACAAACCCGTGCTGACGACAATTTTAAAAACCTATTTAGAGGCTAAAAACGAGGGTTACTCGGGGCTGCAAGTGATGTAAATTGCTTAGTCTAGATGTCGCTGCCTGTACGTAATACAGAGAAGTTTGTAAAGAGGCTCGAAATTTCGCTGATGCCTGTACTTGCCCATTAGATCAGTTGGGAGTGCGCTGACACGGTTAGCCAGAGGTCGCGGGTTCAAGTCCCGGCATGGGTGGAATTTTTAGCCTCTAAATAGGTTTTTAAGATGTTTTGTTACCAAAAGGCGTTAAGAAAGATAGGTTTTTAAAATTGTCCTCAGCACGGGTAAGTGCAAGAAAAAGAATATAAACAAAAAATCACCCGTTTTCGTACAAACAGCGGACGTCAAACTGGTCGGACTAAGAATCTGGACCCTTCTTTCGCTCACGTAATTCCATTTTGGTGAATCGATCGAACACGCACGAGATTTCCACGTCCACCGCATCAACTTTCATCAGCCGCACAGACTTTATCTCACCGATTCACAGTTGAAAATTTCTGTTCGTGCTTTTACGAACATAACCTAAGCAGGTAGGCTGTCAGGAATTGTTATTTAATTTTTTATGCTACAGGCATCCAGTGAGCAAAAAGTTTGGCGGGCAATAAGGTTGTGCCTTGTTTACGGAGGACCCTGACCTGTTAGGAAGAGACTCAGCGGGCAATTAGGATCAGGATGCTAGAATCACAGATGTCAAAACATCTGTGGCTAGAGCGGCTAGAGTATCAAGACGAATATGAAGGTTTTGTCTTTTTAATCTGTGTAATCTGTGATGAAGGTGCCCTTGTGAAAACTTGCACCCTGAATTGCCAATTTATTAGTTCTTCCAAGTGCTGCTCCTCATCGCCATACTACGGGATACTGACATAGTCGCGGTGCGGTTGGGGTCTGCCTATACATCATATTATGATGAAGAGGCAGACCATTCCAGCACTGATCTTACGTTAGCATACAATATGCTAAGTCAGAGAACGTTTGCATTTGCCACACCCGAAAACTATTTTTCTGTACACTCTCTAGGATAACAATTTGCGGGATAATACTCGCCACACCCGAAAAGTGTTGAAAAAAATGAAAATGTATTTATTATTGCTCCAGGATTACAGAAACCATAGCTTTATTACACAAACTGTTCTCCTGTACACTCTAGGGTAACAGTTTCCGGGTGTACTCACCACACCCGAAAACTGTTCTCCTGTACACTCTAGGATAACAGTTTGCGGGTGTACACTAAAGAGTGTACAGGAGAACAGTTTGCACTGTAAAGTGTGGCGAGCACATGTCAACTCTGCGCGCGCACTATAAACTCCAACATTCCTACATCGCGCAAGCAAAATGTTTCACATGACATATCATAAATATAACGTCCGACGAACATCAGTTGGACCGGCCGTCCCCAGGCATACGATCTGCCTGGCGGGAAATTTCCCTTTATAGTGGAAGAGCACGATCACCCGCTCTTCCCTAAAATAGGCACAAAAAACTGTTCGATCCACAGTTTGTGTTTGCTTGCGGTGTTTGTGTTGTGTTTTTCCATCCTTAATTCTTCTGTCTATTTTATATTTGTTGTTTGGTCGGGGTAGTGTGTGCAAAAGCAATTATTTAGTAATATATTAAACGGGCCAGCTTTGCTTCAGATCTTTTAAGACTTATATACTTACGTGGGGACTGTGGAGTAACAAACACTGCGTTATCGTGATTCGTGTGACAAATGGCCCGTTTCACATTCAACAATAACCGCAACGACAAGACATCACCGGACTGGTACATAGGCTATTTGTAAATATAAGGACCTGAGTGTTTGACTAAGTGACTTACGAAGTTGAATATTTAAGATTGCTCTATTTTGTATCATTTCGGTGCGATGGGTTCGAAAAGAAAAATACAAAAAAATACACATACCGAGCGAGTGTGGGTGCAAGGACCGGTAAAGGACGTCCCAGGACATACTTCGACCAAATAGGGGATGTATTAGCAAAGGGCAAGATAAAAAGTACTCGAAAGCGGCGTGCGTGCATGCAACGACTAATTTAATGTTGAAGCGAAAGATCGGTCAGGATCGTGGCAAGTGGCAGGCCCTGCTCTTTGCCTACCTACTCCGGGATGCAGGCGTGTTTATGTTATGTTGTTGTTGGTTTCGGTAACTATACCTTCTCTTGGACAGAGAGAGTACCAAGTAGATACCTACCTACCGTCCGTCCTTGAACCAAACGCCTAATTTTAGGTGAAAGTACCACTCATTATTCATTGCTAACAATCTTAGCCAGTTGATCGCAAATGGATTCTGTTTTACATAAGAAAGTTGTGAGTAAGCGAGTCGATGACCTAGACTTGGAGCGGTGACGTTTTACAGTCGGAACATCGTGGATTGCGTCCTTGCACAATAAATAGGTGGATAGAATAAAGGTCTCTCCATGTTACAACGGCCCGGCGACGTGTGGGTGGCACGATAAGCTCTTTGATTTTCATACAAGTTTTCCAAACGAAATAAAAATTAAATTTCAATTTCTTTTGCCATCGACAAGCTAAGAAGAAAAAGAAAGTAAAAAATATCTAAAAAAATACTTGTTTATGTAGCCTATACCTACGTCCCACTGCAGGGCAGAGGCCTTCCCTCAGAGAGAGAGAGAGAGAGAGAGAGAGAGAGAGAGAGAGAGAGAGAGAGAGAGAGAGAGAGTATGGACATAATTGCCACGCGTGCCCATCGCATATTCATAACATTCAGTTTGTGAGGAGCATATACGGAGCAATTTTGTATTTTTGTAAATTGTATGGAATGTTGCCTTGGTTTGGACATGTGGAGAGGATGAAGAAAGAAAGATTGACCAAACAAATATATCGAGTGAATATGGGTGGACGTCCAGGCGGACATACTTCGACCAATTGTGGATGTATTAGCAAAGGGCAAGATAAAAAGTACCCGAAACCGGGGTGCGTGTATGAATGTATCACTAATGAATGTCGAGGAAGCGAAAGTGATCTATCAGGATCGTGGCAAGTGGCAGTCCCTGGTCTCTGCCTACCCCTCTGGAATGCATTCGTGAGTTTATGTAATATGTTATTAATTATATTTTTTTAAGTTATTATCTATCAAACCCACAGACCATATACATTTTTCAAAAGTATTTTTTTTTTACAATCATTAAAAACGTTCTAATGTGCGACCGAGACAGCATGCCAGACGTAACAACGTCCTCAAAGGAAGTGGCCATTCCACCCGACTCGACTGTATTACTGCATGAACATACACGCACAACTAAGCGCATCCTCAGAGCTCTGTTGCTAACCTACATAGCGTGTAAGTAGTGTCATAATAGGCTAGAATCCTATTTATTCTTGCCTTGGATTACTTTCCAGCCCTACATGTCGTGTTGTAGTCGCGAAAATTATTCCGTTTTCAGCTGAAATTCAGTCACGTGGCTTATCTGTTTCTAGCGGTGGACTTTACTAAGACTGCTTTTAAATACATACAATCATACAACGACACTCGTCTGTACCCCGGAGGGGTAGGCAGAGACCAGGGTTTGCCCTCAGACGTCTGTGAGTTTGCCACTCACAATTCACCTGTTTTTACTAGCACTGCTGTTATCCATACATACATAAACTCACGTCTATATCTCGGAGGGATAGGCAGAGACTCGTACAATACTAATCTTGTTTTGTTTCAAGTCGGAATGATAATCTTGCCTCAGATTAAGGAAAAAAAGTATTTTAAATCTGAGGATCACATTACATTACATAAGCTCACGCCTATATCCCGGGGAGGTAGGCAGGGACCAGGGTTAAGTGGAGAGGATGAAGGAAGAAAGATTGACGAAACAAATATATCGAGCGAATATGGGTGGAAAGGCCGTTAAGGGACGTCCCAGGCGGACACACTTTGACCAATTGGGGATGTAGCAAAGGGCAAGATAAAAAGTTACCGAAACCGGCGAGCGTGCACGCAACGGCTAATGAATGTTGTTGAAGCTAAAGGTGTTTGTCTCGTTACAGTAGCAAGTGTTGCCACCGAAGCGTTCAGCAAAAACTGCTTGAATTCAATAGGAATATTGAAATTGAAAATATTGATTTCAAACTTATGAGGGTCATAGTGAGAGACCACGTTTCAGTCCATAAGTCATCACTAGTAACACACACTGGTTGTATAGTTTTGTCTTTCAAGCGATTGAGATATATTAGACGAAAAGACTTTTTCGTCTTTGCACATAGCACGCAGAACTGATGGCCGATGGGGCCGAAAAGTTCTCGAATGGAGACCACATATCGGCAAGCGCAGCGCAGGACGACCAGCCACAAGATGGACAGGTGACAGGAAGACGCTGGATGCAATCCGCTTCCAACCGGCCTTTTTGGAAATCCATATGGAGGAGGCCTATGCCCAGCAGTGGACTTCTTGTAGCTGAATGATGATGATGATGATGATTCTAAACTTACTTAAATAACATAGGCAAGTTCCTAGAGTGGTAGTAAATATAAAACCTTAACCTATTATAGCTACGACTATAATAGCCGTACTTAAATTTATCGTTAGGGTAGACATGAATGGATGCCCAATGCTTGAGAATTGGGTTTTCCACCCAATTGTCATTGTATTATTATTGTGATCTACTGAGTTCAGTTCTAGCTACTAAGCGGTAAAACATCATGAGGAAACCCGAGTGTCTGAGGTTTTCACATCTAATGGGTATCTTGAAATACCCCATCCACTGTAAGCTACTATACTAAGACCGGATTTTTCAATAGTGACTATGAAACTTAACTGGAGAATAAAACTGATATTGTCACTGTCTTGTCGTGTGATTTACACAGTGAAAGTATGCAATTTATTCTCCGGTTAAGTTTTATCTGACTATTGAAAAATTGGCCCTGATAATACACTAAGGGCCGGTTTCTGAATTGAGAATTTCACTAACTAAATACTTAAGTAACGAAGGTTCACGTCACGCTCTTTTCTGAGAAATTCGAAGAGACAGCACTACAGTTAACAATTTAGTTAGCGAAATTCTCAATTCAGAAACTGGCCATATGTACCTATAGTTTAACTGGTAACGTTCATTAAGTCGTACTTTCTTAATTTGAATTTATTTTAAATGAAAACCTTTTCGGCCTTATTAATTCCTTTAAAAACTCGAAAAGCGCCGATTAAAGTAGTCTCTGGTGGAGATTTTTCAAGGAAACCACGTACCCACAGATTAAATGAACTGCCTCTGCTGGAGCGCTTTAAGGAATCGTATTTTTAGAAAAAGCAAGACAGTTCAATTTTGGTTTGTAACTCTGTCTTTTCAAATTTCTCTAGATGATTTTCTGCTTGTCTTGTAAGCTTTTGTCTTAACAAAATAACCGCGCAGAACAAACAGCCAGTTGACCTGGACTGTGCTACTGGCAACAAGCCCAGATATCATCGAGCGGGAGCTCAGTAGGTCACTGCTGTGGTAGACCATTAAGGGGCTCCGTAGAGTAACACTAGCACCACGGAGGTTAAAAAACTATATCTTTTTTTACAGACAGTATTTGCAAAAAGTGTCTGTACAATGTCTCGATCATGTTAATAGTGATTTTTAGGACCCACGCCGAGCGAGAACCTAGTGTCACGGACCTAGGACTAGATAGCATATATTAAATGCCTTTCAAATTTGCTTTCATGCCTTAGGTTCAGGGCCATGGGTCCTAAAGACCACTATTAATATGATCGAGAGATTGTACTGACACTTTTTGCGAAAACGATTTGTAAAAAAAAAAGTAAAAGTAAAAAGTTCTTTATTAATAAAAAAAACCGGACAATGACGGAGTCGGACTCGCCCACCGAGAGTTTCATGCAATTTTTTAGGTAATAATTGTAAATAGTTCAGGAATCGAGTCTCGCAGTTTTTCCGAGCTTTTCTTCGAACTTCTAAGTCAATTTTTTTTATTATTTAATTACAATATGTATAGTATAGTTCAGATTTTTTCCTCGTACTTGTAGTATACAACAATATTACTTGCCAAATTTCATAGTGAATATAGGTTTTTTTTACGGCCTAAACAGCCGTATCTTTTTTTCACGTTAGCTTAGAAGTTTGATTTTTTACAGCTTTAAGGGACAGACAAAATCATGTGGCTCCAGGGTGACTTCGGGAGTATTAAGCTTTATTTGTACTGTGTATTAAGGCTCTGGCCACAGAGAAAGGACGTGGTGCGAGGGCGCGGAAAAGACGCGAAACGGTGCAGTGTATTGTATAGTATAGAGTTCGCGCCCTCGCCCCGTCTCTTCTGTGTGGGCTTCGTCCCGACTCTTCAGTACATTTTGTATGAAAGTGAATTGGGAAGACGACGCGTCTTTTCTGCGCCCTCGCCGCACGTCCTTAAAAAAATCCATTTTGACGTTTCCGAGGTGTTAAAATATCTATTCGAAAGTTTGTAGTAGGCTGTGGAGTAGGTTAAACGGTGCAGTCTATACAGTGGAGAAGTTACGTAATAGTGCCCCAGGGGGCCTTTAGTGACGTCAGCCCCCATATTACGCGCACCAGATCCTGTAGAATTCCTTAGGTCTGGGATACCGCCGTTTAGCCAAAGTATTTTTCGCCAAATTTTACTTCCCAATAAACTTATGGCATCAGTTTCATTTCCCAAATGAAACTTTAGCAAGTTTTCATTTCGCATTTTATTCATTTGGTCAAATTATCATTTCGCATAATTTTACTGCGTCAAGTTTTATTAAGACAAACGTTTATTATGCTAACGTTTTATTTTGGCAAGTGTTATATAGCAAATAATTGTTTGATTAAATTTATATTTCGCATTTTGTTCATGTGGTTAAATACTATTAGGCATAAATACAAGTAATTTAAAAATTTAAGCTTAAGATACATTTATTCTGATTTTAAAAAAAACTTACGAAAGCAATTTGGTGTAAAACGTGTGTTTAAAATTTGGTTGTTAGGTCAGTACACATAAGCAAAAATAGGTTCGAAAACTTCGGGTGTTAGTTCTTTTTTTTTATATAAAAGCGAAAAAAAATATTTCACTAAAAAACTTAGTTTTGAGTCAAACAAAAAAATTTTTGTTCTAGTTTACATTTCGCATTTTATTCATTTGGTTAAATTATACTTTTGACTGAATAATGCTTGGTAAAATGAATTTTGACCAAGTATTTATTTGGTAAACAATAACTTGCCATAATAACTTTTGCTAACTGTTTATTTGCTTTAAGTTGTTTTGAGAAATGTTTTTTTGCCAAGTGATAATTTGCGGAAAATAGTTTGGGAAGTAATACTTTGGGAAACGATTTTTGACAATACATTAGTAAACCCTTAGGTCTAGCTGTCAAATTCCATACTAATGGGCGCCGTTCTAAATATTGACAATAGTTACAAATGATATGGTATTTTAAAGGTTTCAGCCCTGTAAATATAATGCTATATCAAAAATTCATAATAATCACTGATTTATTGTATTTTTATAAATAAGTGTATGACACTCGTACGACTTCCTAACTTTCGTTTCACACGTAAATGAAACAAGGTTTAATATTGTTGAATAAAAAACGGCAAGATCTTGACGTCAAGGTATTCCGTAAAAAAATAAAACAACCTCTTCCACGTTTGCATAGATTACATTCTTTTTAGTTTTGTTGACGTATTTCCGTGCATGACGTACTTCCGGTTTCGTAGAATCAGATTCTTTTTTTTGTAAAGCAGCCTAAATCGAAATACTGGCCGGGGCTCATAAAATTACTTACCTATTTTTTCATAACAAAATATAAAAACAGAACAATTTTTTTTTTGGTCAATGCCCATTGCTATCGCAAACTTCTGGATTCCAACAGAATTTTGTGCGCACAATTACACCTCAGAGCACTAGAAAGAGACTCGTTACCTAGTGGAGTATCACAGAGTGCGGTAGACGAACCAAGTATAACAAACTCAATTTAATAAAGATTATAAAAAAAAGTTGTTTTTTTTTTGTTAATTTTAAAGAAATTACAAAAAATAAGTTATTTTTTAAGGGAAATTGTAAAGATGTTCCGCATTGTAATAACACGATTTCTCTAAAACCAATCTCAAACTCTGTTTGTTCTTTTCCTTGGAATATCTCCACCACAGACTATTTTAATCGGCGCTTTTGAAGTGTTTTAAGGAGGCGTGTTTTTATAATAAGACCGTTAAAATTTGCAGGATATTGAATACTAGCAACATTTTTTACCACAAAATTTTGATATTATAAAATGTTCAATCATTATTAAGTATGTCCCATACAGGTTTAGTTTGAGTATTGTAATTCAGGTTTAGTATTAAGCCTGTTTCCTGTTTCTTTTTTCAAATAAAATAAGTGAAATTTTCCAAAACGGTCCAGGCGTCTCCGAGTAATCGGGAAAAATACATAAAAAAATCAATAAATAAATATGAAATAAAATTACCTGCAACTAGGGAACTTCTACTGCTTGGGTAGCATGACGACACGAGTCGCGCGTTTTTAATGTCCATAGTTGCGACTATTCTTCTTTTATAACCATTTTCATAATCATTACTTAAGGGGCTACAGTGTGCTGGAACTGGCTAGCAGACGTTTTTGAATCGCTTGTGACATCCTCTAGGAACATGGCAGACCGTTGAAATTAATATATGATATAATTCTCTCCTTGATTCCCTATTGGATGTTTGACAACTGTCATAACCTTACGCCTTCTATGAGTAAATATATTCCGTAAGAATGCTTAAAAAAAAGCTAAGAATTTATGTACCATTTTAAATGCGCAGTGGATTACGTTTAAGCTTATACAGTCTTACGGGCAATATCAAAATATTGTATGTTAATGTTTAAAACTAACAGGAACAATAGTTACTCATTCAAAAAAAACGTTTTTATCAATTTATCACATTACGCCTTACGAGGAAAGCCCAGCCTACTCGTTGCCTGTTGTCTGTGACCAGGCGCTCTTCGCATCACCATTGATTTCATTGTAACTTTTCATAAGCGATTTATCAATCATAAATCAACCTTCCAAAGTTCACCTCGAGCGCCATATAGTGAAATTAATTCAAAGTAGCAATTCTCATACAAAATTACCGATTGTAGGCCAAGGACGTGGGGCGAGGGACCGAAAAACAGCAGAGTCTATTTGTTAATCTGTGGGTTAATCGGCTTTGCAATGTACATCGAATTGTCATAGTCACAATGAATTGTAGTTCTATGAAACAGGCTCCTGAAGGGATGGGTCTTTTCCGCGCCCTCGCCCCACGTCCCATGTCCGAACAAAACAAAAAAATATTATATAGCTATTAGTCCAATCGGTGGAGACATTTTCGAGTGTTTGCAAGACCAACGCACGGCAACTGATTTTTGTAGTAGTGATCGAGCTTCAATCGTTAGAAAAACATACAATATAAAATCCCAATTCTCGTATTTTTTTATTTAAGTAAATAACTAAAAAAGAAAAGTAAAAAGGAAACCGATCATTTACTAGTATTCGAACCAAGAGCTCTCTGCCGTTCAAGGGACGCCTCTTCCCATCCGAGCTATTGTAACATTACCAACCTAAGCGAAACATCGTTTTACTATTTGTGCCTAAATCACGGTAAAAGTGAGGTTCATTAAAAATTCAACCTAACTACCTATGTATTATAATCCATTTATTGTCGCGATTAGGTCGGCCGCACGCGGCCAGACTTGTTGCTCGAGCCTTGTAGTCTCTAATTACTAGCATTCAAGGTTCATTTTAGTTTGATTGAGTTTTGTTTCACTCCTTGCGCTCGCACTTCGCCTCCTCGTTAGATTGTAGGGTACATAGGCGGTAAATAATGTGTTGGTAAATAATAATTTCGATTGGGGCGTTACGAATAATACTTGATTCATAACCTTTGAGTGAACCAAGCCGAATTACAGTACTTAGTATTTCCGCACCGCTCACTTCCGTAGCGACAGAAGAAGATAGCGCTATCGAACTCGGCTCGGTCGTTCCCATCCGGATATATAGAAAAATATTTTACATATATAGTTATATGAATTGTGTCAATAATGTTATGTTTAGAACCTTTTCTAAACATACAAAACGAATCTGTGTAGATTTCATCTCTGAATTTTTTTTCTATCTGCCTGACATGTTTTTCAGTTTTAAATAAAATAAAACGCTGTATATTTTTATCACGCATTTTATTGTACATGCGGAAGTATTGTTAGAAGAATAAATGGCGTAATGCTAAAAATTTTGTAGGAATTATAATTTATATACGTGTGTAGGTACTTGTTTTTAGTTTTTTTATTTTCTCGAAATTCCGCTGTATTGGGATAAGTTATCTACACTGCAATAATTATGCTCTTTACCTTCCCTACATGTAATATAAATCACACTTCCATGACATGTATAAGTTGATCCTATTCAATTGTTTTTGCTAGGGTTGGCACAAAATCCGGGTTTTGGTGCTCATTTTTAAGTACAACGTAATTTAAATATATAATTTAACGCGCATAATATTTTTTGGGTTCCGTAATTATAATGACAACAAAAGAAAGTAGGTAAGTTTTTTGTACACGTAACAAAAAAAAACAACTGAAACCTTAACAAAAAGGAAAAGTGTAACAAAAAGTAACCAAATAGAAATAGAAGTACTGTATCACACAGTAGAATAAACAAAAATCTGCGTTCCTGGTTTACCGATATTACATATTTTTATTTAAGTGTCACAATGAATAGTTTAATGTATCTTGAAAATATTCGTCGGTGGGGAGTTCCAAAATTATAATAATAATAACGTCCACATAACGCAATCAAACTAGAATTCCCTGCACTACAGTATAGATAGTTTTTAACTATCAGCTTTAACGCCAAAAATCACTTAAATGCTGTATGTTTCCTGTGCTATTGGAATGAAATAATAGAAATGGTATGAATTACACTATTAATACGATTATCAACAGATTAATCTGTTATAATATACCAATATAAGTTAAGACGAGGAGGCACTGTTGATTAATAATTATATTTATCAGTCTTTGTGCTGAAACAAGGATGCAGGCCAAATAAGCACTCAAATCCATTTGTAGCTCTTTTGCCAACATCCTTAGCAATGAAGTCTTTTTCCATTTTCATTATTTTTGTTTTATTTCTTTGGTCAATATCCATTTTGAAATGTTTTTTTTTCTTCTGTAAAAAATTAATTATTTTGCTTTTGTTCTTAAAATTGTTATAATTTTGTTTGTGTTATACCATAGAAAAAAAATTATCCAGTCAGATTTGCTCAATGGACTATTGGCCACACAGGCACGATAGCGATGACACATATTCACCCTTTTGAGACCGCTTTAGTGAATGCGCGTAGTGTAAAATAAAATAAAAAAATGCGTAAAGTAGATGATTTAAATTCAAAGATTTTGAGCCAAAATCTTAATCCAAGGTTCAAATTTATCAAAATTTCCACTCTTTTAAAATGTTTATAAAAACCTCTGTATTTTTACACTATATTTTAAGTTTTCAGCAGCTTTTGTAAAGAAACCTCTCGAGTCATGGAAACACAAGAAGTCCACTGCTGGATATAGGCCTCCTCCATGCATTTCCAAAAAGACCAAAACGAAAAAAACAAAAAGAAGAGTTGGAAGCGGATTTCATCCAGCGTCTTCCTGGCACTTGGATGAGGTTATCTGTCGGCTGGTCGTCCTACGCAGCGCTTGCCGATATGTGGTCTCCATTCGAGAACTTTTCGGCCCCATCGGCCATTAGTTCTGCTTGCTATGTGCCCCGCCCACTGTCACTTCAACTTAGTAATCCGCTGGGCTAAGGTGACTTTCGTTCCTCTACCAATCTCATCATTTCTGATTCGATATCGTAGAGAAAGCATAGGCCTTTCCATAGCTATTTGCGTGACCTTGAGCTTTCTTAGGAGGCCCATAGTGAGAGGCCACGTTTCAGTGCCTTAAGTCATCACTGGTTGTATAATTTTGTCTTGAGCGATTGAGGTATATTAGACGAAAGGACTTTTCTAAGTTTCCCGAATGCTGCCCAGCCAAGTTAGATTCGACCTCTTTCACAAAGTTGGACCGGCCTAGTTGGACTGTTTGTCCTGAGTAGACGTATTCGTCTACAACTTCGAGAGTCGAGTTCCCCAATGTTATTGGGGTGGGCACAAAACGAGCATTCGATATGACCTTCGTTTTGTCCATGTTCATTTCAAGGCCTACTCGTTGGGAAACTCGACTGAGGTCTTCGAGCATTATGCCGAGGTCTTCCATCGTTTCTGCCATGACTACTATATCGTCGGCAAATCGAAGGTGAGTGATGTACTCGCCATTGATATTGATGCCGCGTCCCTGACATTCCAGAAGCTTGAAGGTATCTTCCAGTCCGTTTGTGAACATTTTGGGAGAGATAACGTCACCCTGTCTTACGCCCTTTTTCAATGGAATTGCCTCCGAATTCTGTTCCTGTACTCTATGCCTAACGCTAGTGGCATTTTTCCGAGCGGTTCCGTGCTTCGCAAGGCACGTTAAGCTGTTGGTGCCGGCTGCCGTCGATAGATGGCAGTCGTTAAGCCAAGTCAGAGGCCTTAGGGCGGCTTCACAACTTCTGACAGTAGACGAGCCACTAGTCTACAAGCCTCCACCAATCCGGACTTGGCCCCCGTGGTGGAGTATGGCCTATACCTTCCTCAGGGAAGAGACCCGTGCCCCTCGGTGGGGACATAATGGGTTGATGATGATGACTCGGACCGACATAGTGGTTCTGTGGTCATAGTGGACTGTTGTACAAGCATTTCAGCACCTCGATATACCGATAGTCAATACGGCAACGCTGGAGAGACTCGAGCACTGTCCATAACTCGATCGAATCGAAGGCTTTCTCATAGTCCACAAACGCAAAGCATAATGGCAAATTATACTCCTCAGTCTTCTGTATAATTTGCCGCAACGTGTGGATGTGGTCTATGGTACTAAAGCCCTTTCGGAAACCGGCTTGTTTGGGAGGCTGGAAGTCATCAAACCTGCGTTCAATACATGGCAAAACCTCCAATACAAATTTTCATAGAAAAACGGAGCCAGAGATATAAATCAGAATTTTTAAATTTTTAGGAGCCAGCTTGAAATTTGACTTACGCCATTTTGTAAAAAGTAAGTTAACGTTGTCATCCAACCCAAGGTCTTATTCAACATTTGTTTGACAAGACTACCCCGTAATGTTACCGTTTTCTCAGGCTTTGACAAAAAAGCTGTAAAGACCGGATTTTCCAAGTCAGATTTTTCTTATCGGATTGAGGGATCACCCTGTAAGGATGGAAAATTCCAAGTTTACACCATATGTGGAACTTGGAAATCTTTTAGCACCTGATAAGACCGAAATTAGAACAACCAAAAATTCAAGAATTTTCGCACGTCTAGTTATTTTAGCATTCAAATGCTGTGTGACTATAAAGTTGATACAATATTAGTCCAGCCGCTAGACCAGCGGGGCCCGGTGGCAAAACCTGCATTAGGTGTTGGTTGAAAATTTAAGCAAGTTTACTTTTCAATCGGCACTATTAAATTTGCCATAAAAATTTGTTGACGTCACCGTCCTATCTAGGGTTTATGCAACGAGTTTATGTTGTTTTAAAAGACCACCCCTAAGTGTTACCATTATCCCAAGCCGTTGAAAAAAAAAGAAGCTTCTCCAAGTTTTCGATTTTCTCCGTCAGTTTTAGCAAAAAAACTAATCGTATAGAAAATTTCAAGTTAGTAACATCAAAATGGGACAACAATTTTATCTAGCTGTTTTTCGCTGATCAACTTTATGTAGGGATATACATTCTTCACGTCACACCGTGTACATAAAGTTGTTATATGCGATGTATATCATGTTACTATTTTAATTAATATATCAATAATAATGGCACCAGGTATTTACAGATTTTTTTCAAAATCAAATCAGATCCGGATTATAAATTACTATCTGAGAGCGTGACAACCCTAACGACGTAAAATCCGGATAACAATTAAAATGGTCGTAATTTCTACTTTCCATGGAATTGGCATTTGAAATATATATTTTATTTCATATGGGGAAGTCGCTTCCTACGTTCCAATTTTGCCACTGAGTCCCGAAATACATCCATGTGAAATCAAAGTCAAATTCACTTTATTGAAAAAAGATAAGATGATTTTTTTTCACTTTTTGACATAAATAGCCAGCAATTTGGTTTTACTAAAGGGCGGAATACAACAGACGCCGGAGTTATGTTACTTAAACATATTTTCAGCGCGTGGGAGGATCGCAAGGATGCAGTAGGCATATTTTGTGATTTATCAAAAGCATTTGATTGTGTAGACCACGAAACGCTACTGCTAAAGTTAAAACACTACGGAATAAAGGGTGCAGGTTTAGATCTTTTAAGATCGTATTTAGAAGGAAGGGTCCAAAAAGCAGACGTAAATCGTATTAAATCCTCGGGTTCACTTGTAAAAATAGGAGTCCCGCAGGGATCTATCTTAGGGCCGCTCCTTTTCCTAGTCTATATAAATGATTTACCGTTTATGGTACAAAAAATGTCTGAGATAGTGTTATTTGCTGATGACACGTCACTTATTTTTAAAATAAGGAGACAAGAAAATAATCTTGACGATGCAAATAATGCTCTCTCGCAAGTACTAGATTGGTTCACAGCAAATAATCTGCTGCTAAATTCTAAAAAGACGAAATGTATAAAGTTTTCCTTACCTAACGTACGAGTAGTTGAGAACAACATAGTAATTGGACATGAAAAACTAGAATTTGTAGATGATACTGTATTTCTGGGCATCACAATCGATCCAAAACTACAATGGGGTCCACATATTGTAAAATTAGCACACAGACATAGCTCTGCAGCATATGCAGTGAAAAGAATTAGGGAACTCACTGACGTTGCAACTGCTAGGCTTGTTTATTTTAGTTACTTCCATAGTATTATGTCCTACGGTATACTACTATGGGGCCGGGCAGCAGACATTGAGACTATCTTCATCTTGCAGAAGAGAGCCATCCGATTTATTTACAAGTTAGGTAGTAGGGATTCGCTAAGAGATTTCTTCAAAGAAACCAACATCTTAACAGTTGCATGTCAATACATTTATGAAAATATTATGTACGTTAGAAAAAATATCAAAGACTTCGAAAATGTTGGTGGCCACCATAATGTTAATACTAGAAATAAACATAAATTGTCATTTCCACTATTTAGACTTGCAAAAGTTAACACATCCTTTATGGGGCACTGTATAAGGTTCTACAACAAAATTCCTCAAGATATATTAGAGTTACCTCCAACGCGATTTAAAAAATGTGTTAAGCACATTCTGTGCAAAAAGGCTTACTATAACATCAAGGATTATTTAGAAGACAAAGATGTTTGGCATTAAACAGTAGATTAATATTATTTAAAGGACGATTGTGACTAGTGTTCAACACATTAATGACTAATATTTTAAGTTGAAAACTCTGTTAATTAAGTTAAAACGTGTTTTGAAAAGAATAAATGTGGAGTTTCTTTGTTAGCTTCTTCTCCACATAATCCATTAATTGTGAAACTAACAACTTTGACGTTCATTAAGTAAACATTCTGTTTTTACAATGAATAAAAATATTTGAATTGAATTGAATTGAAAACCTGTTGTTGTGAAAAAACATGTACTATTTCGTAAGTAGGTAGGTAAACAAATACGTACTAAACATGTGATTTTTGTTTAAAAGCTATTCTTTCTACAAAGCATAGATAAGTTTTGAAGAGATGTACCTACCTTTATCTTTTTTGTTTGTAATGGCGCATGCTATACAAGAAAGCATTAGATTTCGAGTCTCTCCAGCGTTGCCGTATTGGCTATCGGTATATCGAGGTGCTGAAATGCTTGTACAACAGTCCACTATGACCACAGAACCACTATGTCGGTCCGAGTACAGGAACAGAATTCGGAGGCAATTCCATTGAAAAAGGGCGTAAGACAGGGAGACGTTATCTCTCCAAAAATGTTCACAAACGGACTGGAAGATACCTTCAAGCTTCTGGAATGTCAAGGACGCGGCATCAATATCAATGGCGAGTACATCACTCACCTTCGATTTGCCGACGATATAGTAGTCATGGCAGAAACGATGGAAGACCTCGGCATAATGCTCGAAGACCTCAGTCGAGTTTCCCAACGGGTGGGCCTTGAAATGAACATGGACAAAACGAAGGTCACATCGAATACTCGTTTCGTGCCCACCCCAATAACATTGGGGAACTCGACTCTCGAAGTTGTAGACGAATACGTCTACTCAGGACAAACAGTCCAACTAGGCCGGTCCAACTTTGTGAAAGAGGTCAATCGTCGAATCCAACTCGGCTGGGCAGCATTCGGGAAACTTAGAAGTCCTTTCGTCTAATATACCTCAATCGCTCAAGACAAAATTATACAACCAGTGATAACTTATGGCACTGAAACGTGGTCTCTCACTATGGGCCTCATAAGAAAGCTCAAGGTCACGCAACTAGCTATGGAAAGGCCTATGCTTTCTCTGCGATATCGAATCAGAAATGATGAGATTCGTAGAGGAACGAAAGTCGTCTACATGGCCGAAAAGTTCTCGAATGAAGACCACATATCGGCAAGCGCAGCGTAGGACGACCAGCCGACAGATGACCTCATCCAAGTGCCAGGAAGACGCTGGATGAAATCCGCTTCCAACCGGTCTTTTTGGAAATGCATGGAGGAGGCCTATATCCAGCAGTGGACTTCTTGTGTTTCCATGACTCAAGAGGTTTATTTACAAAAGCTGTTGAAAATCTTTAAATATAGTGTAAAAATACAGAGGATTATAAATATTTTAAAAGAGTGGAAATTTTGATAAATTTGAAGCTTGGATTAAGATTTTGGCTCAAAATCTTTGAATTTAAATCATCGACTTTACGCAATTTTTTATTTTATTTTACACTACGCGCATTCACTGAAGCGGTTTTAAAAGGGTGAATATGTGTCATCGCTTCCGTGCCTGTGTGGCCACATAGTCCATTAAGCGAATCTGACAGGAGCATTTTTTTCTATGGTATAACACAAACAAAATAATAAAAATTTTAAGAACAAAAGCAAAATAATTTATTTTTTACAGAAGAAAAAAAAACATTTCAAAATGGATATTGACCAAAGAAATAAAACAAAAATTATGAAAATGGATAAAGACTTCGTTGCTAAGGATGTTGGCAAAAGAGCTACAAATGGATTTGAGTGCTTATTTGGCCTGCATCCTTGTTTCAGCACAAAGACTGATAAATATAATTATTAATAAACAGTGCCGCCTCGTCTTAACTTATATTGGTATATTATAACAGATTAATCTGTTGATAATCGTATTAATAGTGTAATTCATACCATTTCTATTATTTCATTCCAATAGCACAGGAAACATACAGCATTTAAGTGATTTTTGTCATTAAAGCTGATAGTTAAAAACTATCCATACCATAGTACAGGGAATTCTAGTTTGATTGCGTTGTGTGGACGTTATTATTATTATTATAATTTTGGAACTCCCCACCGACGAATGTTTTCAAGATACATTAAACTATTCATTGTGACAATTAAATAAAAATATGTAATATCGGTAAACCAGGAACGCAGATTTTTATTTAATCTATTGTGTGATACAGTACTTCTATTTCTATTTGGTTACTTTTTGTTACACTTTTCCTTTTTGTTAAGGTTTCAGTTGTTTTTTTTTTTGTCACGTGTACAAAAAACCTACCTACTTTCTTTTGTTGTCATTATGATTACGGAACCCAAAAAATATTATGAGCGTTAAATTATATATTTAAATTACATTGTACCTAAAAATGAGCATCGAATAAATCATGAATAAAAAAACCCGGATTTTGTGACAACCCTAGCAAAAACAATTGAATAGGATCAACTTATACATGTCATGGAAGTGTGATTTATATTACATGTAGGGAAGGTAAAGAGCATAATTATTGCAGTGTAGATAACTTATCCCAATACGGCGGAATTTCGAGAAAAAAAAAAACTAAAAACAAGTACACACGTATATAAATTATAATTGCTTTAAAATTTTTAGCATTACGCCATTGATTCTTCTAACAATACTTCCGCATGTACAATAAAATGCGTGATAAAAATATACAGCGTTTTATTTTATTTAAAACAGAAAAACATGTCAGGCAGATAGAAAAAAAAATCACAGACGAAATCTACACAGATTCGTTTATGAATCAAGTATTATTCGTAACGCCAATCGAAGTTATTATTTACCAACACCTTATTTACCGCCTATGTACCCTACAATCTAACGAGGAGGCGAAGTGCGAGCGCGAGGACTGAAACAAAACTCCATCAAACTAAAATGAACCTTAAATGCTAGGTATTAGAGACTACAATACTCGAGCAGTAAGTCTAGCCGCGTGCGGCCGACCTAATCGCGACAATAAATGGATTATAATACATAGGTAGTTAGGTTTCATTTTTAGTGAACCTCGCTTTTACTGTGATTTAGGCACAAATAATAGAACGATGTTTCGCTTAGATTCGTAATGTTACAATAGCTCGGATGGGAAGAGGCGTCCCTTGAGCGGCAGAGAGCTTTTGGTTCGAATAATGATTATAATAAATGATCGGTTTCCTTTTTACTTTTCTTCTTTTTATTTTCTTTTTTAGTTATTTACTTAAATAAAAAAATACAGGAAATGGGAATTTACATTTTATGTTTTTCTAACGATTGAAGCTCGATCACTACTACAAAAATCAGTCGCCGTGCGTTGGTCTTGCAAAAACTCGAAAATGTCTCCACCGATTGGACTAATAGGTATATAATATTTTTTGTTTTGTTCGGACATGGGACGTGGGGCGAGGGCGCGGAAAATACCCATCCCTTCAGGAGCCTGTTTCATAGAACTACAATTCATTGTGACTATGACCGAAAGCCGATTAACCCACAGATTAACAAATAGACTCTGCTGCGCAGTGTACCTCGAATTGTCATAATAAACTTTGAAATTATAGTTTTATGAAACTTGACCCAGTACATTTTGTACGAAAGTGAATTGGAAAGATGCGGCGTCTTTTTCGGTCCTTCACCCCACGTCCTTGGCCTACAATCGGTAATTTTGTATGAGAATTGCTACTTTGAATTAATTTCACTACCTATATGGCGCTCGAGGTGAACTTTGGAAGGTTGATTTATGATTGATGAATCGCTTATGAAAAGTTACAATCAAATCAATGGTGAATTGGTGATGCGAAGAGCGCCTGGTCACAGACAACAACAACAAAACGAACATACAAGATTTTGATATTGCCCGTAAGACTGTATAAGCTTAAACGTAATCCACTGCGCATTTAAAATGGTTCATAAATTCTTAGGTTTGTTTTAAGCATTCTTACGGAATATATTTACTCATAGAAGGCGTAAGGTTATGACAGTTGTCATACATGCCATAGGGAATCGAGGAGTTAAATTATATCATATATTAATTTCAAAGATCTGCCGTGTTCCTAGAGGATGTCACAAGCGATTCAAAAGCGTCTTCCAGCCAGTTCCAGCACACTGTAGCCCCTTAAGTAAGATTTATGTAAGGTTATTTAAGTACGTATTATTCGTATTTGCAAAAAATTACACGTCTCTCGTTCTCCTTCGGCAACCTCTCCGTCACAAGGTTATCTAGAACAAAATTGCTGTTAGCAACAAGGCCCGTTTTTTATGTCTCTTGTTTCTTGTGTGCATCTTAAGTATTAATTTGTCAAGTTTGACATTTTAGCGCCACAACACACGTGACTCGCACCGTCATACAACCTGTGCAAGGCTGTGCAGGCAGAGTTTGCGTCAATGGCACGTTGGCCTTGAGGAAAAGTAAGCGTGTCATTTGTTTGATATATGTTTATCTTGATAAATCACTTTAAATTTGTGCAGCGACAACATTTCAAGAAGCCTTAATCCATGCGATTGCGTGTTGTTTAACTGTTGCGTGCTTCACTGCCGGTTTCTCGTATGCAAACCATCTGTCAATCTAGTGACAGTTGTCAGTTGACCAAAGTGCATGCAGAAAAAACCGGCCAAGTGCGAGTCGGACTCGGGCACCGAGGGTTCCGTACTCGCGCTTGGCCGTTTTTTATTATTTCTCGTTAAGATATGTAATAAGTCCCACGCCAAGTTTCATGTCTGTATGTATTACCGTTTTTTTAGGGTTCTGTACCCGAAGGGTGCCAAACGGGGCTGTAACAACAAATACTAAAAACAGAATGAAATAAATATTTAAGGGGGGCTTCCGTTGTTTGCTTGATATTAATAACGGAAACTGATAGCCGTTTGAAATATTCACAGAATAGTTGGTTCTATATTCACTTCAAAAATAAATAAATCCTTAAAATTAATTATCTGTAAAATAACAGATTTAGTTATACCAATGTAACATTGTTCGTTGTAGTTATCTGTGGAAACTTTTAATGACTGTCTGTTTTTGTCTCGGCTTTGTAATATTATATTTTTTTTAGTCACTAGTTTTCCTAAATATTAAATAAATATAATAAAATAAATATTTAAGGGGGGCTCCCATACAACAAACATTATTTTTTGCCGTTTTTTCTCGATCTTTGTGTTTAATGTTATATAGATAATGGTACAGAACCCTTCGTGCGCGAGTCCAGCTCGCACCTGTCCGGTTTTTTACAATAGAACATAAACAAAAAACGGCGAAAAACTCGTTTGCTATATGAAACCCCCTTATTTTTATTATTTTTTTTAATTATTTCTTGACGTAATCCGCCGTAATAACACATATTCTGTGAACATTTCAACACTACCTATTACGGTTCCATAGATAGCCCCTTTAAAGGTCGGACGGACGGACAGACACAGCGGGGGCAGAGTAATAGAGTCCCGTTTGGCACACTTCGGGTGTGGAACCCTAAAAACAACTTAGAGCAGATTGTTAACGTGCGAGAAACCTGGGGTAAGTCTCTTGTATTGCAATTAGGGGACCTCCTAGTTGCGGAATAGATTTCTGATGTTGGGGACCTATTATCCGAATTCCAGAACTGTTTCCGGAATTGGCAACGTTATTCTATTCCTTGAGAAACAAAATACTAATTTACGATACAAATGCAGCAATGGAATTTTTATAAAATGAAGCCGTAACGGAGCTGCTGTGAAAACGCGCCATAATAATTGACTTTTTCACGATATAATAAAAACTGAATTTGCTCGTTTATTTTTTCATTTTACAATTTTCCGACCGTCCGTGCGGGTCTAGATACCGAAACGTCGGAAAATTGTGAAATGAAAAAATAAACGAGCAAATTCAGTTTTTATTATGTCGTGAAAAAGTCAATTATTATGGCGCGTATACACCATTAATTTTGGGTGGTGTGAAAGAATTAGCAAAATAAACGTGCCTGACAATAACTATCGAATACGCTAGTGTGTACCTAGATACAGACACACAGAACATCTCTGTTCTGTGTACAGACATGAACTCACGCCTGTATTCTAGAGGGGTAGGCAAAGACCAGGGACTGCCACTTGCCACGATCCTGACAGAACACTTTTGATATTGTATGGAATCAGGCGTTACTTTGCGGAAATCCATAATAGCATTAAAATGTGAAAATTACTTTGCTAAATTCCGCCAAAATCGAACAAGCATGGTAACCGCTTGGTGCTTGTGGGATTTTGGCGGAATTTAGCAAAGTAATTTTCACATTTCAATGCTAAAACAGTTTCGCTTCCTCAACATTCATTAGTCGTTGCATGCACGCACGCAAGCCCGCAAGTCTGTTTAAAAAAAAACGCACTTTTCAAAAATATATAAACACAAGCTCGAATCGGTGCGGTGCGTGCGCGCCGCGGGTCCGCGGGTCATTGTTCTGTTAGACGGAGTGGCGGTACTATTTGTTTGCGCATTTTTCAAACAAGATTTTTCAACTTTTTTTGTCTTATACTATACGGCTATACTTACGAGTAATAGTAATAATCTAAATAGATGCCATATAACCCAGAAATCAGCGCGTACGTCCCGGACGAATACGCGCTGATTCATTGATCAGAATAGTCATAATAAACGTTGTTTCTATTGATGATTAAGATAAGCCACCTACTCGTAAGTTTCACTTCGCAGCAGAATCGTCATAATATGTAATTTTTTATGCACCTTGGACTGTACTATCGACAGCACATCAACCTTTAAGCGCGAGCACTCTACTCAATTAGGGATCGTTCAATGACCGCGTGATGTTTTTTGCAACTTTTCAACCGCCCTCCTCCCCCCCTCCCCTGGTGATACAACGTGAGGTTTTAGACTAACCCCTCCCCGCCTACCCAAAGTCACGTGTATTTTTACCCGACTGCGGCGGAGCCCAAAAGCAGGGTAATATGTTTAGCTCGTATGTATGTAAGTATGTCCGATTCTATCTTCCCTCATAACTCCTTAACCAATGGTGAGATTATGACAAATAAGGTCTCAATCGATTAGTCATCCCTGTGCGAGTGTCATACGAGTAAATTAGCATTAACGGAACAGAAAAGTAACAAAACAAAAATCGCTATTAAGTAACGTTAGAGTACAACTATGAGTCACTAGATGGCGATGTTATATTAATTTATTATACTCGGATATTAATTTTATTTAAATAGGTACACCAATCACGTGTAATGTATGTAAAACATCAGTACCTACAATACGCGGGTGTCATAGGCTATATATAAATCAATACTACAAAATTACTAAAAAGACAATAATAAAAAACTGAAATAAAAACCGGCCAAGCGCGAGTCGGACTCGCGCACGAAGGGTTCCGTACCATTATCTACACAACATTAGAGACAAAGACAGCAAAAAAATCACGTTTGTTGTATGGGAGCCCCCCTTAAATAATTATTTTATTTTGTTTTTAGTATTTGTTGTTATAACGGCAACAGAAAAAAATAATCTGTGAAAATTTCAACTCTCTAGCTATCACGATTCTTGAGATACAGCCTGGTGACCGACAGACGGACGGACGGATGGACAGACAGACAGCGAAGTCTTAGCAATAGAGTCCCGTTTTTACCCTTGGGGTACGGAACCCTAAAAATAACTAACAACCCGACAGCTGAGCCTATGCAGTCGGGACCAAGATAAGGAGTTACGTGGGACCAAGCAAAGGAGTTACATTGCTGCACAGATGTTCATTCCGTGTGGCGCCGGATTAGGAATGGCGTCACTCCATTCCCTTCCGTGGATGTCGTAGGAGGCGACTACGGAAATAAATTACCAGGAGACGGACAGCAGCGTCTTCCTGAGATTCCAACCGCATACTGCGATCGCCAACCCGCCTGCCAAGCGTGGCGATTATGGCAAGCCCCTTCATGGTTAGAAAACCATGAGGGAGGCCTATGTCCTGCAGTGGGCGTCAAATGGCTGATGGTGATGATGACAGATGTTCTTTGCTGGGTCCCGACTGCTTAGTAGTCAACGCTCAGCAGTCGGGTTGCTGGTTATTTTTGATTTCAGCTTTTTTTTTGCTGCAAAATATCTCAATGTTTTTTAGAATATTATCTCTAAGTACCGGTATGTTTATTATCTTGAAATGCAATTAATTTCTCGAATAAACAGAGTTAGGCACCGTAATAAATATGTCAATAAGACACTAAAGTTGCAGGTTGTTGCTGACAGGCAGTAACATAAATTAAAGGAAACGTGTAACCATGTTGAAATCTGTTCTTCAACGAAAAAAATTATACACGTCATTACAGCCCTCCTCCCCTTTGTCATATTTCGTTATTTTTAGCGAACCCCCTCCCACCCTTTCGAGTTTCACGTGATTATTGGCAGCGCTTAACGTTACGGGCGACTTAGCAACAAAGATCTAAAGGTTGACCTGCTGTCCACCGTACTGTACTTAGTAGAAAGGCCAGTACCTACATCTTTTTAGAAAGTAAAGCTGCGACCCATGAACTCTGGCAGCGTGGACTCCGTCATTTGTTAGATAAGTGAATAATGGAGATAAGTGGCCGACGATGGTAGTCAGGTCACTTCCGGTAACATTTTGGGTCAGCTAAAACAGCTGACCTAACATGGCATGTCTTTTCTCGTGCCTATCCTAGTGTGGGGCCAGAAGCAATGTATGTGCCTGTATGAAAATGTTTATTGCGTTTAAAGGTGGCCGATGAGCTCGCATTTCTACAATATGTTTTTTCTCATGTAACCGTATGCAATAGACTGTAGTAATAATAATCATCATCATAATCAGCGCACCGATGCCCACTGTTGGGTATAGAGCTTTTCCCCCAAATGCCATATCTCACGGTCCCTTGCCATCCTCATCCATGGACCCTCCGCCGACTCAACGACATCGTCCGACCATCGGGCCGCTGGTCTGCCCACTGACCTTTGTCCTGTACTTAGTCGCCACCCTGTGATTGCCCTGGTCCACCTGCCGTCTTCCCGCCTCGTCAGGTGTCCCGCCCATTTCCATTTCAGTCTCGACCTTTGTCCGGCGGCGGATGACGTGATTGGGTACCCGATCATTGAGTCTGATCTGAGCATATAAACCTAGCATGGCTCGCTCCATAGCTGTTTGTGCTACTTTAATGCGGTGCATATTCTGCGTTGTGAGCGTCCACGTTTCGGCTCCATATGTGAAAATGGGTAGAACACATTGGTTACATGTCTTTGTTTTTAGACATTGCGGAATGTTTGATTTGAATAAATCGGCAAGTTTTCCGAAAGAGATGTATCCGTCTCGTGATCTCCTTTACCCGTCCCACTGCAGGACATAAGCCTCCTTCGTGGTTTTCATAACCCCTCATGGGTTTTGCCATAATCGCCACGCTTGGCAAGCGGGTTGGCGATCGCAGTACATATGAAATTGGAATCTCAGGAGGACGCTGCTGCCCGTCTCCTGGTAGTTGACTTACTTCTCGGCCAAAAGATAAACAATGTCCAAGGTACTACTCATCGCCTACCTCTATTTGCCAATTACCGACAATTATGTTCGGTATATAGTAACCAGATGATTAGCCATAACTTTTGTTTTGGATATGTTCATCTTAAGACCGATTTTCAGAGATGCTTCGTGCAATTCTGCGAGTATACATTGGAGATCCGCGACGTTAACCGCCATAATGATGATGTCATCGGCAAAACGCAGGTGCGACATTTATATGCGCTTATGCGCCGTTATTATTGACACCATTTTCACTCCAGTCTACAGTCTTCATTACGTCTTCTAAGACGTTGGTGAAGAGCTTGGGCGAGATGGTGTCACCTTGGCATACTCCCCTGTCCTTAGAGGGAGTTGTTATATCCCATATCTTTGCTCACCGGGACACACTATATCTATATCATATCTGGCTCACCACTTGTGTCCTAGCTCATACGACATACAATCGAGTGAGTGTGTTTGGATACAAGAGCTGTAAGACACAAGTGGTGAGTGAGTCTAGTTTATCTGTTTCCTACTTTATCCAGATGACGCGCTCTTTTTTATACTATCAGTCTATTCCAATAAGAGGAGTTCAAACCAGAATCAAAATATATTATCTATTAATTAACTTTTGACACTTTATATAGGTTTTCTCATTAATTAAGTGAACTTTAAGTTCTTTATGAGAAATAAATATCTTTGAACCCAATTAAAGCGTGACAAGCATATATGATTATCGTCTTTACCGTTCATCTTTTTAGTACGAGTACTGCGACCAAATGCCCGATGTTGGCCGAGCAAGCCATCCGTACCAATAGCGATCAAAAAGATCACCAATTCAATACATTTGTGGGAGTCTGGTGACCTATTTCTCGTCTTGTTTATTACTGCGACGAGAAATGCGGCCCAACGCATCCAATTTCAGCCGATCTCGGTCTCGCTCTCGCGCACTGTGTGTGAGCTGGATAAAGTAGCAGGAGCTAGATGTCTACCGTACTGAGTTGAGAGTATAGTGAGGGAGCCAGATATAGTTGACATCTCTGGGATATAACTGAGACACAGTTGACGGCAAGGGAGATGTGTGTCCTCTCATATCTGGCTCCTGAGTTACCCAAGGCTACCCCTGTTGATATTTAAAGTAAAGTAAAGTAAAGTAAGGATACAGGGTTAGTCAGTTCGTGTAGCCGCACCTGTAGAGTGTCGGATTTATAAAGCTCCCGTAGGATATCCACATATCTTTTGTTAATATTGCAGCGATGGAGAGAATGGAACACTGCCCAGTGCTCGACACTGTCGAAAGCCTTCTCGTAATCGACAAAAGCAAAGCACAAGAGCATGTTGTCCTCACGGCATTTCTCCATCAGCTGCTTGACAGAGTGAATGTGGTCCATGGTTGAGTATCCACACCGGAAGCCAGCTTGTTCGAAAGGTTGTTAATCATCGAATGGATGGGTCAGTCTGTTAACAGGACTTTTGCGAAAAGTTTATATACTCGCGATAGTAGGCTAATAGGATGGTAGTTTTCCAATTTAGATTTATCACCTTTCTTGTGTAGGATGTTAACAATTGCTTTTCAAGCCTTTGAAATAGTTTTGTCAGCTAGAACTTTGTTGAAGAGTTTAACCAAAGTTTCCTGTACTGGGAGTCCTCCTTTCTGTAGCATCTCCGCATAAATTCCATCATCACCACTCACCAGACGCTTTGCCACGCTTAATTTTTCTCAGAGCCCAATCTAATTCGTCTTCCACAATCGGCGGCAGGTCTTCGTCCACGAGGCGTTGTGCAGGTAGAGCTCTGGCATCAGCCGCGTCTGGTGTTTTGGGCTCATTTCGCTTTGATGTGTATTCAGTATAAAACTCCTCGAAATACGCAGTATCTTTTGGTGGTCAGTTATCGTGTTACCTTCTCTGTTCTTCAGTATATTTATTTCAGTGTTTCCTATATTTATCTTTCTCTGGAACACTTTTCGGCCTCTATTTTCTCTGATAGTAATATTAAATACAGAGAAAACATTTTGTTTCACAACCAGAAAAATACCAGCCAAGTGCGAGTCAGAAGGGTTCCGTACCATTATCTATACAACATTTAAATACTTCAAGCGTCTACCTGTTGCCGTTATTAATATCGAGCAAAAAACGGCAAGAAATCACGTTTGTTGTATGGGAGCCCTTAAATAATCATTTTATTCAGTTTTTAGTATGTTTTATTATAGCGGCAACACAAATACATCATCTGTTAAAATTTCAACTTTCTAGCTATCACGGTTCATGAGCAGTGATCGAATAATCGGATGCATATTTACCTAGTTATTTTTTGGCTCAGAAATTATGGAAGCGGCTTCTTAAAACATATTTTTTAAATATAAATCCCGGGATTTCAGAAAATTCGGGAATGCAAAACTAATCGCATACGTAGCATGGAGACGACTTATTTAGCGTGTAGTATTATGAATTTAAAAAAACCCGGGACAGACAGACAGACATACGGACAGTGGAGTCTTAGTAATAGGGTCCCTTACCCTTTGATATTGTATGAAATCAGGCGTTACTTTGCGTTAATTTTCGTACCCTTTGGGTACGGAACCCTAAACGGAAAAAACCGGACAAGTGCGAGTTGGACTCGCCCACCGAGGGTTCCGTACAAATTTGTAGGTACATATTATAAATAGTTCAGAAATCGAGTCTCGCAGTTTTTTCCGAGCTTTTCGCGAACTTTAAAGACAATTTTTTTATTATTTAATTACAAATGTATAGATTTCACATATGATTTTTTTGTATTTCCTGTACTTGTAGTATAAGACGATATTACTTGCAAAGTGTCAAGTTCTAAGTCAACGGAAAGTCCTATAAATTTTGATTCCTTTGAGTGTCAAAATATACATTGTTTGCGGCCGAAACGGCCGTATCTTTTTGTACGCTTTTCACAGCTTCACGGGACTGTAGCCCTGAGAAGGTTTTAATTTTCAACTCGGTACCTCCACGCGTTCCCGCGAGATGATGGGTATCTCTGTTCTGTGGTCTTGACAGACAGACGGACGGACGAACGGACAACGAAGTGATCCTATAAAGTCTCTTCTGTGTGGACAGGGACTAACTATACTGAATACAACGGTGTTAGTCGCGAGCCTAGGGTCTAACACACACATAGTAGTTCAATAGAATGATAGTAGCACGACAAAAGCTCTTATTTACCTTTATTTTCAGCTTTACTAGTCATAGCAGTAGAATGTCATTTCTTCTTCATTTTGTCGTTTGTTTATTTCTTCTTTCGTTCTAATTCTGAGGTTCTAATAGTCTATAGCAGTCTTTCCCAAAGTGGGCGATGACGCCCCCTTGTGGGCGCTGGAGGCCTAGAGGGGGCGTTAAGGGGAACAGAAAAAAATGAGGGGTGATGTGAATTAAGGGGGCGGTGGGTTATTTGTAACTTCAGCTACTTCATATTTGAAAATTCACTGAAATTAAAATCCTCCTACTACACAACATCCATTTATTAGTTCATATTTATATCCTATTTTATTATATAAATATATACTAAAAATATATTAAATATTTGTTATTTTTAATGCCTTCACAACGCTATTTATATCTTAATATATTTAATAATAGGTATCTAACACTGAAAAATATTCGTGTCTTCAAGTATCGCAGGTGCGGTCCCCACCTCCGAAGACACGTAATAAAAATAGGTACCTATATCGATTGTTGCGGCCAAGCTGAGCACTTGCCGACCGCGGGATTTTTAATGTACTCGATCTAGTAAAAATAAAGAAAAAATAAAATTTAAATTAAAAGGTTCAATTATAATTTTCGTTTGGCGCGAACACATATTTATTATCGCTCTCTCTCTGGTAAGAAGTCCCGTTTAGAATATAGGTGTTATTAAACTCCTGGCGAGAGTAAGTTGTTGTTGTATTTTATTGAGGTTTTAAGATGAAAAACAATGGGGGGGCGTTAGACGAAATAAGTTTGGGAACCTCTGGTCTAAAGGCATCTCTCGCGAAGAAGATCGAATCGTGCGAGACGCCGAGGAAAGTTGCACGGGTTACCTATACCATTGGAATGCGATTGGTTAGTGGACTACCAATAGTGTCAACGAAACGACCACTGCCCTGCTATGTCACTCTATTGAACAACTATGCATTTAAGAAATTCGCCCCCCGTCTGTCTGTACATTGACCTTGATGTGAAAGTGGTGAGGCGTCAAAGCAGCTACCCGGCGTTCGCTGACCTAGTTCTTGTACACTCGGCCGCGATCAACCTTCAGGGCCGCGTTTCATAAAACTACAATTCATAGTTTATTATGGCAATTCGATTTTCTCTCGTTCACTTTTATTAACCTAATTCCGGATTAACTTACTTGATTTTAACGACTTGACTAGAACTAAAAGGGCATTGTCCTATAAAAATAGTTCTGATTTTATATTTTTCTCGAGAAAATTGGTAATTTTCAGAACCTGGGCTGAATATTTCGATTTCGGCTGCTTTAATTATTTTTTAAGGTGAAAAAAAGGAACCAGAGTCTACAAAACCGGAAGTACGTCATCAATCAACTGAGATCCTACGAGCTGGCAGTTATAACATGACTCGATACAAGAACTCTTTAAATTAACAAAATTAAAAGACTCCGAATCTATAACATATATAAATTATATTTATTGTTTTATGGAATACCTAGATGTCAATATACCTATAGGCGTTTTTTATTCAAATATATTAAACCTACTTTCATTCGCGGATGAAACGAACGTTAGAAGGTCAAATTAGTCATACACTTATTTACACAAATTCAAGAAATGAATATTGTAGCATCATATTTACTAACCTTAAAAATTATATCTTTAAAATGAAGTACCCTTTGTAACAGCTATTGTCAAGATTTGGGGCAATGCCCATTAAGTTAATAATGTGTAGAGGTTACGAAAGCTTTCGCGTCACTTTAATTACGATGTTTTCTAATTTTGTATGATAAAAGTAACGCCGTAACCGGGTCAGGTAGGTATGTCTGTAGGTACTTATATTTTGGTAACATAACCTAATTTTGGTATAGATTTATTTTTAATTTAATTTTTAATTTTATAAATTTTTTCGAGAAAATACAGGCACAGATAACAGATATTTTACAAATTATTATTTTTTAACTATTTTACTTTTTTTGGTTCATCTAGCAACCCTTGAAGCACAAACACATCTGTGAAGGCCACCCTTTTGTAATCTTCACTTGTAAAGGATTTTTTGCGTTCCGTAGTCAACAAGGAAATAGCACATAATTATTATGAACTTGAAAGGAAAACTATCACGGCTTAGTAGGCTTTACAAGTTAACGAATAATAGGTGATCGCTTATAAAAGGAAATCCATTGAAAATTACTTTTAAGTTGTTTGTTCTGAAAAACCCCTCTTTCTGCGGAACCCCTTTTTCCGGGTTTTTTTATGTCTATAGTTAGGTATAGCGTTATCAATGTTACGATTTGTCGAAACGATGTCTTTAGATAAAAAAAAATGTATCACTGGAGTGTGATGGATCGGTCATATCGAATTTTTGGAATTTTGACACAGTTGGCCAACCATTACTCACCAGATAAGCCACGTTACGAAATGATAAGCCCAGTTGACTCCTCATACCTATGTTTCGGTTCTTTCAGCTGTGGTCTGGGTGGAAATGATTTTTTTTTTATTTTAATAGGTTTTGATATTTCTGTAATTAATGAGGTGAATGAATAATCTAAGACGGGCAAACATATTGACAGACATTTCCACCAATGGTTCGTTTACAAGTAGACCAAAGCTAAATGAAATTATAGTCTGTTTACTCTATATCATTAGGACTGAATAATTTTTTTTTCCTTTTTTTTTCTCTTTCATAATTTAGGAACTCTTTACAAAGCTATCTACTCTTCTATTTTTAAATTTGGCGCGATAATAAATAAACTTTTAGACACAAAAAACCGAAGTTATCTTTGAAAATGGAGAAACGAGAGTTTCGAGTCATCGAATGTTAATTTAACAACGTTTTTACGCGGTGAAACCCGGAGAACTTAGGCAACTTGAAAAACTATGCCGGAGATTCTGAATAATCGCATGGAATTTACACGTAAGTGGTTCACTGACTTTCGTTGAGGACGTACCACTGTCCACTAATGGCGCAAAGCGCCCAGGGACCTATTTCATAGAACTACAACGCATGTTTACTATGACAATTCGATGTACATTTAGGAATACTAATAGGTCCTAATCGAATTATCATGACAAACTATGAATTGTAGTTTTATGAAACGCCTAATTAAGCTAAATCCTGACGGAATCCTGACGTTCGCGATTGCTCTGATGCATTAAAATAATGCAAATGTCGCAAGTAGTAGGTAACTTTAGTATGGAACTTAGTATCGTTTGAGAACAACTGGCTTTTCCCCGCTACAAACGACCCGAAGGCAGCTGATGACATTGAAGATTGTATTGAGGTTCGAGAATAAAACCAGAAATCAGAAATCAATAATTTATTTCAACGTAATTTCTGTTTGCTGAACGTCAATGTACTATGTTACTATGTTAGCCGCTGCCTTCGGGCCGTATTTGTAGTGGAGAAAAAGGCAGCGGGAGAAAAAACTCCACTCTGACCATCTTTTCTCAAATCATCTTAAACTTATACATCCAAAGCCTATATGATATGATTCCGTGATAGCCACCAATAACTTTAAAAGCCAAAATAACACTTCTTACAAAAGTAGGAAAAACATTAATGCTGCGGCCAGACACACGAACAGCACCCGTTCACGTGCATAACGCAGGGGTCAGCCAAAAGGTTAACCAAACCAACCAAAGCCAAAGGTTAAAATTCTCAATTTTTTGTGCAACCTTGAAACTTGGCGCGGTATTTTTTTTAGTGTTTCTTCGTGAAGGTTTCCTCAAGACGTCTTACTTGCGGATCGTGGACGATTCGTAATATCGTACGAATGTTAATGTAAACATCGATGCGACGACAAGTAAAGTGAAAGTCGGTTCGTTTGTCACGCGAGACACGCGCCAAGTGGCGTAACAGAAGCTTACATTGACACAGATCAGCTCCGACAGGATTTGGTGCGCAAATTCCTATAAATCCTGCCTGCACGACTCCAATCGTCTTTACTAACTCAGCACTTCCGAAACTTATTTTGACTCTGACGCCCTTGGGAGTTTCCCGTTTCTTTGGGTCGCCCCCCCACCTATCTGGCCAAAAAGTGACTACCGTCTAAGTAGTTCTAGCCTAAGTTATCAAATAACATCTTTAGTGCAAACTAAGCACAAAGCAACGTTAGTTTTTATAACAAAAAAAAATATATAAAATACCTTACAGATAAATTAAAGAGATATGTCATCATCATCATCCTCATCATCAGCCACTCGACGCCCACTGCAGGACACAGAGAGTTTGCTATCGCAAACGAGGATGTTGGAAACGAGGAAACGCAAACGTCAGTATTCCGACAGGATTTGGTGAGGATAATATAGCAGTCGACAACTTATGGGGTTACCCGGTGTTAACTTCCCCCACTAATTGAAAAACAATTATTTCCTCTTTGTTAATAGAAAAGTGAAGATCTGGGAGAAGCAAAGGGCAAGATAAAAAGTACTCGAAACCGGCGTGCGTGCATTCAACGACTAATGAATTTTGATGAGGCGAAAGAGGTCTATCAGGATCGTGGCAAGTGGCAAACCCTGGTCTCTGCCTAACCGTCCGGGGTAGAGGCGTGAATTTATGCTATGCTTTGTTGTTTTTGAACATCATAAATCTCAATAATGGTGATAGCTATTTTTAGAACCTGCAACGTTAAAGAGCCTAGGACCGTTAAAAAAATGGGACATACCTACGTTTTCTTTACATATTCAAAGTTTTTGATAGAGAAAAATGGTTTGTTCACAAGAGTATTCAAAAATTCAGAAACCATATTTCTCAAAAAAAAAATTTGAGTAATAAAAATTAAAAAATGCGTTCGTGATTTTAATTTCTAGACTATAATTAATAATTTTACTATCAAGTTTTCTTTATCAAAAACGTAGAAAAAAAATATATATATATATATAATATCATAAATTATATTCTTTTTGTTGCACTAACCCGTGCTGAGGACAATTTTAAAAACTTATTTAGAGACTGGCTCGGTTAGCCAGGTTCAAGTCCCGGTATGGGTGGAATTTTTAGTCTCTAAATAGGTTTTTAAAATATCATAAATGTCCACAATTTTATAAGTGCCCATCAATCGCAATATTCTTGACTACGCGGATTTTGCTCTCGTTATGTGTCGGGCATTATCCAAGGCTCAAACCCTGTGGTGCATAAAGGAGCCAAGCTTCTGTGCAGGTGAATCGACAGTCACGTTTTCTCTTTACCGTCCTGTTACTGACTCAGTCGAGGAATACATAATTAATCGATGATTATTGTTTTAGTTGGTGTAATAGTTCCACTCTGATCTAGATGGGTAGATTAAAAACTTTTTAGTAATGTCAACGCCATCATAGAGGTAGGATAAGATAAGATAAGATAAGAATATTCTTTATTGTATACCGGAAAAAATGTTACAGAAACAGCAACGACATAACAAAAGATACAATTCGCGGCCTTATTGCTAATAGCAATTTCTTCCAGGCAATCTCATATCATATCACATTTGCCGATATTTGATAGAATTTGGATTACGTAGATGATAATAATAATAACTTTCACGCAACCCAATCGCTTGTCCTGTTCCAAACTAGGATACCATGTGCTATTTTAACCAGGCAAGGACGTCACAAACACGGAAATACACCCAGAGTGAGGCCATTATGTATGTACAACGGCCCCCAGTGGATTAGGAGGTTTCATTCTTTCTTCTTAACGTTACGTTTCCCCGTTGGTGAAACCCAAAAATATTTTTACACACAAAATACAGTCCACTAAACAACACCTGACGGCCTAGTACCTACTTAATGTAAGAAAAAAATTCATCTGCAAGCAAAATACGCACTAAAAACATATAACAAGAAGATAATTTTCTCATAGTTCCCCCCACAGAACAAGTGGATCCCCCCAACAGACCTTGACCAATATGGTGGTCCCATATAAACATCACCAACAGATATTGACCAAATTTATATGGGATCACCCTTGAAGCACTCACTATATAACAAAATAAGAATTACGAAAATAAGACTACGTGGAGAAAATACTACGTTAAAAACCTATTTCGAGGCTAAAAACTCCGCTGGGACTTGAACCCGCGACCTCTGGCTAACCGTGCCAGCGCTCTCCCAACTGAGCTAATGGGCAAGTGCAGGCATCGGCGTAATTTCGAAGCTCTTTACAAACTTCTCTGTATTAATGTAATTTATACATCTCGTAAAGCTCAACTTTGCGTTTGCTCGTGGTGCTCTACTGATAAAATTATTGTCAATTTAAATCGTTCAGTAGTTGTCTATTTATCCTCATCATCATCACCTCCGAAATCATCTCTTACGATTCTTGCCCTCCGCATCCACACACCTTCCGCCGACTCAATGATATCGTCCGATCATCGGGCCGCTAGTCTGCATACTGACCGTCAGTGTTGCCAGATGCTAGCCGGCCAATGTCGCCAAAATTTTGAAAAACAATCGCCCTAAAATCCCCTTAATTTTCAGCTTTGTAGCCGTCGCCTTTGTAAATCGTCTAAATAAAATTATTTTTTGAAATTGTGGCGCTCATAGTTAATTTTGTACGCAGGTGTTTTCTAAAATTCTCTCAATTAATCTTAAGAATGTAAAAATACTTATTTAAGTATAATAATTACTGGTCCATCTTAGCAATTAATATTCATTGCACCCTTATGTACCTATTGTTACGACAAATCCAAAAAAACGCAAATAATATTGTTTGATTTCCCAAGTAGCCCAAAAGTCGCCGAAAATAAAATTGAGATAGCCCAATTGTCGCCCGGTCGCTAGGTAATTGCAATTTTTGGTCGCCAACTCACCCTCGGAGATAGCCCAAATTGCGATAAATCGCCTCATCTGGCATCCCTGCTGACCGTCGTCTTTTTCCTGTATTGTCCATTAGCGGTGAATAAAGAAAGAAAGAAATATCTCCTAAAATTCCAAAATTATCTCCGAAAAAGAAATCGGGTATGTTATCCACACCATAGTTATAACTAATTTTTTTTTTATTTAAAAAAGTCCGTAAACACTTACGTTACACTATTCCCCCCAAAGACATCAAGTAGCTACTTTACTAGTTGCTCTCCACACTTACCCACTTTTCTTTTTAATTAGAAACAAACAATCCATAAACACTTACGTCACTATTCCCGCCAAACACATCCAACGAACAGCCAACGTTACGGTCACCACAACACAAAAAAAAGCTCTGAACAAAACACGCACGTAAAAATAAAATAAATAGAAAGCAGCGGATGCACCATGCACCGCTAGGCTCACGACGCGTAGCAACCGCTTCGACCGAGCATAGAGTACTGAACTCTCTTCTGAACGCACACCAATCTGCAGTACCTACTGTAGGATGAGTAATAACGAGAAACGAAAGTACCGCTCTGGGGCGCTACCGTACCACGTAACTTTTTCATTGAATGGACTCGTCCGATTTGACCTACTCCGAACTGTCAAATACATACATATTTTGACACTTTGGTAACGGCAAAATGGATACCGATACGATACAGTGGACAGTTACGGAATAGTAAATAGTAGTACGCACCAAATACTGAACGATACCCATAGTCTAACTGTCAAATTACATACTAAATCGTTATCGCAAACATCAGGATTCCAACGGGATTTGGTGCGCTGGACCAAGTTTAAAAAAATTCTATTTACATTCCGTAGGTACCTAGCTAATTAATAGCCAATTGTTGTTGGGGCCCGGCCAGTCTGTATTGGGTCATCCATTTCGACGTCTACGAAATGTTAAAATATGTAGGTATGTATTTGACCGTTAGGACTATGATTATTGCGTGGGTGGATTATTAGGAGTGGGTTAAATCGGACGAGTACACGAAGTAAATTTACGCTGATCTACTGCTTCGCCGTGTGGGGCCGGGTTAAGAATAGCGTCACTCCATTTCCTCCCGTGGATGTCGTAGACGGCGACTAAGGGAATAAATTACCAGGAGACGGGCAGCAGCGTCTTCCTGAGACACCAACCACATACTGCGATCGCCAACCCGCCTGCCAAGCGTGGCGGTTATGGCATGGTTATGAAACCATGAGGGAGGCCTATGTCCTGCAGTGGGCGTCAAATGGCTGATGATGATGATGATGAATATAACACTGTTAATTAAAGATAGGGACTGGAAAACTATTTGCTTCTCGCTTTTACAGTAATGCCGTCCATATAGTGTGAGAGTGAGGCTGATAGACCTTGGATTTTTTATAGGTCTTTATTTAGTTAAATACAAAATTAGACATATTTATTTATCGTGTGGCGTTCAACTTTGGTCTTAATGAGTAGATACACTGCATTAAATTATTATTATAAGAAGCCGTGGATGCCTAGTCGGTAGAACATTGACTCGGAAGCGGGAGAACCAGGTTTGACTCCCAGTGCGGGCATGTACCTATGACTTTTCTTTCTAAGTTATGTACATTTGTAAAGTTATAGTAGCAATACCACTCGCTAATGGTGAAGGAAAACATCGTGAGGAAACCTGGGTGTCTGAGCTCTTCACATACCTCAGTGCTTGAAATCGCCAATCCGCGGTGGGCACGCGTGGTGATTAAGCCCATACTCTCTCTCTGAGAGAAGGCCTGTGCCCTGCAGTGGGACGTATTATATATAGGCTGCTTATGATGTGATGAGGCAATTAGTTATTCAATAATCATAATTTAACAGTTTACCTAATAAATAATCGCGATTAGACCCGTTAACTAAATAGCTATCCAGTTCCTTTCCTACACCAACAGTTATACATATACGTCCCACATAGCACGTTTTGCGAATTGGTTGATGCGGAAGTCGCCGTTATCTCCTGTTTTACCAGAGACATACAGATGAATAAATAAAAATGTAGAAGAGAACTCGGAAACTAATCGCACAAGGATTTTATTCTGCTCCCTTCCACACAAATACAGAACATATTTAGTAAATATATTTTTCAATTCAATCAATTAACCCTACTTTTACCTAGTTAAGATTTTAGAAGAACTCTTTTCGGCGCAATTTAGAGATAGCGACGTGTGAAGCTGTTCCCTCAATCCACGCGTCTACTCCAATGTATACCTGTGGTAACTCTTTTACGAAGAGAATACTAGAAACTCAAATATCATCATCATAATCATTCAGCCACAAGAAGTCCACTGCTGGACGTAGGCCTCCTCCATGGATTTCCAAAAAGACCGGTTGGAAGCGGCTTGCATCCAGCGTCTTCCTGCCAATTGGATGAGGTCATCTGTCCATCTTGTGGCTGGTCGTCCTACGCTGCGCTTGCCGATATGTGGTCTCCGTTGGAGAACTTTTCGGCCCCATCGGCCATCAGTTCTGCGTGCTATGTGCCGCGCTTACTGCCACTTCAACTTACTAATCGGCTGGGCTATAACTCAAATATATTTAGTAAATATATATTAGGTCCCGGGGGACCGAGGTCCACACACACACGAAAGGCTCTGGAGTGGAGCCTGCGAACTGGCAAACGCAACGTAGGACGCCCAGTAGCATGCTGGATGGGAATGGCTGAGGGCAGAAACAAGTGGCGTGCCGCGGGGGAGGCCTATGTCCAGCAGTGGACGAGACTGGGCTGATTAATTTATTGTTTTGTAGTGTAAGTAATTATTGTTCCAGGCCATATTTACTCGTATTTTTCATTGTTAGGGCCAGTTTCTTAATTGAGAATTTCGCTAAGTAAGCGCCACTTGAGCGTGAGAGAACGTTGCTTAAGTAGGTAGTTACTTAGTGAAATTCTTAATTCAGAAACCGGCCCTTTACTCAGTTAATACTTTTTAGTATTTACTGACCGCTCAGATCTATTCAAGGGTGGGCTGATTTAGCTTTTATTGGAATTTCACTACGAAAGACCCCGCAAAAATTGCGTAATAATACGCAGTCTATATACGTCCCATTGAAGGGCACAGGCCTTCTCTCAGGGCTTAGTCAAGTCACCACACGCGCCCACAGCGGATTGGCGATTTCAAGCGCTGTGGTATGTATAGCTACCTTATAGCTCACAATCAGGTTTCCTTACGATGTTTTACTTCAACGTTAGCGAGTGGCATTGCTACTATTTAGAATTCTGCAGATTAAAATATTATTAGATTGTTTAAATCAGCCTTTCATAACACAACTCTGCCGTTTCGAAGTTCGAACAAAAAAAGTTTTTCCACCCTATGTTCACTAATATCCAAATTGTTCCTAAACGTTATGAAAGCAAATATTATCCGAAGAACTGATAACTGATGGGGTAGATAGATGAGTTCTGCGAGTGGAGACCGCGGATCGGTAAACGCAGTGTGGGACGTCCTCAGACTCGGTGGAGCGATGATCTTCGCAGGGCGGCTGGCAAGAGCTGGATGAGAGTACCCGAGGACCGTGCTCAGTCGCGTGTTATAGGAGAGGCCTATGTCCAGCAGTGGACAAGCATAGGCTGATGATGATGATGATGGTTATGAAAGCAAATAAACAGTTTCATAATTTTTTTTTCTCTACTATTACTAGCCAGTAATATTAGCACTGTTTACAGTCACCTTGTCCTAAATCACCTAGAGCAAAATTTCGGTGTATTGGACGAGACTAGCAAATGACTGGATGGGTTGACGTGAAAGAGAAGAGGCCTATGCCCAACAGTGGGCTCTGTTAGTGGGCTGATTAGATAGGAAGATGGAGATTTTCGGTGGGTTTATGATGGCACAATTTTTTTTTCAAACACAACCTTTTTTGCGACAAATCCCAAGTTTTTGCATCCTAAGTAGTGAAAAGTTATTGTGTGATGGAGAGGGGCAATTTTTTATCTACGCTATGGATTTTGAAAGGATTCGTAAACAATTATTATATGAGAAATGTGACAGGAATCCTGTTACACCGTGTATATTTGTACAGGTTTCCTGCAAAATCTGAACTGATGGAAGAGGCCTAAAATGGATAATTAATTACGCAACCACATGTCAGAGCGTCACAGTCCCGCCGCAAAAATTCAGGTGGATATTTTGGTGTCGTCAGTCTTGATAAGAAATTAGTTGTCTGCCTGACCTACTTTAGGTATAGTTTACGTACCGAGACAATGCATAAACTCACGCCTATATCCCGGAGGGGTAGGCAGGAAACCAGGATTTGCCGCCTGCCCTAGTAAACCTCTTTCGCTTCGTCAACATTAGTTATATTTTTTCGAACTAAAACTTCACATTATTAGCTTAATTCCGGATTCACTTACGTACTTGTTTTTTTGACGGATTTATTGTCCAGTCAGAGACGAGCAACCGACGCCGCGACCTATGTCTCTAATCACCATGATTGCGCTCTGCGAATCAGAGCAAAACCTGGGGTCTAATTGTCTATCTTTTGAATCTACCGCGATCCCTTTCAAACGTCAAATTGAAAGGGTGCTGACGAACTTCCGACTGTATTTAACCTATCCCTATCACTTTCCATGACAGCTCGCGTCAAATAAATGCAGTCTGAAATTCGTCAGCACCTTTCAATCGTCAAATTGAAAGGGATCAAGGTAGATTAAAAGATAGTCAATGAGGCCCCGGGGGACTCTTTCGACAAAAAACCAAGTAAGTGAATCCGAAATTAAGCTAATAGTTCTTGTTTTGCTAATCGGAGTTCGATTCTCACTGGGGACCGCCGTACTTTGATTTGTACCAATGGCCTCGGCCTGGTGTTTTTCTGTGTTTGTGGTGACTTTGCCTGGTCATAGGACAGGGTATCCTTTTTAGGAACAGGACAAGTACCTAATTATTGGGTTTTGTAAATGTTATTCTACGTTCCGTTACGTTCAGCGTAACGTAACATACCTATTGTCAAAACAAAAAAAAACTATTAGGAAATTACGTAAGTAACTACGTAAATTTCATAAGTTACGTGAGATACCTAAGTTACTACGTAAATCACAGACGTAACGTAACGTTACGTACATTGTTCATTTTATTTTAATAGTCACGTTAAATATTAACATATTGAACATCACATAGCATTACATTAAATTAATTTACCTTGCACAGCATTACATTACATTAAATTGAATAACATTATGTCATGATTTTGCGAAATATATTTAACTTCATACGTAAGTAATAGTCTATTAACCTTCAAAGTAGGTACCATCATAATAACAGTCGCATCAGTCACCATTTTATTAAAGAGTCCTGGATTGTGGGGTATGTGAACATTAAGTTGACAAGCATTAAATAGTAAAAATATTGAAGGGTAGTTGTAAAAGGAAACGGAAACCCAAGGGGGGTTTGAAAATGGTTTCACGTCGCACGCTAGCGACGAGAGGCCATTACGTCCGCGAATATGGTGCCTATCGGATCTCACGAACAAACATCATATTAATTCAGAAGTGTTAAAAGAAGAAGTCCTCGCCCACAAGGTGCTGCAAATTCCAGTAAGCACTTTAAATTATTCACTGTTTCAATAATTTACCGAAGTAGAATTTTTTTTACGATTCGTATCTGCTATTCCAAACTTTTTCTTTTTCCTCAATAAATGTAAAGTTCATTTAAAAGCTGATAATGATTTAAATTTAAACTTATAATCACGTAGCACAAAAAAAAAACCCGTTAAGTAAAACCGTTGGTTTTAAAATTTGAATTTAAAATTGTTTGGCGTAGATGCGTAGTTGTTTCTTTTTCCTGAGAATTTTATTCCATTTCGGCAATTGCTGCACTTGATTCCATTCTTTTAGTGTCCTGTTAATAATGAAATAATTAAAATAGTGAAATAATTTTGCTCGATCAAACGTGTGGTGGTTTGTTTTATTTTACGTGAGAGGGCCGTCTGATTCTTATTTTATTTGACGTGAGAGGGCATCCGTTTTTTTATGACGTGAGAGGGCGTCTGTTTTTGTTTTTTGGCGAGTGTCAAAATTTTGGTTAATATGACGTGAGAGTGCGTCTGTTTTTTTATGACGTGAGAGAGCGTCTGTTTTATTTGACGTGAGCGTGCGTCTCGTTTTATTTTATTTGACGTGAGAGAGCGTCACAAAATACGACGTGAGAGGGCGTCTGTTTTTGTTTTTTGGCGAGTGTCAAAATTTTGGTTAATATGACGTGAGAGTGCGTCTGTTTTTTTTATGACGTGAGAGAGCGTCTGTTTTTATTTGACGTGAGCGTGCGTCTCGTTTTATTTTATTTGACGTGAGAGAGCGTCACAAAAAAAGGCGTGAGAGGGCGTCTGTTTTTGTTTTTTGGCGAGTGTCAAAATTTTGGTTATTATGACGTGAGAGGGCGTCTGTTTTTTTTATGACGTGAGAGAGCGTCTGTTTTATTTGACGTGAGCGTGCGTCTCGTTTTATTTTATTTGACGTGAGAGAGCGTCACAAAATACGACGTGAGAGGGCGTCTGTTTTTGTTTTTTGGCGAGTGTCAAAATTTTGGTTAATATGACGTGAGAGGGCGTCTGTTTTTTTTTTGTGACGTGAGAGAGCGTCTGTTTTATTTGACGTGAGCGGGCGTCTCGTTGTAATTTATTTGACGTGAGAGAGCGTCACAATACGACGTGTGAGAGCGTCTGTTATTTTGTCAGAACTCGGCTTATTGGAAAGTTCTAGGAAATTTGCATAATGAAGATAAGAGTACGGTCTGTGTACTTCAAAGAAAGTATTTACGTCCAATTAATTTTTACATTGAAGCAAAAATACCCCTAACATGCATGCTTGTAAATGCCAACGTGGTGTCGATTGTATGTAAAGTATTGTGGGAGCGATGGTAGCGGAGCGGTAGAACGCCGGTTTCTCATTCGGGAGGTCGGGGGTTCGAATCCTGCCATGTACCATGACTTTGTTAAAATTACGCACATTTGTGAATTGTAGTAGCAATACCACACGCTGACTGTGTGGGAGGATATCGTGAGGAAACCCTAGTGTCTGAGGTATTTACATACCTCCGTGTTCGCTGAGTACAATGGCCTAACTGTGAGGCTAAGTGCGGAAGTCTCAGGTCTATAATTATAACTATGTAACGTATTGTGAGAAATAAGCAATTTTGGTATGAGTACCAGATCTGTTATTCATTCGGTGTTATTATAGACTGGAATGTTCATCGAAATGTGTTTTTCTTTTGTTTGGTTTGGTACGAGAATTGTATAAATCAGGACAAATCCAGTCTCAGTAGAATCTAGTATTTCTTTTGGTGCTAGGTGTTAACAGAAGTTAGTAATGATGATTTGAGATTGAAGGTAAAAGTGAAAAAGAAATGTTACCCACTATGTTAAAACCTAGTACTTAATCATGAGTTTGAAATGCGGATATGTGCTTTATGTCGAGGTTGTTGTAGGTACATGAGATCTCTTAAAATATTTCAAATTCAAATTAGTTTCAAACAAGAACCCTGCAAGGGCGCTGCTTACTTAAAATAACTTATTATCGATTATTTATACATTATTTATACACAGGTGAGCATAAATATTATATATTTGGCAACATGCTTATTTATTATTAAACTACAAACTGTATATAAAACAAAGCAAGAACTTAAAATATTTTGTAAATCTAGTAACAACAAAAATGAACAGTAGATAAAAGAAAAGAAAAGGAAAACAAAAGCGAAAGCTATTTAAATTTTTGCATGGTTTTCAAGAAACTATTGTACTGTATAGAAACTGTTCTTAATTAAATATTTGTTCAGGGTATTTTTAAAAACATTTGGTTTTTCTATTGTTTGGATTGACTCAGGAATGCAATTAAATATTTTGGCAGCCATAGATTGGGAACCGGAGTTGACTAGGTGTAGTTTCGCTGAGCAGGTTTTTAATCTGTCACGTGGCCTTAAATTTTCGAGTCGCGAATGTTTAGGGAAGAGGTCCGAGTTATTTTTTTTACAAAAATGCAAGCTTCAGAGATATATAGTGAACTTAGTGTAGGAATATTTAATTTACTGAAGTATTTTCTACAGCTCGTCATTACGTCAATATTAGCGATTATTCGGATACATTTCTTTTGTAAAATAAATAATTGCTTTACACCTGTGCTTTTACCCCAAAGAAGGACACCATATGTCAGCCACGACTGAGCATATTATGCAAAGTAGGCACACATGGCACTTTTAGTGTTTGTAGTTCTTGCTATTCAGACAAGGCATATACAAAACTAGAGAGTTTACTGACAATTTTATTTACATGATGTTTCCAGTCTATTTCGATTTCCAGGATGCAGTAGAAATCAACTACTTCAATCGGCTGTTTGCAAAATTCGTAATTTACTTTAAGTGGACGTTTTTGATGCGGTCTGAATTGCGTGAATTTAGTTTTGCTGAAATTTATTTCCAAATTATGATCATTGAGCCAGTCCGTTATTAAAGTTAAGTTTGTTTTTAGTAATTGTACAAGTTCTATATTGTTCTGGCATCGTATTACTAAAGATATGTCATCAGCGAAAAGTGTGCACGGGATATTAATTGCATCTGGCAAGTCATTTATATAGGTAAATTAGAAACAGAAAACAGCCCAGCACGCGGAATCGACCCGGATTTTGCTGTTCTATATTTACGTACTGCTCGCGACTTAACAAATCTGGGAACATTCCCTCGGAAAACGACTGATTTATAAGAAATGATAAAGGTGAACAAAATTCCGGGGCACATTCTTTTACAAGAATTGGCGGAACTTCATCAAACCCAAAGCTACATGTTGGTTTTAGTTTGTTTATTATTTTAAAGATCTCTATTGGATCGGTGAGATGAATGAAGATGGAATTTTTCATTGAACAATTTATTGGTCGTCCAAGTGGTTGAGGTTTATCTTTTTCTGGAGTACCAACTGTACCAACGAAGTTATTAAAGTGATTAGCGATAGCAAGGGGAACACCTATGTGATTTTTTTATTTATATTTAATTGTATGTTCTTTTAGGTTTAAGTGTATTTTTATTCGATCGTTCCTTTATTATTTGCCAAATGGTTTTAGTAACGTTGCTAGATTGTAATATTTGGAAATGCTGATGATTTTTTTTCAAAGTTTTTTTTCGTATGTTTTGTAGTAATTTATTAGGTTGGTGCTATTAGATTGATTAACAAGAAATTTTAAGAGGCGTAAAAAAAAACTTAAACTGTATACCAAGCCATTAAATCTCCGGGTAAACTAACTAAAACTTCTTTGTGATCTGAGAATCCATATTACCTTGTTTCAGTATTAAAGCTATCTTTGCAGTTGTGCATATTACTGAAGATTAGATCTATGCAGCTCGAGCTAGTTTGTGTGATTCTGGTCGGCTTAGTTACTTTTTGAACGAAATTAAAACTCATAAGATTTAGCAACGTTGAGGACAGATAACTTTCTTGTAAAACATTTATGTTAAAATCCCCTCTTATTACTAAATTTTAGAGCTATCCTTTTTTACTGATGCATGCTAAGAGATTAGTTAGAAAACTGAAGAAAAGTTCCGATTCCCTATTTTTATTTGGCCAGTACAAAGTTACTATTAACAAGTTTAATTTCTCAATTTCTACTGCGCATACTTCGAATACAAATTCTAAGGACTTATGTAATATGTCTCTACGTTCTTTAAAATCGATATTGTCTTTTAGAATTATACATAGATAGATAGATAGATAGAATATTCTTTATTGCATGTACACCAGGAATTACATATGAGAATACATACTCCTCCGCCTTCTCTGTTAGCTCGGCAAAAACAGGAAGCTAATTGGTAATTATCTAGTTGCAAGAGTTTTATCTTTGGTACCGTTATCCAAGTTTCGGATAGAGTTATTATCCTCAAGTGCCGCGACTTCTATAAGATGACGCTTCACACTGTTTTAAATCACTTAAAAAATTTCCCGATGCTGTTTTCCACATTAATCGATCAAGGAATGCATTTGAAATGTAAGAGTAGAACACCCACGTGTCAATTCCTATTACTTTATTTTAAAAAAAATTAATAATATTTCGTGACCTTGACTTAGAAAATTGTTTAATTAATTATTGTAGGCGTAACGGATCAAGATGTTATTCTTTTATTAATAAGGTTTGATAAATGATTTTACAGCGCATATTTTCCAATTTTAAATTTTTGGAAATCACCTCGGGATATCGAGTAATTAATTTTTTTTCAGATTTTGGTTTTTATTTTTTTTCTTTAAAATACCTCAAAAGTGCGATCTGTAACTAGCACAGATAAATTGCTCTTAATTCGGTTTATCACTGATAAAAAGATCACGTTGCTCCATCGCGGCCTTTGGGAGTTACGTACAAAGGTCAACTGACACATTTTAGGGTTGTCTCTAAAGGTCAAATAAATATAATGATTATTTTTTGTCTCTAATAAAAAACTATACGAGGTATATATACAAAAGGTTTAAATAATTCAGGGGTGGACTCAGACCATGATTTTGAGTAACTTTCCCAAAGAAACCAAGTGTCGGAAATGAATTTTTTTTCGACTGTCTATAAAAAATTGGTAGCTGACTTTTAGTATTTGTATGAAGAGTGAATTTTTTTTGTAATTATCTGCATAAGGTTACACTAACAAATGTTTTACACTAAAAATAAAATATTTTACAAATAAAATTTAAAAGCTAGGTATTTTATTTACAGGAACGATATTTTATACGAGAAATAGTAAAATAGATTTAAAATAAATTTTCCGGTCTAATATACCTCAATCGCTCAAGACAAAATTATACAACCAGTGTGTTACCAGTGATAACTTATGGCACTGAAACGTGGTCTCTCACTATGGGCCTCATAAGAAGGCTCAAGGTCACGCAACGAGCTATGGAAAGGGCTATTCGGAATTTCTCTACGAGATCGAATCAGAAATGATGAGATCCGTAGACGAACGAAAGTCGTCGACATAGCCCAGCGGATTAGTAAGTTGAAGTGGCAGTGGGTGAGGCACATAGCACGCAGAACTGATGGCCGATGGGGCCGAAAAGTTCTCGAATGGAGACCACATATCGGCAAGCGCAGCGTAGGACGACCAGCCACAAGATGGACAGATGACCTCATCCAAGTGACAGGAAGGCGCTGGATGCAGGCCACTTCCAACCGGTCTTTTTGGAAATCCATGGAGGAGGCCTATTTCCAACAGTGGACCTCTTGTGGCTGAATGATGATGATGAAATTTTCCGCAAAATAGTGAACCTACTACTAAAATTAAAAAGTGAAAAATAAACTTAAAAGACTTTTGAATATATTGCCAATTAATAACAATTATGTCATTAAATACAGGAAATTGGAAACCAACTAACGAAAAGTTACTTCAAAATATATTATAGACGTTTTCGCATGTTAGATTGCTTTCAAATTTTCTGGATTTTATGGCTCGTATGAATAATTTTCAGTTTCTAGTACCAGAGGGCAGTCATCAAAATTGGATGAATCTTCTTCATCGTCTAACGATGAAGATTCATCTATTGATGGATCTTCGCCATCTTCTGCTGTGAATTGCAAGTTTTCTACAATAATCGGCTTCAGAAGTCCACGAACAGTTTCTGGCAGACAACAGTTTGTTCAAGAAAACAGCATGCTTGTCTCTGAACCTCTTTTTGTTCCGATTGCAACTTTTATAAAACCTAGTGGCTTTTCTAAGAAATGGGTAAACAACGTTGCTTATAAGTCTATCTTTTTCGCTAGATGAGAGATCTTTAAGTCGCTCGCCCATTTCTCTGAAAAGTACGGTCATCAAATCCGATGGTGTTAGGTCGTCAGGAGACCCAGTCTTTTTATATTTTTTGCTCTCTGCGTAAAAACATTCAAAAATATGTAGTCGCGAATAATAATATATAGTAACCTTGCATACTTGCGGTTACTTCTGGAGTTTGATAAGAAGTACCGGCTATGGGGTGATCCATAGCATCGCTTGCCACTCGTGTACCAACATGAGGGTTGGCGCCCTCATGCCCTCCTTGTCCTAAGTCCTCCGGTCGGGGCCCGGATGGACATCCCTCAGCAGGTTTGGTAAGGCCCTGCTGAGGCGAAGTGGCGCCATGGGTCTGTAACGGCTCCATTTTGCCTCACCCCCATTTCTCAAGTTAACATGTATAAGCATAGGGTTTTAGCATAGGTAAGCTTGACGAGGGTGGACCCCTTCCTACGCTACATGTTAACCATAACTGAGCTAAAACTAAGTACTTACTTAAAGTAAATACTTAAACAAAACCAAGTAATCTACTTCAGGTAACAAAACTAAAATTGTTTTAAGCATGTAAATGTTAGTCTATCTAATGTGAGAAAGAAACTATTTAGAAGATATTTTAAGTGTATGTCTAAATAATATATAGTTTGCAACTAATCAAAAAATAAAAAAACAAAGTATATATAGATTTTGACTAAATTGAAAGGTCAAGTTGAGTGACACCCCTAACACTAAATTTTGAAATTCAATAACTCATAAACGCCGCGTAAGTGCAACGTGATTTTTTTATCAGTGATAAACCTAATTAAGAGCAATTTAACTGTGCTAGTTACAGATCGCACTTTTGAGGTATTTTAAAGAAAAAAAATAAAAACCAAAATCTGAAAAAAAGTTAATTACTCGATATCCCGAGGTGATTTCCAAAAATTTAAAATTGGAAAATATGCGCTGTAAAATCATTTATCAAACCTTATTAATAAAAGAATGACATCTTGTACCGTTACGCCTACAAAAATAAATTAAACAATTTTCTAAGCCAAGGTCACGAAATATTATTAATTTTTTAAAAAATAAAGTAATAGGAATTGACACGTGGGTGTTCTACTCTTACATTTCAAATGCATTCCTTGATCGATTAATGTGGAAAACAGCATCGGGAATTTTTTTAAGTGATTTAAAACACTGTGCGCTTGTTTATAAAACTTCTTATATTCTGGTAGAGTATATAATTAGGAACGAAAAATCTGTTTATTATTTTCAGGGCGGTTCTGTTCATATGGCACGGAAAAACTTTACAACGTACATTGGTGATAGTGAATTTGAATTTGTGCTGCCAGCAGAAATCGAGAGCCAGCCGCTAATTCTAGCAACTTTCAATTTTAGATCTTCCAAAATCTGCTTCAGTCCTCTGTTATTTACGGCTCCACTATTCCTATTGAACATAGCAAAGTCGTAGGTCATATGAAGGCTTGAATCTATGAGGTAAGCGTACTCATAAGTGACGACGTCGAAATCCAGTAGGTAGTTAAATGTTTCGATCCTTGCATTGAACAAGTCGGTGTTTCGCTTTTTTTTAAATGTTGGTGAGCATATCAACACTGTAGTGTGAGTCACGTTTTGTAGTTTCTGTCTAACGTACAGAACTAGTTCTTGGTAATTTTCTGTGCCGTTGAAGTCCTCCTCGCCTATGAGCACAATGCAGTAGTCCTTCTTTGTGAAGTTTAACTTCGACTCATTTCCCTGAAATAATTGTCTAATTCCTTAGGGTAGTAGATAGTGGCCCAATTGATAGTTTTCGTCAAACTTTTTCCGAGCTATTTTTGACGTTTTGTTCTCTGTACTTATGAGGCAGATCTTCGGAATATGTTTTTCTTTTTTTTCCTTGTAAAGACAGTGTTTATGGTGTCGGTGAGTTTTTAGTATAGGCTGGTGATGAACTTTTTCTTTGCGTTGGATGGTCGCTGTATTTTTAATTTTGTGGCTAACTTCACATGTAATTCCAACAATAATAGTATTTTTGTTACTTTTTGCCAGTATTAGTGATAAGCAAAGAGTCGAATGACTCTTTCTGGTGTTTTGTTGTTCGACTCTTTTGTGACTTCTACGTCATTATTACGCAAAGGTGTTGACCGACAGATTGTGGCCAATTGGTGAATTTTGGAGTCCCTTTTGGCAATCATTTTGTTCCATGAGTAGTTTTCCGCTAAAAGTCGCTCAATCTCCATGTCTGCGCTTTCTAGTTTTGTTTCTAGGAGTACTATTTTGGTTTTCAGCTCTTCTATATCTTCTTGATCCCATGTGCAATTTTCTAGACAACTTCTATTTGGAGTTTGGTTAACTGATGTGTCTATTGTGTCGCATAAGAGAGTTTCAGATGGAGACATGGCTTGTCTTCGTTTCCTCTGAGTGACATTGTTGGTCAGTTTGCCTTTCTTCGTTAAGAAAAATCTGCACTGCCAGTTTGGTTTGCGCTCCTTTGTCATTATTCTGAATAGCTTCTCGCTAGTCCAGATGTTTTTTTTTTTTACAAGCTATGCAGGCTAAATATTCGTTGTCCTGAATTTTTGTGCTGCATTTATCACAATCTAACGCCATTCTAGTGATAAGTGCTAAGGCAGATGTACTATTATTAATTTACTGGTATTTTTGTGCACAGATCTTGAGTAGACGCCCGCACAAAATCTTGCGTGAAATGGAACGCTTTGATCCACTGACAGGTCACTCTGATCATTGATTGGCTAACCGCCTGTCAAATCCTTCGTCTGAGTGATGGTTGGAGTTTGTTTATATTGCCTTCTATTTCTGTGTTTTTGACCGTTAGCAATTTGTGTAACGTTAATTAATTATTTGCTCAAATTACTTACGATTCAGCAGTATTCCGTGATTAAAACTAACACGGCCGATAGCTAGTGGTCTAAACTTTTTTCTTACGGTCTTGAATCACAAGTTTAAAAGGATTTAGTATTTTATTTTGATTAAAATATTCGGACCAACTTTGATACTAAGTTTAATAATACACAGCCCGTTCCCTATGATATGAAGTAATGAAACTGAGTTATTTAATTGCGTCACATTTATACGCCAACTAAATCAGAACCAAAGTAACCGAATGTCATGATTGTGATAGGCTGCAGGCACGCAGAAAATAACAAAGTAACTTATTTATACAAACTCAATTCTTTGAAACACTTCAAAAACCCCGATTTAAATAGTCTGTGGTGGAGATTTCACAGGGAAAGATTGAATAAACGGAGTTTTGGATTGGTTTTAGAGGAATCTGGTTTTTTATAAATAATACCGTAAGTTTATTTCTGAATACGTAGAAGTTTTGCTTAAGATTGCCGTCTTGACAATAATGATATTGTAAAACAAAATTAATTGGTCAATTTGAAATAGCTATTTACATTTTAATATAAAAAAGGAAACAATTGTCTTGACATAACGATTTACAAAGAAAGATATTCCGTATTTTGTTATAGCTATTAAATCCTAACTAGATCTCTGGGCGTGTTGTGTAGGGGCTCGTGCGCCGGAGGCTGCACGAAGTCGGATGGCCGAATGTCATGATTTTGCGAAATATATTTAACTTCATACGTAAGTAATAGTCTATTAACCTTCAAAGTAGGTACCATCATAATAACAGTCGCATCAGTCACCATTTTATTAAAGAGTCCTGGATTGTGGGGTATGTGAACATTAAGTTGACAAGCATTAAATAGTAAAAATATTGAAGGGTAGTTGTAAAAGGAAACGGAAACCCAAGGGGGGTTTGAAAATGGTTTCACGTCGCACGCTAGCGACGAGAGGCCATTACGTCCGCGAATATGGTGCCTATCGGATCTCACGAACAAACATCATATTAATTACATTACATGCACCATACAATATCCACCAAGAGCTTCGTCCACATCACGGAACAAATACGTTACGTTAGGTACGTGAGCTCCTTATAGTAGAAGTTGTCAAGTACTAACGAGTAGATCTCCACCTTGTTACACCCTGTATGGACTACGTCTTTATAACAAAAAAAAAATGCGTAGCTGACTGTACTACAACAGAGGTGTGGTCGATAACATTTTTTTGCAATCTAGATGTAGATACCTACTTGTTCAATATCAATATTTCTGTCCTGCATGGTTTAATTTTAAAATTACATTACCCTAGATTTAGATTTTACAGCTTTCAGGGTCCCGTAATGAACCAAACGGCGCCCTCTTACTATGCCTACGTTGTTATGGCCATGGAGGACAACATCGTGAGAAAACCTGAGCTGCCTGAGGTGTCCACATACCTCAGCAAAATAGAAAAAAAAAACACAAAAATAACTAAATTTTGTCGATTTATCAAGCTTTTCAATACCTAAATACTGAATAAAACATGGAAAAATCGAAAGTTTTACATGACTCATTGTTTTGTACAATTTTTTGGATAATATGATTCCAGTAACTACCATTCAGGTAGGGGTTTATTCGTCAAGGAAATCAATGTGGATTCGATTTTAGGGTTCCCAACCTCCAACGGAAAAAACGGAACCCTTAGGTATAGGACTTTGTTGTCCGTCCGTCTGTATGCTAACCTTTTATTTCGGGACCGCGTGGAGGTATCGAGTTGAAATTAAATTCCCTTCTAATATTTGAAAGTCTGATATTCCCTTGAAGCTGTGAAAAAAAATCAAACTTCTAAGTCAAAGATACGGCCGTTTATGCCGCAAAAGCGTACATTTCGACACTCAAGGGAATCAAAATTTATAGGGTACTTTCCGTTGACCTAGAACTATGAAATTTGGTAAGTAAATATCTTCTTATACAACAAGTATAAAGTAAAATTTGAAAACTATACATTTGTAATTAATTCATAAAAAATAGTATTTGAAGTTCGGGAAAAGCTCGGAAAAACTGCGAAACTCGATTCCTAAACTACTTAATTATTTATGTAAGTACCTACAAATTTGTGCGCAACCCTCGGTGGGCGAGTCTGACTCGCACTTGCCCGGTTTTTTAAGTTGCGCGCAGTTAGCTTTATACGGGGCAACAAACATGTAAAAGTTGATTCACAGATTCTAAGCAACCTAGTATTAAACAGTCTATAACGGAGGCAAAATGCGACGACTAACCACAAGCCCTAGGTCATAATTTTTAACCACTAACTGAAAATAATAACTAAAATAATGAACCATCACACCATGACCTATTTTTTACCATTACTAGTTACACTCTGTATCAAATAAGTTTTAGACTCATGTAAACAAACTATTTGAAAGGCGATGCCAACAGAATCCATCAGCTCGTACTCGTACACATACATAAACCCACGCTGTATCCCAGAGGGGTAGGCAGAGACCAGGGACTGCCACTTGCCACGATCCTCACAGATCACTTTCGCTTCCTCAACATTCATTAGTCGTTGCATGCACGCGCGCCGGTTTCGGGTACTTTATATCTTGCCCTTTACTAATACAACCCTTATTTGGTCGAAGCATGTCCATTTCCTTCCGTGGATGTCGTAGAAGGCGACTAAGGAGTTACCAGGAGATACCAGGAGACGGGCAGCAGCGTCTTCCTGAGATTTCAACACCATACTGCGATCGCCTGCTGCCTGCCAAGCGTGGCGATTATGGCAAAACCCTTCATGGTTAGGAAAACCATGAAGGAGGCCGGTGTCCTGCAGTGGGCGTCGAGTGGCTGATGATGATGATGATGATGTCCGCCTGGGTCGTCCCTTGCCGGCCCTTCCACAACTCGTACTCGTCCACTGCTGGATATAGACCCCTCCAGCGGCACTCCACTTCTTTCCACCCTCGGCCATCCTCATCCACCCGCTTTTAGGCCGCGTCCCATAAAACTACAATTCATAGTAACAATGCGTAACCGATTGTTCCTAAAGTAGGTACTTGTCAATCTGGGGGTTAATTGACTTTGCAATGAACATTGTATTGACATTGTAAGCGTAATCGTTCTACGAGTTTATACTATATAAACTTTTTAGTACATAAAAATTCGCCATTATACATTTACCGATAAAAGGCGTTAATTTATCCGAGAGACACTAGAAAACAGACAACGGAACAAACAAAAAAACCGGCCAAGTGCGAGTCGGACTCGCGTACGAAGGGTTCCATACCATTATCCATACAACATTCGACACAAAGAGCGGGGAAAAACGGCAAAAATCACGTTTGATGTATGGGAGCCCCCCTTAAATATGTGTTTTATTTCAATTTAATTATTTATTTTTGAAGCCAATATAAAACTCAATATTCTGCGAATATTTCAAGCGTCTACGTGTTGCCTTTATTAATATCGAGCAAAAAACGGCAAAAAAATTAGTTTGTTGTATGGGAGCCCCCCTCAAATATTTATTTTATTCTGTTCTTAGTATTTGTTGTTATAGCAGCAACAGAAATAATATATCATCTATGAAATTTTCAACTGCCTAGCTATCACGGTTCATGAGATACAGGCTGGTGACAGACAGACAGACAGACGGACGGACGTATAACCTTAAAAGGCATTAATTTATCCGTAAGAGCCACTAGAAAACAGACAAACAGACAAAGAAAAAAAAATTTACATCGAAAAAAAAATTCAAGGTCTTAGACCATAACTTGTTGCAATGATTAACTGTTAAATATGTCATTCAGGAATTGCGAATTGAACTATAGTAGCAAAGCCACTCGCTAACAGTGAAGGAAATATTGTGAGGAAACCTGAGTGCCTGAGCTATTCACATACCTTGAAATCGCCAATCCGCGTTGGGCACGCGTGGTGATTAAGCCCATTCTCTCTCCCTGAGCGACGGCTTGTGCCCGACAATGGGACGTATATAGGCTGCTTATGATATGATGAGAATAGACCGGAGCGCTTCACAATTTGACTCTCTAGTTAAATCCAAACGTTAGTGACAAACTAAGGGCCGGTTTCTGAAACGAGAATTTCAATGAGTAAATACTTAAGTAACCTTCTGTCACGCTCTTTCCTGAGAAAATAAAAGAGACAGCACTACGGTTAACTATTCTCAATTCAGAAACTGGCCCTCTGGGTAGTACTAACGGTAAAACTGAGACTCGATGAGCAATTACGGGCCATCGTCATGGCCACAGTTCACGACACATAAGTACGCAAAATGGCGTGATAAGGGCGTAATGTATGCTCTTCACACACGCTATTCCCCAACTTCATTCCCATGCTCCCTTAAGAACCTACCTACATAATGAGCCTACATAGACATACCTACGTTAGCGTAAAAGCCAGGTGTCCTCAGTAAAACTAAACGTTTAGGTAACAACGAGCAAAGAAAAATGCAACACACAATCAGATATTTCACAGAACACTGCCGCAACAGAAGCCACTAAAAGAATTTACTAACAAAAAAATATTACTAAGTACTTTTACATACATACATACGTAAACTCACGGCTGTATCCCAGAGGGGTAGGCAGACACCAGGGACTCTTTGCTAATACATCCCGTATTTGGTCGAAGTACCTACTTTTATGACATTTAAAACCAATCAACTTCAAGAAAAGCACGCGCTAAAAAGGAGAGTTTGATGTTTTCAACTGCCTGGTTGGTCTCGCGGTATCACGTCTGATTACCGTGTCAGAGGTCGTGGGTTCGATTCCCACTGGGGGCCGCCGTACATTTATATAAATGGCTTCAGTCCGTGTGTATTTCCATGTTTGTGATGTCCTTGAGCGGTGGTAGCCCAGTGGGTAGAACAATGGACTCGGAAGCGGGAGACCCAGGTTCGATTCCGAGTGCGAGCATGTAGGTACCTATGGCTTTGTTTAGCTTCGAAGTTACGTACATCTGCGAATGAAAACATCGTGAGGAAACCCGCGGCTTGGTTGGCTCAACACGTATTGACTTTTCTTTCCTGTGGGCTAGGCCAACTAAGCTGTCAGAATGGTATAGGTGCTGTGCAAGCTTACTCCATCAAAAAAACATGTCCCAGGCACTGCAGCGTCCGAGTGGTCCCTCCACCCATCTAGTATGAGATGATATTTACAATATTAAAATTTTCTCATTAGATCTGATCAACAGCTTTTGGTCTATGGGGGATTTATATGGGACCGAGCACCCTTAAGGTAACATGTGCGAGTCGGACTCGCCCAAAGAGGGTTCCGTACAAATCCGAGCTTTTCCCGAACTCCAGACAATTTTTTTTACGATTTAAGTATAAATGTATAGTTTTCAGATTTTTCCCTGTACTTGTGGTATATAACGATATAACTTAGACGGTTAGCCAGAGGTCGCGGGTTCAAGTCCCGGCATGGGTGGAATCTTTAGCCTCTAAATAGGTTTTTGAAATTGTCCTCAGCACGGGTTAGTGCAACAAAAAGAATATAAATTTTATAGTTCCATGTCAACGGAAAGTACCCTATAAATTTTTATTCCCTTGAGTGTCGAAATATACGTTTTTAACTAAGACTACGAAGAAGTTAACTAAGAAGTTTGATTTTTTTACAGCTTCAAGGGACTCTAGACCTGAGTATATGGTTTCAATTTCAACTCGATACGTCCACTTGTTCCCGAGATAAACGGTCTTGACAGACGGACGGATGGATGAACAACAAAGTGATTAGATTAGATTAATACTCTTAATTGCACACCATACATTATAAAGATACATGAAAAACCTTAAATAAGTTACATAGTATACAACTGGCGTGGCGGTCTTATCGCTAAAAGTGATCCTATAATGGTTCCGTTTTTTTTCCTTTTTGAGTTACGGAATCCTAAAAAAATATCAGATGATGTGTTAAAGAATAATCGCTGAACATAGGGCACATAAAACGAAATATACATCACATAAACCTTTACATCCATCCACTTTATTCAGTTGCCATTGCTTTAGTTGCAATAAGTACTTCGCAAGAAAACTTTAAAAAATAAAGTGCTGTAGACTTTACTAATGAAATAATTAGAAAGGAAATTAGAGCCTAATAAGCCTTTTCATAGAAACTTCTAACGAGGATCAAATGCATTTTTAATTAGTTTACTCGATATTACTACAAGCACGATCAAACCTTGATTTGTGTTTTCTAAACTTATTGGTAAAGTGTCAGGTCGTTTGTAAATTGAAACCGAACTACTTTTGCATCGAAATTACCGCTCGAGAAACCCCCTTAAAAGGTAATTTAAGGGTACCTAGTTACGGGCGACCTTCGAAGTTGCTCGTTAAACGTATCGATTTCGGAAGATTTCGTTCAAAAATATGGACAGACTGAATCATTTGGGCTTGCAGAACTCCATTAGACAAGAGTTGAAGGCAATGTGAGAATGTGACAGAGTTTTATCGTCAAAATCTGGATTGCCGTATCTGAAAATTTGATTTGAGTATTTAAGAAATAAACACTCAACCGTCAAGAAGATTTACGCCGATTACAATTTAAAAATAAAATAAATCTCGAGGAACCCCCTCTTCTTTGACATTTTAATTTATAATCGCATGGAATTATTTTTATTTTTTATTTCGCATCTTTTTGACATTTTACTCACGATGTTAATATAATATTAATGCTATGCTATTACTATCAATAATTATAAAAATTTGTACGCCTATTATGGCAAAACATGCTGAACTAAATATTTTTTATTTATTTATTTATTTATTTCCACAAAATACATACCATTACAGGGTGGACCTAATTCGATATGTATGCTACAAGTAACAGTAAAATCTTAATTCTAATATAATACGTACACAATAATTACTATTAGTTAATAGTTACCTATAAACATTAACATGCAATAAAAATAAAGATGTTAAAGAATAAGTTAATACCACCTTTCTGTACACATGTTTGACAAATAAATCTCTTTATCTTTAATGTTTTTTTTTTGTCTTCTGTTTGCCGCAGAAAACTTTTTATTTTTCTCTGGCCAGTGTGTAGCCATATCGAGTTAAAAGAAAAGAAAAACCATACGCGCTAAAAGTTCGTCTCACACTATAGTCTCATACTTATTAGGGTTCCGTACCCGAAGGGTGCCAAACGCGACCCTATTTCTAACACCTCACTGTCCGTCTGTCTGTCTGTCACCAGGCTGTATCTCATGAACCGTGATATCTGGGCAGTTGAAATGTTCACTGTAAAATCCTAGAAATAGAATAAAATAAATATTTAAGTGGGGCTACCACACAACAAGCGTAATTTTTTGTCGTTTTTTGCTCGATATTAATAACTGCAACAGGTAACAGCTTCAAATATGCGCAGAATATTTAGTTCTATATTCGCTTCATAAATAAATAATTAAATTAAAATAAAATAGATATTTAAGGGGGGCTCCCATACAACAAACGTGTTTTTTTGCTGTTTTTTTCTCGATCTTCATGTCTAATTTATTTAAATTTGTCTATAATGGTTCGGAACCCTTCATGCGTGAGTCTGACTCGCACTCAGCCGGTTTTTTTTTAATTATGTAGCCGGAAGTTTGCTTTGCGATTCCTGCTTTAACACGACTTTATTACCTACTTTATTTTTCTTGTCTTTTTACGGTACTACCTTATTTTTTATTTAAGTTTCATTTGCTTGTTAATTTGGAGTAGCAATACCACTCGCTAACGTCCATAAATTCTGAACATAGCGCCAGCGGAAACCCCGAAATCTAATTATAATATACTTATACACAAACAAATCGGAGAAAACTCTACTTGTCAACCTACTTCTTACCCGCAAAAAGAATCCCCACGGCTTTCGTCACGGTGCGAAACCCTCAGTTAAGCGTGGCGCGAGCATCGAATGGAATTATTGGCCTTCGAACCACACTCTCCTATTGTCAGGCTGAGGAGCATTATATCGCGGTTGGACTAGGAAGCGGCAGAGGCGGCGGGATTTTTAATATATTTTTTTATATACAATTAGTCTTCCTACTTGTTAATCTGTGGTTTCATCGCCTACGCAATATAAACCGAATTTTCTTAGTAAACCATGAATTAAACACAGAATTAAAGAAAATACATTTATTATAAATCACAGGAACAAAATAAACAGATACCTAAGTGACATAATATTAACAACAACAAACAAAAAAATAATGAATAAAAATACATAGAATTGTAGTTTTATGAAATGGGGCCCCGCTAATTGTACTTTTGTATTGATGTTTTTATGAGTATCTAAGTGTGTTTTTTCTCCTACACTTCAAAAAGATGGGAAAAATCGCTGGCAACAGACGCGCAGGCCGGAGAAAGAAAACGGTTGAGAAACCTACGGGAGTGGACAGGAATCGCAAGTGCTGCCGAGCTCTTCCGCCTTAGGAGAGACAGAGATAAATAATGCGGAGCTGACTGCCAACCTTCGCTAGTCGGAGAGGCACTATGAAATGAAATGAAAAAAACTTTATTTAGAAAAGCGTTAAAAGAGTGATTACTGGCTCTCAAACTAGTGAATCTGATTGTATTCAAATGGATTTACAAAGGTATTTCTAAAATGCGCAGTTCTTCAAATACGTCAATTAGAATTTACCCTTTGTAACAACATTGTCTGATGAGATTTTTTTTTTATAAGTAAATTTTTTTTTTATATAAAATTATACGCCTTACAAAAGTCACAGTAGATGATTCTCTTATATAGAAATATCCATTCTGTCAGGAATTGCGCGTTTCTAATCTGTGGCAAGATTATCCGGATAAAAAACTTTCTTCTAGCAGCCTGTGGTTAATATTGATTTTATTATGTTTTCACCGTTTTCAACTGAATCGTGCATAGTATTTACCATGAACAATATGCTTACACGCAAAATTACCACATTTTTAACAAAAGATTAAAAATAAATGACGTAGCCATATTTTACGGATTACTTTTCAGTGATTTAGAAAAAAAAAATTCCACACAACACAATCATACCGCCGCCATCCATATTTTTCGTTTGGCAGGTGAGTTTTACATTAGTTAGGTGATGACATTGTGAAAGCCAAACTGCGATGGGCACTCGCGGTGATTAAACGTACTCTCTCTCTCTCTCTCTCTCTCTCTCTCTGAGAGAAGGCCTTACACTGGGACGTAAATAGGGCGCATTATATCGTGTCTGAGATACATTAGATGATGGCGAATGGGTTAGCGTGAAAGAGAAAAGACCGAAGCCCAACAATGGGCTCTGTTATGGGCTGATTAGATAGATAGATAGATAGGTGAAGTGAGGTTAACCCTCGGTTGTACGAGAAACCGGTACCCCGGTAAACCGGAAGAATACCCACATGTCCATATATTTTTAGTTAACAAGCAGTTTACGAACTCTTAACGGTTGTCAGTTGTTTATGTTGTATTATTTTTTAGAACCGTTACCAATAGAATAACATATTTTTAATATACGGGAAACAGAGGGTAAGTGAGTTTACTTAAGTTGGTACAATGATACTTTGAGTGTCTTAGGGAACGTCCAGAAATCATGCGACGCAATTTAAGCTGAATTATAAGCCCCTCACCTATTGTCTCACATAACTCAAAATGTCGCTTGAGCATAAGCCTCACGTAATTTGTAGAAGCATGATTTGCGATTTAATTTAAACAAACGTCTCAACAAAGATACGGGCTCTATGCTGACCTTTATTTGAATCTCGTTTAAGCACTTCGCTACTACGACAGTTCACCTATTTAGGTATCAGTGCACTTAAACAAAAACTAAGAAGTCCGTTGCAAATTGTTAACCGGCTCACCAAAGCACCCCACGTAGGTAATTGGCCACGAGCCAGCGTGTTTTAGAAGGCACAATTTCCGGAAAACCCACCGTTGAACGATTTAGACCGATGTCAGTTGCAATTTTTTGCGTAAAATAAATACACAAAGAATGCAATACTTTATGATTCCCAGAGAACTATATGAATTAAATAAGTTCATAAATTAATTTCATTTTAACGCGTATATCGCTGTATTATTGAACAAATTACACACACACACATATATATATTCTCTTTGTAATAGTTCTATGAATTTATCTGAGATTCGTATAAAAAATTTACGGATATGAATATATATATATATATATATATATATATATATATATATATATATATATTTACATATATATAGAACAGAATTGGGATAAATTTTTGCCCAGTCTATGTATTCTAAGGGTCAGTCGGATTTTACGGCGCATGCCTAACGCTCATTCAGGAACATCGCGAGAACGAAACAGATGCAACGAGACTGAGAGAGACGAAAAACAGGTCTCCGAAATTCAGGGAAAACCACACCGGAACAATTTGGACGTTCCGTTTCTATGCTATTATGTCACTGCGAATGTTAATTTCTACAGAGAAAAAAAGTAGCAAGGTCGTTTATTCGCCAATGCAGTTTTCACTGGCTGGCTTTTTTACAAGTTTGCGGAAATATCGCCATTAAATAAAAGTTAAGAAAAAATATTTGACAGCTTTTTTCTTTTTTTACAAAATTATATGGAGTTCACACTTCAGTTTTTTTTTCTTCGTTAGGTTTCCAGAAAAACCTGCCAGGATTACGATTATCACATGTCGATTTAGAAACGAATAAAGATATACAAATTAATAAAACTCACCTCGGATGGGAAACCTCTTCTTATAAACACTGCAAGCGCACACCAACGAACTCAGTCACTTGGGGCATTGGTCTAGAACCCTAAAAACACTAGCAGACTTTTTCTTGCCATTTCCATCATCATGACTGCTGTAACCTCAGGTTAGGTTTTAAAAAAAGTCACAACTTAGAATTCGCGCGCGTTTCACGGATTCTATTTTTGAACTTGACGTTCTTAGCGCGGCACAGTTTCGCGGCCGGTGTTTTTCTACGCGTTTTTGATGTAATTTTCGTGGTTAGTGGATAAAAATCGATGGCTAGAGCATTTGGTGGCAGCCATCTTGGTTCTGTTCTGGCCGGGTCTAGTGGAGCTGTGGAGGCGCGCAGGCGCGGGACGGTCTCCGCCCAAGACTGACTTAGGGCGGGGGCGGCCGGATTGCAAATTGGTTTTTATTGTCTTTAGTCAGTGTTGTCTATGATTAGCTGAAAAAGCGCCGGTTCCTGTCGAATTTTTATTGTGTTGTATTGGGCGCTAACTATTTGATTCGTATTTAAATTGTAGGTTGGTACTTTTATAGCATTGTAGTCTTATATTGCTACAAAACTAGTTCTGAACCGACAAATGAAAAAAAATTAGTTCATTGTCTCTGGCATGAATACTCGATTCGTTTACCAAACCTATCAATACCAATAGGTTTTTTAATATAAAGTAGATTCTTTCCAATTAAGTAAATAAAATCATGATTTTGATTTCAAAAAACAGGTCAACAGCATCATCCAACAGCCTGAAAATATCGCACACTCGCACAGGTTTCCAATAAATAAAATGAAATGTATTGGCGTGTATTACTTTAAAAAACAAGTATTTTGTCTTAAAAATCACTGTGATTTTCTTCTAGGCTATCAGCCCTACAAAAACTAATCGATAATTTTTTTGAATAACCGGTTAACCGAACTATTATACATCACTAATGCCAATAGCTTTTTAGGTTAGGCTCCGTCCGGCTCGAAGGGCCATAGTATGATGATATATAAATTTGATGAACATACGTAAACTCGCACTTTTATTCCAGAGGGATAAACGGAGACCAATGATGGAAAAAAATAATATAGGTACCTACCGAACATTCAATTTCAAGAAATTTCTTCTTTCATATGAAAATGAAAATGAAAAAAACTTTATTTAGAAAAAGGTTAAAAAAGTGGTTACTGGCTTTTGTAGAATTAAATCACAATTTATTAAATTTCGTAGAAATTCTAATCTCTGCCCCAGAAGGCTAGGCAGAGAACTAGATTTTCCACTTAACGTAATCTTGACATTCTTTCCTTACTTCCTTTTCTTTTTTCCTTTTATTATCCTTTCATTTTCGATTCGAAGTTCAATAAAATTGAGAATATCACGCGAATAAAATACAAACGAACTTTTATGACATAACATTTAATGACAAAAATCAACAACTTACATAATATTTACATAGTTAAAGGAGATAACCTAATACTCACACAACAACATCAAAGCCGGATTCCTCTATTCTTTCTTATCTTCGTCAGTTAGCTGCACAGTCTTCGTTTCCTTTATAATTTCATCGATTCTGCAAAGAAACGGGAATTACAGAAAGGGAAGACATATCCTCAGGCATTACTAAACTCGATCAAGTCTAAAGCACGCTCGCTACTGACACTGACGATAGGTACTAGGATAATTTTAGAAGGAGACTTGGCCGTTGATAGTGAGACCTGAAATTTCACATTTGGGCAATTGTGTTGTTCGCAGCAAGCGCTAAGGTATGCACCTAAACACCTCAGACACTAGGGTAAATACTAGTATGTAAAGTTTTTGTTGTGCTTGTAGTGTGCTGTAAATACAATGTCCAAAATACAATGCTAATCAAAGCGTGTCTCTAGATAGTATGTTACATCTCCATGTAAGTAAAAGCTACTTATCTTGTAATTATAAATTCTCTACCAATCCTATGTTTTAATAGATCTATGTAACAGATCTTGTAAACGTGTCTACCTAGAGTTTATTTTAGGCTTGAAATAAAATACACTGGGTATTAGTATGTATAAATTTCATGTGAGTAAGGAACATTTTCTTTGGATTGTTTGAACTTGTTTTGAACTTGTTTTGAACATTGTTTGCCAAATTGAATTCACCGAAAGGAGGAGTAATTTACTATGAACCGTCAAATATCATTGTCACACGCAGAGTTCTTTGTTCTATAATAACTATTATTGTTATGTTAGTCATGTTTGTTTGCAGCAATAAATCATTCAATATTTCCGTTAATTTTGTTTCTGTGATGTGTCTTGTTGTTATAACGAATGTCTTTTCTTTCCATTCATTCATTCAAAGCGCTAACCTATGGAGATCCTTCAGGGAAAGCTCGCCAGTCCCCTCGCCATCGGTTGTGGCTGCGAGGCGTCCGGCTTCCAACCGAGGAAGTTGATTATCTGGAACGTGGCTGGCACCCCTCGCGAATTGTGTTCCAGCATGTCCTAGAGAGCAGAAATTCGATATGAATAATCAAGTTCGTCGCTTGGCAGCCATCCTTTCTAAGTGACCGAATCAACGCATTCGGTGGGATTTGGTTTCTCCGATGATGTTGGATTCGGAAATCAGGTCTTCGATTTTCCGGTTCACTTCAAAGACCGGTCGGCCGCCCCAGATATCGCTGGAAGGACGAAGTGGCCAAGGACCTGCGTGAGCTCCAGGCAGGTCCTTGGCCACTCCAGACCGCGCAGGACAGAGACAAGTGGCCACTTCTTGTGTCAGAGGCCAAGGGTCACTGAGCCAGCGGAGTACTTACTTACAATCTAGCTCAAGATCTAGGACAAGACTAAGGTCTTGTTCAACGATAGAATCGTGCCAGAGCCGGTCATTGTTGGAACTACTACGTATAGCAAACTATTCAACTGAGCCAATTCACCAAAGAAATAAGGTGATTCACATAGCCTACAAGGTCTGCCAAAGAACCTATAGTTCTCGAATGGAGACCACGAACTGACAAAAGCAGAGTAGGACTATAACCAGCTCATTGAATCAAGGATTTCATTGATTAGATTCCTGGCCGCGATACAAACCTCTTTCGCATCATCAACATTCATTGGTCCATGTAGCGGCACCCACACAAACCCAAATGCTAACCCTGGTCTTTGACTAGCCCTCCGGGATACAGCGATTTATATAAGTACTAGCTGTGTGTTCACGTTCACGGTAAGCCACAAATGAAGGTTTCCCAGACGACAATAGGATCGTTATCTCATCTTATCTCAAAGTCGTCGTGCGGGGGCCGACAGTTAATCGGCCACACTTTGACCCAGTGGGACCTGTAGTGTCTGCCCCTAAGCCTAATCGAAGATTTACTCAACGAGGTCGGTCACGCCCTTAAGGGAAAGGGTGCCTAAAGTCTTATGGTCTTATGGGGTAAGCCATTCCCAGAAGACTCATTCTTTTTCCGGCAAGGACATCGCAGTCGCTCAGTAGCGTGCACCATCGACTCCACTTCATAACCGCATGCTCTGCAAGACTAGTGTCATCTTGACATAACCCCATGCTGCGGAGTTGTCTCCGTAACACGGTCCATTATTAAATAACCTTTGGAAATCGAAAAAAGTATTTGTATCAGTTTCACTAAGATAATTCTAAGGGGATGAGAAGAGTAAAACGCGCTTTTACCTACACGGGGAGCCTCAAATGAGGGGTTTTCCATGTGACCGTATATTTCAGTGCTAATGCTTGATGGCTTGTTATAAAAAATACCGAAGATCTCAGTGCTACTGCTTGATCCCTTGTTACAAAACATGATCATACGTCTCAGTGCTACTGCTTGATGCCTTGTTACAAAATAAATAAATAACTTCCACACGACACAATCACATGAGCTGGTCCCAAACTAGGATGCCCTGTGCTATGGTAACCAGGCAAGGACATCACAAACATGGAAATACACCCAGACTGAGGCCATTTGTACAAATGTACGACGGCCCCCAGTGGAAATCGAACCCACGACCTCTGTCTTGGTAGTTAAGCGCCTTAACGGCTAGTCTAACGAAACAGTCAAAATACCGAAGATCTGAGTGCTAATGCTTGATGCCTTGTTACAAAACATGACCATAGATCTCACATCTACTACTTGATGCCTTGTCACAGAAAATCACGATAGATACTATCAGCGCTACCGCTTACCACCTTCCTCCACATAACAACCCATGAAGACCAACAATGTTTAAATTTTCGACCCACCTTCCCGTACATTTCGTCGTAGATCGCGGCCGCGGCGAACTGCACGTCCCGGGACATCCGCATCGGCCGCGTCAGCAGCGCATTCTGCTCGCCCAGCGCTCGGACGTCCCGCATCACGTGCCAGGCGGACGGGAACCAGATGGTTATCGAGTCGCTGTCCACGGTTTGGAGGGTGAAGCCGGCCCTGGGAGCGACAGAAGGCGCAGAGCTGTTAAGAAATAGGCGCATTACGTGTGGAGTTAAAATCCCGGCCGCGAAAAGAAGGGGAACCGTTTTTAAAAGTTCAGAATTTCATTGAAGATTTTTAGGGTTCTGTCAGCCAACAAGGAACCCTTGTATTTTCGCCATGTCCGTCCGTCTGTCTGTCTGTCTGTCTGTCTGCGGCTTGACTCAGAGACGATTAGTCGTACAAAGCTGAAATTTGGCAAATTTTGATATACATACCACTCACGCAAATAAAAACAATGCAATGAAATCTTTAAAAATATATATATAATGATTCTCCCTACATCTAAATTAGGGGCGGACGGACGGACGGACGGAGCGGGCTATGCTAGGCATCTCACTTGTATACGCCTAACAGTGGACTCTGTTTATGAGCTGATTAGATAGATTAGATACATTATATATATATAGCTATACAGTCTATGCTTTCCAAACATAAATATAAAATGTAAAACCAAAAAAAAGCCAAAATGGATATCGCGAGGAATTAAAATCTGTAGCAAACGGAAAAGAAGTCTTCTCTGGGCATATAGATTAAAACCCACTCTTGTAAATAAAAATATACTCAAATCATACTCACGTAGACTTAAAAAAATTATCACACTTACCAAACGAGCTCAAAATGACTTTGACATAAAATCCTCTGACAATAAAAGTAAAGCGACATGGAATATTATTAATGACATAAAATATAATATACCTAGGACATCAATATCGGCACTAGAAATTAATAATCAATTAATACGAGACCCGCAAGAAATTGCAAACTTATTTAATGATTACTTTGTGGACAGAATTGAGCCGCTAAATGATACGACACACAACATTGACTATATAGATAATTATCCAAATTCAATATTCATGACACCTAGTACCCCGCATGACATAGCTAAGATTATAAAATCATTAAAAAACACAAATAGTGTTGGTTATGATGACATCAATACCAAAATCATAAAATCTGTTGGTCCTCAAATATGTGAGCATCTCTGTTATATTTTAAATTTATGCATAGAAAAAGGTATATTTCCTGATAATCTTAAATTTACCGTAATTAAACCACTCTTCAAGAAAACAAACAAACTGAAAATGTAATTCTATCGTCCAATTGCCCTCATTCCCATTTTCTCAAAAATATTTGAAAAACATATCAATAATTCAATTTATACCTACCTAGAAAAATATAAGGTACTTTGCAAGGAACAAAAAGGCTTTAGGAAATGCATGTCCATTAACCGGGCTATATATGAATTCGTAGAAGGCATCATCAAAAAAGTAGACAAAAGAGAGCCGATATGTGCCATATTTATGGATATGACACAAGCTTTCGATTACGTTGATCATAACTTGCTCCTTAGGAAATTATATAAATATGGTATTCGCGGCAACGTGTTAAACCTTATAAAATCATATCTGGAGAATAGAACTCAATATACACAAGTTTCGAAAATTGACATTAAAGAAAAAAAAGAAGAGATATTCACATCGGACACTAGGAAAGTAAAATATGGGGTGCCACAGGGGCACGTACGTTAGGGCCTCTTCTCTTCTTAGTCTACATAAACGACTTACCAAAAGTGAGCACCTATCCAATGACTCTATTCGCCGATGATAGCACTATCTCAATTGACTCTAGAAATAAGGAAAATTATGGATCTGACATAATAAATCTCTACATGACATAATAAATTGGCTTCAAAGTAACAACTTAAAAATTAATCTAGATAAGACCAGCATAATGCATTTTAAACAAAGAGAAAATAAACCTAATAATATTACCGTAAAATATAAAGATATCGAAGTAAAGGAAGTATGTAACTCTAAGTTTCTAGGTGTAATAATAGACAGTAGATTAAACTGGGATGAACATACTACACAGCTAAATAAAAAATTGTCCTCGTGTGCTTTTGCGCTTCACAGACTCTCCGCTGTTACAAACAGAAATGCGTTGATAACAGCTTACCATGGTATGGTTGCATCTCTCCTGAGATATGGAGTTATATTCTGGGGCAACTGCACAAATAAAGTATCTGTATTTAAATTACAAAAACGATGCATCCGAGCCATGTTTGGCCTTCACCAACAAGATACCTGTAAGCCTTTCTTCATTAAATATAAGATTCTGACTTTGCCTGCGATGTATATATTAGAAATATGCCTTTTTGTAAAAACAAATGAAGATCTATTCCATAAAGCTAGAGATAAAATTAAGCGAGCTCAAAGAGATCCCACCAGAATAATAAAGAGCAAGTCAAACACGGCACTAATGACGAAAAGCGTCTGTCACATGGCTCCTACTTTATATAATAAACTGCCTTCAGCATGGAGGGAACTCCCCATAGACAAATTTAAATTTAAATTGAAGAGTTTACTTTTAACTAAATCTTATTATAGTGTCTTCGAATATTTAAATGACAAATTTTGACATTGTTTACTTTTTTATTATGATTAATATAATTTTTCTAATTATAATCAATTAATACATATTATTGACTTGTAATTTTGCTAATATAATTGTTTCCTTAAAACATTTGTACGCCTTATTGGCTCAACATAGCGCACATTTGATTTATAAGACCATGCATGTATTGTATACCTATGTTTGACAAATAAAGTATCTGTATCTGTATCTATACTTCTATACTTAAAAGTAATTTTCTAAATAGGTGGCATTTTAACTTACTAATTATACAACGGCGGCTCTAAAACCACCCATATTTCAGCGTGTATAGTTTTTTTTTTAATTATTATTACTATTTTAATAAAGACCTTTACATTTCTTTTTCTTACAAATTTCGCCAAACTGCGGTAGGTACGTACGCATTCAATAGCGAGCCGATATCCCTGAGTCGCGTGAACGGACTGGTGTGCTGATGCAGGCCACCCAAACGCTCCGCCTGCGCCAGCTGCAGTGACTGGCGAAGCTCCATCAGCGTATCGCCTCCAAACACGCACGCCATGAACACCTGCGATGGGGAAATACCATCAGGGGTCTTAATTATGCGCACGAGATCCTGAGCTATGGTACCCAGGCGAGGGCATCGCAAAGATGGAAATACTAGTACACCCAGATTGAAATTATTATTAATTAGTTAATTATTGTTATTGCGTTTTTTGTATTGGAGTTTTGTTTTTCTTACATTGTGCTTATTTTTTTGGGTCGTTGTTGTACACGTGTGTGTGTGTGTGTGCAAATATCAATAAATGTTGACATAATTATGACATATTATAATCAGTGGTCGGAGTAGGTATATTGAATTAAGGTCACTGACATCAAACGTATATGTTAATATGGATACGCCTCCGAGTTTCCGGATTATTATGATAAAAATACCGAAACATCGAAATTATTACATGAAACTAGTATGCTATAGCCATACGAAACGCAAAAAACATTTTGGAAAAACAAAATTTAGAAAATGATTTAAAATATATTGAAGAAAATTACTCTATTATACTACTAGCCCTAAAAGAGTTACAAAAACAAAATTTATCTCTAGCTGATTCACTTTTAGTATTTGATCAAGTAAGGGCTACGCTTAACGAGTGCAGTAATGAGAATATCTATACTCTATCTATACTAATAATAAATCTGTAAGGGTCGGTCATGGAGTAAGTTAGTTTGTTTTCAGAGATATTGTGTTTATAGGCTCAATATATGATACTGAAACTAATTTCACGATTTTTAGAATTTTTTTCTGTATGTGTGTATGTATGTATGTATGTTCCTCCATAACTCTTAAGCCAATTATCCGAATTTGATGAAATTTGGTATAAAAACATATAGACATCTGGGACACAGGATAGGCTATTTAAATTCTAGCTCCAGTTATGATAAGACGTGGCCCCCATACAAATGCTTCGTAAAAATCGAAATGTACGCGAACGGAGTCGCGGGCACAGCTAGTATTATAATATAGTAGTTTATGCAACTGTCATATAATGAAGGGTATTAAAACACGAGTGTGAGTTTATGACACGAGCGCAGCGAGTTTCATAATAGTAACGAGTGTTTTAATACCCGTGTTATATGCAGTTGCATACACTACTTTATCTTCACTAATGCAATTAAAAATTAAATTCACGCGTACGTGTATAATCACAGTGATTTTGCCGCCATTAAAATTTAACCAATGAGAGCGCAGCTGCGCGCTTCAATAAAACGCGACCAACCTGATTGGCCCTGCAATCAAGTTGGTCGCGTTTTATTGATGTTATAATGAGATTTTACGATATCGATGTGAATATTATACCATCATGTGAAATTGCTTAAATTGAGTGTTTTGTTGTCTGCGCTATAACAGTAGTAATTATAAGTCAAGTATTGAAAACATAAGTAGAATGTTACAACATTAGTGTAGATAAAGAATTTAATGCATTGTATGTATCTACTCTAAGACCAAAGTTGAACGCCATACGATAAATAAATAAAATGTTCAACTGCCTAATTTTTACCCGACTGCGGCGGAGCCCAAAAGGAGGGTAATGTGTTTAGCTCGAATGTATGTTTGTAAGTATGTCCGATTCTATGTTATCTCATAACTCCTTGGTCAGATTTTGACAAATGAGGCCTCAATTGATTATATTATTATATTTATAATATGACCAACTTGTCTGCACTTGCCCATTAGCTCAGTTGGGAGAGCGCTGGCACGGTTAGCCAGAGGTCGCGGGTTCGAGTCCCGGCATGGGTGGAATTTTTAGCCGCTAAATAGGTTTTTAAAATTGCCCTTAGCACGGGTTAGTGCAACAAAAAGAATATAATCAGTGTTAACTAAGTTTAGACATTAAGTTCCTCAAGTAACATAATACTAACGGTTTTTGTGGCTGCCTGTAAGTTAGATAACGCTTATTTTTTGTTTTATTATCTACTAACTGTTGCCCGCGACTTCGTTCGCGTGGTAATTTTGATGTGTATTTCTCCGGGATAAAAAATTGCCTATGTGCTAATCCAGACTATAATTTATCTCTGTGCAAAATTTCATCCGGATCCGTTCAGCAGTTTTTGCGTGACAGAGTAACAAACATCCATACATACATACAAACTTTCGCGTTTATAATATTAGTAAGGTTAGTGAATGTATTAGTGTATATATCGTAGTCTTAATAAATGAAACGAAACGAAAGGAAACGAAATGAAATAAAAAAAAATCACTCACCCCATCAGGTTTCAAGCACTTCATGATCCTGTCGAAGCATCCGGGCAAGTCGTTGACCCAATGCAGCGCTAGGGAGGACACCATCAGGTCTACGCTGTTTTCTGGGAACTGGAAAGAAATCATAAATCAAATAAATAACTTCCACACAACACAATCATTCGTCCCGTTCCCCAACGAGGATACTCTGTGCTATGGTAACCAGGCAAGGACATCACAAAAATGGAGATAGACTGAGGCCATTTGTACAAAATGTACGGCGGCCCCCAGTGGGAATCGAACCACGACCTCCGGCATGGTAATCAGACGTGATACCGCTAGACCAACGAGGCAGTCATAGCGTAAAAATATTCTTAACGATCGAAAATCTTTTTCTTGATGAATCATCAGTCTCTAACAAGAATTGATCTCGAAGCACAATCAATCAATCAATCAGCCCATTCTCGTCCACTGCTGATCGAAGCACTTCAATCAATCAATCAGCCCGTACTGGTCCACTGCTGGACATCCGCCTCCCCCAAAGCACGCCGCTTCTTTCTTTCCTCGGCTATCCAAAACCAGCCGGGCTGGTCACCATGCCAACGAACCGATGGTCGATTGGGTGCAAAGGTTCTCGAGTGGAGACCACGAGCTGGTAAATGCAGCGTAGGGCGCGTGACACACAGATGGGACGTGGGGCGAGGGCGTGGTAAGACCACAGAGTCACAGAGCACAGTCCTTGCTCTGCGGTCGCTCTTGGTCTGTGACTCTAAACATCTTACCGCGCCCCCGCCCCACGTCCCATCTGTGTGTCTCGCGCCTAGGACGCCCACCAGTTGGTTGGACCGACGATCTGAGGCAACAATGCACTTACATCTACATTCTCTTCGTCCATAATAAGCTTCTCAGTGTCGACTCCGTCCCCCAGGATGGCTTTGTCGAGGTGGGTCTGCGACGTGTCACACAGCGTGACACGTGTCACGCTGTCGGGCGTGAAGTGGCGGGACACGTAGCCGCGTCCCGCACCTGCGTGAGACGAGAGGCAGGTGCCTCATTTACTGCCAGAAACAAAAATTAGCTCTTCAATTTAGGGTCTAGATTGAAGAGCTTATAAAAACCTATTTAAAGGCTAAAAATTCCACCCATACCAGGACTTGAACCCACGACCTCTGGCTAACCGTGCCAGCGCTCTCCCACTGAGCTAATGGGCAAGTGCAAGCATCGGCGAAATTTTGAATCTCTAAATTTTAGCCTCTAAATAGGTTTTTAAGATTGTCCTCAGCACGGGTTAGTGCAACAAAAAGAATATAATGAAGAGCTTATGTTATAATGCACAGAGTGTGCCTTATCAAGTTATCGGCCGGCTATTCAAGCACTTTTCAACCCCCCTCTATCTTTGAAGCCATTAATAACACTGCAGTCGATAAAGACGAAAAAACTAGCTTCGAAATACGCACTAAACAGAAATGATAGAAATAAAATCGCAAATTTTGACACTAGATGGCGCAGTCGGAATCTGTATCGCGGCACGGTTATGTCCATAATTCTGCGAAATTGCTTTTGCACAGTGAAGAGTTTCATTATTTTCTCATGAATCCCGTTAACAAGTCATGGGACCACCCTAAGGTGGGGTTTCTGATAAATAATCAAACAATGTGGTAGGTAATTATAACCTGAACAAATAAAAAAAAATTTTGACTGACTGTGACCTTTCTTTTTTTAAATCAGTAAAAAGAGACATTTTACTAACTTAGATAATTTAGCTTTTTAATGTAAGATTTTCCACATCTAAATTGGATAATTTTTTAAACTTTATGCCGCTAGAGGTTACATCTTTCAAATATGTACACATAGACTTTAATCAGGTTTGTCAAGTGTTAAGGCTGTACTTACATAGAGCATGCTGTCTTGCTCGTAGAATTTAACATTTTTTCATTTTGTAATAATATGAGTACACTTTTGATAAATGCGGTCTGAGGGTATGATTTATAATTACATTACGGACATTTTTAATATATTTATGTTTTCCAAAATTAAATCAAATTTCCTCAATGAAGAATTTACAGGTTACAGGTCACACTTACAGGATAAGAAACATATTATGCCTTGAATGTTCGCAATTTTATTGTCTATCAAACCTCTGAGGGTTAATCATGTTTATCAAAAGTTTACCCATATTACAATAATAACAATATGTTTTTATTTCAGAATACACAGTTCCAGATAACAATATTAATACAATATTAAAAAATGTTAAATTGTGCAACCACATAACAGCCTTAAAGTGTTTCTTCAAACAAAGCCCAGTGTTACCAAGCTCCACCGCATTGTTGAAAGTCCTCTTGATGTCAAACACCCTATCAGCTGTCCGCCAACCGACTTCCTCCTTTATATACTCAGACAAATGGTAGTCTTCTCTTTGCGCTGATCTGCAGTGAAAAATGTGTTATTAATTGATGATTTTATTTATTTATTTATTTATTTACGGATTTAACTAGGCTTTCTTTTGAGTTATGTACATTTGTGAACTTGTAGTATCAATACCACTCTCTAACGGTGAAGGAAAACATTGTGAGGAAACCTGACTGTCTGAGGTGTACACATACCTGAGTGCCTGAAATTGTCAATCGCTGTCCTCATGTGGTAATTAAGCCTATACTCTTTCTCTGAGAGAAGACCTGTGCCCTGCTGTGGGACGTACATGGGTTACACAAAAAATTGTTCTTATGATATCAAATTATTGTGAGAAGGGTATTGGCATTGTAGAACAAAGCAATGTTTTGACACAGTACATATCATAATTCTCTATGTAGCTACCTACCTAAAATTATTACTTAAATCCAACAGTAGAATGAGCCAAGTTGTGTAACCAAGGATTAAGATGATAACGGTAAAATAGATACACATGCTGGCAAACATCTTGAGCAAGATGCTACGCAGACGGGGAAAGTACACCGTCCGCCCCGCGCCACCTTCAGCCCCCCAAAGCCAAACTACTGAGCATTGTTCACAATGTTTGCCGGTATATGTACTTACCTTTCTCTCTGCATCCTCTTCGCATTTCTATCAAAGACGTTCATAGCCCGGTAAACTGAGCTAGCAGTTTTAGGCTTCGAAGCTTTTTGCCTTTTCTGAGTCATATTCACATTTTTTCCATCTTTTAGGAAGTGGGTCAGGGCCAGAAGGCGGTTCGTGTGTTGCAGCGGGTTATTTTGTAACATTTTGGGTGCGAATTTCGAAGATTTTTACCTAAGGTTAGGTTAGGTTATGTTTTGAAGATCAGCTGTTTATTTGTTGACGTTTGATTGATACATTTCTGACAGTTGGTTTTGGTGTTGCTCATCAATTTTCAGCCAAATACAAAGAACTTGAAGTGCTAGAAACTAGATGATTATAATTTCATAAAATAATATGTACATACTTGATAGGTAATAAAATTAAATACAAAAATAGGATTTTTTTGCAAAAACAATTAGGTATTTACCCTCTACTAAGGTTTCTACGAAATCGAAAAAAAAATACTGTCAGAAAGCCGTCAAAACAATAAAGTTTTGAATTTTTACGTATTTAGGTAGATACGTCGTACTTTAGTTACTTAATAAAAACCGTCTCTCCAACTCCGAGAAGTAACATAATTCACGTAAGTACGTACAACACACAGGTGCAACAATTCAGCAATCTCATCGGTAAACTAACCTCAAAACGGTAATCTTTTTTTATCTCTATGATATCTCTACTGTCACGCAAACGCAAAACCAATTCAAACAAAGCATATTATACCCTTTGAAATCTAATTTCTTATAGCCCCGCGCCATTTAGGTACGTGGTTGTTATAAAGGTAGGAAGAAACATTACAAAAACTGATGTTGTTATTTGTACTCAAACGGTCTTATTTATAAAAAGTTGATTCCACTAAAACACTCAAGACGGAGTTTAAGCCGGTTTATGGAGGAGCCTGTTATAAGCCGGCATTTACTCCGTTTAATAAATTAATGAGACCGTATTGATCAGGGGCTCAGTGGCGTGTCTTGGGAGAGGCATATGTCCAGCAGTGGACTGACACCGGCTGATTATGATGATAATGTATTTATTTACTTAGATATATTCTTACATGTAAAAATTCCTTTTAAAATTTCTGTAAAAATTGCTTAAACACAGTAGAAATAGTCTGTGGTAGTCTTTCCCTTGTACAGCTTAACCACAGACTTTATTGAGTGTTTTAAGGAATTGAGTTTTCTCAAATTGGTAAAACCTTTATTATTTCAGCATGTGGCCAATCCTAATGCAGTTTCTGAGAACAAGAGCTCCGTATGTAACACTGCCGATAGCTGCGGTGGTTGGTGTCATAGGATACCACCTGGAAAGCCTTCTGTCGGATAAATACACACCTTACAACAGTGAGTGCCATTGGTTTAACACAAGCCAAGATTTGTCATAGACCCTAGAGTCTGTTTTGGTGCTGTTTTTACTAAACAGATCGTCGGCTTATTGCAAGAACTCAATAACCGACATATTCACTATTGGGAGAAAAACTACTTTTCAGTTTGTGTAAGTTAATGGTTGTATTTCCTCTTCCTTATTCCCTATAACATTGTTAAAATAATGCCTGATATTAAAACACCACTATTATATCATTGTTCAATACATCTATTAATACATACCTTTTAAAAAAAGTGGTTAGTGAGTCTTTGCAGTAAATGACTTCTTGCAATAAGCTGACGAAATATCCTACAAAAAAATTTTGAATAGTCACTAAACCTTATCAGCCCCTAATTTACATGCATCAAGTCCTAAAGGATTCCGGATGGCTTAGCTGTCCATTCCTTTATAATTGATACAGCAAACGTCAGGGACCCATTGGCATTTGCTGCACATAATCTTGGGGCTGGACCATAAAAATACAAACATAAAAAAAAAACAAAAAATACAATTATACAAGCTGGTTGATGATCCAGTGACCATCATTCCCATGTTCATGCAACGCAATGTCTTCATTGTCTTTGGTTAAGGTCACGGACATTCCATTGCTTGAGCATGTTCATTGACATTCTGAGTGAAATAAATTGATGCTGGCCACTCCAGTTCCGCATATTCCTAGTCTTCTTTTTTCCAAGAGAAATACTTAAGATCATCGCTGGACACATAAGTCCATTCCCAGATGTTATGGAGCCACCATTTTTTTTTATCTGTTGGGCGCCCTTTTTCGTCCCGCATATTCGGTAACTTTTAGAAGTCTTCGTTTCGTGACCTAAAATTGGCCTTCTTTTTTAGAACCAGTGCCAGATCAACGAATGGAACGCTTGACCGACGTTTCTCTAGAAGACCCAACAAATGTGAAGAAACTCAAATATCATGAGAATGTGTTAGGCAAAAATGTGTCGCCGTCCCTCCAGCAAGATTAACTTTTTAAGTGTAGGTAGCATATGGACTGTTTATTTATTAGGTAGGACTATTTAATAATTTTTTACCACTTTCTGACATCCCTCCTCGATTATACAGGGTTATTTCTAGAATGCACAATTCCTGAGACACCCCAATGGGGAACTTGCGTCTAACTTAGATTGAAGTGACATTGCTTTTATACCATAGAAGATAATAAGAACGTAGGATATTACAAAAAATAGTTTTTTTTTGGGGATTATGGGATCACAAAAATTGCGAAAAATAAAGTTGGTCTAATAATAAAAAGCTTATTAGATTTAGGTATTTCATTGAATTCTAAAAGTTTTATAAGTGTTTAGATGCATAACAATATTATCTTACAAGATAACTCAAATATCGATAAACATTTCGTATATTATAAAGCGTTACGTGCATGTCGTGACGTCTTAGTTTGACCCCGATTTTTATGGCGCGTTTTTGCACCACGTGACTATATTGACTTTTCAACAGGTTATAAATTATGAAAAGTAGAAGTCATACCCCTACCCCTCAAACAGCGCCACAATAAAGCGGGTTTTTTTTAAAGGAAAATTTCAAAAGTCATAGACCTAAAGATGTTGTAAATGAGAAACTAACCGACATGTTTCAGGAATTGTAAATTTTTTTAAAAACCCTGTACAAGTCAAAATAAGCTTTTTTCATCCCTTATGTGTGAAAAGCCTTCTTCGAACCCTTCCCCCTCGTATTGTCTTACGTAAGCAATAAACAGCTCCACAGTAGTTCAAGAAATGAAATGGTTGATGTAGGAGGCAGCAGCGGGATTCAATATTTTCAAAAGTTGTACAACTGTAGGTATTTGGTTTCTAATTATGAGATGGAAAGTACTTAAAAACGGGCCAAGTGCGTGTTAGGCCACGCGCAGTCGCGCAGTGTCGAGTTCCTTAGAAGCACGGGCTTTTTAACCCGCTTTTCAGAACTACCGACTGCATCAAAGTAATTTTCCCCTGTTCCACAATTTTCAATGGAATTTGTACGAAGTTCTCCTTTTGTAACTTGGTCGCCTAATACTCGTTCACTGGTAAAGCTTACTTAGCCGTGATAGTATTCCTTTTAAGTTGATTGTATGTGCTACTGCCCTGATTTATTTCACGATTCTACAATCAACCGTTTAGCCGGGTGAGGAACTTTCTCGTTTACTACTGAACCTTAAAAAATGTTGTGTATTATAAATACAACTTTGGTTGTTACAACTTTATTTACAAATGCTAATCTGTTTGGAGCTTCTGAAAGTATTGAATTAATAATAAATGCCTAAGAAAGTACTGTAAATATTTTTGCATTTTCTAGTCTAAAGAATAAATCAATAATGTTATTATATTCTTGTTTCATTCAGTGCCTAAATGGATATTTCCCGATAAATATGATAAAAAAGGATGTTAGGTATACTGCTGAAGTTATCGTGCGGCAAGAAAGGACCAATGCCCATACAAACGTAGTTTGGTTCTTATTTACAAACGATATGCCGGATAACAATGGCATTTTACCAATACATTCAGAGAGGACACAAAGCGAGGTTTGGTAATAGAAAAGAAAAAAGAGCCTCATAAGACTTCAAATAAAATTCAGAAATAAACACAAGGTATATAGGACTGCTAGTGCTGAAGGGAATAGCAGTTCCCCCAAGGCACTAGTCTGTGCTAGTAGTGGCACGCGGTTGTGCTGCGGCTAAGAATAATTTCTTTTTGGTAAGTATGTTTCCAATTCTGAGTGACTGGTTGGGAATAAATGATTCCCAACGAGTCACACCCTTGTCGAGGGTGTGACTCGTTGGGTATTTTTACAAAAAAAAAACCCACCGAGTCACACTGTGACTCGTTGAGGTGTGACTCGTTGGGAACAAAGGACCTCGATGTGTGTCCTCTAAACGTCTTGGCAAAGTTTCATTGCGGTAAATAAAAACTACGTTTGTATATGGGAATCGCTTCGTGAGCGGCCTTCTAACCTAAACCATCCTAAACTAACCAACAAGATAAAATATAATGTATTAACCAACAGCCCCTATATTACGCGCAATCCATTCCAATCAAGCAGTAATACTACTTGATTCCAATCGTTTGACTGTCAAATTCCATACTAATTTGACAGTTAGACGATTGGAATCGCTCAGGATTTGGTGAGCATAATAAGGCTACTGAGCTAAGTATGTCATAGAACTACAATAGAATTCATGGTTAACTATCGATGTAGTGTGACGGAGGTCAGAATGAACATAAACATAAACATTTACATACAGGCACATACATTGAGAAACAGTGTTGTGGTATCAGCAATTTATTCGACCCGTAGTCGGACAGAGTTTCCACCTTGCAAGTGTACTTCACGAAATTTACATTCAGACTCGCTCAATAGCCTATTGTATTGCTTTTATATAAACTGAAATCTATTGACTGACCGTTTAGGACAAAACATTTCAATTAGGAAACGGAAGTTGTACGACTGTTATTATTTTATATTAGCTCCAATACTTTTACGTAATAGTTTTATATTATTAATTATATATTATAATGTATTTATATTTTTATCTTTAGTCTTATCTGATTCAAATAACTGAATAAGTAATGTCATGATACCACGAATACGATATTAAATTAATTGAGTTACTTTAATACTCTCGAAATTAATATGAACAATTGATCGTTAATTAAATTGTTAATAATACTTTTGTAATTTATAATAATTAATTACAGGTATACTGTAACTGCAAATGGATAAAGTTATTTATCTATACGTGTTGCGACACTGGATCCTGAAGTCGCATAGTCGATTAACCATATAATTGAACTACATCAATGTACATCGAATTGTCATAATAAACTACCCATGTAATTACATTTACAATTGTAAAAGTTGCTGCGTTTCTAGCTGTGGTAGCCTAGTGGGTAGAACATTGGACTCGGAAGCGGGAGACCCAGGTTCGATTCCCAGTGCGGGCTTGTACCTATGACTTTGTTTTCTAAGTCATGCACATTTGTGACGTTAATAGTAGCAATACCACTCGCTAACTGTGAAGGAAAACATCGTGAGAAAACCTGATTGTCAGAGCTACTCATATACCTCAGCGCTCGAAATCGCCAATCCGCGGTGGGCACGCGTGGTGATTAAGCCCACACTCTTTCCCTGAGAGAAGGCCTGTGCCCTGCAGTGGGACGTATTATAGGCTGCTCATGCTGCGTTTCTAGTGGAAATCGAGAGCGGCAATAAAACACAAAATCCCATGATAACGATTTCATTGCACATACAGTTTTACAAGGCTAGTAAATCTTAGATAGTCCACCGTCACGTCAAATGCTAATTTACTTTTACATCACAAAAATGTTTGAACATATCGACAGCGCACAAACGCGCCACGGGCGCTTAATGAGTTCTTAAACTTATCCAAGTAGTCATAATGCATAAAAATTAACCTTAACAGTATACGTATATTACCTTAATGATACATTTTCAATATTGACTTATTAACACAGACTCCATAATTAAGGAGCTCCAGTGGGCTAACAAGCGCCACCAATGATTAAAAAATCATACTTTCTTTTACAGATCGTATTTGTAAAATGTCATGACATACGGTGCCGAAACGTGGACACTCACGGTGGGCCTGGTGCACAAATTAAAAGTCGCTCCGCGTGCTATGGAAAGGGCTATGCTCTGGGTTTCTATGAAAGATCGAATTCGAAACGAGGTGATCCGACAGAGAACCAAAGTCACCGACATAGCCCACCGAATTAGCACGCTGAAGTGGCAGTGGGCCGGCCATATCGTCCGAAGAACTGATAACCGATGGGGTAGACGAGTTCTTGAGTGGAGACCGCGGATCTGTAAACGTAGTGTAGGACGTCCTCAGACTCGGTGGAGCGATGATCTTCGCAGGGCGGCTGGCAAGAGCTGGATGAGAGTAGCCGAGGACCGTGCTCAGTGACGTGCAATAGGAGAGGCCTATGTCCAGCAGTGGACAAGGGTAGGCTGATGATGATGATTTGTAAAAAGTGTCAGTGCAACAACAGTGATTTTTAGGACCCACGACAAAGAACTTGGGATCACGAACCTGGGACTAGACTTAATGCTATCTAGTCTAGGTTTTGCCTTAGTTTCACAGCCATGGGTCCTAAAAATGACAATTAACATGATTGAGAGACTGTGTAAACTATTTTAGCAAATTCGATCTCTAAAAAAAGATATGACTTTTTTTCCTCGGTGGTGCTTGTGTTACTCCCTGGAGCCCCTTAACAGAAGAAGACATATTTCCGTTATTTGATTAATAATAATAACGTTAAAGAAGAAAATTTTGACTAAATTTCCAAATAATAACAAAACAGATCAACAGACATCGTAATAACTACTTAGAATGTAAACTTTATGCTATTTGGGGATATGCCCCACATAGGGCATGCACCCGGTTCTGTTTCTGTACGGGGGTACCGGATAAATACCCTAGCTCCGTACAAATATTGACACAATACGGTCAACAAAACCGATTACCAAATCGAACCACCGAATTCACTGACGAAACTTTTAAAAGTTAACCGTACTTTTCAGCACGAACCTCTCCACGTCCATAAACTTTGTAAACACATCATACTGCGTCACGTTGGCTTGCAGATATCTCCTGACAATCTCCACATCTTCCAGAGCCCTGGACTTCGTGACCTGACACTCCACTTCATCAGTCTCCGGCCTTTCTGTCGCCAAGGGCAGTATCTCTTCAATCTCCTTCCGCTGCGTCACCGGATCTACAGCTTTGTGGTTGCCACCGAAAACAGAGCCGTTGGATCCGTGACCGGTTAAGAACTCATCATCAACCGTGATGTAATTGTCTAGACTCTGAGAGTCGTGGAAGTATGTGTCTACATCGAAGTCGGACAACATTCTGCATAAAGCTACCTCGTCATCTTCTGTCACGGTTGGCACAGGGACATGTTTATGCACATAGTCGTTTTTCACGTCATAGCCGGTGGCCGCGAAGCAGTTGGCTATGGCCTCGGATGGAGTACGGTCCCAAGCTTTTTCCAGAATGTTCAGCGCTTCTAAACTGGTCAGATTTCTGTCGACGCCTCTGATGGCGTTCATGGCCTTCTCCTGTACGAGCAATCTGCGGTACTCGTCGCGGAATTTGTTGAAGATGCCGTTTTTGATGGGCATCAGTGTGTTAGCGGCCTTCCATGGTACGAAGACCAGTTTCAAGTGGGAAAGGGTCAGTTTGGAATGTATCGTGGCGCGATCGAGAATCAGAACCGCTTTTCGGCTTTGTAGCTGTAACTCTCTGTTCCAGAACTTGACGTATTCCTCGAACATCGGCGTCGTGAAGTGTCCTTGGCCGTGTCTGATGTACGTCACTGGCAACGTGTCAGGACTCCTGTAGGAATGGACAAGGGGATCCTCCGTTCCACAGACCAGCAACTTCTTTTTGTCCGACCCCGTTACATTGGTGCACATGAAAATCGAGAGTCGGTCTTTGGGGAAGCCGTGGATGTATTTTTTGCCGGCCATCTTTTTTATACGGCCCCTGGAGGAATTATAATAGACCCCCACTTCATCCCCGGTGTAGATATCCTCGTCGTTGAATCCGTTGCGGGCGTCCAACCACTGCTCTTCTAAAAACTGCCTCTTCCACTTGGACTCGTTAGGGTTACTGCTGAAAACTCTTTTTCTCCTGACGGTGGACCGAAAGGTAATTTTGTACCTAGTCTTGAACCTGTCAAGCCACTTTTTGCTTCCGTTGAAGGCGACAAAGCCGTTCTCCTTCGCGAAGGACTCGGCAATGTCCATGAGCATTTTCCCCGTCACTTGAATATCGTTTTGCTTCTGATAGTTGAGCCAGTCCAAAATCTTTCTATCGAGCACGCTATTCATGTATTTGATGGACCTCCTTCCAGCTCTCTTGAGGATCACAAACTCGTCACGGTCCTCCCATATTTCGTTGATAACTTCGGGTGTTAAATTGTATATTTGGCAGATATCCGTGACGGACCTTCCTTTGTGCATTTTACTGACAATAGCGCACTGTATCTGATAGGCGACGTCTTCTTTTTTCGTGTATACATCGAAGTTATTCCCTTCGTCTAAATTATCAGTGTCTTCTTGATCGACATCGTCAGTGCTATCGTCTGTATCGCCGTCGGTGGCTTTGGTGTCGTTCTTGGATCGAATTCGTTTTTCTGGCATCTCTTCAGTTGTTTCCTTGATCTTGTACGTACTCCAAGAGCGCGGCTTCCGAGGTACGTCAGGTGGTATGGTGGGGTGTCTGTGTTGAGAAGATGAGGTTAGTAATCAGCGCAGACTGGGGGAAGAGTAGAGGACTAATGTACGATGGGAAGACACCACAGGGAAGCTACAAGCAGCCGAAATTGGAATTGGTAATTGGAATTGACAATTGATTTCCTTGAATTCCAATTCAATTTCCCACTTTAATGCTTGTAGTATAGTGCGCACTGGTTGGGCGTAATTTATTTCCTTTCGTAATTAGATTGCTAATTCAATTTCAATTCATTGAATTCACTATTTATTTTTTCTTTATAAATAAACATCTAACTAATTGAAAAAATTTGCTGTGATTGGAATTCAAGGAATTGAATTGTCAATTCCAAATACGTAGCTTGAATTCGTATTTCCTTTAAAGCAGTTTGTAATGAATCGTTATAAAACCAGCACAACTATCTATCTAATATTGGTTACATGATATATGACCAATGGCGCCCCTTAACTGAAAACCAGTTGGTCCATCTGAAATGCCAAATTTTTATTTAACAGTGGGGTTTAACTTTATTACACAAATCCATATCCTAATCTAGTCTTTATTTTCGGCTATGAGATAACTTTACCCTATAGTGTTTTATATATTAGGGGTTAAAGTATGAAATTGCCGTTTTATTGCAATAGGTTCTTTGAATTGACATAGAATCTTCATGGTTTGAGATTTTCGAATGAAACTTTTTTCAAATGGTTTCTATGATGTTCTTTTTTTAAAAAATGTGAAACATTTGAATATCGAATATTGAATATCAACAAGGCAACACAAGTTTCAACACGCGTTTCTTTCTGCAGATCAGTCAAATCATGAGGCACCCATTTTTCGTATTTTTTTATTTTATTGATTTGACGCAAGTGAGTCAATATTGTGGGTAAGGTAACGTTAAACCATGCCGCTAATTCCTGGGTAGTTTGACTAGGGTCGGCTTCCACTATCTCTCTTAATTCATCGTTATTCACCTGTGTGGGCGGTCTTCCTCGTGGCTCGTTCTTTAAGTCGAAATTTCCATCACGAAAGCGTTTAAACCAAAATCGCACGGTGCGTTCATTAGTAGACCCCTCTCCAAACGCAGCATTGATATTGCGGGCTGTTTCTGCCGCGTTAGTTCCGCGTCGGAACTCGTATTCAAAAATCACTCGAATTTTCGCAGTATCCATCTTTCTTGTCTAAATTGAATAACAAAAACAATTGAAAGTCGATATTCAAATGTTTCACATTTTTTAAAAAAAGAACATCATAGAAACCATTTGAAAAAAGTTTCATTCGAAACCCTCAAACCATGAAGATTCTATGTCAATTCAAAGAACCTATTGCAATAAAACGGCAATTTCATACTTTAACCCCTATTATTTATAGTCAGTTTTAGTGACCGTGAGTGTGTGCGAGTGAATGAATGAAAAATATTTTCTTGCATAACAAAAATATGCCTGCCTGCCTGCCTGTGCGTTTGTGCGTGCGGGTATGTATGTTTGAGCAAGTATGTAAAAAGTTACTATGCAATTTATTTGGCCGCCAAAACACGATAAATATGGATTTTCGTACAACTTTCGCCGGCCGCTATTCGCATCTATTTCACCAGTACAGCCATTTCGATTTATCTCGAATAAGGTTGTCAAAATAATGCTCAAATTTCCAAGCATGTTCGAGAAAAAAATATTGATGGACTTACTCGGGATGCACAGCGACCTTATGCTCGTACAATTGTTCTTTGGTCTCGTAGAATGCGTCGCAGTGTTCGCACTTCATGCGCTTATGGTGGTACATCATGTGGCGACCCTGAGGAGTGAGAAGTGAGTAGTAAAAGTCATCAGCACCGTCATCGTCTACCGGGTGAGACAAAATATTATGTCCATACTTACCGTTGAAATCGGTGTGGGGGACGTCCACAAATTGGGTGTCCCAAAAATAAACAGTGTTAGTTGGTTCCAGTAACGAATAGTAAAATATATATCGGTTATGAAAAAAAAAAACTTCCCTTACTGTGTTTATTTTTGGGTCAGCCGAAATAAGGTACGTGGTATTTCAACGGCAAAACTAGGCTTTTAATGTATTTTTAACTATAGGGCGTAAATAAAAATCGAAGTTCTCAATTACAGGAACTTTATTTTTTAATCCTGCAACCACATTTCAATATTATAAGATACTCGAATAGTTGTGATAATACAGGTTATTTTTTTGATATTGAGTATGTAAGTATACATAGCATAGAAAGCATCTACAACACATTTATGTCCTCCAAAAAACAAGACTAAAAAAAAATAATTCCGAGCAAAGCGAGGTCATCCAGGTACTAATCTATTTATGAATTAATCTCCTGTATTAACCCAAAAAAAAAAACCGTAGGCCACCACGATTCAGGCTCGACCTTGTGTGGTGGCTACTGCTACTGTCTTCTTCATCATCATCATCATCATCATCAGCCTACGCTTCTCCAATGCTGGACATAGGCCTCTCCTATTGCACGTCACTGAGCACGGTCCTCGGCTACTCTCATCCAGCTCTTGCCAGCCGCCCTGCGAAGATCATCGCTCCAACGGGTCTGAGGGCTACTGTCTTAGTTATATCTAGTTAAACTTTTTGTCAATAAATTATATTTAATTTTCCATTTTTTTTTTCATTTTCAATTCTAAAACTAGCCTCTTCGACGGCTGCAGTTGGCTCTGTCGTTCGCCCGCGTATAAGCGCTCGGCCCCATTTATAAAACCACGCTTCCTCTAAAACACTCCTCAGAGACACTATAATTAATCTGTGGCTACGTCTTTCCCTTTATCATAGACTATATTTAAATAAGAATAAACTTTATTTCACAACATTACAAAGAATTACATACAGTAGGTACATAATCAAGTTAATATTATTACAAAGAATTACAAACAATAGGTACATAATTAAGTTGGTAAACCATAGAACACATTTGGCAAAATACCTGTACATGAAATTTAGACACACAAAGTTGTCAAAAATGGGCCACTCTCAGCATGATGCCAAAGCAGGGCTTTGGCGCTTGTTTTCAGACCGAACCATGAAAGAAAGAATGAAAAAACAATTAAAGAACCATAAAAAATGCCTGTGAGGAGTGCTTTAAGGAATCGTGTTTCTATCAATAGGACCGTTTGTTTTTACAATTAACTACGGAATTAAAAATTAACAATGAATTTGAATGAATAGACTCTCCAGACGCCGTCGTCACTGCTGCGATCCCAGCTTCCATTGACTGCCTGACGAAGACTGCCTCGTCGGTCTAGCGGTAAAACGTTCGAATACCAAGAGAGAAGTCAATGGCTCGATTCCCGCTGGAGGCCGGCGCACTGACTCGAACAAATGGCCACAGTCTGAGTGTTTTTCCATGTCTCTAGTGTCTGGTTACCATAGCACAGGATAACCTAGTTTGGCACCAAGTGTGTGAAATATTACATTAATCATGCTTCTCTAAGCTTTCACGGTGAATAGTCACTCATGTGGGCGGGTGTTACCTTCTCTGCCTTAATCAAAATTTGGTAAGCATGACGCCTTTAACATGTTTACGCATCACTGATTTCATTACCCGGTGGACACTGGAAACACACAGAACATTTTAGTTTCAATCCATCAATCTATACTGACCTGCAAAAGTAAGTATCGCACTTTTCATTTTATATTTTTTTCTAAACTATAGAAGTTAAAGATTTAAAATAAAAAAAACGTTTATCAACTAATTTCATCAGCTTTCTTCTAAAATATACTGCAAAATAAAACTTTATTTCCAGTCCTTTTTATTTCTAAATTATATCTTGTGTACATAAAAAGTTATTGCAATTTTAAAAGTGGTGATACTTAGTTTTGCAGGCCAGTGTATATCGATCGATCAACATAGCCTATTAATTATATTCTTTTTGTTGCACTAACCCGTGCTGAGTACAATTTTTAAAAACCTAAGGCTAAAAATTCCACCCATGCCGGGACTTGAACCCGCGACCTCTGGCTAACCGTGCCAGCGCTCTCCCAACTGAGCTAATGGGCAAGTGCAGGCATTAGTGAAATTTCGAGCCCACAGAAAAGATAGGGTACTTAAAATCAAAATGAAATAAAATCAAAATCAAAATCAAAAAATTTTTTATTCAAAGTAGCACAGAAACTGCGACTTAATGAACGTTACAAGTTAAACTAGGTGTCCATTTCAAAATCTAGATCATTTTGGAGAAAAAATGGACAAAAAAACTCCAAACTTAGTCTTTTCAAGTCCTTAATTTACAGGATTTATATAAATGTTCTAAAACTCATGCATTGAACTGGCTTTAATTCCAGACATCATTGTCATCTAAATAATCTTTAATGTTATAGTAGCTTTTTTGGCACAAAGTGTGCTTCACACATTTTTTGAACCGCGTTTCTGGCAAGCTTATTATATCCTCGGGGATCTTATTGTAGAAACGTATACAATGCCCCATAAAGGATGTATTAACCTTTGCCAGCCTAAATTTTGGGAACGAAAGTTTATGTCTATTTCTAGTATTTACATTGTGTTGGCTACCTACAGTTTTAAAGTCACTGATATTTTTCCTAACGTACATAATATTTTCATAGATATACTGACTAGCAACTGTTAGGATGTTAGTTTCTTTAAAGAAATCTCTTAACGAATCTCTATTGCCTAGCTTATATATGAATCTGATCGCTCTTTTCTGCAGGACGAAGATGGTCTCAATGTCTGCTGCCCGACCCCACAGTAGTATACCATAGGACATAATACTATGGAAGTAACTAAAATAAACCAGCCTAGCAGTTGCGACATCAGTTAGTTCCCGGATTCTTTTAACTGCGTATGCTGCAGAACTAAGCCTATTTGCCAATTTTCCTATATGAGGACCCCATTGAAGCTTTGCATCAATTGTGATACCCAGAAATACAGTTTCTTCTACAAGGTCTAGTTTATCATTCCCCAATATAACATTGCTGTCAACCATTTTGACATTTGGTAGTGTGAATTTTATACATTTTGTCTTTTTTGAATTTAATAATAAGTTATTAGAAGTAAACCAATATAGTACCTTAGAGAGAGCATTATTTGTATCCGCAAGGTCATTTTCTTGTCTCTTAATCTTAAAAATAAGTGACGTGTCATCTGCAAACAATACTATCTCTGACATGTTTTGAACCATGAACGGCAAATCATTAACATATACGAGGAAAAGGAACGGCCCCAAAATAGATCCCTGTGGCACTCCCATCTTAACCTCCGACCCTGATGATTTAGTCCTATTTATGTCAGCTTTTTGAACCCTCCCTTCTAAATATGATCTCATAAGTTTTAAGCTCCTCCCATTCACTCCGTAGTGTTTTAATTTTAAGAGAAGTGTTTTATGGTCTACGCAGTCAAATGCCTTCGACAAGTCACAGAAAACACCTATAGCATCCTTCCGATCCTCCCATGCACTAAATATATGTTTAACTAATGCGACACCAGCATCCGTCGTAGACCGCCCTTGCGTGAAACCGAATTGCTCACTATGAAAAAGTTGATAATTATTAAAGTGTGTAAGTAGCTGACCTAGAACTATTTTCTCGAATATTTTACTCAAAACGGGTAGAACCGAGACTGGTCTGAAATTTGTGGGATCTTGCCTGTCGCCACTTTTAAATAAAGGAACGAGCCTACTATATTTCATTAGGTCAGGGAATGTACCCTCATCTAAACATTTGTTAAAGATTCTGGCCAAATGGGGTGCTAGGACATCGATTACTGAGCTAACTATTATTACTGACATACCCCACAGGTCTTCAGTTTTTTTAAGATTTAGCTTTTTAAACGCTTTATTCACGGTATGAGCTTCAATATAATCAAACGAAAAATCGTGATCGCAGGGAGGAACATTATCTTTCAAAATACTTTCTGCAAGATCAGGAGATGAATCTAAAGGAGCCGTAGTTATAATTGGAACATTTGTAAAGAATTGTTCAAAAGCCGCGGCAACGTCTTCATTTGACGTTATTAATTTATTATCTATCTTAAGCGAGAATTCGCGGTCCGCTGATTTGGATTTACCGGTTTCCTTATTTATTATATTCCAAATGGTTTTAGATTTATTAGACGATTTAAGAATTTTGGCTTTTATATGCTCGCATTTAGCTTTGTGGCAGACGGCCCTAAATAATTTTGAATATAATTTAACATACTGTAGAAAACTAGGGTCATATGTGTATGTCTTTTTCTCATATAGTGAATAAAGTGTGTCCCTACTTTTCCGGATGCCGGCAGTGGCCCATTCACTAAATTGTACCTTATTTCCTTTCGATGATAGCTTTTTCAATTTAAAAACTTTTTCAAAACTATCTGAAACGACCTTAAAGAAATCTCCATAATGGGCATTAGCATTGATGGTTTTATTTTTTTTGGTATGTAAAGTACTTTGTAAATCAGTTTTAAATAATTCTAATTTTTTTGTTGTCATGGGCCTGTAAAGTATATCTTGTTCTGATTTTTTTAAATCAGATTCAAAGTGTACAATTTGACCACTGTGGTCTGACTTTAAGCAATTTATTGTAGAATAGTGCGAAAATTCACAGTCACAGTATACATTATCAAGACAGGTTGCTGTGATTTCGGTAATCCTAGTGGGCTCTAAGAAAATATTAACTAAATTAAAAGACTTGAAAATAAGTTTTAATTTAGTATTTAAAGTGGAATCTACCAGCAAGTCGATATTAAAATCTCCACAGACTATAAGGTTCTTGCTACTACTTGAAGCTACATTTAAGACATCCTCTAGTACTGATTCAAATAAACTGTAGTCACTGGCGGGGGGCCTGTATACGCTTACTACAATGTGCTTAGCCAGTTCAACACATGATAGCTCAATAACTTTTTCAACAGAAAGTCTGCAAATATCTTTCCGTTCTTTATATTTTAAACTACTATTTACTATTATTAAGGATCCCCCGTGTAATGCAGACTTTCTATTGAAGCAACTGGCTATTTCATAATTATGTATAGCAAATTTCATTTGAGACTCTAGTAGCCAGTGCTCTGTGACACAAAGTACATTCACTTTATGTTGTTCTAAGAACAACTCTAATTCTAGTAGTTTACCAGAAAAGCCACCCTGTAAATTTTGGTTAGCTAAGACAAGTTTGTTTAAGGGGGACTTTTCTGTTGTCTGCGCTGACAGTTTAAATCAGCAGTCAAGCTTAACCTACTTATGCTAGGTTTTTTTACAGCCTCAGAATACAGAGGTTTGCAAGTAGAATTTTTTCTACAGTTTGTATCCACGACTGGTCCCTGTTTTATTGTCTTAACAATAATAGGGTCATAAATATTGAATGCCAACAATTTGGCAATCTGTCGCTTTGAAGAAAGGGGCACATGCATTGTGTCCCTAGTCAATATAAAGTTTCGAATAAATTTATTCGTATCAAAATACAATACTTGGTCTCGATGGCCAAAGGTCATATTATACAATAGCCGGTTTAACTTATCTATCCGGGCATTTTGTGTTTCTGATAGAGTCTTAGAATATGAAATGATAACAAAAAAAAACTTTGGCATTTGCATCTACATAATGAAATGATTTAAACAGCGTCCAGTGGCACCTTCACTGACACTACATGGGTGAAGGGACCACTCGGACGCTGCAGTGCCTGGGACATTGTTTTTCAGATGGAGCCGGCTTGCCCAGCACTTATACCATCCTGACAACTTAGTCGGCCTAGCCCACAGGAAAGCCAACCAATCCGCGGGTTTCCTCACGATGTTTTCCCTCACAGTTCGCGTGAAACGATAATGAAATGATAATGACGATCAATTTCCCTTCACTCTGTAAATAGGGTGACGTACACCCACGGTTTCTCGTACACAAACAATCGGCAAACACTACTGTTAACAGCTGAAGTTTATTTTATGCGCTTTGGCGAACTGACAACTGTTGACAGTAGATTAACACATTGTTAGTGTACGAAGAACCGGGGGTTAATCAGAATGCCACGCAACTCAAGTCGCGGATACAGCAATCTGAAATAACAATGCAGCCTGTATACGTCTCACTGAAGGCCTTCCCTCCGAGAGAGGGCTCGATCACCACGCGTGCCCACCGCGGCTTGGGGTTGTCAAGCGCTGAGGCCCAGTTTATTATACTGTGGCTGAGGTATGTGAACACTTCAGCCGCTCGGGTTTCCTCAAGATGTTCAATTCACAGTCATCGAGTGGTATCGCTACTACAAATTCACAACTCAGAAAACCTCATTGGTACACGCGGACACACCGGGGTTCGAACCCACGACTTTTTGCCACGACCTCTTATTTATTTGTTATTACTTTCATTGCACTTAGGGCCAATTTTTCAATAGTCAGATAAAACTTAACTAGAGAGTAAAACTGATGTTATCACTGTCCTGTCGTATGATTTAGACAGTGATAGCATGCAATTTATTCTCCAGTTAAAGTTTTATCTGACTATTGAAAAATTGGCCTTAAGGGGGATCCAGGGAGTAACATAGAGCCACCTAGGAAAAAAAATCGTATCTTTCTTTACAGATCAAATTTGCAAAAAGTGTCAGTACAATCTCTCAATCATGTTAATAGTAATTTTTAGGACCCACGACAAAGAACCTAGGATCACGAACCTGGGACTAAATAGCATTTATGCCAAAAAAGGCCGTTTCTGGCGTTAATGCTATCAAGTCCTAGGTTTTTTTCCTTAGGTTCAACGCCATGGGTGCTAAGAATTACTATTGACATGATTGAGAGATTGTACTGACACTATTTGCAAATTTGATCTGTAAAAATGTTATTTGTTATACAAGAGTGCAAAGTTGCTTTTTAACCGCGTGCTCAATTTTGATGACAGAGCAAGCGAAGGATTCTAAAATTGAAAAATTAGAATCCTGAGCGTTAGCGAGGGAATTAAAAGAGCACGAGGTGAAAAATCTTTGCACTCGAGTGCAACACGTAACTTTTCATCCCACCTCAGCGAGGAAATGACTAAATGTAAAAAAACACAAAGGAGGTTCCGAGTCTGAGTTTATAACAAATTAAAAAAATGTAGTATAATAAATTCGGCACCATGGAGGTAGACGTAAATAGGTTTAATGATGTTTTGAATTTACAAACTTAGTGCACTCGATGTTCTAAATTCAATTTACTTTATCCTCTAGCGGATAAAAACGGCTTTTGCATTCAGATATCGAAGAGCAAAAATACTCTTTCCGAGATGGGGGGATGAAACACTAGGAGTAAACACTCGGTCTAGCGCCACCGAGTGTTTACTCCCTGGACCCCCTTAAACTAATGTACAATCCGGCAGACTGAAACGAGTAGGTTTTAAACTCACCTGCTCGGTCTCAACGACATCTTGGACCACCTGAAAAGGATTTGTGTCCGTACACGGCACAACGTTATCCAGATGCCCATCAAAACCACTCAATCTCAACGGGTCTTCCGCTAACACCAATTCTGGTCTCACGAAGGGTTCTTCTTTCAGGACAACAATCTTCCGTCTGCGCGCCTTTCGATTGATTTTCTCCGCTTTTAGCCTGCAGCGAGTCTTGTGGTCTGCGAAGTCGGTGGTTTTGTTTGTGACGGAGGTTCTACCGTCCACTGAGCCTCTCGGCTTGTCTGTGGGATAGCCTAGGGCAGATACTAGGCGCAACTCAAGGTCTGATAGAGTCCACGCCTGCTTTGCCTCACAGACTTTCCTCAGGTGACTGTTCCAATCGGTCCAGCGCTGAAAGTTGACAATTATTTATGAACAAAGAAAGAGAGACAGAGAAAGAGAGAAAAAAGAGACAGAGTTAGTGAGAGAAAGTGAGAAAGACACAGTGTGTGTGTGTGAGAGAGAGAGAGAGAGAGAGAGAGAGAGAGAGAGAGAGAGAGATAGAGAGAGAGAGAGAGAGAGAGAAGGAAGGAAAGAAAGAAAGAAGATCGCTCTTCCGGAAAAACAACGACGCATTTGCAAATTTAACAGAACATTTCGACGATGGTTTTACAGAAACTAGAATGAATCCGTATACAAAAGCACAATCCCTCATTTGACTAAAATTCCATTGTGTCATGTTTCGCCGTGTTTAAAGTCCCTTTAGGAGAAGATTTAGTAATCAAGGCGCCGTCTGTACTCTTAGGTTAAGAAATATCTGTGTAATTTCCATTTTTATGTACAATAAAGTGTTCTCTATGTATCTAATTATCTAGTATGGTTTTATTTTTCAAAAGTGTAATTCCTTCGTCGTTTGTCCGGACGAGCGATGTGTAAAACACTCACCTTGATCCACCCTTGGTCATCGTCGTGAACGCCAGCCAACGCATTCAATTGAGCGGTAATCTCATCCCACTTCCGCTTCAAGTGCCTTTCCCCGACTTCACCCTGAAAAGCGAACGTGGCGACGCCCGGATTCTTAATCAGGAACTCTATTAGAGCCTCCAACTGTTTAAGGCTGGGTCGATCCCTTTTAGAGACGTCTCGCTGATTCGCCTTGGTTGACAGCGGGTTATCACTGTTCAGTTCTGGATTGCGTTCTAAGAGTGCGACCAGACGCAGTTCTTTTGCAGACAGTTGCGATTTAGTCCGCCGTGCGACTACGTTCCTCAAGTAGGTTCTCTCGGATATCCACCACTGAAAATACAATGCGCTGTGTAGCGGCTGCAGGAAGGTGACAAAGAAAATGAAACGAGATGGAGTTTTGGAGACGCGAGCATTAAAATCAAAGCAAAAAAGACAGAGCGTCCTTCAATTCAATGTTGCTTTATGGAGTCACTGCACTGATGATCAGGTCCAACTTTTCCAATGTCACTTGTTAGACAAGATTTGCGACAAGCGTACGAGGCGGAGCTGCGGATGAACTCGCTAGAAGAGGCTCGGAAACTACAGTGGAAGGACCCGAACCCCTGATCCCACTCCCTTACAACCAATTTAGGAAATGGCTGAGGTCACGAACAGAAAGCCAGCATGCTGAACTTTGGAGAACGGAAACCAAATGCAAACAAGCCAAGGAGGCTCTACCAATGATCTCGAAACGTCTTTCACGTAGCCTGCTGCGTCTGAGAAGGGATAATCTGCGCAAAGCTGTGGCAATCCTAACAGGGCACTGCTCACTAAATAGACATTTTCACAACATGGGACTGACCGACAACCCGCTTTGCCGGGGATGCCTCAAAGAAGAGGAAACACCCGCCCACGTGACCATTCACTGTGAAGGCGTGGAAAAGCAACGGACTGCCATCATTGGGAAGCTGGGATCCCTTCAGGAGGCCTGTAGTGACATCAGAGCACTGCTGGCCTTCTGGAAAGAGATAGGCTGACTGGAGTAAACTCACAGCTTTGCTACGTACAATGGCCCAACCATGAGGCTAAGTGCGGAAATCTCAGGTCTAACTAACTAACGAAGCGTACGAGGCTCTTTCAGAATTTTTTAGACAATCGGAACTGTTTGTCGGAGAGTTATGGGAAGCTTAGCGTTTGTAGGCAGTTTGTTTTTTAAACTATAGTCTATATAGTATGATATCTGGTCGTGGGTTCGATTCGCACTGAGGGCCGCCGTACATTTGCACTAATGGCCTCAGTCTGGGCGTATTTTCACGTTTGTAACGTCCTTGCCTTGTTACCATAGCGCAGGGTATCCTAGTTTGGGACCAGGTCAAGTGATTGTGTTGTGTGGAAGTTATTATTATTATTATATTGTTGTCTAAAAGGAATTTACTTATAATGTACGCAAGAGGGAAATTTGCCTGGGAGGAGATAAGTTTAAGATTAGTAGGTCGGAACAAGCGTCCTTTGGACTTGAAGAATTTTCGGCAAGGAAAACAACGCTGCTGACCCCCCACCCGCCAGAAGTCCCAGGGAGTGAGGTCGCGGGCGGGGGGAATAGTCTCACACACGGAAAAGAGGTTGGGTCGCTCTCATTTCTCCATCCGTCGACCTTTTTAATGCTCATCTTCAAGGAGGTATTTACAAAAGAGTTTGGTGTTGTTATTTACAAGAGTTTTGCTACGCAGTTGCCTCGCCGACAAGTTTACAAAGATGCTGTTGCCCGCGACTTCGTTCGCGTGGGAATTTTGATGTGTATTTCTCCGGGATATAAAGTAGCCTTTGTGCTATTCCAGACTGTAATCTATCTCAGTGCCGAATTTCGTCCAGGTCCGTTCAGCCGTTCTGGAATGATTGAGTTACACACATCCATCCATCCAATGACTGCCTCGTTGGCCTAGCAGAATCCTAGCGGGTTCGATTCCCACCGGGGGCCGCCCTACATTTGCACAAATGGTCTCAGCCACACAGTCAGAGCGTATTTCCATGTTCTTGATGTCTTTATGTCCTTGCCTGGTCACCATAGCACAGGGTATCCTAGTTTGGGACCAGGTCAAGTGACTGTGTTGCGTGAAAGTTATTTTTTAGTTAATGGTGCATATGAAAGTGGGGGGGTACCATTTGCACCGCTAATGGTGCAAACCATACACAGTAGTGTCATTTGCACCATTGATGTTACTAGTCAATGGTACATCACGAAACTGGCCCACTGGGGCATAATGTTTACCTTGTACCACCCGTGTTTATCTTTCTGCGCCCCCCCCCCCCCCCCCCGGCTCATTCAGCTGGTTGGTAACGCGGGCCCATTTAATGGCAGCTTTATTACACCGATCGTTTGCGATCCGCGGATTCTTCTCCAGAAACTCTACAAGTCGCGCCATCTGCCTGCGACTCGGTCGCACGTCGTCGGTAGTTGACGCACTTTGCTCTTCTGGGTCTAACGGATCTTCGAATGAACCATTTCGCTCTTCCGAGCCGAAAGGATCTCTGGATTGTTCTTCTACCGGCTGGTGTTCTTCTTTTTGGGTGCGTTCTTCTTTGTCAACAGGTTTCGAGTCTTCTTCGTCGCCGCGTCGTTTTGGAATAGGGGATTTTGGTTTTAAATAGTCTAGTTAGGAGAGAATTAGGGCTCGCTTTGTAGTTGCTAGTTAGGAGAATTAGGGCTCGTTTTATAGTTGCTAGTTAGGAGAGAATTAGGGCTCGCTTTATAGTTGCTAGTTAGGAGAGAATTATAGCTCGCTTTGTACCCAGTTGCTAGTTAGGAGAGAATTAGAGCTCGCTTTGTACCTAGTTACTAGTTAGGAGAGAATTAGGGTTCGCTTTGTAAAAACGGACCTAAATGTGTTAACAACACATTACTTTACCTTCTTCCAGCCTTTTCTGTCCTTGCGGACGTTGCCCAACTGATTCAGCTTGGCCGTGACGCGTTCCCACTTCGCGATGTCAATACTTCGCTCTTCCTTCGTCCTAGCGCAACCAGTTGCTATGTGCGGATTTTGTTCCAAAAACTCGACTAGAGTCGCCATTTGCAATAGGCTATTGGGTTCGGTCCTATGCGATTCTGAGCATTTTTCGGCGTCTAACTTCGCTTCACAGTCATATTCTTCGTCCGTGTTGTATTCAAGGGACATGGTCTCTTTGTAATCGACTTCGTCGGCGGTGGCTCGCGGCAAACAGCCTAATATCGTCGCCATGCGTAATTGAGTAGCGGTGAGTTGCGATGGCTCTTTTTGAGCGCAAAACTTCTTCAAATAGCTTTTCTTTTGGGCACAGTACTGAAAAATTATGGGTATGGTTGTAAAAAAATAAAATATTTCAACGTTAAAAAGTACCCGTTAAGAAACCGCCGTGCGTGCAATGTTAATGAAGCTAAAGAGATCTGTGAGGATCGTGGCCAGCGGCAAACCCTGGGCTCTGCCTACCCGTCCGGGGTACAGGCGTGGGTTCATGTATTGTTGTAATCAATTCACATTCTGTTTGTTGAATACGAATGTACAAAGCTAGCCGCTGTCTTCGGATCGAGATTGTAGTGGAGAAAAAGGCAGCTAGATAACGAGCCTAACTTCGCGAGGCCGAAAACGAGGCCACGTTCCCAACGCTGCGGAGAGCGAAGCTCGGAGCGAAACCAGCCGTTAAAAAGTAGCTGAATATGCCAATCGCTGAGTGCGAGGCTCGGAGCGCAACTGGTCGATAAACATTTCACATTTAAAACAGTAGCGGCATAATTATGCTGAACCTAACTGCAGAGAGAGAAGCTCGCAGCGAAAATGGATGATAAACATTTCACATTTTAATCAAGAGCTTAATATGCTAAGCCTAATTGCGTGAGCGAAGCTCGGATCGACACATTTCACATTTAAAACAATAGCTTAATATGCTTAACCTAGATTACCTTGATCCAGCCGTGAGGGCTTTTTCGCACTTTACCCAACTTATTAATCTTGCTCGTCAGTTCGGCCCACTTTTTTGCCCCACCTCTACGAGCCAGGGAAGTTCTGATGCAACTTCTGGCTACACGGGGATTCTGCTCCAGAAACTGCAGCAGAGCATTTGTTTGCCTCTTACTAGGTCGGATCCCGCTGGATAATACTACGCCTTCTTGGTCGTCAGCCATTTTTTCTAAAGACTCTTCTAGCATGTTATCGACAAGCGTGTTATCTTCTTCGTTTTGGGTGCGTTCGGCGTATTCATCGCCACCGTCACTGAAAGGTGACGGGTCCCTTGAATCATCGTTTTCGTTTGGTGCGGCAATTGTGTTGTCCACTGGGTCTTGTGTCGCTTGTGACAAACTCCCCAAAATTGCGACAAGCCGCAAATCTGTATCGGAAAGCTTCGACGTGTGATTTTGGTCGCAAACTTTCTTCAAGTGGCATTTCTTTTCTACCCAATACTGAAAAATTAAAATTATTGTTGTGTTATGAATGTAAATCCGGGTGCAGCAGTGACAGTTAAATCTCTAGACGTTTAACTAGCGCTAAAAACTAATCACATTCTTTTTGTTGCACTAACCCGTGCTGAGGACAATTTTAAAAACCTTTTTAGAGGCTAAAAATTCCAGGACCTGAACCCGCGACCTCTGGCTCACCGTGCCAGCGCTCTCCCAACTGAGCTAACGGGCAAGTGCAAGCATCGATGAAATTTCGAGCCTCTTTACAAACTTCTCTGTATTACGTACAGGCACCGACATCTGACCGAAGCGATTTACATCACTTGCAGCCCCGAGTAACCCACTCTGCAGTTAGGTTTTTACATCGGAATGATAACGGCATAGTGGATTTTTTAGCCTCTAAATAGGTTTTTAAAACTAATCACATGTTCAATAGTGCCTAAAGGGCGTGGCTTGCCAATAGCTAGGCACCTGACTCCGTTGTCTTGCGAGGTACCTAGAAGTTTCCAACGGGTCATACCATGACTAAAGTTAATTTCCGCTAACTTAAGTTACGAGTATCTCATTCTCGTAACCCGTCTAAAAATAATTTGAAAATTACATTTTGCGTATAGATTTATTTTTGCGGTTTGACGCACTCCGTAGTACAATTATGGGTTACCGTAGGCACTGACTGAAAATCAGCGCTGAGGGATCACTTCCTCAGCACAGCGCTGAGTCAGCTGCCTTTTGTGGCAACGTAGATACACCACAGGCTACATCTATGGTCCTGTTTTATTTATTCGTTTTGTCCGTTGTGTATTTAGTTTTCTTTCTGTTGTTGTGCATATTATGTTACTTATGTACTTATTTTGTTTCTGTAATGTATCTTGTTGGTATAATAAATGTCTTTCTTCTTCTTCTTCTTCAAGTTAGTTCCAAGAGAACAGAAGAGAACCAAGGTCTAATTACACGCACCAAATCCTGTCGGATCCCTGACGTTTAGAATAACAATTGGACCGTATTACGTATAAACATTCCAACCCATGGTTAGCGGTGGTAGCCTAGTGGTTAGAACATTGGACTCAGAAGCGAGTGACATGCGGGCATGTACCTATGACTTTGTTTTCTAAGTTATGCACATTTGTGAAGTTATAGTTGCAATAACGCTCGCTAACATTGAAGGAAAACATCGTGAGAAAATCTGAGTGTCTGAGTTATTCACATACCTCAGCTGTTGAAATCTCCAATCCGCGGTGGGCACGCGTAGTGATTAAGCCCATAATGTCTCTCTGAGAGAAGGCCTGTGCCCTAAAGTGGGACGTATATAGGCTGCTTATGTATTCTAACCCACAATAAGTAACTGGGCAAAAGCATTGTATGTATGGCTCCTATATAATAAAATTCCGACAAACAATTAAACACGAATGTGTTAAAGATACGGTTCAAAAAACTGCTTATTGACAAATTTTAAAACAATCTTAATGAATTTATAAATGACACATTATAATTAATTTTTTCTTTCTAATTTACTTACCATTATATTAAAGACATGTGCCTGTCTACTTGTTGACCCAATTTGATGATAATAATAAAGTTTAATTTTTATCTTGACATAATAGGGGTTAAAGTATGAAATTGCCGTTTTATTGCAATAGGTTCTTTGAATTGACATAGAATCTTCATGGTTTGAGGTTTTCGAATGAAACTTTTTTCAAATGGTTTCTATGATGTTCTTTTTTTAAAAAATGTGAAACATTTGAATATCGACTTTCAATTGTTTTTGTTATTCAATTTAGACAAGAAAGATGGATACTGCGAAAATTCGAGTGATTTTCATTTTTAGGCTTGTTTAATGTTAGAGATTACAAATATACAACGTCAAAACATGGAACAGAACAATCTAATACATAAAAAGGCGTTTTTCTCGCATTGTGCGTTGGAATGTTTCTGCCTAACATTGCCCAATTAGTATGGAATTTGACAATTAGATTGGAATCGTTCAGGATTTAGTGCGCGTAATACAGTATCAGATTCTGTCCAAATATTCTTTTTATGTGTTTTCATCAGTGTGGCGCCGGATTAAAAATAGCGTCACTCCATTTCCTCCCGTGGATGTCGTAGAAGGCGACTAAGGAAATCAATTACTGCGATCGCCAACCCGCCTGCCAAGCGTGGCGATTTGGCAAAACCCCTATGGTTATGGAAACCATGAGAGAGGCCTATGTTCTGCAGTGGGCGTCAAATGGCTGATGATGATGATTCTTTTTATTTCTTAACTTAATTTTAAGCAAAAGGTAACTCATAGATAATCCTACACAGGTTTCAGTGAGGGTAATATGTTTTTTTTTAACTTGTAAAACAACGTTTATACAGAATCTGTTCAAATCATGCCAAGCGAAACCCAACCTTTTTCCACCTCATTTACCTTAGTCCAGCCCCGTCTGTCTCTCTGCGCCGGGCCCAACTGATTCAATTTAATCGTCACTTCGTTCCACTTCGCCGCCGTTTGCCTACGCTTCGTCGGAGTTCTCGGACTCGTTACGAGGCGCGGGTTCTGCTCAAAAAACTCTGCTAATGCCGCCATTTGTCTGTTTCCAGGCCGAATGCCGTTGGATACTACAGCATTTTGTTTTTCTGGAGCTTTTTCTGCATCCGATGACTCTTCGATATCTTCTTCGTCCGTTTTTACTTCGTCGTTTCCAGTTCGAGCTGCTTTTTCTTCGGTTGAGGTGATATTCCAGTCTTCTGCCTCGTCTTGCATGGATTGTGGCAAACATCCTATGATTTTCGCCATTCGTATTTCGACATCGGTTAGTTGCGGTGACTTTTTTTTGGCGCAAAGCTTCTTTAGGTGGAATTTCTTTTCGACCCAGTACTGGAAAGTGATTATTATGATTAAGTCCGTCCTAATAAAAATTTAATCGACAGTCACACTTTTAGCAAGGGGAGGGGGGGTTTAATTTTAATTTGCATAATTAATAATCAATATTTTTGAGTTTATATAAAATTATTGTTTTGTAAATTAAATTTAAAAAATGGCCAAAATATTTTTGGAACGTAACTTAATGTTTTGCCGAGGGTAGTAAACTAACAGTTAATGCTTTCAAAAAGAGACGCCTGTCACCTCAGTCTACCGAGACCACGCCACTTGCAAAAGTACCGAAACGTCGGAAATTTGTAAAATGAAAAAATAAACGAGTAAATTTTATATCCGTGCAAATTCAGTTTTTATTATTTTTAGTGCTCGTGTTAACCTTAGAAAATACTAAGTCCGTCCGTTTGTACAAAAACTGAATCCGATAGGTTTTATATTATTATTATTATATTAACTTTATCTTCGCATTTTGAGTGATCTCAAAAAATCTGAAAAAAAAAATTTATAGTTTCATTTTTTAATTTTTTTCAATTTTTCATGTCTTTTATGGTAGGTTTATAGCTATGTCACTCCAATCTGAGTTAGACGCAAGTTCCCCGTTACGAATTTAGAAGACCAGTACGCTTAGCATGCCACGCTCGAGAAATGCCCTTCTCTATGCAAAAATGTCAATTTACCTGTCGAGCCCGTGATGTCGCGACGTTAGCAGGGCGACCGCGACCGAGATGGAGTCGACCGAGACTTGTCTACAACCGGTAACATGGCGGCATTGCCGAGATGATTTCGGCCGAGTGAGACACTAGTTTTGAGACACTCCGTGTGGCGCCGGATCAAGAATAGCGTCACTCCATTTCCTTCCGTGTAAGTTTATTTAATTACACCTTATATAAGTATATTTTTAAATTCGTTTTAACTTTTTTTTTGCACGCCTACCAACTATTTCCTTTACCTGGTGCGGTTGACTGCTAGAAAATAAAATGAGGTAATAAAATTCTACCTAATAAATAATCGCGGTTAGACCCGTTTAATATATTACTATGCTAGACAATGCTTATGGCATTAAGTCCGCCGCATTGTACGATTGCTTTAAGTGCAATAAAAGTATCAATAAATAAATAATTACCTTGACCCAAGCACGCCAGCCCTTCTTCGCCGCACCCAGCTCATTAATCTTCCGTGTCAATTCAGCCCACTTCTTCGCCACCAAAGTGCGACCGAGGGACGTTCTGATGCAACCGCTTGCGACACGCGGATTCTTCGCCAGAAACTTCACCAGAGCATGTAACTGTTCACCACTAGGTCGCAAGCCGTTGTTCGCCGTCGCTTCTTCGGCGTGAGTTAGTTCTTCATCGTCTAAAGACTCTTCTGATAGTTCTACAGGCGTATTATCTACTTGTCTGTCTTTGCGAGTCTGTTCTGGGTCTTCCGAATCACTGGGACTGGAGTCTGCGTTTTGTACAGTATCCAGAGCTTCTGCGGATTGCGGCAGACATCCCACGATCGCGGCTAAGCGTATCTCTGGGTCGGAGAGTCTAGAGGTCTGATTTTGGGCGCAAACTTTCTTCAAGTAGCATTTCTTTTCTACCCAGTACTAAAAAAAAAACATGTCGATATTAATATTGAGAATGTCGAGACATAACCTGCCTGCCTGAGACTGCCTCGTTGGCCTACCGGTATCACATGTGATTACTACGCCGGAGGCCGTTGTTTCGATTCCCACTGGGTGCCGCCGTACATTTATACAAATGGCCTCAATCGGGGTGTACCATGTTTGTGATGTCCTTGTCTGGTTACTATAGATCAGGGTATCTTTTTTTAGGGTTCCGTACCCGAAGGGTGCCAAACGGGACCCTATTACTAAGGCTTCACTGTCCGTCTGTCTGTCTCTCTGTCTAGCTAGGCAGTTGAAATTTTCACAGATGATGTATTTCTGTTGCCACTATAACAAAAAATACTGAAAACAGAAATATTTAAGGCGGGCTCCCTTACAACACACGTTGTCTAAAGACAGCGCTCGCGATCTAGCGGCCATCTATGTAACCTTCACAACGCCGATGTCATGTCGTTAAATGTCAATGTTAAACGTTTCTTGTCGGTTTTTATAGATGGCGCTGTTCTCAAATTCGATCTTCGTCTAATGTTGATATAATGTATAGATAATGATACGGAAGCCTTCGTGCACGAGTCCGACTCACACTTGGCCGGTTTTACTTTAAAGAAAACCTGGTCATCTTTAAAACTAGAATTAACTGGCATTTCACAGGCGGCCACGTAACATCTTAGAACCTGTCGTCGCAAGCGTTTACCTATCCCAAATGAATGATTGGATGAATGAATGAATGAATGAACGAGTGAACGAATGAATTAACTAATGATCGAATGAATATTTACCTTATTCCACCCAACCCGATCCTTCTGAGCACAACCCAGCTGATTCAACACGGTGGTAACACCGGCCCACTTCGCGGCGGCATGCCTACGCTCGCCCGAAGTCCTGGCGCTAGTGGTGGCTATGTGCGGATGCTGCTCCAGAAAATCCACCAAAGCCGCCATTTGCTTGTGACCAGGCCTGAGACTATTGGACACTATACCACTTTGTTCCACTTCGATCTTCCTGAGATCTATCGTCTCGGGTTCTGGAGTCTCCGTGTCGTCTTCCGTTTGGGGGAACTCTTTTTGGGAGTTTCCCTGGGTGGGGTTTGCGTTAATGAGGTGCAGGAGACGTTTTTCTAGGTCCGAGAGCCGAGCGGTCTCGTGGTTGAGGGAGAGACGTTTCAAGTAGCACTTCTTCTCGGTCCAGTACTGCAATTAGATAAAAGGTAACGTTGTTAAATTGTATTGTTTTTATCCACTATTTTTACACCATTCTAGTTACGGCAAAGCGGTGTCCCACTGCTGCAGGTATTTTTGTACTTACAAGTAGTTACTGTCAATGTTCTTAGTCTAAGATGTAGTGGATGACGTAATAGAGAAATATGTAATGAATGAATAAGTAATAAGAATAGTAATTTTACTGTCGATAATTTAATTAGCAGCAGCAGTGCTAACGCGATCAGTAGAGCAGTAAGTAAGTAAATTAATATAATTTCCAAAAAAGTTAACACATTAAAAATGAAGATGATTGATGTTTTATCGTGTCTGTTGATGTTGTAACAGCAGAAAAACACGGTAACCGTGAAGGAAAACATTGTGAGGAAACCCGCGGCTTGGTTGGCTCCTCACTGCAGCTTCCGAGTGGTCCCTTCACCCACCTAGTGTGAGTGAAATTGGATGCAAAGATGCAAATGGATTACGTAGGATGGATTGTAGATGCAAAGGCCAGTTTTTTTTTTATTTTGCAATAAATAACAAAATAAATAAATAAAAGTAGGTTATAACTATGTAGAAAGTGAGGGTATTAAAAAAATGTTTTCACGTTTACCGGCAGTCCCCAAACTAGGCTGGGCCTGTATCTTGGGGACTTAAACACTTGTCTCACATTGAAGAGTTCGTAGGTTCGAGCCCCGGCATGACTTTGTTTTCTAAGTTACGTACACTTTTGAATTTGTAGTGACAATATCACTCGCTAACCGTGAAGGAAAACATCGTGAGGAAACCAGTGACTCAGTGATCACCCCATACTCTCATTGAGAGAAGGCCTGTGCCCTACATACAGTAGGACGTATATAGGCTACATTGTAGATTAGTAACAATATTGAACATCGTGAGGCAACCTGAGCGCCTGAAATTGCCAATCAAGCCCATACTCTCTCTCTCTCTCTCTCTCTCTCTCTCTCTCTCTCTCTCTCTCTCTCTCTCTCTCTCTCTCTCTCTCTCTCTCTCCTGGCCTGTGGCCAAAAAATGGGACATATAGGCTAAGTTGGGGCGGAAAAGTTCTGAGCTGGCGACCGCGGACCGGTCGACGCAGCGTGGGCAGGCCCCCCACCAGATGGTCTGACGACCTGGTTACGGTGGCGGGGAGTCGCCGGATGCGGGCGGCCCAACACCGGGAAGCTTGGAAAATCATGAGCGAGGCCTACGCCCTGCAGTGGGCGTCAAATGGCTGATGATGATAGATGTTTTACCTTAATCCAGCCATTCTTGTCCTTCCACGCCCCCGGCAAAGCGCTCAACTGGGCCGTGATCTGACCCCACTTGCGATCCACATGCCTCCGGCCCGCCGGTGACTTGAAGCGGCACAGCGCGACGCCCGGATTCTTCTCCAGAAACTCCACGAGTACCTCCAGTTGAAAGAGGCTGGGCCGGCCGTTTCTACGGTCTTTCGCTGCGGTTGGCTGAGAACTTTTCGTTGCGACGTCGCAGTCTGACCGCGATGGAGAAACGTTTTTCGGTGAAGTCTCCGAGTGCACGAACGCGCTAACTTCTGGGGCAGGGTCGTCTCTTGAATATTTCGCGTCGAATGTCTGCTTGAGTTCTTCGAGAATAGTCTTGAAAGTACTACGGGAATCGCCCGTTTGCGGCGCGTTTTCTTCATCGGTAACGCTGAGCTGTGAAGAGCTTTGAGCTGACAGATTGGAAAATTCTTCTTCGTTAGCGTGACATTTGTCTTCTCCGCCGCCCTGTCGCGTGTAGCCTGCAAGCGTCGCTAGATGCAGCTCCGGATTGGACAGCCGCGATATCTGATTTTGAGCGCAGACCTTCTTCAAGTAGCGTTTCTTTCCCACCCAATACTGGAAAAAAGTATTTTATAACATTTTTACATTTGGAGATCTTACTGCTTATAGAAAGAAGTAAGAGTTTTACACAAAGATACCATGCGTTAGTCTCGGAGAGTAATTGTTATTATAGTTATTTAAATGTCTAGACCCCATCTGTGCGTTGGATCCGGAAAAAAGAGCAGTGTGCAACATTTAGATTTGAATAAGTGAGTGAGTGACTGACTGACTGAGTAAGTAAATAAATAAATAAATCAAATAAACAAATAAACAAACAAACAAACAAACAAACAAACAAACAAACAAACAAACAAACAAACAAACAAACAAACAAACAAACAAACAAACAAACAAACAAACAAACAAACAAACAAACACAAATAAACAAAGAAACAAACAAACCGAACGATATTTACCTTGATCCAGCCACGCCCATCTTTAATCGCATCGCCAATTTGATTCAACTCCTGCGCAAACAGGGCCCATTTGTGATCCGCGTCGTCGGTTCTGGTACGACCAGTGGCTAACTGCTGGTTATGCTCCAGAAACTCTGCCAAAGCGTACATTTGCCTCTCACTAACTTCTGCACTGTTGGTAGCTACGGGCGACCCTTCAGCTATACTTGTGTCTACTGAACCTTCGAATTCATCAGTAGCCGTGAAATCGCTTAGTGCGTGCACATTTCGCTGCGTATTCGAGGCGCTTTCTTCAATGAGCGCCACGAGTCTTTTCTCCGGTTCTGATAACCTCAAGGTCTGATGCTGGGCGCATATCTTTTTCAGGTAAAATTTCTTCTCGGACCAATACTGAAATATAGATGAGGTTAGGCGAATGGGCATTGTTCAGGGAGGCATCGACTGTCGTAAAGTGAAAACCATTTCGAGGAATAGGGATACTGATTACTATTAGAGGTTTAAATAAGTAAAATAAAGACGGAATGTATAACCTTCATTTGTCTTTCAATTACGTCATCGTTGGCTCTAATGCGGTAGTTCCACTATCTTCAAACATAAAAAAATTATACATTCGTTCGTTCAACAACTGTCAAAAGTGTCAAATTCTTAGATACAGTGAAGACAACCTCAATTCTCAACAAATATTCAAGTAATTTGAATAATTATTACGAAGGAGACGCTAGCTTGGTATTTACATGAATTTAATACAATTCTTGGTTATTGGCAATATGATTAGAAAAGAAAATATCGGTAAGTAGTTGACACTGATTGACATTTGTTTGTCATTGTCAAACGTCAGAGTATTTTTATTTTTAAAAAACATGAAAAAAGGCAAAGGAACGTGCATCATTATGCCAGTGGTGACGTCATACTTACTAAGCTATTAGAAATTTTAAGTAATTAATAAAAAAATAATGGCATCGAAAATTAAGAAAATATTCAAATTTGTTTATTATATTAGTCTATATTTTCGATTTATAGAATAAAAAACATGGGTGAACAATGCCCATTGTGGACAGTTGATTTATTTGCAAAGGAGTGCAGTGAGGAAGTCGAAGGCGACAGCGATTTCATTATAAAACTATTCAACTTGCTCCAGAAACTGTTCTATACATTTAAAATACCCACAATATTTTTACGTATAACAAGGTCGACGTGAATGTGTTTAAGGCTGTTGTTACGTCGAGCAATCTGTCTCGCTCGCACAATTTAACATTCTTAGTGATTGTAATCAAATGAGTATTCTTTTGATAAAAGTGGTCTGACGGTTTGATAGACAATAAAATTGCGGAAATTCAAGACATGTTTTTCCTTATCCTGCACCTAGTTTTTGATTGAGAAAATTCGATTCCAAAATTAATAATTTTGGAAACAACTTTTTGTTATTAAAAACTACGTATGGGAAAACAAAAATGTATTTGAAATGTCAGCATCAAACCCTCAGTCCACATTCACTAAAAGTTTAATACGTCGCCAGTGAGTTGCGCGACCGAAGCCACGCACACCTAAATGGCGACGCCTATTTAGCAGGCTAGAGTCTCGTTCGTTACCGGAATTAACCAGACAAATCGCTCCACCAACTAAGAACGGCCATGCACCACCACCCATCGAATCAAGAAAGAGCTGTTAATCTGTCAATCCTTCCGGTGTCCGGGCTACTCATTTTATTACAATACTAGCTGTGCCCGCGACTCCGTTCGCGTACATTTCGATTTTTACGAAGCAGCATTTGTATGGGGGCCACGTCTTATCATAACTGGAGCTAGAATTTAAATAGCCTATCCTGTGTCCCAGATGTCTATATGTTTTTATACCAAATTTCATCAAATTCGGATAATTGGTTTAAGAGTTATGGAGGAACATACATACATACATACACACATACAGAAAAAAATTCTAAAAATCGTGAAATTAGTTTCAGTATCATATATTGAGCCTATAAACACAATATCTCTGAAAACAAACTAACTTACTCCATGACCGACCCTTACAGATTTATTATTAGTATAGATAAAAATTGTGTGAGCGAGACAGCATGGTCCGCGTAAGAGCAGCCTTAACGATTTTATTATCTTTATTACTAGTTGTAAAATAACATCTAAGCAATTTAGTTTCTAATTAGTCTGTAAGTTAAGTGTAAGACATCTTTGTTCTTGGCAATAAATGGTTATTCACCATTAATTCACTCATTCAGACTATGTTTCAAATTTCAAAGAACTAGCCCATCAGTGAGTGAATGAGTGACTAAAATGGCTATATTTCGACACCCACATCTCGGAAACTATATTAGCCAGCTAGATAGATAGAACAGTTTCATTTACTTTCTGATATTTTATTATTGTTGGTTTTCGGGTTTTTGTATAGTCTTTACCGTTACCCATATTGTGTTTTCTTTTTGACTGTTGTATTTTGTTGCGTGATTTTATGTTTTTGAGTATTGTGTCATCAAATAAATATATTTCTTTCTTTCTTAATTTATTGGAACAATGTTTCTTTTGAGTAACCCGGATCTCTCTGCAAAATTGTAACCCTGTAACATCACCGGCTTCAAAGATAAAGGGGCGTCAAAAAGGGCTCGATTGTGTTTGTTTCAATATATGTACAGTGCAGGCCTGCCGAGACTATGCGCCTATCAAACAGTCAATCAATAAACCCGTTCCCGTCCACTGCTGGGCGGGTCGTCCACTAAGGCTGCCTACACCTTATTAACATGCCGGAATAAATGGTTTATTATCATTATTAAAATACCCTCTGATCTCTCTGCTAAATTTTAACTCTGTAACATAACCGGCTTCAAAAATAGAGGGGCGTTGAAATGAACAGAAGATTCTTACCTTCGACCATCCAGGCCCATCTTTCTTGACCGTGCCCAGCGCATTAAACTCCACCGCCACACTCGCCCACTTCGCTTTGGTCTCCAATCTACCCTGCATGCTCAGCGTACGGCAGTTGGCAATATCTGGATGGCTTTCCAGGAACTCGACAATCCTCAGCATTTGACTGGGATTGGGCCGCGAAGCGGCCTTCCGAGGCAGTGACAAAGGTTCAGAACATCTGCCTTCTACATCGTGTGTATCGGACACTGTCTTGTCTTTGGAGCTTTCTTGTTTATTGTATGTATCAGAAGAACAGTCTTCTGGAGCGTGTGCGCCAGACACTAAGCCTTCTTGGTGATCGTATGTTTCCCCTGTGTCAAGTGAATCTTCTGATTCGTCTCTTTTTTGCTGTGCGTTGGTACTTTGCGGCGAATTCGTGGTGTTACTTTCGTCGAAAATGGCGACGAGTCTTTTCTCTAGCGCCGATAATCTGGACGTCTGATGCTGGGCGCATATCTTTTTCAGGTAGAACTTCTTCTCGGACCAGAACTGGAATTTAGAAGAACGTCACGTGAAACATAGATTTGGTCACTAACGGTCTCGTTTATAAAAACATGGTCAGTTAAATGTTCTGTGGTAAATGGAAAAGACATAACCACAGATTATTTAAACTGCCTTTAAGGAATGTTTTAGAGGAATCGTGGTTTTATAAATAAGACCGTGATGGAAAATATGAATGGATGAAATTTTCACAGATGATATAGTATCATCATCAGCCATTGGACGCCCACTGCAGAACATAGGCCTCCCTCATGGTTTTCCTAACCATGAAGGGTTTTGCCATAATCGCCACGCTTGGCAGGTGGGTTAGCGATCGCAGTATGCGGTTGGAATCTCAGGAAGACGTTGCCTTCTACGACATCCACGGAAGCAAATGGAGTGACGCTATATAATTTATTGTAGTTTAAATTATAATAAAATATAATATAAACTATAAAAAAATAGATGATGTATTTCTGTTGCCGCTATAACAACAAATACTAAAAACAGAATAAAATAAATATTTAAGGGAGGCTCCCATACAACAAACGTGATTTTTTTGCCGTTTTTGCTCGATATTAATAACGGCAACATGTAGGCGTTTCAAATATTCAAATGTTGTATAGATACGTACGGAACCCTTCGTGCGCGAGTCCGCCTCGCACTTGGCCGGTTTTTTTTTTTTTGTCAGTGTTTTGACCGACTTACAGCTGTTACCAGTAGATTGCCATATTATCTATTAGTATACGAGAAACCAGAAGTTGGGTGTTTTTTAATGCATAATGTGTTTTTTTTATTTTTCTTATGTAGCCTATATACGTCCAACTGCAGGGCACAGGCCTTCTCTCAGAAAGAGAGAATGGGCTTGCCCGCCGTGCCCACATCGTATTGGCAATTCCTCACGATGTTTTCCTACACAGTTCGCGTATGGTATTGGTGCTACAACTTCACAAATGTACATCATCATCATCATCAGCCTATGCTTGTCCACTGCTGGACATAGGCCTCTCCTATAGCACGCCACTGAGCACGGTCCTCGGCTACTCTCATCTAACTCTTGCCAGCCGCCCGGCGAAGATCAACACAAATGTACGTAACATAGAATACAAAGTCATTGGGTATGCTGGGATTCGAACCCACTGCCTCCCGAATGTGTCGCCGCGTTTTACCACCGCTTATTTTTAAATCAAGCAAGTGAATCCGGAATTGAGCTAATAAGTATATGTCAAATTAGACTCGAGGCCCAAAAAGGCAAGTCATTAGAGGTTAAAATGTTATCATTTTTTACACCCATATGTACGGGATCAAATAATAAAAACCGGCCAAAAAAATCACGTTTGTTGTATGGGAGCCCCCTTAAATAGTTCATCATCATCATCAGCCATTTGACGCCCACTGCAGGACATAGGCCTCCCTCTTGGTTTTCCAAGCTACCATTCAATATTAATTTCATTATTAATTTTTAAAGTGAATATACAACTAAATATTCTGTGAATATTTCAAGCGTCTACCTGTTGCCGCTACTCATATCGAGCAAAAAACGGTAAAAAAACGGCCAAGTGCGAGTCGGACTCGCGCACGAAGGGGTCCGTACCATTATCTATACAACATTAGACACAAAGATAAAAAAACAGGAAAAAAAATCACGTTTGTTGTATGGGAGCCCCCCTTAAATAGTTATTTTATTTTGTTTTTAGTATTTGTTGCTATAGCGGCAACAGAAATACATAATCTGTGAAAATTTCAACTGTCTAGCTATCACGGTTCTCGAGATACAGCCTGGTGACAGATAGACAGACAGACAGACGGACGGACGGACGGACGGACGGACAGATGGACAGCGAAGTCTTAGTAATAGGGTCCCGTTTTTACCCTTTGGGTACGGAACCCTTAAAAGGGCCCATGGGGGACCCACTTAAATATTTATTTTATTCTGTTTTTAGTACTTGCTGTTATAGCGGCAACAGAAATACATCATCTGTTAAAATTTCAACTGTCTAGCTATCACGGTTCACGGGATACAGCCTGGAGACCTATTTTTGAATCACTCGTATGAAATTGTATCGTCGAATGCGACTTAAGTCACAATCGTCTTCTAAGTTGCATGATGTCGTTTTTCCGTATTTTTGAATCGTTCGCCTGAAGTGTTGCCAGTACAATTTGAAGTATTATATTTTATCCATTCCACGCAGAAATTAAAAAACCGGAAACTACCGTAACAGAAACGGAACGTAAAACACTGTTTTATTGGCTGTTTAAATAAAAAATCTTTGTCTTTTGTTACAAACAAAACACTACATACTGTCAACCTTTTTTGATTGTTGACACTCTGAATGACAAACAGTACCAACACACATTTATCGTTTTTTGACAATTAATCTACCGATCGCCATGCGAGACGAGTGGTAAGGACCATTCGTTGCAGTCGAGTGATTCAAAAATACGGAATTTCAGATGTCGAACGAAAATCAGTAGAAATCGATCGCTCGACGCGATACGAGTGATTCAAAAATAGAGCTCCTGGTCACAGACAGGCGGACAGTGGAGTCTTAGTAATAGGGTCCCTAACCCTTTGGGTCTAGGGTAAACGCCTAGTGGGTAGAACATTGGACTCGGAAGCGGGAGATCCAGGTTCGATTCCCAGTGCGGGCATGTACCTATGACTTTGTTTTCTAAGTTATGAACATTTGTGAAGTTATAGTAGCAATACCACTCGCTAACTGTGAAGGAAAACATCGTGAGGAAACCTGAGTGTCTGAGCTATTCATCTACCTCAGCCCTTGAAATCGCCAATCCGCGGTGGGCACGCGTGGTGATTAAGCCCATACTCCCTCCCTGAAAGAGGGCCTGTGCCCTACAGTGAGACGTTTTATATAGGCTGCTTATGACCCTTTGGGTACGGAACCCTAAAAACTACTACACCATCCTTTGCCACGTAGAATCATTCTAATGACTGGCCTAAGACGAATCTTACCTTCGACCACCCAGCGCCGTCTTTCTTGACCGAGCCCAGCGCGTTGAATTCCTCCGCCATGAACGCCCACTTCGCCTTCGTATCCAGCCTCGCCTGTATGCTTAGCGTACGACAATTGGCGATATCTGGATGGCACTCCAGGAACTCCACAAGCCTCAGCATTTGCAGGGGGCTGGGTCGCCTGAAGGCCTTAGGAGGCAGTGAGGTGAGTTCATAGGCAAAACTGTCGTCATCTGACGCCGTTTCTTCTTTGACTGTCTCTTGGCTGTACGTTTCGTATTGAGATGTCTCTTGGGTTTGTGATATGTCAGCATTGTCGAAGAGCAGGGATGATATCCTCGCGTCCAGCGCGGATAGTTTGGACTTTTTTCTTCGGGCGTGGAGTTTTTTTAAGAAACATTTCCTTTCTGTCCAGAACTGAAACGTGGATAAGTGTGCAAACCTTTTTATTTTACCGGACCTATATACATGCCAGCTATGCAAGGAAGTCAGATTGGAAATATGGCAAATTATTCTAGAACTATGAAATACATAATATACTTCGAACCAGGAAGATTATACGCCGTATTTTTGCTACCGGGATGTGTCGCACCAATGCTGGCGAACGTGCTCCCCTGCGTAGATTAGTTCACACTTATAACAAAAACATACATACATACATAAACTCACGTCTGTATCCCAGAGGAGTAGGCAGAGACCAAGGACTGCCACTTGCCACGATCCTGACAGATCACTTTCGCTTCCTTAACGTAGTCGTTGCACGCACGCACGCCGGTTTCGGGTACTTTCATTCACTTTTTAGGGTTCCGTAGTCGACAATGAACCTTTATAGTTTCGCAATGTCCGTCCGTCCGTCCGTCCGTCTGTCTGTCCGCGGTCTAATTCAGGGAAGATCAGTACTAGAAAGCTGAAATTTGCCATAGACATATGTTCATAAATTAATCGTGCCAAAAAAATACAATAAAATCTTTAAAAAAAAATGTTTACCCTACACCTAAGTTAGGGATGCATTTTTTTTCTCGCCTACACAATAGTGTGAGGTATCTATGGATTGTTCGTTCAAAAATATTTTGGGTGTAGGAAGATAATTTCTGCGAATTATTAATTTCGCAAACGGAATCTTTAAGGCGCACATTTTTGTCAGAGTAAGGCGTCGTCCCCACCTCTCCTAGCTAAACGGTTGATTGTAGAAACGCGAAAATTTTCGGGGTAGTAGTACATATAATGAACTTAAAAGAAAAACTATCACGGCTAAGTAGGCTTTACAAGTTAACGTTAATTTATAGGCGATGAACTTATAAAAGGGAAAACTTCGTACAAAATCTAAATATTACTTTAATGAAGTTGTTAGTTTTGTAAAGCAAATAAAACCCCCTCTTTCTACGAAACCCTACACTGCGCGTGGCCCGATTTTTATCTTGCCCTTTGCTAATACATCCCCAATTTGGTCGGAGTACCTCCGTATGTATTTCTATCTTCTATCTTATGAATAACAAATCATTACCTTCGCCCAACCTCGACTGTCCTTCTTAGCTCCGTCCAGGGAGTTCAGAGTCTTGGCCACCGAAGCCCACTTCCTGTTAGTCTCAATCCTTCCCTGAGCAGTCTTCAAAAGTCCCTTGGCAATACCAGGGTTGCGTTCCATGAACTGATAGAGCCTCTCGAGCTGAATTTCACTGGCTTTCACATTAACTGTGGGGCTGAAGACTTTATTGGAGCGATTTGATTCTTTGTTGGCCTCTTTTGGGCTGGTTTTATCTTTTGATTCTTCATCGTCGTGTTCAATTGTTGCATTATCTCTTGGGCTACGTTCCGGTCTGTCCGTAGCTCCTTCGTCTTCAGTGTCTGAGTTCTCGCTGTCACTATGATCCGGCTCAAACGGCATTGGGTTTTGAGTGAATTCGTCACGTACCAAGGCAAATAGCCTCGCGTTTAGACCTGACAGCTTTGAGGTCTCACCTCGGGTAAAGAGTCTCTTTAAGAAGCTTTTCTTTTCTGTCCAATACTGAAATGTTTATGGATTTATAAGCGGACATTGTTTCGTTGTTTAACGCCGTACTTTCTTTTTTATTCCTTTTGGCTCGCACATTTTAATTTATAAAGGAGTTAAAGCCAGTTTATAAAAGGAATGTCTGCCACAAGCCGGCTTTAATTCTGTCTCAAGTATTTTATTGAAATCGACTTTTTCTACACAAGACCGTTAATTTTTAACATAATGAATTGATCCATTCTTAGCAGAAAAACAATTTTCTTTTTAATGGAAAATTTAACACAAAATCTTAGAAGTCGTAAAACAAAAGTAGTTTTAAATGACCAACTCTAACAGACATGTTTCAGTAATTGCGCGTTTTTGAAATAACCATGTTTACACGCTGAAATGTGGGTGGTTCGAAAGCCGCGGTATGTAATTAGTAATTAAAAATGTCATCTATCTAGACTATTACTTTTATGTTTAGACGTAAAAACAAAATTGAGTTGAGAAATCTTGTTTAATCTTGTAAATAGTACCGCCTCTCCGTCTATCAGAACAATGACCCGCGGACCCGCGGCGCGCACGCACCGCTCTGGCTGGCTACTAATGGTTCTAATAGTTTAATAATAATTCGAGTTTTTGCCGAGATATTTTTGGAAAGAGCCTTTTACGATAACTATTGTGGCACGTTCATTTCGCTATGGCATTCAGACCACCCAAAATTCATGGTGTATAGAAACGCTCACCTTAGCCCAACCCTTGTGGTCCTTCTTCGCAACACCAGAACTGTTAATCTCCACAGCCGCTTCCGTCCACTTCTTGGCCACCACAAACTTGGACGGTCCGGCATGGTCCGTTCCCTTCACAATATCCGGATTACTCTCCAGGAACCCGACCAGTAACTCCTTCTGTGTCACGTCGGGACGGGAGCCGTTCTGAAACGTGGATGGAAACGTTACTGTGATGAATAAAGTGTGTATTTCACAAATTAACGGGGTGTGGACTTACCATAGATATAATAAAGAGATGGTTATCAGCTTCGATTGGTAATAAGGCACTTTTGGTTGGTTCGCGGTGTACGTCGCACGTACGCTCTACCGGGCATGTCGGCATGCCCGGGAACTTTTCCAACATGCCCGGGCAGTTGTTAGTTAAAAATAGCGCTAGCACGCTTTTGTCTCGTCCCATTTGTGAGCGGGCATACGGACAACATTGCCGACAAACAAACTGAGGGCCTGTCCGACTTCAGTTTATGGGCTACCTCACACGACACCGACAAATGGTGGTTGAGACCATCTCGCCACCGTCTCCTAGTCCGGGCTCGAATTCAATGTCCGTCTCGTGGCACCCACTCAGTGGCGAGTCTCGCCCACCTATCCGGGTGCATACATACGACTGACCACCCCAGTTTCACTATAAGGGGCTGCATAGAGTAACATTAGCGCCACCGAGGAATAAGAAATCATCTTTTATGAATAAGCCTTATTGATATTTTTAGAACTCACGATCAAAAACCTAGGATACGGACCTCGGACTACATAGCCTTTAATATACTGAGTCCTAGGTTTTTTTGCACTTTTTGCAAATTCGATCTGTAAAAAAGAAGAATTATTTTTTTCTCGTTGGCGCTAGTGCTTGTCTATGGAGCCCCTCAATTGCGCCGTCTGAACGCCTAACACCCAGTTTCTCATACATTAACAATGTGTTAATCCGCTGCTAACAGTGTCAGTCGACTTTGCCTTGTCCTATGTTGTATTTATGTGACTTGTCTTTCCTTTGTATTTATGTTACTTGTTATGCCTTTTTTTTCTTGTTATGTGTTAATTTGTCCCAATGTCTTTCTTTCTTTGAAAGTGCATACCAAAAAAAACCGACAGCTGTTAACACTAACTAACATTTTTCTAACATGCGGTATTTTTCCCCGTAGTGTGTCCAAAGGGACACGGTCGGCCCTCCTGACGCCAAAATTACAACGCTCCATTGCTATTTCCGTGCATTCTTCACGACGAATAGAAGAATCTAACTTGTGGTTTGTTCACGATTTACTTAGGAGCAAAAATTACTGTTTTCATCAGCAAAAAAATATTTTCATCCAGGTGTGACAATTTAGATCAGCAACAGGTAAAAATACTACTTAAACTGAGGAGCAGTTAATCCCAAATTGGTCATTAAATGGTGAGTTATGTATTTAAATTAATTATAAATGTCTTTATAAAAATAAAAATGTATTATTTTTAATATTTCTCGATAAGCTGTAAAATTTTACTTGGTCAACAATTTTTTTACATTATTCTTATAACTATTTTGCCGCTATCGGAAACATTGAACGCTATCAGCGGTGATCGTTCTATTTTCATTCTATAAGTTATGTAGTTACAACATAAAAGGCCTGCGGACGGTTTGGCACGCTAGATACCTAGCGTCACTGTCAATGTGGCACCTTTCCCGGTGCCGATAACCTTGAGCATTCGGAAACTATAAATAATACAGCGGTGGCACCTAGCGGATTTTTGATGAACTGCTGCACACCTATGTCACGCCAGGTACTAATCTCCAGCAACATTTGCAACTGCTACATTCGGTACGGTACTCACCAAGTTGATGGCAAGTGTGAAGGAGGCATCGCATATCGGACAGTGTTCGTTGTTCTCCCCGTGCATACGCTTGTGTGTCTTCAAACCGAAGGCTTTACTGAAGCAACGGCCGCACACTTCGCATTTGTGCCTGGAAGTCAGATAGTACTATATTAACATTACGAAAAAAAGCGTGTCGGGTTACACCGCCGTTGGTTTAACGTGAAAATTAGTATTTTCTAAGGCTAACACGAGCACTAGACATAATAAAAACTGAATTTTCACTGATATTTACTCGTTTATTTTTTCATTTTACAATTTTCCGACGTGACAGGCGCCTTTTTGAAAGCATTAACTGTTACTTTACTATCCTCGGCAAAAATAAAAAAATATTTATATTAAGTTACGTTCCAAAAATATTTAGGCAAATTTTTAAATTTAAATTGGCAAAACAATTATACGTGAAAAAAATGTTTAGCTCAAACTGCGCGCTGTGTTACGCGGCACTGGCGCCATCTAGCGGCACGAGTCACGAGGAACTGAGTGATTGCTACTTTACTTTATTCAACGATATAAATGAATTACACACGACATGTAGTTACAAAGTTGCAGTCCTCGCCGAGGCGGCATGGTTTCGTTGAATGAGGTTTTGTTTTAGGTTTTAGCAAGTGACCCCCTACCGCCGAACTGAAAGACTATTCACGTCTCAACATCTTAAGAGCGAGTTCTCCGAGCGCACAGTTACTAGTTGGGGGAGGAGCAGGCAGTTTTAAATCACATTAATTGTATTGTCCGTCTGGGTCGTCCCTTACCGGCCCTTCCATTCACATTCGCTCGATATATTTGTTTTGTCAATCTTTCTTCCTTCATCCTCTCCACATGTCCAAACCAACGCAACATTCCTTTCTCAATTCTAGTCACTACATCCTCTTTCAGTCCACAACGTTCTCTAATCACCCTATTGCGTAACCTGTCATTCAAAGTAACACCAGACATACTTCTCAAGGACCTCATTTTTACTGCATTAATCCTACTTTCTTGCTTCTTTAGCCATACCCAAGTCTCGCTAGCATACATAAGCATACGGACATACTTCGACCAAATAGGGGATGTATTAGCGAAGGGCAAGATAAAAAGTACCCGAAACCGGCGTGCGTGCATGCAACGACTAATGAATGTTGAGGAAGCGAAAGTGATCTGTCAGGATCGTAGCAAGTGGCAGTCCCTGGTCTCTGCCTACCCCTCTGGGATACAGGCGTGAGTTTATGTTATGTTGTTATTAATTGTATTAATTTGCATCTAATTAATGCAATTTTCACGACTTTGCAAAATGGAAATCATACACTTGATGTAGTGACATTTTAAAATATGAAATGTAACATCATAAAAAGTAAGTTTGTAAAAACAAATTTACTAAATCACGCATAATAGCTGAACTATTGGCTTGAACCATTAAACCTTACCCAGGTTTAAATCAGGTATTCTATAGGCTTTACCAAACATGTGCCTTCCAAAAGCATTCAAATCTGCATCGAATTAAAACCGAACCAAATTGCAAAAAACTTCCATATTTGATGCAGACTTTATAATAATCTATTTTGGGAAGCCTTTATAAGAAGAGAATTGTTCATAATATACAGCTTCGCCTTTTGCCTAATATATTGTAATATTATTGTTATTATTATTATTATTTGTAGATGGGCAGGCAGTTGGAACAACTGATAATTGCCCGCATCCAGTTTCACTTGGTTATTTTTTTCTTTCGAACAAATGTACCAAACCACTATTTGTAAATGTTAAAGAAAATAAAGATTATTATTTATTTATTTAGGTATTTATTATAATATTTTGTGCACACATTTAATTTATTATTGTTATATACTTCATTGCACACGAAAAACACAGTACAGGAAATATGACAAAGAAAATACACGTCCAAAGAAAATATACGTCCGTCTTATCTCTGTGAGAGATTTCTTCCAGCAATTTATTTAGTCAATAAATTTTTAGATGTTAATAAATTAACTTGTAACTATTTTTCACCAATTTATTTCATTTAGTAGCTGAAACTGGTGTGCCTGTATGAAGCGACTATTTAACGATGATCAAGCGAAAAAGGTTTGTCAGGATTGTGGCAAGTGGCAAGGCCTGGTCTCTGCCTACCCCTATGGGACACAGGTGTAAGTTTAGCTTAGAAAAAAGTATTTTGAACCATAATAGCCCCAAAAACCCCTGACCGAATACAGAACGCCATGCTGCACTCCAAAACCTAATTCACTGATATTGGAGCTGCAACCGCAACATTAAAATGGAATTGAGATGGCCAGATAAGCTGTATGGACAAAAATTGTCACCGACTGGGCCCCACGCGACGGATACTGCAAATGTGGCCGACCAAAGTGGAGATGGCGGGACAACCTCCCTATCTTTCTGCTGGGGTGGCAGGGAATGCCTGGTGTCATGGAAGAATAAAGAGCCAAAGGGGAAGCCTTTGCCCAGCAACAGAACACTAAATAATAATAATAATAATGACTTCCACACAACACAGTCACATGACCTGGTCCCATACTAGGATACCCTATGCTATGGTAACCAGGCAAGGACATCACAAACATGGAAATATACCCAGACTGAGGCCATTTGTACAAATGTACGGTGGCCCCCAGTGGGAATCCCACTGGAGGCCGCCAAGATAGAGGTATCTTGGTAGTAAGCGCCTTAACGGCTAGTCCGAGGCAGTTGGCTAATTAAAAAAAAAACCCTACAATTAATACACACCGAGTCTGGACCTGGTGCTCTATGGAGTGCTTCTTCATCTCCGTAGCGTTCTCGAAAACCTTGCCACAGTCAGGACAGGATGTGTTTTTCTTTCTCTTCGGGGGCCTCCACTCGCTGACATAGTCTGGGTCTATCTTCTCTCTTGACGGACGGGTCCTGCGTTTGATGGGCTCAGGATCGGGCTGTGACATAGTACGAGAATTTTATGCTTAACATTACTCCGTAGAGTACGATTAACCTACATTGATTCTATTTTTTTCAGGTTTTGCTTTATTTCAATAACATTTACATGATACGCGATTCATTCTTGTTTTTTTTTTTTACTTCGGACATTTTGTAAAAATAATTTTATTAGATTTTAATTTCTAATATTTGGATAAACATTCTTATAATTGGCTATTTCATGCAATTTGCTGACAAGTTATCCATTTTAGGAGATAATTTTCTGCTAAAATGGATAACTTGTCAGCAAACTTATAAAAACCTCCAAATCATAGGTACCCATTCCAGGGCACTATTTACACATGACAACATGGAAAAACACCCAGACTTGTAGAAATGAAGTCGGTTCGCCCCCGAGCGAATTGAACCCACCATATCTGGCTTGGTAGTCAACTATGTTACCGGTAGACCAGTGAGGCAGTCAAATAGTTTTTGTTGAATAAGCAGAAACAGTCGATTCTTACCGACTCAACATCCCGGCTAACAGCCTCATCATCATCCTGATAATTTAATTCTTCCACCTCGACTTTAACAAAGATTCCTGGATGGGGACCTTCGTCGCTTTCCACGTCCATTCTTTGTCTTTTATCATTATCGTCAGCGTCATTTAGTTCATAATTATCGTAAGCTTTTCGTTTGAGAGTAGCTAGACTTTCTTCCTCCGAAGAGTCATCGTTACCGCGGCTTCCCTCGTCAGAATTTGACGCCATGGTGTCTTTTATGCCACAACCGGATATAAAATTAAGTTTTTGCGTTGCACTACTACATAGTTGACGACACTTTTCGCAAAAAGCACGGAAAATAATAAAAACAAACTTTATCGAAGGACGCCATTTTAGACTTTTCAGTCAGTGTTTTCACTGCGTAATAATTAATTTCCCGGTCCTGATTCGCTAACTTCGCTTCATAGAAATAGTTCCGATTTACGATTGGTGCCACTTAATAAACTTTCTGTAGTTTCCGCACCAATCGAATCACTTAAAATTTCTACACAGAAAACAAAGTCAAGTATTTTTTGTACTGGCAATTTTCCCAACTTTATCTTTCGGGAAAACGCATTTTCTTCCGTCCTTTCTCAGCAACTTACGTCCAAAATACAATCAATTGAAGATTTTCTCTTGAAATGTCTAATTACTTTACTCTTTTCCTTTGAATTAGTCCTGTTTTTCACAAATTGTGTAACATGAATTTTGAGCTGGCAAGTGGGGTCCGTCAAAATTAAAAAATAATCACTTGTCATTAGCTGGTTGAAAAAAAACCAATCCGTTTCGCTTCTCTTTTGGAATTTATTGTACTGTAACAAGGCTTGCTTTCCTATTTCACACTCGAAAATGTTGTAAAATTAGGTGGAACCACAATCAACAAACGCGGTGAAGTCTGAATAACTCTTCCGCGGCGCGTTATTATTGTTTACACGCGCCTGGAGCCGGGGTTCGTGTGTGGCGGATCAATAGACGGTACCCTTGTTATGTGTATAGCGTAGCGTTGACTGCAAATGGAGACGAAATCTAGTGTCGGCATTCAAGACCACTGGATGAAAAACGTAATGGAACCAGCCACAAGCGACAAGCAGCCACAGAACGACAGCCATTCCGTGAAACGCGAGAAGATCGGCGAGGCCTACAATGGATCCAATGAGACCATAACTTACGAGATGAAAGTACAGCAACAGACCGAGAGGTTCCGCTGTGACGTATGCGACCTTACTTTCGAGGGTATGGAGTACCTGATGCTGCACAAGAAGTTTCACGGCACCGAGAAGGACAGCAGCAGTGACACCCAGCAGGACTACTCGTCGAAGGACGTCCCGAAGAAGCGTCGTAAGTATAAATGCGACCAATGTGATGTTAAAGTCAACTCGCAGTACCATTTAGACATCCACCACAGCAAGCACGAGGGAAGTGCCGCGCGGAAGTTTGTCTGCGAGGTGTGTGACCGCACATTTGTTGCAGCCCAGTTCCTGAAGAGCCACATGCAAACACACTCCGCTTCCAACAACATCCACTGTGAGATTTGTGGCAAAACGTTCACGGGGCAGGCGTACCTCAAACTCCACATGCAGCTGCACACCGACATAAAGAAGTTCAAGTGTCAGAAGTGCGACGAGTCACTGCCGACAAAGAATTGCTTGAAAATCCACATGAAAAAGCATACTAAAGTAAAAAACTTCAAATGTGACTTCTGCGGTAAGCTGTTTGTTTCAAAGATAACTATGGAGAAACACCAACAGACACATGAAGGACAGCCTATGGACGTTCACGTCAAGTGCAACCAATGCGACAGAACTATGCACGCCTCATTGATCCGCACCCACGTAGCTCGGGCTCACTCGCTCACTACAGATGATGATGTGAAAAGACCGCACAAATGCTCGACATGCGGTAAGAGTTTCATCGTGAAAATTAACCTGAATCTACACATCAGGGTGTGTCACCCAGACTTGGCTGAACCAGAGGAAGACGATGATGATGTTATGTCCGATTAATTGTTGAATGGCTACAGAATGTAGTATGAAGACGCTAGATTTATATTTGACTGTGGTGTTGATGGTAATAGTATTTTATTCAATCGTCAAGTCCTACTATCATGCAGATTTTTGCACCCTTTTGTGCCTTTTACCTATTTTACTTATATTTCAATGTTTGTTTACATATTCTGTACAAACGATCATCTCTGTGGGATCTCTTGCTGGGAGCGATGAAAAATCTGGATTCATCATCATCATCATTCAGCCACAAGAAGTACACTGCTGGACATAGGCCTCCTCCATGGATTTCCAAAAAGACCGGTTGGAAGCGGCCTGCATCCAGCGCCTTCCTGCCACTTGGATGAATCTAGATTATTCTATTTAATTTTGTGCAGTGGGCAACTGCACAAAGACTGCATGTGATATCAGAAGTGACCCTGTCCACCAATTTCTGAATGGGGAAATTCACTAGTAAACATTTTACAAGTGCACAAATAATATATACACGTATCAGCTAAAAGCTGCTTGTGTACGAATGAATAAAAATAATACTCAACTCAAGTATGATTCCGTCTTTGTAAAGCAATACATTAAATAAACCAGTATGTGCCTGTGTATGTCTATTCCAGTTGCGAGGGTAAGAGTTAAGTATTTACCTTAATTCTCTATTTGTAAACTAGAGGTATGACTTGAGTTGAAGAATACGTAAGAGAAAGGGTTGAAGTATTTACACGTTTAATTCTCTATTCAGAAACCGGTGGCAGGACTTGAATTAAATAGAATGCCCTGACCCAATACACCACGATTTTAATCACAGAGTTTGGAAACACCCTCTTTGTGATGATCATTACGGAACTAGAACTAATAGGTTGTCAATTCAATTAACTGCCAAATTTATGTGGAATCTGTTACGTGTCTAGTCTTGCATTAGATTTGTGTTGTACTTTTATCTGTGAGCAATATGCCTTATGAAGTGATTCCAGTAGGTAGTGATTGTTATGCCAAAGAGGTACAGTAGTAGGGAACTATGTGGGCTTGCAGACAGGTGAATAAATTGCCACAAAATGTGATATTGAAGGCTGGGCTCGTGTCTGTCAACTCTGTAGCTCGCGTATCCTGAAAGAACGAGTATGCTATTTTCTTGTTGGTTTAAGCTGGTACAGGCGGAACTAGAAAATAATTACATTCAATAAACTGACACCTGTATCCCGGAGGGGTAGGCAGAGACCAGGGTTTGCCACTTCCCACAATCCTGAACTCTTTCGCTTCATGAACATTCATTAGTCGTTGCATGCGCGCACGCCGGTTTTGGATACTTTTTAACTTGCCCTTTGCTAATACCTCCCCTATTTGGTCGAAGACGAGTCAATGTCCGCCTGTGACGTCCCTTACCGGCCCTTCGACCCACATTTGCTATATATTTCTTTCGTCAATCTTTCTAGAAAATAAACATCTAGAAAATTGGTTAGAAGTAATACGGACTCCGAAAAAAGTAGATACGATCTACGAATAAAAACGTCCTGGGTAGGATAGCAAAATATGTGTTTAAGTGCCCGTAATTTTATTTTCTAGATCCGCCTGCACCGGTTTTTAACTAAATTATTCTCATTTTACTATCATCAAAAATGTTAAGGTGCGAGCGAGACAGCATACCAGACGGGAGCTTGATCTTAAGGCTGGATTCTCCGACATTACCCCTCATCAGCCCTTTGACGCCCACTGCAGGACATAGGCCTCCCTCGTGGTTTTCATAACCATGAGGGGTTTTGCCATAATCGCCACGCTTGGCAGGCGAGTTGGCGATCGCAGTATGCGGTTGGAATCTCAGGAAGACGCTGCTGCCCGTCTTCTGGTAATTTATGTCCTTAGTCGCCTTCTACGACATCCACGGAAGGAAATGGAGTGACGCTATTCTTAATCCGGCGCCACACGGGCGAGGTCCATCCATAATACTTTTGGAAGAATTTTTTAAATCAGATCAGATAAGTACTTTCAGAGACTACATAAAAAATTTTCCTCTTTATAATAGTAGTGTAGATCGATATAGCTACTCGTGGTAGTATAGAAGTACAGAAGAATAATGATACAGAAGCATAAATTGTTGTTACCCCTAAATCAGGTATTTGAAAATACATTTTACTCTCTAATGGTTCGTATTTAAAATCCGAAGAAAAAAAAGTCCTATCTAGGGCGTGGGTCATTATTTTTATGAATTTTTAAACTTCATAGCATAACAAAAAATCGCGAACATGAGTCTAAATTATCACTACGTAGTCGGGCCATAAGTTCTGTCACATAGGTTTAATTTCGAATTTGGAATACTGGCATTCGAAATTTGAATTTTTCAAGAAAATAAAAACACAGCTTTTCTGGAATTTTCTTCATTTTCCAATATGGAGTGGACGCGCAAAGAAGACAGAGTCGCAGTAATTGCATTGCATCGTTGCGGCCAGGCGCCAACTGAGATTTTCAAACTGCTGAAAAATTTGAAAATTTCACTGAGATTTATTTATCGTACTATCAAACGATTCAAGGAAGATTCAAGTTTAGATGATAAACAAAGAAGCGGTCGACCTCGTACTGTTCGGACTCCAGCGGTCATCAAAGCAGTGAAGGCGCGCATCCAACGAAATCCTGTCTGCAAGCAAAAAATTTTGGCTCTGCAGATGGGACTAAGCAGAACCACTGTTAAAAGGGTGTTGAATGAAGACCTAGGACTGCGTGCCTACAGAAAAAGAACAGCATATCTTCTTAACACACGGTTGAAGAAAATCAGACTCGAAAGATGCCGGATTTTGTTAAGGCGGTACGCAGGTAAAAAATACCGCGAAATACTTTTTTCGGACGAAAAAATTTTTAATGTTGAAGAGAGTTACAACAAACAAAATGATAAAGTGTATGCACAGTCTAATGAAGAAGCGAGCAGATTTGTGCCACGTGTTCAGCGTGGTCATCATCCTTCGGCATTCATGGTTTGGCTTGGGGTCTCCTATTTGGGTCCAACAGAGGTGTTTTTTTGTGAAAAAGGAGTGAAAACCAGTGCCAAAACACAGTCCTAACAAACATTGTGGAACCCCTTTCACAAACAATGTTTGAAAATAGGCACTGGGTTTTCCAGCAGGATTCTGCGCCGGCCCATAAGGCGAAAAGTACCCAAAACTGGCTCACGACCCGTGGAATCGACTTTATTAGGCATGAGGATTGGCCCTCCTCCAGTCCAGACTTGAATCCTTTGGATTACAAAATATGGCAGTACTTAGAGGAGAAGGTCTGCGCTAAACCACATCGCAACTTGGAGTCGCTTAAAGCATCTCTGATTAAAGCAGTCGCCAATATTGACATGAATGTCGTGCGTGCATCAATTGATGACTGGCCTTGCAGATTGAAGGCTTGTATCGAAGCCAGAGGAGGACATTTCGAATAGTTTTAATATGGTTTAAATCTGTATTTTGTACCCTTTCCTTTGATATATAAATTGTTGTAATGCGTAAATCATTGTGTCCTTTATTTAACTTTCCATATGTGACAAAACTTATGACCAGACTACGTAGATATGGTTTTATTTGAGCTATACTGAGTTTTGGATAATAAATAATATACCAAGATGATTATCACAAAATGTGTTAGTGACTTCGTTCGTCAAAATTCTATTAATAGGATTTGTATTTCTGTAATTTAAAAAATGCTTACTTTTCCCCCAACTATTCGCTGGCGCAGCGCAATAAGTCCCATACAAATCCGTGCGCTCGGAGAACCCAGCCTTAAGACTGTTGTAAGACTTAGTGGAATCGACTTTTTATAAATAAGACTAGTTGTATCAACCATCCTTAGATTGCCCATCTTTGTTCTATAACACTGGGGTTCGAGCCTCTAGGCAGCATAGTGATGGATGACCATAATTTTGTGTGTATTTTTCAAAAAAGTGGTGCAGAAGAAATCCTCTGTATATTGATAGTGTCTGAGCTATTCACATACCTCAGCGCTTGAAATCGCCAATCCGCAGTGGGCACGCGTGGTGATTAAGCCCATACTCTACCTGAGAGAAGGTCTGTACCCTACAGTGGGACGTATATAGGTTGCTTAATATGCTATATAGATGAAGAAAAAAATTCGTGTGACAAAGTCCTAACGTCTTATTTATAAAAACGCGAATCCTTAAAACACTCCTCAGAGTCCGTTAAAGTTCGTCTGTGGTAGAGGGAAAAACGTAACCACATTATGTAAAATCGTGTTGCATAAATAAAACCCGGTAAAGTGCAAGGTTTTTGAGATAATCCATGGCCTAAGTTTATGTAAAATTAAATCCTAACGGTCTTATTTATGAAAAAAGCATTCCTTAAAACACTCCTCAGAGGCAGGTTAAATAGTCTTATGTGGAGTGGAAAAATGTAACCACAGATTGTTTAAACTGCATCCGAGCAGTGCTTTAGAGGAATCATGTTTTTATTACGTAACACGTTAAGTTAGAAATTTTGTATAGGTACGTTTATCTCGAAAATCTTGCTCTGTAGGATTTAATGTTAGCTAACATTTTTTGTTCGCCTAAGAATCCTCTATATTCCAAGGTTTCATTGTGCGCCGATTTTTTTTTTAAATACATGCAATATTATGGTCATCACTATGACAGCCTCTCATGCAAAGAGGTTCTAACCACTTCGTTACCTACTACTGTAGTTCCGATATTTCCAAACTCTTCAAATACTACATACCTACGATAGAATAAAATAGATTGTTAGTTTTATTTTCATATTACCTTAAGATTTGACGCGTAAGTACAATAATGTATCGTGTATGAATTAATTTTCATTATTATACTCTTTTTTATGCTAACCGGAATGTTGTTTAATTTTTCCATTTTTACGCCTAAAGAATACCTACACCATGAATTTTGGGTGGTTTGGAAGCCAAAGCAAAATGAACGTGCCTCAACAATGGCTATCGAATACGCTAGTAAATTTGTTTTTAAAGCCCGATATATGTCGAAACAAACTCGAATCTATGAGAACCATTAGGAGTCAAGTCAGCCAGAGCGGCGCGTGCGCGCCGCAGGTCCGCGGGTCATTGTTCTGATAGACGGAGAGGCGGTATTCGCGAAATTTTTAAACAAGATTTGTCAACTCCATGTTTTCTTTATTAATTTTACGTAGGTATATTATATATCTCAAAGTAATAGTGTAAATAGATTGCATTTTTAATTACATAACCACCCATATTTCAGCGTGTCTAGGTGTACTAAGCTACAGCTCGGTTAATTAATAGTAGTTTATGTGACTGTCACATAATGAGGGTTATTAAAACACGAGCGAGATTTTAAAAAACGAGCCTTGGCGAGATTTTAAAAAACGAGCCTTGGCGAGATTTTAAAAAACGAGCCTTGGCGAGATTTTAAAAAACGAGCCTTGGCGAGATTTTAAAAAACGAGCCTTGGCGAGATTTTAAAAAACGAGCCTTGGTGAGATTTTAAAAAACGAGCCTTGGCGAGATTTTAAAAAACTAGCCTAGGCGAGTTTTTTAATAGCATTGGCGAGTGTTTTAATACCAAGTTATGTGCAGTCTCATACACTACATTATCTACACTCATGTCTTAATCTTCAAAGTAAGGAATCAAAGGAAAACACGTTTGACAAGCTTTGTACTATACATAAATCTACGGTTATTAACTAAACTCATATCGAAATGAAACAAAATTTTCAATTATAAATGAAATTTTTGAAACAAAATGGCGCAATTTCGACAAAAGTACCTATCTTGACATTCAATCGTCTGCACTCAGTTTTGCGCGCGCAATTTTTTGCGCGAAAATGAAATTAAGTTTTTTATAGAGTCAACTTTTGACATTAAAAAAAAACTTAAGTTTTGTTCCGTGATCACAGCAACACTTTAAAAAAAATAACTGTAACATAAAGTGAAAAAATCTGACCTTTAATGTAACTTGATATTACACTTTTTTTTACTTTTTTTTTTTATTTTCTTTAAAGTTATGTATTGTTTAAAGCCTGTCAATATGTGTTTACCTTTGAATTCTTAATTTGAAGATTATGATATGAGTGTAGATAAAGACAATTATGTTGACAACTATTTGTCTCGCTCATCGCTAGGTATGGTATGAGTGCTATGCTTGTGAGTGAGAGGCAAATAGATTTTAAATTAATTGTGTTGTAGTCTCTGGCAAATGTTTTTATTTCATTGCCTCAGGAAGTTGATAGATAGCAAGCAAAAGGGGCGCTGTCTCTGACACCATTGAATTTAAAATTCAATGGTGACACAAAAATGTATGGAGCTCTATGGTATATTTTGCTCCATACAGCTCCATACATTTTTGTGTCCTAGCACCCTGTCCGATCGCTAAATTAACTAAGGCCCCAGACACACAGAAAAGACGCGTCGTCTTCCCAATTCTCTATCATACAAAATGTACTGAAGGAACGGGACGAAGCCCAGAGAGAAGAGACTGAGCGAGGGCGCGAAGTCCATACAACGCGTCGCGTCTTTTCCGCGCCCTCACCTCACGTCATTTATGTGTGTCTCAGGCCAACCCGCAAATATAATTTGATATAATCCAATATGATAGAATAGAATAGAAATCGTTTATTACCAAAACACAAACAATTTAAAAAAGCAATAAGTAATAGCAGAGATTTACATTTTCTTTTTAGACTACATTTTAGATCTGGTTCAAGTTGAATTCAGATTGTCTTTGGCATCTTATTGCAAAGCTTGATCGATGTGTCGTTTCTATAGTAGTGAACACAATGATGAGCACAGAACAGAGAAGTGATGAGGAGCATTTATATTTTCGTTCCAAAGTCGCCCGTAACGTAACTTAGAAGAGTACAGAGATACAGGGTTTCACTTGGACCTTTGGGCTCCATTTTATATAACAACATGGTTTACTATGACAATTCGATGTAAGTACATTACATAGTCGACTTGATAATCTGGCAGAAGAAAAGTAAAATTGTTCTGAAAAATAACAATAAAATTGGTATACAGCTACTTATGACATTCGAGAGTTCTTTTTCAAATACTTTCATAATTTCATGAAATATTAAATGGGATCACAACATCCTTATGATCCCATTTCATTTTTCCTAAAATTGGAAAAATAAACGGCTGATTTTAAAATTTTTCGTAATTTTTCACAAGTTTAAAAGAACTTATAACTTACCCATAATTTTTTTTATTTGACGCGATGGTAGCCTAGTGGGTAGACCATTGGACTCGGAAGCGGGAGACCCAGGTTCGATTCCCAGTGCGGGCATGTACCTATGACTTGGTTTTCTAAGTTATGTACATTTGTGAAGTTATAGTAGCAATACCACTCGCTAACGGTGAATGAAAACATCGTGAGGAAACATTGTCTGAACTATTCACATACCTCAGTGCTTGAAATCGCCAATCCGCGGTGGGCACGCGTGGTGATTAAGCCCATACTCTCTCTCTCTGAGAGAAGGCCTGTGCCCTACAGTGGGACGTATATAGGCTGCTTATGATGACCCATAATTTGGAAAAATGTGGCGAAACCATGTTCTAGAAAATAAAATCCCACCAAAAACATTTTCATGTAAAATGTTGTCAAGATGAGACCACGAGACCTCGCACTGTCCAAAAGTTATCAGATCTTATGTAAAGCCAAGTTTCGCTACCGTGACATGGGCGAAAGATGAAAAAATTATTCATATTTTATGTTACGAAACAACCAAGCCACACAATTATTTGTCTACGGTGTAGAGTTTGTGAAGTTACGGTTTGTAGAGTTAGGGCGTGTAGAGAAGCTTGTCTCTACATAAGATCTGATAACTTTTTGACAGTGCGAGGTATATAGTCTCGTCTTGGCAACATTCTCCTGAAAACTCCTGAAATATGTATTTTATTATTATTTATAACAAGAAGTCCCTAATCAATTTTCAGACCTCTAGTATCAAGCGCAATTCTCATACAAAATTCCATCCCCTGGGCTAGAAGTTCCAAGGTTAAGAATTTTTTGTGGCTTGTGTACCGGCTACTGTACTAGTTTACATACCAAATTTCAGCTTTCTAGGACTTCGGGAAGTACCGTAAGAATTTTGATGATGATTAGTGAGTCATTGAGGAAATAGGGTTTTTTTATATAAAAATAAAAATATAAAAATATTTGTTCAGTCCAGTATTGTCACAGCATTGTGGTGCAGAAACCCACCAACCCATCAATAAAATGTAAAGTATAAGAGGTATGCAATTGAAACTTTATATGTTTAATGCACAGCACAGAGTCCACTACATAAGTTCATAAGCAGCCTATTACGTCCCACTGTAGGGCACAGGCCTTCTCTCAAGGAGAGAGTATGGGTGATTTCAAGCGCTGAGGTATGTGAACACCTCAGACACTTAGGTTTCCTCACGATGTTTTCCTTCACCTTTAGCGAGCGGTATTGCTACTATAACTTCACAAATGTACATAAATTACAAAACCAAGTCATAGGTATATGCCCGCACTGGGAATCAAACCTGGGTCTCTCGCTTCAGAGTCCAATGTTCTACCCACTAGGCTACCACCGCTCATAAGTCCACTATTGATATCATATCCCGAGAATTTTGTTTATCTAGTATAATCCAAACCCAAGTATATTATGATGGTTCAAAAAAAACGAGGCGCTTTGTACCTAATACCAATACCACTCGCTGACTGTGAAAGAAAACATCGTGAGGAAACCCGAGTGTCTGGTGTCTGACACTCGCTGAGAGAAGACCTATGCCCTGCTGCAAAGGATTGAAGAAAAATCAACGCCAACAGTGACTAACAAAGAATTATTTTAATAAATAGTTTAAATTACATTAATGAATTACTAACTTAATTCCAGATTCACCTACTTGGTGGTTATTTTTGTCACAAGAAACAGTCAAGGCTGTATTAAGTGGAGCGTGCTGTCTCGCTCGCACACTTTAACATTTTTATTATTATAAAAAAAATAATAAACTTTTGATACATAAATGTGGTCTAATGCATAAATAACTTACGGACATATCACATTACATTTTTGTTTTAGTTTACGTAGTTTTTAATAAAGAAAAGTTGTTTCCAAAATTATTAATTTTGGAATCGAATTTTCTCAATCAAAAAGTACGTACGGGCTAATAATATCCGCAATTATATTATCTACAAAACCCTCAGGCCACATTTATCAAAAGTATACCTGCTCAATTTATTACAATCACCAAAAATATTAAATTTTGCGAGCGAGACAGCACGACCGACGTCAGAGCAGCCGTAAGAAATGAGAAATATCTGCTACTCCGTTTTCTTCTCCTCGGTGACTTCTGGAGAGGTCTCAGTGGACTCCTCAGCCTCAACTGAGTCGGCCTTCGCCTGTTTAATTTCCTCTGCCAACTGCAAGGGAAAAGAGTTCTTAGTGGGGAAGCTTCCGAGTAGAATTTAAATAAAAATACATAGAAAAGGAAGCGAAATTGATCTGTCAGTTATGTTATGTAGATAGATAACCTCGACTCCCTCGTCGGTCTAGCGGTATCACGTCTGATTACCATGCCGGAGGTCGTGGGTTCGATTCTCATTGGGGGCCGCCGTACATTTGTACAAATGGCCTGAGTCTGCGTGTATTTCCATGTTTGTGATGTCCTTGCTTGGTTACCATAGCACAGGGTATCCTAGTTTGGGACCCAGGGTGTTGTGTGGAAGTTGTAATAATTATTATGACAACTCAAAAAATAAAATAAAAATACAATTTGTCAGTTGTTTGTTCAGGGTCCTATTTCATAAAACTACAATTCATGGTTTACTCAATTCGATGTACATTGCAAAGTCGCTTAGCCAACAGATTAAATAGGAAGACTCAGCTACGCAGTGTACATTGAATGGTCATAATAAACTTTGAATTGTAATTTTATGAAACGCGGCCCTGTATGCACAACATAGGTCAACCTTTACATTTTTGTTCCAATGTCGTCCTTAGCTCATTAGAGTGCACGCATGTAAGTAAAGGCCGACTGACAACTGTTAACAGTTGATTAACAGACTGTTAGTATACGAGAAATCGGGGGTTAGCATTGTGGTTAGCATCAATGTGTCAGTGAACCCGTGGAAGTGACGTGACGAGGCAAAAACCATTTGCAACGACAGGACTCGCGCTACCAGTGCCACCACATTATCTATCTATATATAATAATGGCCATTTCAATGTAGGTACTGACTTAAATCTGGGTGGTTTGAAAGCCGCGGTCATGTACTTAGTAATTAAAAACTGGCCAAGTGCGAGTCGCACTTGCGCACCGAGGGGTTCCGTACGAATTTACATGTGGGTTATAAACATGAGCATATTTATGACCCACAAATAGTTCAGGAATTGAGTCTTGCAGTTTTTTCCGAGCTTTACCCGAACTTCAAAGACTAATTTATCTATGATTTTATTGCAAATGTATAGTTTTCAGATTTTACCCTGTACTTGTAGTATAAGACGGTATTACTTGCCAAATTTCATAGTTCTAGGTCAACGGAAAGTACCCTATGAATTTTGATTCCCTTGAGAGTCGAAATTTTTCTTTTTTACTTTTTTACTTCGTTTCAGAAACGCGTGGAGGCATTGAGTTGAAATTAAGACCATATAATGAAGTCTACAGTCCCCTGAAGCCGTGAAAAAATCAAAGTTCTAAACAAGTGAACGTAAAAAAACCAGCCAAGGGCGAGTCGGACTCGCGCACTACGGGTTCCGTACCATTATATATACAACATTTAAATATTTCAAGCGCCTACCTGTTGCCGTAATGAATATCGAGCATAAAACGGCAAAAAATCACGTTTGTTGTATGGGACTCCCTTTAAATATTTATTTTATAATGTTTTTAGTATTTGTTGTTATAGTGGCAACAGAAATACATCATCTGTCAAAATACAACACCTGTCTGGTACCACGGTAAGCCTGGTGACAGACAGACAAACGGACAGTGGAGTCTTAGTAATAGGGTCACTTACCCTTTGGGTACGGAACCTAAAAATAGTTGAGAAATCTTGTTTAAAAAAATGCGCGAACAATTTAGTACCGCCTCTCCGTCTAACAGAACAATGACCCGAGCACCCGTGGCACGCACGCACCGCTCTGGATGGTTACTAATGGATAGCTAATAGTAATAGATTCGAGTTTGTGTCGAGATATTTATGAAAAGTGCGTTTTTTTAAAACCAACCAGCCTATTCCATAGCTATTGTCAGGCACGTTCATTTTGCTGCCTTTCAAACCACCCCAAAATGAATGGTGTATAGATAAAATGAATTCTTTCATTCAGTTTTACCGGATGCTTAGCGGGAGTCTGAGTCACACTTGTCCGGTTTTTACCGGAGTGTTATTTGCTGTGTTGTACAGTCCACGGCACATCGTCCTTTACATCCATACACTCTACCCAGTTGCCTTATGGGTGACTTTCTAACTAAAATGTAAAGATTGATGTGTGGTTTAGTGTACTATCGGGAATGTTTTATTAATTAAGTGTCTTGTGCACAAATTAGTTCAAGTCGGGCCACGCGCAATATAGGGTTCCGGCGAAGGAGGGGTTTTGATATTAGGTTTTTATTTTACTTAAGGCTAGGTTCTCTGACCGCACGGATTTGTATGGTATTTATTATTTATTAAAACCGTATCTAGTGATAATTTAGGCTCATGTACGCGATTTTTTTTATGCTATAAAGTTAAAAAATTATAAAGTAATGACCGACGGCCCTAGATAGCACATTGAAAAGTAATATATTTTTTTCAGATTTTAAATACTGCCCATTAGAGAGTAAAATGTATTTTAAAACCCCTGGTTTAGCAGTAATGTCGAAGAACCCAACCACTGAACTACCTAACAACTTCATCGGAGTAATTTTCAATGGAATTTTTACGAAGTTTTCCTTTTATAAGTTGGTCAACTGCTACTTATTAACTTAAAAACCAACTAAGCTGTGACGGTTATCCTTTTAACTTCATGTGATGTGCTACTGCTCTGATTTTTTTCACGTTTCTAGCCAAAAGACTGAGGGATGCCCCAATAAAAAAAAAATTGCGCTTTAAGCTCAATATTTCGCAAATGGATCCCTGAATCGACAATAGTAGATTGTTAACCGAGGGCTGAAAGGCACCCATTCCTGACGAGAAGTTTTGGCGCTCGAACGAAGTGAGAGCGCCAATAGTTCGAGGCAGAAATGGGTGCTATCATCCGAGTAAAACACTCTACTTTTCATTACGAATACGAGGAAAGTAAACACAAGCCAGTTAAAATCAAAATATAAAACTTAAGGAAATCACCCCGAAACAGACGGATGGTCTAGCTCGCGGCGAGATAGCTCGCGCGCCAACTTGTGCTAGCCGTACATCACAATTCGCAAGATGGCGCGCGACCGCGAAAGACGGCCATTTTGAATTTGCGTATTTGGTGGTTTTATCTGTGTCTTAAACAATATTTTAATTTATTTTGCAAATCACATCTCGCCTTGAAAGTGACTAATAAATACATAAAGTACATTATATTAATTATAAACATCAAAAAGAATTTAAATGTCAACAAAACTAATAAATGAAGAATTAATCGTTTTATGGCTGTATAGGTTACTACCATTGCGTTGTTCAATATAAACTACCATTCATATTTTTTTTTTAATACTTTTCTGCTTTAGAGCAGGCATGTACCATTTTCAGCACGGTGCCTGGATGAACAATGACCCCCTTTCAGAGTATGAGTAATGAAAATAGTTTTTCTACACTACAATAAATATATTTTAACGACCAATCTAACGATACCCCACACTACGGGATAGACAAGAGAAAAAAAACATTTGTAATTTAGATGCAGGGGGGGGGAAGAACCAGGAGGAATCCTAAAAGGAGAAAACCTCACCTCTGCCGCCTTCCTCATATCCTCCACCTTCTTCTCCTGCAGAGTTTTGCTAACTTCCCGCGCGACTTGGAGATTGCTGACCTGCGTCTTGCCCAAGGGGTCGAAGACTCTGATTACTGGCTTCTTGGGGTCATTGAGGTTGTCCAGGAACTTGTTGTAACGGTCCATGATAACCTGGTACACGGCCGGGTCGGTCTTCGGGTCTATTCTGCCGGGCTTGTACATTTTGGCGGGCTGCGGGGTGCCAAATGGAAATGTTTTATTTACGACAAAATCAATGCTTACATCATACAGAACGTTTTTTTATGTCCTATCCTACTAATATTATAAATGTGAAAGTTTGTGACGAATGACGATCTTCGGATGTTTGTTACTCAGTCACGCCATAACGGCTGAACGGAATTACACGAAACTTAACCCGTGCTGAGGACAATATTAAAAACCTATTTAGATCTTAAAAATTCCACCCATGCCGGGACTTGAACCCGCGACCTCTGGCTAACCGTGCCAGAGCGCTCTCCCAACTGAGCTAATGGGCAAATGCAGGTATCAGTGAAATTTCGAGTCTATTTACAAACGTCACTGTATAACGTACAGGCAGCGACGTCTTTAATATTTTATTGTTACGATAAACTTTTTTCAAGGCTAACTAAGATATTTACTTATTGCGTTGCCATGGTAACAAGAATCGTTTAAACGGATTCTGGGGCGGTACGAAGTTCGCCGGGACAGCTAGCAGCCATGGATGTTTTTCTTGCTAGCAGCCAAGGATGTTCTTGCTAGCAGCCTATAATTATATACGCCCCACTGCAGGGCACAGGCCTTCTCTTAGAGGGAAGCTGATTGGCAAGCGCTGAGTAGGTATGTGAACACTCCAGACACTCAGGTTCCCTCATAACAGTTAGCGAATGGTATTGCTACTATAACTTCACGAACGTACGTAACTTCGAAAGCAAAGTCAAATTGGTACAATTCGAGCTCACCACCTCCCGAATAGTCAATATTTTTATGGTAAAAATAATATCCGCGGACGGCACGACACAGCTGAAAACCATGAGGGAGGCCTATGTCCTGCAGTGGGCGTCAAATGGCTGACGATGATGATGATGATTATAACGGACTCACTTATTGCTACGACTGCATCCCCGCGCGATTCGATCTTCTTAGCAAGAGATGCCTATTTAATTTGCGCGGGTTATACCATTGGGATTACATTATACTGCTATTGCTTAGTAGACGACAAAATAGAGGCAAGTAACAGCTATTATCGTGCAAATATCTTATATCAAACAACTATCAGTCTCATTTATAAAAAGTCACTCGTATCAAAACACTCTAATGACGGAGTTAAAGGCGGTTTTAGAGAGGAATTCCTGTTACAAACGGGCTTTAACTCAGTCTAAAGAGTGTGTTAGTGGAATCAACTTTTTTCTATTTCTTTTTTCTAGATTTTGATTTTTATAGCTTCAGAAAAATGAGGTACCTACACAGCGATCTAAAACGCTGTGGCTACACATAATTCATTTACAGTTTTTGGAAATAAGCCTATTAGTGTGTATCAGACTGGCCCTGGTTTTGAGACCGCCCCCCTAAGGGTACTGCCGTCCACAAGCTAAAATGACGTTATCGACCATCCAGTCGATTTTGAATTTTTGATGACATCTTAATCAGAAAAAAAATCTCTATCGATCCTTCCAGAGATAAAAATCTGAAAAATGCCGTTAGTTCAAGTTCAATTAATTCAATAATAATCAAATGAAATTATTTTTTTTATTCAAAGTAGCACAGAAACTGCGGCTTAAGTAATGAACGTTACAAGTTAAACTAGGTGTCCATTTCAAAATCTAGATCATTTTGGATAAAAAATGGACAAAAAAACTCCAAACTTAGTCTAGTCTAGTCCAATTGTGTTTAATAACGCGAAAAATATATTTTTGATAAGATGAGCCGTAGGGCGGCTGGCAAGAGCTGGATGAGAGTAGCCGAGAACAGTGCTTAGTGGCGTGCAATAGGAGAGGCCTATGTCCAGCAGTGGACAAGCGTAGGCTGATGATGAAGATGAATTTATCGTTACTGCGTCTTCTGCAGCGTCTTCCTGAAATTCCAATCGCATACTGCGTTCGCCAACCCGCCTAATACAAAGCGTGGCGATTATGGCAAAACCCCTCATGGTTATGAAAACCACGAAGGAGGCCTATGTCCTGCAGTGGGCGTCAAATGACTGATGATGATGATGATTTTTTTTTTCAGTCTTTAAATACTATCCATTAGAGAATATAAAATGTATTTTAAAACACCTGGTTTAGCAGTAATGTCGAAGAACCCAACCACTGAACTAACAACTTCATCGGAGTAATTTTCAATGGAATTTTTACGAAGTTTTCCTTTTATAAGTTGGTCAACTGCTACTTATTTATTACCTTAACCCTTAATAAGGCAAGGGGAAATTATTTCCCACCACGACGTTTTTTTTTTAAAGTAAAATATTGTCTACAAATCATTTGCAGTGAACGAATGAACCACTTACAACAGATTATTAGGACTTTTTTTTCTTTTCCTGGCAAAACTTTTTGCTTATTGGCAACCTTTGACTTATTTTTTTTATGTCAAAGAGTCGGTGGGAGAATTTTGAGTAAACAAAGCGGTGATTTTTCTGACAGTCCGAAGAAAAAACGAGTTTTTGTTCTACAAAAAATCCTGTAAGAACAATTTGATTGCTCTGGTAAAAGGTCTATTCTGATGGTGTTTTATGTGTGTTTTCAAAGGCAATGTAATAAACCATAAACTCAAAAATTGCAAATTTATAGGTGGGAAATTATTTCCCCTTGCCCGATAAGTTCATGATTTTTTTTATTGCTAACTAGCTACTGCACCCGACTTCGTTTGCATTTATTTGGTGTATGTTTTTGCCAATAGTTGTCAGACACAATTTTTTTGTTGGTGGCAAGCACTTGCATTTATTATTCATCTCACCTGTTTATTTCTTCTATTTATTCGTTCTAATGTTTCACATTTTTATCTCTGTCGCACGCTTTTTTATTTACCTTCATTTTTTCCTAGTTTTATAAGCGTAATAAAACATTTTTATTATTCTAAATTGTTTTAATCTTCTAGTTTACACATATTTTAATAATTTTACAAGAAATGTAAACCAAACCACGGGCTAGTGCTTGTATATGGAAATACTGAAACTGAGGCTAAAAGTACAAAACCTAATCAGGCAAAGGGATATTATTTCCCACCCAAAAACCTAATGCGTAAACCTAATCGGGCAAAGGGATATTATTTCCCACCCAAAAAAAAGCTACTCCCCCCATGAAAACCCCCCCTTTTTATATTTTTTCATATTCTAGAGTATCAACTTACCCTAAATCAATTTCAACTTTTTCTCTAACTAGCCTACTGGCTCGCGCCTTATTAAGGGTTAAAATGGCGTCAAATGGCTGATGATGATGATGATGATGATGAACTAAAGGTAAGGCTATTTTAAAGTACTCAAAAAGATCTATCTTCTTATACCTCAATGCAGTCAAATTAAGTAGCATATATTTTTATTATTTCCCTGGTGTTTTGCGCGTAACTGGAAAGTTGATTTTTGGAGATAACGGCGTCTTAGCTTGTGGACGGCAGGGTAGTTCATTAAGTACTTACGTTACGTAGGCACTGCTAGCGGCTCGAATAATAAAATAAAACTAACGGAAGCAAAGTAGATACTGTCCACAAACTTGTTGTTTCTGTTTTCAACGTTTTCATGAAAATCCAGGAGCTGTCAACATTTTTTGTGACAGTGATGCCTGTCTAGAAATTGTGAGGGACGTCTCATAGTGTTAGTAGTTCCTGGGGCAAATACCTAGACACTGCCTACTTTGTAATAGTAGAGGACACCTAAACATAAAGCGTGTACTTCATTGAAATAATAAAAAAATTGAACAGTTAAACCACTTCTAATAAGCAACAGTTTAAAATTCTCATTTTCTTAAATAAATTTTCAGATTTAGAGTTGTTATTTCGAAATTAAACCCTATCTAACTGCACGTACCTCAACATCAGCAGCCTCCGCTGCCCTTTGCTGGGTATAGGCCTTTTCCCCAAATGCCATCTCTCACGGGCCCTTGCCATCCGCATCCACGGATCTTCCGCCGACTCAACTATATGGTGTAACCACTGGGCTGCTGGTCTGCTCACTGACTGTGGTCCTGCCCCTATATTATCAGCAATCGTCTAAATGTCAAATTTGTATTGAATTTGACAGTTAAACCATTGGAATCGCTCGGGATTTGGTGCGCCTAGTTAAGTCCCTGTTATCGGCCTTTTGGCATCACAGAGTGGCTGTGATTGCCCAGGGCCGGTTTCATAAAACTACAATTCGTAGTTCATTATGACAATTCGAGGTACCTACATTGCGTAGCACAGTCTACTTGTAGATTAATCTACCTTGCAATGTACAAAGAATTGTAATAATGAACCATGAATTGTAGTTCTATTGCACCGACCTCTGGTCTACCTACTCTTCCCACCTCGCCAGGTGTCCCGCCCATTTTCACTTAATCTTGAGACCCTTTCACTAATTTCTTCGACCTATGTCCAACGACGGATGACGACATTGGGTACCTATGTCTAGTTTATTTGTAAAACCGCAAATGTTTACAACCACTGCAGTCACCGAGTTCAAGTGAATGTAATTAATAAAATTAATTACCGATTAAAAATACCCAAGCCAATACGATTTGCATGAAAACAAACGAGCGTTTTGTTAATCAAATCACCAACTGTCGCTGAATTCTTCAACCCATCAACGTTGAAGTACGAAAAACGCATCCATATTCATTTATCTATTCAAATAGAACTGCATGAAGACCTATGGGTTCAATCTGTAACCCCCCGCACATCCCTTTTTGACGTAGTACCTAATAATAGTACCTAAACCATTTATTTCAGGCCACTGGGCTCATTCATAAGCAGCCTTTATACGTCCCACAGTAGGGCACAGGTCTTCTCTCAGAGAGAGAGTAAAGGGCTAAGTCACCACGCGTGCCCACCGCAGATTGGCGATTTCAAGCGCTGAAATGTGTGAATATCTCAGATACTCGGGTTTCCTCACGATGTTTTCCTTCACAGTTAGCGAGTAGTATTGCTACTATAACTTCACAGATGTACATAACGTAGAAAACAAAGCCATAGGGTCTCTCTCGCTTTCAAGTCCAACATTCTACCCATTAGGCTACCACCGCTCAACTGGACCCATAACCTACAATAAATAAATAACTACCTTAACCTCAGTATAAATACAACAATCTATGCTTCTATATCATTATTCTTCAGTAAGTACTTCTATACTACTACTAGTAGCTATATCGATCTACACCAATATTATAAAGAGGAAAAATTTGTATACAATGTAGGAGGTAATCTCTGAAAGTAATTATCTGATTTCAAAAATTCTTCCCTCGCCCGTGTGGCGCCGGATTAAGAATAGCGTCACCCCATTTCCTCCCGTGGATGTCGTAGAAGGCGACTAAGGAAATAAATTATCAGGAGATGAGCAGCAGCATCTTCCTGAGATTCCAGCCGCATACTGCGATCGCCAACCCGCCTGCCAAACGTGGCGATTATGGCAGAACCCCCTTATGGTTACGAAAACCATGAGGGAGGTATATGCCCTGCAGTGGGCGTCAAATGGCTGATGATGATGATGATGTGACCTTCAGGACGCGAACGTAGTCGCGGGCACTGTATGAATATAAAGCCTAGTTTGGTGTGGGAGTTTAGTTGATTGTCTGGCCTGTAGCGAACAAAATCCCCTCTGGCCAGAAGGACTCAGAAAGAATACTGCATATGAACCTAGCACTTGGAGTCTGTATCATTTAAAATCTTTAGATCGTGGTAACAAGTAGGTACAGATCGTGCAACTTATGTAGAGAATATTCGGAGCCTGTATGGTTGTACAGTTAACAGACTTAAATTTCTTCAAAATTATTTCTTTGTTAAACGTTATACTTATGAGAATACTTTACTTTGCCATATTCCGTGGGAGTTGGCGCTGGATGCGGTAATACAGGCTTTATGCCTAGCTCGGCAACAGAGGCTATACTATAAATTTAAGTCATCTCATGTAACTACTCTTAGTTGTAGATCCTTGTAATATTATTGGTCCATAAACTATTACTAAATCATCAGTATTATTTATGAAAAAAACACTTTCCCTGAAACATTTAGCAATTTAATGCAATTTAAAAGTCTGTGGTAACCCGTATATAGCCATTTTTGGTCCCACTTTTTTGTTAGACTTAATAAGTCGCAGCAGTTTCGTAACTTACATTTTATTTTATTTATTTAACAGAAATCCACAGCAATACAATTACAGTAAACAATAGGTTCTTAATAATTTTTACATGCAGCCAATGATGGATTTTACTATGTAGGTTAGATAATTTTATTATATTTTACTTATTTTAAATAATTCTATTGCAACTATGTTACCGAGCTTAGTTTCAGTAACCGTGTGTTGTCGCTGTATCAAAATAATCTACTATACTACTATTTTGTTATACTACAAAATAATCTGTGTTCACACATTCCATTGTGTATACACTTTGCGTTTAGTTTGCAACTAGTGTACAAAAGTTGATGGTAACTTAAGTCGTTACCATTACGTGAATTTTCCGGAATACTAAATAGCTTAACTTGAACAAATAAACGTCACAAAATCCAGTGAGTCTCAAACATTTCCTTCGTTTTTACTGAAGGTTTCTCTTTAGAATTAAACTGAAAAATTAGTAAACAACAAAAAAAACTCCAGTAAATTCTTGAAGGGTTGAATTGATTCCTTAAGATTTTTGTTTTCGGTGGTAAGAACAGTATCTTCTGCCAAGAATTCGTATGTTGATACTTTGCGAATAGCTGGAAGCAACAAAAAATGAGGAGCCATTTTAGGAATTCAGTAACATTGTGACGACTTTACGTAACATTTCGATGTAATATCGTAATCTTGTAACTGGTTGTGACGAGAATATTTTCTCATAATAAAAGTAATGTTTCTTTCAAAGTTTACCAATTGTTTTTTTAATATTGTTAAAATAGATTTTTATTAGTTATCATATTACTATAATAAACAATAAAAACATTTGAGCACCCGGTGTATACAAATAAAGTGTTTACATTTGGCCAAAATACTAAAATTGTGATAACAGTGTGGCGCGTTGATAAATTTTTGCTTATATGACGAAATTATTCAGTCAATTTCTTTCACCTACGATTTCACCATTAAAACCTTAATAAATAATCAAAAACTAAAAACTGATTCCACTTACCTCCATTATGATGGCGCTGTCTTATTTTTTTTTTCATTCAATAGTTATAGTAGATTGTGTCTCAAGGGAGCAAAATGATATATTTACGGCGAGGGCGGTATATTGAATCCTGAGTGAAGCGAAAGATTCTACAATAGAATCCCGAGCGTAGCGATTCAAGTGTTTACGCCCAAGATGGAAATAATTTTGCTACCGAGTGACACGTACTGCTTTTCACAACTGCTATAAGTAAAATTTAAATCAAACACAATTAAGATATCGAAAGAAGTTTATGATCGATTGCAACAAAATAAAAATCGAATTGGAATTACATTTTGTGAAAATCTGCACACGGATCATGCTGAGGGCAATAAAAAAAAAACTAGAATATCAGGGAAGAAAAGTACAAAAGTACATAAATTGTCATTTCCACTATTTAGACTTGCAAAAGTTAACACATCCTTTATGGGGCACTGTATAAGGTTCTACAACAAAATTCCTCAAGATATATTAGAGTTACCTCCAACGCGATTTAAAAAATGTGTTAAGCACATTCTGTGCAAAAAGGCTTACTATAACATCAAGGATTATTTAGAAGACAAAGATGTTTGGCATTAAACAGTAGATTAATATTATTTAAAGGACGATTGTGACTAGTGTTCAACACATTCATGACTAATATTTTAAGTTGAAAACTCTGTTAATTAAGTTAAAACGTGTTTTGAAAAGAATTAATGTGGAGTTTCTTTGTTAGCTTCTTCTCCACATAATCCATTAATTGTGAAACTAACAACTTTGACTTTCATTAAGTAAACATTCTGTTTTTACAATGAATAAAAATATTTGAATTGAATTGAATTGAATTGAACAACTTTGATCCCTCATTTGAGGGAATCAAGGGATCTTTTCTGAATAGCAGGTGTGAAAAAGTAGTTAGTCACCTCAGAACAGAGTTTGTCACCTTATGAGCCAAATAAACTGAGCAAAAGAATGAATGAATGAATACGAACTCTGATTAAAATATGGTAACAGTTTTACTATACGGTGACGTAAATGTGTAACCAAATGTTACTGTGTCGACTGTTCCCCGTTTCTGGTTACAACGACCGCACAAAGTACCTACGTAAAGGCATACGTAAGAGTCGACACTAGGTGCCGTAACGGTTTACGTCGAGTTACCAAAAATGGTATGAGAATGGGAATGACTATTTATAAATAATAAGTATACAGTCATTAGTATAAGAACTCTGTGTTTTGTGCTTAGGTAATACCTGTTGGCTGTGTCAATAAAATAAATAAACTAACTGACCAAGCAAACGTTGTTTTGTCATATTAATTAGCGTACGACCTATTCTAAGACCTACCAAATACACACAAAAAAAACATAAAAGTCGGTGAAGCCAATTCGGATAACAAACACTGTGACACGAGATTTCTACATATTAGATAACTTCCACAGTTCCACACTACGTAATCACTGTCCTGGTCCCAAACTAGAATACCTAACCTGTACTCTGGTAACCAGAACGACATCACAAACACAAATGTACGGCAGCCCCCAGTGGGAATCGTACCCACGACCTTCGGCATTATGTGCTTTAGTCCGCAGACCCTAGAATATGATAATACCTATCCGAGTCTTTTTATACGTAGGTATGTAGAGTAGGTAAAATAGCTGTACAACGAAGTTTTTTTTTGGGATAATGATGCTGTGCGCGATTTGTGCCTACGGCAATGTCAGGTTATCGGGGACTAGGGTTCAAGGTAGGAAAACAGAAAACGGATAAAATGAATAAAAAAAAACGACACATTTTCGTTTGTTTTTCTCAACTTTAACACTCAAAACGCCACGTGCCGAACGGAACGCAATTCCAACCCCGGGGTCCCCAATGACTCACTCATTCCACCCCTCACGGAAAAGTCCGAGGGTTGCCGAGAACACCCGACCGTGGGAGCCCGACTCCGCACGCGAAAAACAGTTTCCCAACCAGCTCTATATTATTATTATGTAACACTTGAAGGTTTTTTACTCAAATTACGCAGTTTTAAAGGTGCAATAATGGCCAGTGATCGTGAATTCAACGTATGAGTATTCCTTTAGTGGCAACTACATTTCGTGCCAATGACTCTAATATTGATTTTCTCTGACGTTAGGCCTTCACCGTGTATGCGGTAGTGTTATTTTAGGTGTGCAAGTGCTTTAGGAAAATGTGTGCATGTTCAACATGGGACTGAGCTATAAATAGAAAAGTTTCTGCAATGGACGGGGTTGAGAAAAGTCGGGAAATGTCTCTGTGAAGAAAGTGCCTTTCGACAGTGAAAATATTTACCTGACGCCGGATTTTCCCGATCTATTTTCTAAATTACTTTCTTCTCCCCTGTTTTCATCATCTTACCACGATGCCCTAAGATTTCAAATAATTGGATTTGTTGTCGAAATCCAGGCAGTTCTACGAATAGGCGCCATATTTTGCAAGATTTTCCTATCATACCAGATTTTTACTTGCTTTCTTCTCTTGTCAATTAAGCATTAAGACTTTTGAGGTACCCTCTCAAATCAGTTATTATTAGAGCAAATAAGTTTGCTAGAGTTGTGTCTTTACCCCAGACAAGAAGGTTAAGAAACACCTTTTTAAGAAAATAACTCTACAGACCTTATTCCTTCGCATCAAAAACCAAAATTCGTTTTATTTCTTGTCTTCGCAAAACATAGCCATTAAAATATCAATGAAATATGAATAGGTAATTGGCGTTGCATTCCGTCAATAATTACTTACTATGTATAGTGTTGTGACCTCTTGGGTAACTGCCAACGAAAACTGTGTTATTCTTCTGCAAACACATCATTAGTAAGGCAGGGAACTAAAAGTCGATAAAATACATATCAATTTCTTAACACCTTTTGACTTTCCAGCTAGAAAAGTAAATCAATAAAAATGCCCGTCCCTTGAAGTGTTAAGTTAAAAAAAAACACAAACAAATGAAAAGATATTTCAAATATAGAATGCCAAAATGTTCACCAAGAAGGCCATACTAACGTGGACTTTATGGCCTATGAAACTTTTTTTAACAAAACTGTGTGCAGTGTCGGTATGATTCGCGTTGCTGATCGGACCCTGAGTGTGAAGCCGTGAAGATGGAGAGCGGAGGGTCGAGCTCGAGCTCCGAGGCCTACCAATATGTAGGACCTTTCAGACTGGAGAAAACCCTCGGAAAAGGCCAGACTGGTAAGTTAATAAACGCCTGACAATATTATCTTAGCAAGATAAGAAATATTTGCTCAAATAACTTTTGCAGGCACTAAAAACACTTCGATTGTTTTGGTTTACTCTATTTTTATTGAAACATCTCTGTATCGCTGGATCCTTCTTTTCTGTTCCGATTCCTCAGATAATGCAGTTATCAATGCACTTGGCAGGAACGGGCCTGTGAAACATATAACGTAATATTGTTAAAAATAGTCATTAAACCTGCAGCTTAATTATTATTGGGAAAATAAGTTAGATATAAATTCCTGTACGGAGTACTGTTGAGTAAGTCATGATGTAAAATAAAACCGGCCAAGTGCGAGTCGGACTTGCGCACGAAGGGTTCCATACCATTATCTTTACAACATTAGACACAAAGATGGAGAAAAAAATGGCAAATAAATACGTTTGTTGTATCTTAAATTTTTATTTTATTTTAATTTAATTGCTTATTTTTTTAGCGAATATAGTTCTAAATATTCTGTGAATATATAAAGCGTCTACCTGTAGCCGTTATTAATATCGGGCAAAAACGGCAAAAAAGAAAAACTATTTTTGTATGTATTAAATATTTATTTTATTCTGCTATAATAGCGGCAACAGAAATAGGTACATCATCTGTGAAAGTTTCAACTGCTGAGCTATCACGGTTCATGAGATACAGCCTTGTGACAGACAGACAGACAGACGGACAGTGAAGTTTTAGTAATAGGGTCCCGTTTGCCACTCTTCGGGTACGGAACCCTAAAAACGTCAAATTATTGACTTCATGATATATAACCCGTCGACATATACAGGTACCTCGCTGGATGGCGGTCTGACGGAGGCAGGTGCATAGATATTTTGCCGGATAATACTGAACTCGCTCCGATTGGTAACACAATTGACAAGCCTCGCCCGCCTTCCCGCAATTGAACGTGGGATAATTTTTAGCGCTTATTAGTTAGACATCTATGTTTTTAACTATCTATCACCGCAGAAATCGTGATTTTTACCTATCATCGTTAGTATGGATGAAATCGGAGTTATTCTCATAACAAATTTGTTTGTATTGATCACAGATATCTCATTGATAGTAGAACCATCTTGTAACCCCCGGTTTCTCCTAAACTAACAATCTGTTAATCTACTGTCAGCAGCTTTCAGTTGGCCAAGTGTCAGTGTACGCAACACCGGGGGTAAGGTGGACATGGGTGGACCTTAAAAACTCTCGGTACATCTATTTCGAATTCGGCGAACGAAATAACACGTCACCGGTTCTCTCGGACGCAACACCGCAAGTAGGTCGACATGTCCGAACACCGAACCATTTCCTACGTGTCACAGGCAGAACGCGAACGTAACGAGACAGGGTGGCTAAGGCACTGGGCGGTTGTTCAATACAGTGATATTGAAACGGTAATAAAATAACCCGAAACCCGGTTAGCACCCGAAACCGGCGTGCGTGCGTGCGACGATCAATTTTATTCTGGCAATAGTATTTGTATACATCATCTGTGGAAATTTCCACTGCCTAGCTATCACGCTTCATGAGATACATCATCATCATGCAGGACATAGGCCTCCCTCATGGTTTTCCCTAACCATGAAGGGTTTTGCCATAATCGCCACGCTTGGCAGGTGGGTTGGCGATCGCAGTATGCGGTTGCAATCTCAGGAAGATGCTGCTGCCCGTCTCCTGATAATTTATTTCCTTAGTCGCTTTCTACGACATCCACAGAAGGAAATGGAGTGACGCTATTCTTAATCCGGCGCCACACGGAACTGCCACATGAGATACAGCCTGGTGACAAACAGCCAGACAGACAGATGGACAGTGAAGTCTTAGTAATAGGGTCCCGTTTGGCATACTTCGGGTACGAAACCCTAAAAAGGGTCACCAACTCAGCATGCATTGCTGGTGTGTGCT